>JAWNPF010000055.1:18332142-18986785 GCA_035045185.1 Drosophila meridiana | reverse complement strand
TGATTTCAATATTTATTTATTTACTATTTATTATATTTATTTAAAATAAAATATATGTTAAATATATAAATAAATTTATTTCATAGAAGATATTTATAAGTTTTCCTGTTGATATGGAACATTTATACCTATAAATAAATTGAATAATTTCAGTCAATTTATATAATTTATAGCTGTTCGACTATAAAATTTGTAAAAGAGATATTCATTTACAATAAATCTTAAAGTTATCAAATTCTAAAAAATAATACAAAATTTAAATGGAAAAAATCATACAATACTTGCATGAATAATTGATTAAATCAATAATTAAATCAATAATTAATGAATATAAATAATAAATTAAATTAAATATAAAAAAAAGTATAAAAAATATATTATATATATTTCTTTATATATAAACTCTCAGCAACCGTCAAGTATTCTCAACTAGAGCTCAAAGTTCTCGCTGTATTTCGAGTTACCTAAAAGTGTTTTTCCTCAACCACAAATTGTATTCGAGCGCTCTTAACTCTTGCCAAAATAAGCTCCATATGCTGTGCAGCGGCTGCCTGCATTATTATTATTATTGCTGTTATTGTGCGGCGCAACTGTGCATGTGTGTGTGTGTGCATGTGCATGTGAGTGTGTGTTGGTGTTTGTGTGTATGTTTGCTAAGGAAGTGGAAGTGACTGCGCCATAGCCACAGCAGCGGCACTTTTCATAATCTTTTGCATTTTATGGTCTGTGCGGTGGCAAACAGCACAAAAGTCGGCAGCCAAAATTCAAATGAATAGTAAATTGTGGAACGAGAGTGGGTCTGGGTGAGTTGCAGCTGCACGGGGTTACGAGTGGGCGGGCGTGGGTGTGGGTGTGGTTGTACTAGTTGCGGAAACAGCTGTTTCCGTTACAGCAACTTTTGACCGAAAAACCTCCACTAAAAACGCGTTGTGCGAAATTATTATTACATTTTATGCGAATTCAACGACTTTTCGCTCGCTCTCTCGCTGTCCCTCTCTCTCTCTCTCTCTTTGTGTGTTTGTGGAGTGGCTGGCGAGTAGGTGACTGTGTGCACATTTGCATGATGCCTCGCATGTGGGCGGGCGGACTGGGTATGGGGTATGTCTGCGCCGCTGGCCTCGACTCCTTGGTTAGGTAATTTCCGCTATGCCGTTTGCTTAATTAAAGCCGCCAACGCGAACAAAAACGTGAATAAATTTAAAACACTTAAGAGAGACGAAACGAATTGCAGATACCCTGCATATTGAAGGGCTTCATAAGTAGGGTATATACGTTTGGGGATTTGATATATTTCAGGTTATGAATTTGCATATATAAAAGATTTTATTAGGGACTACTAATAAAGCAATACAATATAACTAAGTAAAAGTTATAATAAAAAAAAAAACAAATAAAAATGACTGGAAATTCTTGTATTAGAATTAAATGTAGAGATATTATTATTTATTATTTCTATTACAGAAGATTGATTATTCATGATATTCAACATGATGAGCTTTTGTACTAATCAAACTTGAAGCTTACATGGTATTTTCTAGCTGGCTATATGCTTAAGGAAATGATATTAGTAATTTCTAACATTTAATTACATAAATAATAGTTGTACGAGTACATGCGTACAGGGTATTTTCTAGTTGGTATACAATTTCGTTCATTTATTTTTTTATGAATTAATAATATACTCATTAACATACAAATAAAAACAGTTTAAATTCTTAAGAATACTTTTGACTAAATACCAAATTAAAACTTTATATGAATATTAAAAATACCAACTTTTTATATTCCATTTTAAATACTAGAAGCTTGTTAATCTATATATATTATTATATATATATACAGAGTATCTATTAGTATTTCCTATTTCACTTCCTCTTATGAGAACATAACAAGATATCTGACTGTCTAGCGCACGCCGCCCACTCTTTGCCTTTAATATATATTTTTCTGTGCCTGCGCCGGAAGTTAATATTTTTGCAATTCGCGCTTGGACTTTAATTAAAAACAAACTCTATAACAACGCGACGGGACGCGTCTATTGCAAAATTAATGAGAAAAGAAAAAACAAGTAAGAGTGCTCTAGTCGAGACTGCTCGACTAGGGGATACCCTGAGCCCTGTGAAGAGCCAAATATTAAATCATTCTACGATTTTGTATGCATACATACAAACATACATATGTATACATACATATGCACGCACGCGCGCTCTGCCAACTGCGCAGTTGACGCAGCGACTGCGCTTGGGCTGCAATGTGGGCATTACTATGGAAAATTAATTGTTTAATAACTTTTCTTAGCGATGGACTAAGTGCATCAAACTTTCACAACTTATTTATGACATTCATATGTGTGTATGTGCCAAAGCACAAGTCTCTAGTATTTGATTTGCGCTTTTTACAAATAGGGGGCTATTGAGGGCGAATGGGGCGTGGCATCCAAAATCTAAAGATAACGTTATCTCCGTATTCATTACACTCAACTACACAGCAAATTTGAAGTCTTTAGCTCAAAAGATGTACAAACCAAGCCCCAAAAACACATTAAAATTATCGATAAATGCTCATAAAATCGAAATGGAATGAGTTATCGGAAAAATTTTATAAACTTGTGCAGCGTATGGTATTATCGAGTATTCATGTAAAATTTCAAGTCTCTACGTTGCGTACTTAAAAATATCTCAGCGTTCACACGGACGGACGGACGGACGGACGGACGGACGGACGGACGGACGGACGGACGGACGGACAGACGGACAGACGGACAGGGCTATATCGACTCGTCTTGTCGCGCTGATCAAGAATATATATACTTTATGGGGTGTGGCACGCCTCCTTCTGCCTGTTACATACATTTTCACAAAACCATTATACCCTGATTTCCCATTTTCAATGGGCTCAGGGTATAAAAAGCAGAAGTGAAAGAATGAAAACAGTCTGGCAACGCCGGACGCTGGGCCGCGGCTAATTTCGTATGCGGCACACACAAATCTTGTCATTATTAACCCAAAACCCAACAATGGAACTGGAAGTGCAGCTGGAACTGGAACTGGAGCTGGAAATGCCGTTTGCTTGTTTGATTTGCTCCATTAATTTTGAGGTCGGGCCGCTGGGCCGCTGGGTCGCTGTCGCTGCCGCGGCGGCCATTTGGCCGCTCGTTAAACTTCTGCGAGAAGCGCTTCGGCGGCGCGTTGTTTGCTTGTTGATTTGTGTGGCGCTTTTCTGGGTGATTAAGTCATCCATCAGAGACAGCAGCGGAGCGGGAACTGGACCTGGAGACGGCGTAAGAGATGTCGCCAGTATTTGGCTTTAATTTTTTCTTTTTTTGCGCGCGCGTTTTAATGAAGCGCAGCGTTGCGGGCGGCCGCATTTACAAAATAATTAGAGATCTGTGCCTGTGCTAATGCCCCAGGGAAAAGCAGCTACCGCCCCCACCGCGTCCCACTCCCCCCTGACTGCCAACGTGCTCCACTTTGTCATAACAGCAGCCACTTTGCAATTAAAATAAGTTTTCGCCTCAGAAATACTCGCCGTCATCATTAAGCAATTTCGACAGCTATGCGACGTATACGTAATACGCCCACAATGACTCGACATTTTCATCTGTCTTCGGATATCGAATGTGGGTTACACTTGATTGAGAAATCGAATATCGAAATATTTTTAGAGCACATGAATACGAAAGACTCGACCAATTTGGGAATAATATTGTAAGAAGTGTAATAATATATATGAATAATATACTTTCGAAATTAATCAAATCTAGGTATATTCATCTAACTTAGCGTACTTCCCCCACCCACAGTCAAAGTGTATATGTCTAGAAAAATAATAGCTAGTCTTCAGCTAAGCACTGGGTGGCTTTATTCATAGTTCGTGTTATTAATAACTGTATGCCTAAATGGCGGCCCATCCAATCAGAAACGGTACAAGTTCGGAATGGCCTCTAAGCTTCATTCATTTGGATTAATGAGGAACAACGGACAAGAACCAGAACACAAAGGGAATCTGTTGCCCGGCAACGGACCATGGGAATGGCAACAAAATGAGGTAGGTGGCAAATGCCTTAATTTGGCTTATTACTTGGCCAATGTTCTGTGAGAGAGAAGGAGACAGAGAAAGGGAATGGGGAAAACCCTTGTTAATTTCTCTAAATATATAATAATTAAAGACATTTCTAAACAAGATATATACATACATACATTTCGTTTACTTAACTGCAGCCACACTTCTCAGAATGAATCATTTCAAATAAAGATTCAGGTTACCAAAGATAGCCTTACGTGAAAAACTTGGCAATTGTCTGAAATTCGAGAAAATTGTGAAAATTGGGAAAATTTGTGCCGAAAGCGCAAAACTCAGCCAGAGTAAGAAAACACACAAAAAAACATTGCACAAAGAAAAAAAATGTTGCAGAACAAAAGGATTATGACACGTGCACGTAACAGAGGCAGAGAGAGAGGGAGGGAAAGAGAGAGAGAGGCAAACACATATAGCACGTAGCTGGCGGCCGTTTGTAACAGAGTCTGTTCTTTAGAGTGTATGTGTGTGTGTGTGTGTTTGTGTGAGCGGGTATTAATTTCTAGATGCTTGTTGATTTCTTTCCACATTTTTGTTGTCTCGAACGTGTGTGTGTGTGTTTTCATGCTGTTTGTCCCGTTTTCATTATTAATATGCTGCCTGCTTTTGTTTACGACACTTTTGCCGGTTCTTGTTTCTATTTTGTCATCTCTTAGCCAAGTTTTTGCGTTGCGTGACACAAATTATTCTTGTTGACACATAAAAATTGTTAACCCTTTTTTCCCCGTTGTTGTTGTTGTTGCTGCTGGCAGCATGAAAAATGGCAATAGATGATAAAATGCGCCATGTTATTTCTTTTCTCTCCCTCCCTCTCTCTCTCTCTGTCTCCCTTTCTCGTCTTTTTGCATGTGTGGCAGACATTGATGTATTTCGGTTCGAATTGAGCTGCAATTTGCTCAAGCTGACAAAAAGCAGTAGAAATAAATGATTTTCGGTTATGTGAGACTCTAAGTATAGAATTTCCATGGCCACGCCTCAAAGCTATGCGAAACTCCGCCCGTAATTTATGTTTTTTAATTGCATTTTAATTGTTTTTGTTTTTAGCATTTGCCAATAAAGTTTTGTACATTATTTAGGCGTCGCACGTTTTTCCGACGCGCACGACTTTTTCGACTCGACTTTTCTTTTTTTTTCCGCCTCTGCCTCATTTGGCTAATAGAGTTTTCAGCGGGCGCTAATGAAGCATAGTTTAGAGTTTTTCCAGCTGCAATTAGTCCGGCGGCGCCTTTTGTGCAGCCCACGCCACGCCCCTGCGGCTATTTGCACTAATGGCAAACACGGCCCTGCAGCAAATGGCAGCGCTATATATATATATATATGTATGTATATATATTATTTGGCCAACATGCCAAACTGACCGGACAGCCCAAAAGTCATATATATCCGCACAGGAAAACAGAAAGAAAAACAAATTAACCAGCAAAAAAAAGGGGAAAATAAAATAAAATAAAAAAAAAAAGTAAAGAGTAAAAAACTTTTCGGCTCGCATGCTGGCAAAACCTGCGGTCACAAAAGAGCTGTAAATTAAAATTTACTCGACATGAAATTGAAGCGGCGTCCCACACAGAGATCCGCTCGGCTCCGCTCCGTTCTCATTCATTTTCCCTTTACACACATTTTCTTTTTTATATTTTTCGGTTACTTTTTGTGTTGCAGTTGCTTTGCTGTTTCCGGTGGACAGCCGGCCGGACAGAGGCGGCGGAATAGAGGCGTGGCAGTCCAGTTTGGCGCTGCACAAAATATCGAACTGCATTGCGCATATAAATTCGTTAGCTATACAATGTTATGGAACATGGTATTAGATGATAAGAAAATACCTGAACAAGGGAGTTGAATGCATACGAAAATAGAAAATACTAGAATAGATGAGAAAATACTAGAATAGATGAGGTGAATACATACAAGATATTAGACGATAAGAAAATATAAATATTATTAAAAAAAAAATAATTAAAATATGAATTATATGTAACTCACAAACAGTTGATCATATAATAATATGATACAACAAAATATAAATAATAGATGGCTAAAATCTATGTAGACTATATGTATAATATACGCATACACAAATATATTTACTTTTATCCAGATATTGAGAATGAGAAAGAAAGGCGATGTGAATTGATCGTATTACATATATATCGTGCATGCAGGAGATTGTTCGATTTCCAAACTTTTCGGTATTTAAATTAAATTTGAATAGCCCGTAAAACAGTTGGATATAGGCTAACTTTGTAGAAAGTATCGAATTCGCTGACCTTTTATAACTAACTAATACTGATTTAGTAGCACAAGCCAAAACCTAATTTGTGGCCCAAATCATTAGCTGCCGCAGTTGGGCTCGCATAGCTCATCCGCAATTCGCGCCAGTCTGGCAACACTGGGCACGCTTTTTTTCGTTTTCTGAGGGGCTATTGGATTGCAGTCGTTGTTTTTATATGCATTTCGAATGCTCCACGTTTGCAGCTCGTTCATTTCGGGCGGATTTCTTTTCGGTTGTACTTTTTTGTGTTGTGTGGCCGTGTGTGTTGCGGCTGTTGCCCAGCGGGCTCGTATTTTACGTGGTTAAAGTTTTACGCCAGGCAGACAGACAATCTGACACAGAGACAGACGGACGGACAGACAGACGGGCAGGCAGAAAGGCAAAGCAGATTTTGGGCTGCGCAGGGCGCACAGATTAAGCGCCCAAAAGTATGCAGCTTGTGCGGAGCTTAGTTGGCAGCACGAAAAAAGCAAAGAGAACAGAAATAAAAAAATGGAGAAATTTGTAAACCAATGCGACTGCATTTTGTTTCAATCAATTATCGCGCGGCGCCTGCTTTGCTGTATTTTTTTTCTTTCTGCTTAGCCACAAAATTGTTGCTAAAAGGCAATTTCCGCAGCAATTATTCAAAGTCAAAACAGCAAAAAAGACAACAACAAAAAAAAATCTAAATAAATTGTAAATAAAAAAGAGAACGCAATTAGAAGCAGCCGCTACAGTTGACAGCAAGTGCCACGCCCCTAAAGCGCTTGTAGTTTATCCTCTTCACACACATACAACATGAGAGGGAGAGAGAGAGAGAAGAATATGTTGTATTTGTGTAACCATTAAAAATGCTAATTCAGGGCATATTCGTTCTATACAAAATTGGGCGTGGCATAGTCTATAAAGTATATATAAGGCAACCAGACAACAGAAATTGCAGTAAGAGCCAAACGGTTTGAAATATTGTTTCTGATTTCGATTCATTTTAATATACATAATTATTTGGTCTTATGCCGGCCATAGGTCCTCCAGCAACGGATCCGAATTGACTTATCTGTCGTATAATCCGTTACATTTATAATAATTTTCTCATACTGTACTCTCTAATCATTATTTCTAAGATATAATATTTCGACCAGCTGACACAGTAGCTGGAACATACATAGCTATTGGAGATGCTTTTTCCCGCAACGATATCTTAAATTTTAAATGTGAAATATATAACCCTTCTTATTCTATGCACAACAAGTTCATTCGTCAACTCATGATATTCCCCCATTTGTATACGTGTATATTTACAAAGCCCAAATTCATTGAATCAACAGATCTGCACATACTACAGGGTAATTGATAGTCGAGCACTGCCGAGCAGCGCGCTCTGTTATTGCTAATATTTATGTGTGTCAACTCGAGCTGCATTTTATTTATCAAAACGACGGGCAGCTGTCAGCTGCCACGCCTTCACGCCCACAACAACGTTGCTCAATGCGGCTTAGATGGATTTATCGCCGAGCTGGTGAATAAATTGTATTAACTATTTTTTTACTATTTTTGATATATATGTTTTTAGCCCACATTTATTGGGTGTAAAGTATTGCAAATATTTTGATAAACTTTTTCAATATTTGTTTTTTAACCATTCGCTTAACAAAACATTTGATGAAAAACTGCAACAGTTCAAAGGTGTCACGCGATTGTGTTTGATACAATAAACCACGGGTGGATGAATCGAACCTTAATAGAGAGTTTCAGAGATGTATTGTATTTATTTTATACCAAAACAAAATAAAGAATGCAAAAACAATAGTTTTATGCTTTTGAAAAGTTAATTGAAAATTTAAATTTTAAAGGTATTTCTTTTTCTCTATATATTTCGCTTAATTATGCATGTTGTATATAAGATATAATATATGTAATGATGCATGCTGTATATAAAATATAATATATGATTACTCCGTGATTCGAGTTTATAGGAATGTATTTATGCTCTATACGAACAAGTATAAGAAGCTTATATATTTACATTTTATATAATATATTATTAATTAATTACAAACTCAACATATAAAAATTCTGTAATATTTTCCAACACTGCCCCCGATTACCATTATCAGAACAACTGTCAATCAACACTATTTGGCCTTAGTTGAACTTGTTGCTGCCAAATTCACAGTTCGGCCATGCGACGTTCACGTTATGGGGTCCACATTCCGGTCACATTCCGCATCTTGTTTGCCATGGGCGAAGGGTTTTAGCAAATGAAGTTTGCAGTTGTCAACATGGATGACATGTTTCGAGCTAATTGAATTGTTGTTTGCGGATGCAACAGCTAAAACTGCGCACAGCCCGATGCGGGTTATTGACTTATTGATTTCCCAGTGGTAACATCATGAAATTTGCCTTCGGTACAAACAATTTGATTTGACAATAATGGAGATCGTGTCACGGAATCCAAATACAGCTCAGGCCACAATATACCCTAGCAGTTTATAGACTAAATTTGATATGATGATATGTGTAGAAATATAGATAGTATAACTACTTTTACAAAATAAGTAATTTATAAACATATCTTTTGATTTCTAAATTCTTACGTGAGTTCTCATGTCTCTTGGATAGGACATTGAATAATTTGAATTTAAAAATAAATCAATTTCATTTTTAATTTTAATAGGGTTTATTCAACTTTCACATATGTATATTTAATCGCATTCTGATTAGATTAAATAGTTATTGTATGTATGTATATATATATATATATTATTTTAACATGATTTCAAGCATTACCTCAGGACTTGGAACTTTACTCGTGATGCATTAGCAATGCGAATAAATTCATTAAACAAAATATATGTATAACAGATAGTTATGATTCTTCTATCTTTTATAATGCGCCATGTTCTTGCATGGTTTTTTTAACAGTTTATATTGATATATCAATATAGGTTTACATAATGTGCAACGATCTGGCGTTATCTGAACTATTCAAATAATAAAATCAATTTTTTTAACAAAATATGAAAATAATGTAAATTGTGAGCTATTCTCAGGGCAGTTAAATATATATGTGTATACATGCATATACATGCATATACATATACATATATAATTAGTCTATATGTACTCGATACATAAGTGAACTCGTCTAGAAACACTGCGCATTGCCCTGCAGCTCATGGCTGCAGCACGGCTGCTGCTGCTCCTCTTGATGCTCCCCGTTGATAGCAATCGATGCTTGCACAATGTACTGAGGCTTCGGGCAGTCCTCGTCGCTGGCAGAGTGGGCCGAGTAGAGGGGCTCAGCGCCCAGCTCGCTCACTTGACCCACATATTCGTTCTCGTCCGTGTCGCTGTCGTACAGCTCGTCCTGGCCGCCCAGGTCTATTAGCACGCGTCGCAGGTAGCGCAGCTCATCCTGGGCTCGCGACACCTTCCTTTCCAGTGCCTTCATTTGAGCCTGAGGTATTAGCTGGCAGCCGAGTGCGCGTAGAATTTCCGTTAGTGGATCCGCGGGAAGCGGATCATGGCTCACCAATTGCTCCAATATCTCGAGCAGGCGTGGCAGTATGCCATTGTCGGTTAGATATTTGGTATATTTTTCTTCCAATGCGGCCATGTTTCACAATTTACTTTGAACAATTCACTTTAAATGACGCGTGCGAAATGAAGATCAATTGATAGGTGAAAATAACTGTAAAAACCAAAATGCGACGAAGCGCCACTAGCGTATTTTTTTCGTACTATCGTAAGAAGGTGGCAGCACTCGCTAGTGGAGTGTTATATTGCCGCAGACTGTTCAGCAGTAAATTGAAATCAACACTGAATGTTTGGCTAAATTATTTATTATTTTTTCTGTTGATTTAAATGAGTTAAAAATATGTATGCGTGCTACATTGATCTGAATAATATTATTCCGATAGTTCACGAGCCATGAATTTTGCGCCAAGTACGCAAAACTTATCGATATTTTTTTAAATGCGGAACTGATTCAATATTGGTAATGAACTAGTTGAGTTTTTGGGACAATTTGTTACTCTTATCGATAAATTTCTTAGTGTGCGCTCTAGTTTAGTGTAAAATTTCGTTTTAAGTCAAAAGTTAATCCGGAATTTCGCGACATACAATAAATTTCTGACTGAATTACATTAACCACGCGTTAAACGATGTCCTTTTCCTTCGGCACACCCACCACAAATGCCGGCTTAGGCGGCAGCGCTGCAGCACCTGCAACAGGCGGCTTCAATTTTGGCGCGCGCCCTGCGACAAGCGCCCCGCCTCCAGCCTTCGGCGCAGCTACTGCTACGTCGAGCCTTGCCGGAGCCGCGGGTGCTGTGGTCGGCGCAGCAGCGCCTAGCTTCAATTTTGCACCGACAACGGCAAGCGCGACGCCAACGCTCAGTTTCGGCTCGCCAGCTTCAGCTACAGTTGCTCCATTGGGTGGCGGCCTGTCCATGCCTGCCTTTGGCAGCACCGCACCTGCACCGGCACCCACATTTGGCGCGACTGCGGCTGCGCCCACCTTTGGAGCTGCAACGACTACGCCTGCGTTTAGCGGTCTCACTGCGACACCCACATTCGGAGCTGGCGCAACAGGCTCAACTTTTGGTGCGCCCGCTGCTGCTGCTCCAGCTTTCGGCAGCACTTCAACTGCGGCACCTGCCTTTGGCAGCATTGGAGGCGGAACGTCTGGTTTCGGGGCGTCTGCCGCCGCGCCAGCGTTCGGCACAGCAACCGCAACTGTGGCTCCCACCTTCAGTTTTAACACTCCTTTGACGACAGCGCCCACAACGGCGCCGCCCGCGTTTGGGACAACAGCCATGCCTGCGACTCTGGGAGCAGGTACTGGCGCGTTCTCATTCAACAAGCCGCTGGCAACAACCGCAGCCAGCCTGAACTTCAACACGACCACAACGACGGCTACAGCGCAGCCATTCAATGCGAATCTGCGTCTGGGCGGTTCGTTCGCTCCTTCGACCACGGGTGGAATCTTCGGCAAGCCGTTAACAACGGGCCAACAGCCGGCAGCAGCACCGGCTCCTACATTTGTGGGGCTTGGCGGCATCGATGTGAGCTCCACTCAGCCGAAGATAGGCGACAATAAGCAGGACGGGATTAAGGTAACTACGGGCACACACACCGTCAGAAAGCAACGCTAACTGTTCTTTAATTGCAGATCAAGGAGACCCAAGTGCCGGATGAGATAGTCAAGACGGTGGATGCTCTGAAGAGCTACATCAAGCAGCAGAAGACAATATCCTCGGACATTGGACGCACCTCGACCTCCAAGCTGAGCAACGTCAGTCACGAGATTACGAATTTGCGCTGGGTGCTTCAGAACGTGGCCAACTCGGTGGATTCCAACAATCGTCACATCAAGCAGCTGCGCAGCGAGACGGCCAAGGCGATTCAATCCCTGGAGATGGCGCAGCGGACACAGGACACGCCCGCCGGACTGCAGTTCGAGAACGGGGCACCCTTTCAGTACTTTCAATGCCTGGTGGCCAAGTACGAGGAGGATCTGATTGCCTTCCGTCAGCAAATCCTGCAAACGGAAAACCATATGCAAGCACTGGCCAATCCGCAAAGCATATCGCCCGCTGACTTGAAGCGAGGCTTTCGCCAGTTGAACGAATCCTTCATCTCGCTGGCTGGACGCCTACACGAGATCCACCAGCGCGTCGAGGAGCAGAAGGAGCAGTATCTGAATCTACGCCGCTATCGCTTGCGAGATGCCACCAACGTATTCGCCGCACTCGAAAAGCAAACTGTGGAGGTAGTGGAGCCACAACGCATCAGCAGCGGCCCGACGCCCTTCAGCAACATCTCGGCGATGAGCTCGCTGAACAAGAGCTACGCAGCAGCCTCGGCGGCGGCATCGGCCAACAATGCAACCGCATCCAAGTGATGGACGGATGATCATCAATCAATCAATTTTAGATTTTAGTTGTTATGTTCGATCAGTCAATAAAGCTGTTAAAAGACGATCAGGCAAACGAGGATATTCGGCTTGGGAAGGGCTGTCCGTCTGTCTGTATCCCGAGCAAGCCAATGTAGCTCCTTATGACTAGATATCCACCTGCCTCCTCTAGGAAGTGAGTCCACTCTCTCTCAGTAAGTCGGCACAAACAGTTTTATATTTTTGAAGAGAGATAATGCTACAACAGATGGACAATCTGCATAATTAGGTTGGTTTAGGTTGAATATAATATATTTTCCCGCTCCACTAATGCCAGGCTCCGTGCTCCGTAACATGCGACCTACTTCTTGACCACCTGTATGACGTCTTCGTCGGCCATGACATGGGCTATGCCCACGCGCTGCGGCGAATATTTGGTGGAGGTGCCCCAGACCAAGGCGTACTTGAATTGTGCGGCCAGCGTTCGGTGAATGGCGTGGCACACGTGCTCCACGCTGACGCCCTGTCAGTGGAAATGCGAGATTAGAAGGGATTCCATTGTCATATTATCGAGTTACTTGCCTTTCGCAGAATCAAACCGTCGTCAAAGTCCGGCGGGGCACCGGGCTTTTTAGTGTACACCCGGATCAGCTGCAGCGCTTCCCAGAGCGCCTCCAGCATATAGTCCAGATTGAGCTTCATGTTGCAGCTGACCACAATGGAGTTGGGCTGTCGGGCAAGTCGGTCCACCTCCTCTATGGAGATCTGATCAATCTTATTATACACATACAGGCAAGGCAGATAGACGCGATTGGCCGTGACCACATCAATGAACTCATCCTCTGTACAGTCCTCGCGGAACAGCACCTCTGCATTGAAGATCTTAAACGAATGCAGAATCATTTGGACCATTTTTTCGCTGCAGCGGGTCAGGGCGCAAGTGGAATTAAAACTCAGGCCGCCGCCTTTCTTTTGCTTGAAGTATATGTTGGGTTTGCGCTTGTTGAGCCGTATGCCCACGGACTCCAGTTCCCGCTCCAGCAGCTCTCGATGCACATTCGGTTTGGTCGCATCCAACATCATGAGCACCAAGTCTGCTGTGCGTGCCACGGCAATCACCTGACGACCACGACCTTTGCCCTGGGCTGCGCCCTCAATGATACCCGGCAGATCGAGGAGCTGTATATTTGCACCCTGGTACTCAATTACGCCGGGGATGCAGGTCAGTGTGGTGAACTCATAGTTAGCTGTGGGCAGTGGAAAACACTCATTATATATAAGATACAAGGAATATGCCCGCTGAACACTCACCCGCTTCTGATTCGGTCTTAGTCAGTGTGGACAACATAGTGGATTTGCCCACACTGGGGAATCCAATGAGCGCGACACGCGCATCTCCGCTCTTCAGCACATCGAAACCTTCGCCTTTCTCGCCCTTCTTTGCTGGCTCCAGCAGCTGCGAGCGATACTTGGCTAACTTGGCCTTGAGCAGGCCCAAATGGTATTCGGTTGCTGCAAGATTCAAGAATTGCGAATTGAATTCTAACCCTAAATTCCGATAGCTGGCAACGCCACTGCCAGCAATGCGAATTCAGACTCCGCGTTGCCAGCGCCGGTCTATAGATTTGCACATACCTTTGTTCTTTTGTGTGCGCGCGATTTCACGCTCGATCTCCGCAATCTTCTCTAGAATGCCCATGTTATTCTTTGTGTGTGTCTGGAGCGCAGCATTAAGTTAAGAATAATATTTAGGCAGCTCCTGCGCTCTTGTTGTTTTCTAAAGTTGGACTTTCTAGTGCTGAACCAGGCGCGGACGGAGACATCGATAATTTAAACAATCGATATTTTATATGAACACTCGTTTTTAATTATATAATAGATAATGGCTATAAATAATAAAAATAATAATTTCTTTTAAATTATTATTGAGCAAAATTTTACATTAAAGATTTCTCTTGGCCACGCTATGATATATCAAAATATCGATATCGTTTTGCAACAATCGTTATTTTTATTCATATGTGGTAGAGTTATCACCCTCTTTCAAAGCATTTTCCAGCTGAGACTTATTAGCGGGGATTTTGTAAGTTTAAATATTTAATTGTATTTTAAAAAATCAGAAAATATACACAAAACACACATAAATACTGTTACAATTACAATAAACAGCCACACAGACACAATGACAATCGATTAATTACAATAGTTGAAGAGTTGAGAGAGAGAGAGAGAGGCTTTGTAGTAGTATAGACTTAAGACTTTAGTTGGCGTAATAGCCATTGCCATCGTTTCCCATGAACTCAGTCCAGCGCTGTGCATCAATTGGATTCAGCTCGGAGCACACCTCACCCGGCTGCAGTGAGCCACACTTGCATATTATTCCAATCCGTGTGATTATTAGCTGTGCCTCGTATTTCGGCAAGTCGGGCTCCGTGTCCACGAGTCGCTCGCTCAGGCACTGTTTAAGGAATTGCTTGCGCAGCACGCGCAAGTTATCGGCGGTATAGCCTGTAAGGTAAGTTATAAATATATGAATACTCCTGAGAGAAAATTGAATGTAATTGAACCCACTTTTATAGGCGCTTATTTTCTCCTCGACGCAGCTGAGATCTTGCGGCGAGAACAATGGTGGATACGCCTCCGACTCGCGTATGTTGAGCACGAAGGCAAAGTCGAGCGCGGAGCTCACATTGCTTAGCGCCTTGAGCAGCATCCCAGTTGACGAGATGGATGCCAAATACCAGTCTTCCGTCTGTGCAGTCTCAGTCGTCGCTGAGGCATCTTCGCCAGCTGGAGAGGAAGCACTGCTGCTGCTGCTGCTGCTGGCTGTGGCTGAGTCATCGCGTCGCTGTCGCTTTCGTCTGCGATACTGCGACTGTGTGCTTGAGGTGGTTGCTGCGGCTGCTGCATCGGCTGCCTGCTCCTGGGCCTCATTGTCTAGCTCCAGATCCCACAGGCTAATCGGCGACTGCGCCGATAGAGGCAGACTAGTGGTGCTGGTAGTGGTGCTGCTGGTAGTGCTGGTGGTACTAGTCGCCTCCAGTTTGCCGCTGCGCACATCCCGATTGTTGCCACTTGGATATTTGCTACGCAAGTGGATGGGCCGTTCGTTCTGCTCCGACACCTGCGGCAGCTCATCATTGTACACCAGCTCGTACTCCTCCGGCAGGCGCATGGCATTGGGATTCTCTGCGGGCAGCGGCAAGGGCTCATAGTCCTTCTATAAGAGAAGCTGCTGATAAGAATTTCTGCTTTAGGTCTCTTCAAATAACTCACAAATTCTTTGTAGGGCTCCTTGATGTAGGCACCGCCAAAGCCGGGCAGCTCGTTGTCCGGCAAAGGCTCCGGCAGCGGATGCTTGCGATGCTTAGCGTACTTGACAGGACCCGGACCAGTCTGTATCTGCGACTGCAGCTCCTCGGCCGCATCTGTGGCTGCCGCCTGCCTCAGCAACTGTTCCCGATTGGCCAGCAGCTTCTTGAGCAGCTTGGGATGCTTTAGCGGCGACTGTTTGCCCGTGGGCGACGGCCTCTGAGTGCGATTCAGCTGCACCTCCAGATCATCTGTGCTGAACAGCACCGCGCCCGGCGGCTCAATGTGCCGAGCGACCGCATAGAGCTTCAGCACCGTTGACTCGTTGTAGCGCAGCCGGCAAGTGTCCGCCCGGGCCTGCAGGATGATGTCGCTGTCCGGCACAAACTCGTACGCATCCCGAGCATTGGGTCTATTGCGGCACTGCAGCTGCCAGTGCAGAAAGAAGTCGCCGCCGAAGCTTTGCGAAATGGATACGCCACCCAACAGGCTGCTAGCGCCGCCCGCGTCCGTCATCATGGCATCGAGCAGCGGCTGCCCAGTGCGTCCGTCCAGAATCGTAGTCTGCGAGTAGTAGTAGACGGGAAAGCCCGGGCCCGTATTATATTTGACCATGAAATCGGTGACGTTATCCCGATCAAAGTGGCCCGGCACGATGGCGCTGACGCACTCGCTGGCCGGGAACGTATAGTTCCAGAGTTGAGTGTAGTTCTTGCCGTCGAAGGCGAAGACGCTGCTGTTGAAGGCAGCGACGACCACATCGGTGATGCCGTCTCCATTGAGATCGGTCAGCACGGCGGGTACCATCAGGCCAGACCTGGGCTGCTGATGCAGTGGCGTGAAGTGCTTCTCGCTAGTGTGCGCCATCAGCGTGAGCAGCCGTAGGCTATAGATGCCGCCTGGCGTGTTCTGGCCGCCGGTCAGCATCAGCAGCAGCTCGGTGCCGTCGGCGCGGGTTAGCAGCTGGATGGGCACGAACATCTCCTCGCGGTGCGGCGTGGGTATGCTGCGCAGCACCTTGCCCGTCTTGCCCGAGATGAGCTTGATGTGGCCCGCTTTGGATTCCTCGCGCTCCTCGAGGTGTGCCGCTATCAGCTCCGGCACCTCATCGCCGTCCAGATCGCGCAGCACATTGATGGTGTAAAGATCCATGACAATGGGCGAGTTGGTCTCCACTTCCAGCTCGTGGAAGGTCCAGATGACCTGGCCAGTGCGTCCACTGATGGCGAAGATCATCTGCAAGAGAACATAAGAGGATAAATGAGAGTCATTAGGACTCAGTCATGGCTGCCACTCACGCCCAGTCTGCCCGCCGCCAGGCAGTCCATTCCGCCATCTCGATCTATGTCCACATTGCAGTGCAGCGAGAAGACGTTCGCCACGCTCCACGTCTGCCACAGCGTGGAGCCATCGCGACCATTGAGCGCCACGACGCCGCCCTCGCAGGGCACGTCGTCGCCCTGCTGGGAGGACTTGCAGCGCGGCAGCGGTATGCCCTCGTAATGGATGTTGTCGTCGACGCCATAGCCAAAGATTAGGTCCTTGACGCCGTCGCCATTCAGGTCGGCCGCACGCAACGGACTCTCGCTGTTCATCCGGGCCAAGCTGCGTGTCCACACACGCTGCACGCTGATCTGTGTGCAGGGCACGAATTCGCTGCCCAAGCTGTCGCTGCCGTAGCTGTTGCCGTAACTGCCTCCGGCTCTGCCGCGCCCACCCTTGATGGACACCATTGCCAGCTGCGCATCCTCGCGCCACCAGTGATGGATGCGCTGCATTGGCTGCGGGAACAGCGTCAGCATCAGCGCGCCCAAGCTGAGCAGCGCGCAGAGCACTGTCAGCGCCGCCAGCGCATAGCAGAAGGGCTCACAGCAACGGCAGCAGCGTCTCCTCTTGTGCTGCTTCATAATGGGCGTCGAGCTGTTCACCGAGCCGGAGCTTTGCTTGCGCCGTGGCGCCATCAACGGACGCTTCAGTCCCTGCTCTTCGCTGCGCTGCAATGGAGGAAAACATTGAAGAGATTTAAATTTGAGCTCTAACTGATTTTCGCTGTAGGCGAAATCGAGTCGAATTCTGTAACCTACAAGTGTGAAATAGAGGCGAATTCGCATTGCATGAAAAACGCGGCAAGTTCGCCTAAGGCCAGAGCCGCAAGCTGTTGCTAGGCGAATTCGTGTGCAAACAGTTTGCTAGCAAATCAAGGTAACAATTGTGTTTTGCAAGCCCTTTAGTAAACGATTTCCAAATTCCGAAAAGCTGAATTAATTAATGGAATTTCTTGAATGAATTCTATATGTAATATTATCTGTATTATAAATATGTTGTAGAAATTGCGAATGGAGATGAGGATACAGGACAATATTTTTTATTTATTAGATTTAAGATCTTTTGATAGCGAAAGATATTCGGACATATGTATAAATATAAATATGTGAAATACTGTATAAATTAATCATATTTATACATATATCTAAATATACTGTGAATACTGTATGAATTAAATATATCCTTAGTTCTATTCTATATGAATATGTGAATACTGTATAAATTAAATATATCATTGGTTATATTCTGTAATTCTCGAAAAGTTTAACATTTAACTTAATGTAGAAAATCTTACTGACAACAGTATTTACTGGCTAAGCGCTAATAGTGTTTTTTTTTTTATTTCTTATACTTTATACAGCCTGTAGATGCGTGCTCCATATCATGAACGCAGCTTCCTCTTGTTATTCCCTGTTCTAATCGATAATGCTCAAATTGCAATTAGTCTAGAAAATACTTGCGTAATTTGTAAAGCAGCTGCATCCCTGCGGCAGCGATAGGGTTGTGACTTATATATGCATATGAGTAGTATATATACTATAAAAAAATATTAATTGAGTAAATGCAATCAGAGCCTGTTTGTGGACGAAGTTCCATTTAACAATTTCGATCTCATTTCGCTTAAAATTAACGAAATTTCAAGTCTAAAATAGTTCGATATTTTTAAAAAATAATTTTCAGCTATTATTCTAAAACAGTTCAAATAAAATAATATAAATAAAACATATTCCATATGTAACAGAAATAACCCAGAAATTAAATCAGCCAGGCGAAAGTAACTCGCGCTGAAATAGAATTTGGGCCCGTGCCAAAACTAATATAGGCTAATACAGAAAAACACAAACAGTCAATGCAAGTGAAAGGTCTGGAAATACTCTCGCATATGGCTGAGAGAAGAAGAAATCTGTCTATGGCGCGCCTTAGCAACGAAAGTGAAATGAAAGCGAAAGCGTATCTAAGAACACGAACCGAGCACAGCGAGGAGCATCAAATTTTCTGCTTGATTTATTACATGAGCATCAAAAAAAAAAAAAGGATAAAGTAAACAGATGAGTTCACTTGGTTCCTGGGTGACTCACCTTGGCGGATCTGGCGTCTTTGATGAACACCTCGTCATCCACATCGTCGCTGATGTCCTCATCAATCGAGGAGTCCCGTATGGCGATGCGCTTGGAGGGCACATATGGTCGCAGTTTAATCATGTTGGGCCACGCTTCCGTGTTGCCAGCGCGCAGCTCCTGTGCCTGCCAGCCAAACGTTTATATTGTTATTATTATTACTGCGATATTCGATTGATTATTTGTTTATTATTTGTTTTTCCACTATTTATATATTTAATGCATTTTCTGTGCGTGTGCGTTCGTGTGTGCGCTTCTATTTTACTTCGAGGGGGCAGCTCCAAATGCAGTGCGCAGCGATGCGCGTCTTCTGGCCGTGTAAAAATCAATAGCGACGTCACAGCGCCGCGCTCAGCTGCTCGCGACTGGCGCATGCGCCGCACGGGCGGAGCCATCCCCTGGCACCGCTGCCGCTGGCAGAACATGCAACAACTAACTAACCACCAGGCAGAGGGCACACGTGCTGCCACAAAGTCGGCTACAGGTTTGTTTATCAACAATGGCGACAATGACGCACTGGCTGGGTCTCCACCTGGGCAACTGTTGCTTTCAACCCCTAAGGGCGGCCCGCCACTCTCCCTCAACCCCATACGCAACTCCCTTATTAACCATTTCGAAGCCGGTTCAATGTCCTCGTCTCATGAATGGAGCTCGTCTTGGGGAGTTGGGGTCGTTGGCGGTTAAAGCTGGCTGCAATCATCCATTCAATGGACTTCCGCATGTGGTGACGCTATGTGGGTCACACTGTACCACACACACACACACACACACACACACAAACGGGTCTTATTAATTTTTGAATAGCTCTGCAATTTGCTGCAAACAGGAAACTGGTAAAAAAGAAAAGAAATTACCTGGAATAGCGTGGATAGCAGAGTCATCTCCAGTTATTAATTAGGATCTTGGCTTCAGTTTCGGATAGGATTTTGTTTAGGATTTGGTTTCAGTAATCGATTTTCATATAAGGTATTTGAGGCACTTTTCATTGCTGACAATAGATGAGAAGGAAGTGAGCTTATAATAAATGTAAAATGAGCAAACAATTTCAAAACTTACTTGAAAAGTCTTAAAGAAGATGCCAGAGTCCTAATCTTGTGAATAGAATTTGTTGAATTCTGTCAGATAAAATAGTTGAAAAGTTACAACAAAAAATTCTCGAATTGTCAAAGAACCAGTTCTGTTTCAACTGAAAAATCATTGATGTACTACAAATTGTTTATACTATGTTAGTTCTTTTGCAATGGAGAGATTTTATATATTTTAAATATATATTAGATATATTTTATATATTTTTTACATCTGAATATATTGTGAATAATTAATGTCTTCATATTATTCTTGAGTCTGCAACACATACAAAATCAGCAAAACATTTCTCATATTTCTCACCTTTGCCGACCTTCATTACGTGCTTAGCCTTCGCAAAGACACAGCTCAGAGACGCGAATATAAAATATTTTTTATATATTTTCAATGACGTTAAGCCTGTCAAAATAGAATACTCTCCCCACAAGTCTAATAAAAACTATTCAAGCTAAAAGCGCGCGCAAAAAAAAAAACACAAAATTGAGAAGAAATCTTTGCCGCACCCGCACCGCTTGCTGCCATCAGCAGAAAGTTAAGAGCACCACTTTAAGCGTTTGCCAGAGACCCAATGAGTGCAGCGGGGGCAACGGCGGCGTTGGGGCAGTTTTGGTTTAGTTGAAAAGCAAGCGCCCCATCTAGCATCTAGCCACAGCTTGTGGCAAGTACTTAGGTCCAGGTCCAAAAGCAGCGTCACGCTCGACTGCATTCGAATAAACTATAGAAAAATCAGCAGCTTTTTATTGCACAAGCAGGAGGGGAGCTGAGGGGAAAGTGGGGGAAGTGGGCCGAGAGAGGGGTGCTTAGTTAGATCCACGGCGAGTAACTTAAGTGTGTGTTATTATCGCATCAGAGATAATTTAATAACGACGCTGATGACGAGTTGTTGTTGTTGTTGTTGTGGTTGTCGGAAGGCCAAAGGATGTGTTGCTAAAGTGTCTGCGGCAGAGGCGTTGAGTGCTGCGGCGCTATGAGCGTGGCAAAAGGCCGTACGCCTAAGCATAGGCATCTCATGTGTGTGTGTGTGTGTGTAAGTGTGTATCATATACTTCAAGGTTAGCTTGGATGCACTGGCGGCCCCTTTCACAGGTGGCATCCGACTTGTCTTTTAATTATAGCTTCTCGTAGACGGCTCATCAGATTCCGTCTAACGTTTTGGCCACTTAATTTAATTACTGGTATTTTGATGAAAAACTAATTCATTTTCAGCTTTATATGAGACGCACAGAAAGGATTTTCAGATGTTGCGCGTGTATGATTTCTATGACAAGGTATTGTCTATTAATCGTTCTTCATCAAAGTGTTGATTTAAGTTTTTTGTTTTCCTGTTCATCTATCTCTCCTTTAGTGTATTACAATATTATTCTTTTACTTATCTCTTAACTTCTACATTCAATACGCAGAATCTAATTTATTATTTTATGCAGTTGACTCGATTTTAATGACATTCTGAAACTGAATCTCTTTTTTTACGTCTTTCTTGTTCTTAAATACTATCAGTCCCTCACGAGCGTGCTTTCACTTTTTCTTGTTTACCTATATTTGCATACTGTAACTTTTCTGTTGGCCTTCTATCTATTCTATTCTTTCTCTCACTAGATCCCTTAATCGGTGGTCAGTTTTCTTTTCTTCTTATCTCTATTTCTCGATCTCTCATCCTCTTTTTTCTCTCTCTCTCTCATCCTCTTTTTTCTCTCTCTCTCTCCCGCTCTCTCTCGCGCTCTCTCTCTCGCTCTCTCTCTCTCTCTCTCGCTCTCTCTCTCTCTCTCTGTTTTTTTCTCTCTCTCTGTCTCTCTCGCTCTCTTTCTCTCTCTCTCGCTCTCTCTCTCTCTCTCTCTCTCTCTCTCTCTCTCCCCATAAAGTTGTATATTCATATATAGTAGTACATTATAGGTCAGGCCGATGAGCTGAATTAATATAGATGTAATTCGTGTGTCTGGTATTCATTCCTAGGAGCACAGCGATCTCGCAAGCCACAATAGTTAGAGACTGGAAATATTTAATTTATACTCGTGCATACCATTTTGATTACGAAAGTCCTTGTACAAGAAAACTTCTTCAAAAAGTTCATAATGTTGCCCAAATTGCATCTCAAGCGCAGTCGCTGCGTAAACTGCGTTTGGGTGTGTGTGAATGTCAAATATCTGGATGTATTTTTATAATTTTATATTCATCATCATGTCTGCAAATTATTCCCAACTTACAAACTTATCTCTCCTGATATTCTACTAAATATAATTCATTCAAGTAATCAAGTAATTTATTCTGTTCGCTAACTTATTCAGCACAACTATCTCCAAGAGCAGCGTACGGCAACTAATGCATTCCACTTATTTCCGTATTCTTAGATTCAGTTTGACGTCAGCGGGTTCATTGGATTATCATAAGACGTCCTGCCATTAGCAGCCGTTTGGAATCCTTCAGCACTGCAGGCAGCTGAAATAAGAAACAAATAAAGAAAAATTCGGACGCTACGGCAAAAACGAAAAAAAAACAGTGCACTTGGGAAGCACTTGACAAGTTGTTGGCTTGTTTCGTGGCAACTAACAACCCAATTGATTGGAACAGCTAAAGAAACAGTTTTCCCATAATGCAGACTGGGGACAGTTTTTCACGCGAATTTCATGTTATCGAGGGTCCAAAAGCAATCAATAGACAGCACTGCAGCTAAACGTACAGAATACTAGCTAAAAGTGGCTGGGCTGTGGGGCAGGTGGAGGCGGAGAGAGGGGCTAGGATGGGGGACCCTGGCTCATAATGACAATGACGATGACGACAGAGCCACGAGCAGATTATGTGGAAAGGCAATGCCAAAGCACTTGACAAAATTATGTTAAGTGACTATGACAAGACAAACACACACACACACAGGCATACATACACATATATGTATATATATATATATATAGACAATAGGCACATATATATCGCATACTTGCTCAAGAACAGTCTGTATTAAAGAGTTTTCCTAGTTCTCACAGGGCTTTCACTTTTTTTGCTAGCGTGCAAAGGTTTTTTTTAGCGACTCAACCACATAGTCTCAATAGCACACACACAGACACACACACACACGCACGCACACAGATACAAAGATGCATCTGCAGCTACGTCTTGTATCCAGCATCCTGCGCCTGTTCGTTTTTTCAGCTCTGTTCGCCTGGCAACGTTTTAAATTCAAATCGCTCGTCTCCAGACGTCAGTTGTCAGCGACACTTCGAACAGCAAAGACGTTCAAATCGGCATAAATATAAAACTGAAATACAATATATATAAATATATAATTGAAAATTAAAGTGCTGAGAATTAAATCACGAAATTGAAATAAAAAAATTAATAATTACATTTGAATAGCGTAACTTTGCTATTTAAAGTTGTTAGATCAATTTATAAATCTTTTTTAAAGATCTGCAAAATGTCTGTTACTGCGTCGAGCTGATGTTATATAATCGTTGTGAGGATTTAAAAACCTGTGTAACACATCGCCCTAAGAGCTTCAGGCTTTAGCCACGCAAAAAGTAATTAACATAAAAAATTATGAGACAAATTTAAGATATATATAGTTTAAATAAAGTTACATACGAAACTTTGAGGAATTGAAGGAAAATTCCTTTAAAATTTTGAGATATCGGAAATATTTAAACACCAAAATTGACAGACACTAGATTGAGAAAAACAAGTCAAATAAATATGTTATATATGGTTGATATTCAGCTCTATTAAAAATGTTTTTTTATTTATTTTATTTTGCTTTTTAATCTAATCATTGATTTTGTTTTCAGTATGTTTTTAACTTTTTCTTTTATTATATATTACTTATATATTGAATTAAGTTTTCTGAATAATTTATCGTTAAAAATTTATAAAAGATTAAAAAAAAAATCTCAAAAAAAAAATTGTACGTAAAATATTTTCTCTCAAAAATATTTAAAATATTTCCAGTATTCTCGTACGATAAACGACCTTTTATTATTGATGACTTTATTTTTTAAGATTGAGCTTAGAAATATCAAGTACACTTCCCTATTAAATATATAATATGACATTCAAATTTGTCAACTAAAAATTCGGGGAGAGGTTGGAAAAATGCTTAAAATGAATACTAATTCATTACTAAAACAAATTTAACTTTAATTAAGATAATAATTGAAAAAATTATAGTAGAAAACACTTAGAAAATATTTCAAGTATTTGCACATCTATTCCCTGATTTTCGACTAATAATATTGCTTAACTCGATGCTTGATCTAATTAAGACGTGAAATAAATTAAGCACGTTGGCCTAGTTACGCATGAGGAATACGAACTTCCAGTTACCTAGCTCATTGACTAGGGCACTACCCCAGCTACCCCAGCCTCGTCATTTGCTATGTGAATTGTCCTTGTCTAATGCGTCCGTTGCATTTGC
The DNA here is from genome assembly GCA_035045185.1 of Drosophila meridiana. Taxonomy (NCBI): domain Eukaryota; kingdom Metazoa; phylum Arthropoda; class Insecta; order Diptera; family Drosophilidae; genus Drosophila; species Drosophila meridiana. Next base: position 18,962,318 of record JAWNPF010000055.1, on the reverse strand, counting down.
TGCCTTCAAACCGTCGCCGTGTCGCGTTCAATGGGGTACGCTCTGTGCGGCATCGGCAGCGCACAAAAGGCGCATGGGCCACTTATGGAGCGCCCCTCCATAGCGCCGTCCCAGCCCCTTGGTTCACAAAACACCCACGCGCCTGCTTCGAGTGGCTTTAATTGTGAATTAAGTCGGTATTGTGGGCTACACGTGTAGACAGAGCAAGACAGAGAGAGGAACAAAGAGAGAGAGAGAGAGAGAGAGAGAGAGGGATAGAAAGAGAGAGAGAGAGAGAGAGGGGAGAGAGAGCGATACAGGTAGTTAGGCTGGCAATGCCGAGGCTATTGTGCAGGAAGTGCGCTAACTGTCCCCGCCATTGTCCTTTAGTAGACATTTTATTTACACCGTTAAGCAGCATAATTGTCGCTATTTTTGTTCCACTCGATGCATTGTCAATGCCAGTGACACCGTTCGAGAGTTTTGCTTTGATCCCCAGCAAAGGTTGTGTCACGGCCATCAATCGATCTGGGACAAGCTCTTTAAGTGCTCAAGATAATTTCAAGATTTCACTCGTTGCAGAAGGAAACAATTTGTAGAGATGGTGGCGCAAATCATACTGCTCGTCATATGCTGCATTTGCTTGAAACACTTTGCCAAGGGTGAATTTCAGTGAGTATGCTGAGCGCTTATGGACGCCCCATCCTAACATTAAAACCTCCTCAGACAAAGTCTGGCCATAACCGATATCTTGCCGGAGGACATCAAGCGCTATGACAAAATGCGTCCGCCCAAGAAGGAGGGACAGCCTACCATAGTCTATTTCCATGTTACGGTTATGGGCCTCGACTCCATCGATGAGAATTCCATGACCTATGTGGCGGATGTGTTCTTTGCGCAAACCTGGAAGGATCATCGCTTACGGCTGCCCGAGAATATGACACAAGAGTATCGCCTGCTCGAGGTCGACTGGCTCAAAAACATGTGGCGACCCGACTCCTTCTTCAAGAATGCCAAGTCGGTTACATTCCAAACAATGACCATACCCAATCACTACATGTGGCTCTACAAGGACAAGACCATACTCTACATGGTCAAGCTCACGCTGAAGCTATCCTGCATCATGAACTTTGCCATCTACCCACACGACACACAGGAGTGTAAGCTGCAAATGGAGAGCTGTAAGTTGTGATGTAATCTAATTTATCTCAGGTAAATTAAATAACAAGAATTTATATGGGAATTGTGAAAGAACTATTTGATTGTATACGAAATCGAATAGTTTGTGTTTCAATTTCCGGAAGTTCTGTGACATTGATTAGTTGTTCAGATAAATAAATATAGAAAATATTTTATAGAAAAGCTTCTTTGAAAAGATCGTTATGTAAATTAGTTTCTAAGGAAAGGATGAAGGTGAAATAGTTGTATTTAAAGAATTTAGAATATTTTGTATCTATTTTTTTTTTAGACCATTTGAGTTTAATTTATTTAATTTTAAAGTCTACTAATTGTGTCTCTTTTGCTTATTGTGAACTAATTTCTTTGATTTTTCTAACTTTTCTACAAAAAATTTATAAACTTAATTTTTATGTGAACCATTAATGAAAAGAGATATTTAATTTGATAAATATATAAAAATATAAAAATATAAAAATATAAAAATATAAACCGTTCTCAACTTCTATATTTATGCCCATGTTTTTTTTCAGTATCTCATACAACAGACGATTTGATCTTCCAATGGGATCCCACCACGCCCCTAGTGGTGGACGAGAACATTGAGCTGCCGCAGGTGGCGCTGATACGCAACGAGACTGCGGACTGCACCCAGGTCTATTCGACGGGAAACTTTACGTGCCTGGAAGTGGTCTTCACGCTGAAGCGTCGCTTGGTCTACTATGTGTTTAACACCTATATACCCACCTGCATGATTGTGATCATGTCGTGGGTGTCCTTCTGGATCAAGCCCGAGGCAGCGCCCGCTCGTGTCACGCTGGGCGTGACCTCACTGCTCACGCTCTCCACGCAACATGCGAAGTCGCAGTCGTCTCTACCGCCCGTCTCCTACTTGAAGGCTGTGGATGCCTTCATGTCCGTCTGCACGGTGTTCGTGTTCATGGCGCTCATGGAGTATTGCCTGATAAACATTGTGCTCAGCGATACGCCCATACCCAAGCCGATGGCCTATCCGCCCAAGCCCGTGGCGGGCGAGGCGGGCAAAAAAGAGGGAGAAGCTGGGCCGGCAGGTGGCAGTAATGCCGCCTCGAATAAACAGTCCACGATGTTGCCCCTGGCGGATGAGAAGATTGAAAAGATTGAGAAGATATTCGATGAGATGACCAAAAATAAACGGGTAAGTTGAATATGTGCTTGGTGTATTAGATAAGTTAGCTAATGAAGTTAACTAATGTAGTTAATAAAGTTAGCTAATGAAGTTAGCAATAGCCATACTCTATATGCCTTGAATTTTGCTCTTCCAGATTGTAACCACAACACGGCGCGTGGTACGGCCGCCCTTAGATGCCGACGGCCCTTGGATACCGCGGCAGGAGTCGCATATAATATTGACACCAACTATACGGCCACCGCCACCGCCGCCGCCAGCACCGGAGCCAGAGTTGCCGAAGCCAAAGCTGACGCCAGCCCAGGAGCGTCTAAAGCGCGCCATCTACATCGATCGATCGTCGCGTGTGCTCTTCCCGGCGCTGTTTGCCAGCCTCAATTGCATCTATTGGATTGTGTTTTACGAGTATCTCTAAGATACTATCTGCTATATATACTGTAAATATGATATGTTCTACCCCCTCTCTCTCTCTCTCTCTCTCTCTCTCTCTCTCTCTTTCTGTCTCTCTTACTCTCTGCAAGTCGTACAACTTTATTGAATGTTAATTGTTCGTAAAATATATAACTATAAAAATATGTATGAAAAATCTTAAGCTTAGACACAAAAGCTTTAAGTCAACGAATTTTAAACTGAAAGAGCAAAAGAATTATTGTAGCAAATCGTTGCTAATACTCTATCTAAAGTATCTCTATATACGTATATAAATATGATAAATATATACATACATCAATATGATAAGCATATGAATTCAATTCCTAAATGCTTACGGTTTAATCATTTCAATGGCATTGTAGTTGTAGCCTAATTCTTAATGCTAATTTAATGTCTTACAAACTGCTTTTAATTGTAAATAAAATGAATTAAGTCAATAAATATATAATAATAATATAAATTAATAAAAATATGGAAAGGTTTTTGATGTGTATAAAAACATAAAAAGAACGATACATACAAAGTTGAATCTCCGAAATACTCTTTAAATAGTATGTATATCTATATTCTTTAAAAGTTATTGTTCAAGTTCGGAATAATTCAAAAAGGCAACGAATCTTAAATAAAGCTTAAAGTGAAAGCTCCGCGCCTAAGCTTAAATGCCTAGCGCATGCAAACGCTGACATTAGCTTTATTCGTTCCTAAAAAGCGCCGTGCTTAAAGCTCAAGCGCGCGCAAATCAAACGAACATCTATGGGGCCAAAACCAACTACTTGGGTCTGCCTTTATTTCCATAGACACACATAAATTTATTAAGTTATTGTCGCATTCTCTCAGCCATTAAGCCAGACGCTTGCTTTTATTGGCAGTTTTCTTTTCGTGTTGTTGCCACAAAGTTTTTGTTACATGTTGCCATTATAGTTTTATGGCCTTTGTTGCTTTTCCCCTGAAAGGTGTCAACAGCTGCTGAACAATGCTGAACAATGGGCAAAAAAAATAATAATAATCATAATACAAAATATGTTTTCTAACTTTTGCTGTTGTCGAACAGCTCGAGGCGCAGAATGAGTATGAATACAAAATTAATTATGTTGGTCGCACGCTCCATACTTTTGATTTTCACGGTCGTTAATGACGCGGCCAGCAGCACACACGCAGCCAGAGGCTGAGGGCTACCATACCAGAGCACGAGCATTCAGTCTGATCTTAATTGAACTTTCAAAGTAGTGCATCCCATTAGGAAGGCGCTGTCCTAAGTCTTTGCGTGAGTTGACCTACATTTCTGTTTACCCATTTCAGACATCATAAAATTTTATAAAAAATAAAGTTTTTTTTGAGTGTTTCGTTTACCTAAATATCTAGATTAATTAAAAGTTCAGGTTTCTTAAGAAGTTTGAGCTCGAAGTCTTTTGCGTAAGTTGATCTAGATTTGGTGTAGTCTTAGCCTTTTTATAAGTAATATATTTTTTATTTTTTTCTGTCTTATAGTTAAGCTCTGTTCTCTTACTTTAAAAGACAGTAACTGTGGTCCATAGTTAAGACATCAAAACAGCTTATCTATCATCGTTTTTGTACAACTTTTGAATATACGCAAGTCAAGGACTTATCTTTAAAAAAACCGAAACACTAAAACATTTTGGGTTTTCCACAGCTCCACTAAACTGTATTGAAAAAGAGTTAAAAACTTCAGTATTATTATTTTTTGTAAATTTTGTTTGGCTGAAAAACTTAGCTGCATAATCGATTCGCATTTTAAGTAGGCCAAAACGGTTGCCGGGGGAAACCAACTAGCAAAATGCGTGAATCATCCGAAACAGCATTGAACGCGCACTCTCGATAGTCGATGGCAAGGCACTAATTTCCAGCAACTACAACAAACAAAACAGAAAACAAAAACAAAAATACAAAATTAAAAAAAAAACAAGCGAAGGTTGCGCAAAAAATTGTTTTTGACTAAATATGTTGGGGATTACCTGAAGTGCGCTAATGTTGGAGGCGGGTTCATTGGGGTTTGCTTTGAAGGTGCACAGAATGAGGTGGAGTGCTGTCACTCAGGTAGTTGTTTGTGTGTGTGTGTGTGTTTGTTATTTGTTTTTTTTTTGTTAAGCCTCAGTTAATTACAGAATTTAAAGCACAGCTTGCTCGTCGAAGCGATCCATCAATACAATGCGCGCCGACGCTTAAAGAAAGTAAAAACCCAGTACGTTGCGGCGCTACCTTCGTGGTCTTAACTCCGCACTCTATGCACAAAAGCAAAACGAAAAGAGAGGCCCGCACTTCGGCTCCGCCGTCCCATCGTCCCGCCGTCTCACTGTCCCTCCAGAGCCAGAGCCAAAGCTGTCTGCGAGCGCCAGTTGAAGCGCTTTTATTGTGTTGCCAGCTGTAGTTGTTGTTATTGTTGTTGCTGCTGCTGCTGCTGCTGGGGCTGTTGAATCGTTTTGTCTTTTGCAGTTTCAGTTTCAATTTCAGTCGAACTCGGGCAGCAACGGCACACGGAAGCAGCCGCGGCGCAGGCGCAACAGCTACAGATAAAATCTAAAATAATCTCTTAAAAAAAAATTAAAAATACAAAAAATCAACTGAATTTAAGTGAAAAACAACAACAAAAAGTTGTGTGTGATTTTCGGAGTGAAATTTATTTATGCAATTGGCAAAGATAAACAAAAGATATAAGTAACAACAAAAATATTACAAAATTCAGGCAATAACACGAGACAATTAACAGCTCATAAGCAGCAAGCGGCTAATAATAATAAAGCGAACGCATTTCTTAAAAAAAGATATATATATATATATACATAAATATTTATATATATAAAGTTATTTTAACACCGCGCTTAACACTTTCATTTTCATTGGAGCGAGCGTGGTTTCGTTAAGTGCGTCAACGCTGGCGGTTTCGTTAAGTCGGGTTAAATAACGATACAAATTCAACGAAAATTCCAAAATAAATTCAAATTTTATTGCAAATGAAATAGGAGCTGAATCGAACATTTTCTTTACCTTACGAAAAACAACAAAATGCATTTGAGTGCATATCTATTGTGCCTAGGTGGGTATACGAAAACTGAGACTGAATATTATTTTCTTCACAAACACTAATTTTGTAACATTTAATGAGCGCGCGTGAGTGTCATTTTATGTGCTTGTTGCTCAAAAAAAATAATAAATATACCATATGATTATTTCTGCTGCCCAAAAACAAAAGACTTAGGCAACGAACTTGACTCTGTGATGGGTGCCAAGCGGGCAGAGCAATTTGAATCGAGTTCAGTTCCATGAATGCGGCTCTGAACTATTTCAACAGCCAAAAGCGATCGGAATTGTTAGTTATTTTTATGCATCTCTCAGTGTATTGTAAAAGTGAAACCCTTAACTCAAGTTCAAGTCGTACCGCTTTGTTGATTTTTATTTTTGTCTTCAAATTAATGAGCCAAGAAAACAAAAACATAATGCGCATTTTACAGCGAGCCAAGCCGAGACAAGACAAGCCAGCAGCAGAAACAACAACAACAAAACGTGACTAAGTCTGCAACTTTCTTTGGCAAAATCTTCCGCCAAGTGACGTCACAAAAAACGAGTTGCCCAAATGCAAATTGCACACACACACACACACACACACGCATACACACATACCCAATCTCACTCAGGTGTCCAAGGCCAATCAAATTGACTCAGCTACTGCACAAAAAAGTTTTGTGGTTACAAATTAACATTTGCCAGATAAAGATAGAGAGTGCGAGAGAGAGAGAGGACAGAGAGAGAGAGAGAGACAGAGGCTTTATGCATTGCCTGGCAGTTGGTGCCTTTTCGGTATTACCGCAACAACTGCTCGGCCTATCCAAACATATTATGCAACTACTTATATTTTATAAACACAGAGAGCAGAAGCTAAATAATAATAAAAAGTTGCTGTCATCGCTCGCTGCACAAAGCCAAACTCCAGCAATTCGGGTTTCTTGTCTACAATTTAATGTTATATTTATCTGTCGCTTCGGAAGTTATTGCAGCTGTTTTTTCTCTCTCTCGTTTTTTTTTTTCTTTTTGTTCGTTGTCTCTTTTTATTGTCGCATCGCGCTGTGGCCGTTGCTCAATTGCAATTTTTCCCCGCTACGCTAGCTATTTTCAGTTTCCCCAGCCGGTTAGCCGGGATTTTCACTTTCATTGGCATTGATGAAAAATAATAATAGAAACAGCTGCTTGATTGTTGCTTGGATATTTACAAACGATTTGCCATTTAATTTGATTATGCTCAGCTGAGGTTTTTCTTTTATTTAAAAAGAATGTGAATGCAACCAGATATTTTATGAAAATATTTTAAGCTTATTATTATTATTATTTATTTTATTTTTTTTTATTATTTTACCAGATAATATAAAAATGGAAATATTTAATTGTTTAAGTTCTTAAATATTTAATTATTCTATTTTTACATCAATTTTATTTATCAAAAACCCCTTCTTTAATATTTTTTTTTTACTAATTTAAATTTTCTCCCTTCGCTTAAATAATATTCAAATAAAAATATAAAGTTCCACTAAATATTTAATGAATATATTTAGTGAATATATTCTTGGTCTTACTCAGAATAATCATTGTTATAAATAACTCAAATATAATAATATAATAAATAGCTCAACAAATAAAGTACTTCGAGACATTTGTCAAGCATACAAAAATATATAAAAAAATTTCTTATCAACAATAGTTTGATTATGACTCGAAGCATTCACTTTTCTTCGGAAATCATTTCTACATGCGGGCCAAAAAACATTTTCGAATAGCTACCCAATATTTTATTGTGCGGCGCAGTCTGAAAATACAAAAAATAAAAACAAAAATAAAATCAACTACAAAAAGCATTTTGCCATTGGTATGAGCAATTTTATTCCCAAGTGAAAGTGACAAAGTTGCAGTGCGCACCTCGAAAAATGTTAATGAGCGGCGCACAAAAAAAAAAAAGAGTAAATGAAACAAAAATACAAAAACGATTTCAAGTCAAACTGTAACAGCCTAAATGCTTCGCCAGATCTCTGAGATTAATCTTGGCTGGAGAAATCTTACAGCGACCTTGAGTTGCAGCTTCAGCACTTATGCAAAATGTGCTTCCTAAGAGCATAGCTCTGCTCTGGAGTTCGGCCCGAGGAAGCAAACAAATTGCAAGTCATTTGGCGGGCGCGTAACCAATGCGAACTGCGATTATGTCACACACAACTAAATAAACAGTAAACGCTTCAGTTGAAGAGCTACATGCGGATATGCATGACCAACACTGCGGGCGGGGCAGGGCAGAGCAGGGCAGGCAGAGCCGGGCAGGGTGGGGCATGGTTGTACTGCTATACTCGTAGAGGTGTACGAGCGAGAGGCAGCACAAGCGACATACTTTCTCATTTTTTGTCGCACTGCAGATGCGTAATGCCAATTTGAGACATTACCCAACGCGAAAGAGCTTTTGCATAAGTTTACAATTTGAAGTTTGGCTTAGGTCAGTTAGTTAGAAATAGTTTCATATCGAACTGTTGCGGATTAGACTAGCACTGTTCATCTAACAAAATTGGTTCACTAAGATTATCTGAGGCTTGTGAGAGAATATTCGAGATATGCTCGAATTGCATGAATTTATATCAAATAATTTGTATTGTGTGAGTATTTTATAAATAATAATATAAATAAATATTTGTGCAACTGAGTTTCGAAGAGAACCTAATCAAAAACCTAAGAATCGAATATTAAAATAATTTAGTCGAAAACTTTAAAATTTAATGAGACAAAAAAAAGGTTTTCATTGTTTTCGATACAAATGTTGTTGTGAACGACTGTATAAAAATATTCCAGTCTTTGTTTGAGTTAGAGAAATCAGAGTAGTTTGCAATCATTCGATTAGACCTGGGACTATTTTTAATAAAATTAAGTTTAGGTTTTTCGATGATAATTTATTTATATACATATATTTAAATATAAATCTTTTTTTATTTAATTTTTTTTTTAATACATATTGGATTTTAATATATTAAATATAATTTAATTCATAATTTGCATTCTTTGAGGGGAGCCCCATCGGAACTTTTATTATGAAAAACATTCATAATGCTTTATGTGCATTAAAAATGTTTTCTCCCAGCCTTTCTATATAATTATTTAATGTATATTTAATTATTTATATATAAGAATTTTTTTATTATATATATTTATATTTTATATTTATATATTTAATAGCATTTATATTTTATATTATAAATATAATTTTTAAAATTTTAATAATGTTTATTTGATATGCTTACAGCACTTGGAGCTGGCATCTTGGTGCAGGCACAGGTTCTTCCCGCTGAGGACGATGAGCAGCCGCAGCACCTGACAAACGATGGTAAGTGATTGACAGTGCAATTAGTTTACCACGGACATTCATAACTTTAACTATTAAGGCAGCGTCTTTCTTTCAGCCGCATCTGCACGACAAGCGCCTGGGCCGGCAGCTGGCCGAGGAATTGGAGTACGGCTCCTACTCAGCTAGCAGCGGCAGCAGCAGCAATGCCAGCGAAGATGATGATGACGAGGATGATGTTGAGGGCTCGAGCGAGTACTACGACAGCGACGAGGAGCAGAGTGCGGTCAGCAGCGGGGACAGCAGCAATGAGTCGCTGCCGCGCCTGCTCTCCCCATCCACCTTTCATCGCATCTCCGAGACGCTGGGCGCTCTCAACCACGTCGGGCACATGCTCGTGGATATGACGCGCGGAGGTCAGGAGAGCAAGACGGAGAGTGCGAGTAGCAACAGCAGTGGGGGAGACAGCAGCGGCAATACAATTACCACCACCACCAGCCCCAACACCACCAGCACTAGCACTAGCTCTGCAGAGCTGAGAGACTCCACCACTGCCTCCTCCTTAGGCAAAGCTGAGCCGCTGCCTGGCATCTCCGGAAAGATCTTGGACACATCAACTGCAACACTCTCCGCCAACAGTTTGCTGCCAGCGGGCAAGCCCGCCAACCTGAGCGCCATACAAGTCGCCACGAAGCGCATTGGACAGGCGGAGCAGACGCCCGAGAAGCCCATGTTTGTGGAGAACAAGGAGGCCAAGCAGCAGCAGAAGAAGAAGCGCAAGAAGAACAAGAACAAGCAGAAGCTGAAGAAGCCCAACGAGGAGCTGAATCAGGCTACACCACAGTCCCAGCAGAAGATCAAAATACCCACCACGCCGCGCACCACCACCACCACCAGCTCGAGCGTGAGCAGCAGCAGCCACAGCACTGCCAGCAGCACGCTGCGTCCGCTCGATCAACTGGCCTTGGCCAGCGAGGAGGCCGGCACTGCGAAGGATGTGGAGAACTATTGCAAGACGCCCAGCGGCAGGCCAGGCCGTTGCGAAGATCTGAGTAGCTGTCCAGCGCTGCTCCTCAATTTGAGCAGCCTGCGGGAGTCGCTATGTTTCAAGAGCCTCTTCGTGCCGGGCGTCTGCTGTCCCGTGTCTGCGACTGCCTCCGAGAGCTCCACGGTGCTGACGACACAGCGTCCCTTGAAGCTGACCACCAGGGCGCCCGCCAGCACCACCACACTGGCGCCCACCAGGCGCACCACACAGCGACCAACGTCCAGACCCACCTCCGGTTTGGTTCTCATTCCCCAAAAGAAGCCACCCACAACAACAACTACCACGACCACAGAGGCGCCACTGGAGCCAGAGGATCTGGATGAGATTGCCAACAACATTGTGGATCCCGATGAGTGCGGCCAACAGGAGTACTCGACGGGTCGCATCGTGGGTGGCGTCGAGGCACCCAATGGCCAGTGGCCCTGGATGGCCGCCATCTTCTTGCACGGTCCCAAGCGCACGGAATTCTGGTGTGGCGGATCCCTAATTGGCTCCAAATACATATTGACTGCGGCACATTGCACCAGGGACTCCAGACAGAAGCCGTAAGTGAGCTGTTCTATGGAAATGGAGCTAGTTAGTTTATCGTTAAAACTATAGATTTAAGATATTATTTTTCATCTATTGGGAGATATCAACATTAAAAGCATATTAAATTTTTACTGGCTTTAAGCAGGTAAAAAGATTATGATTATAATCTTAACATAAGAATATAATATATTGCATTATTTATTATTATGAGCACTTTTACTAGATAGAAGTCAGCAAAAATTTAATATGTTTTTAATGTTGCATAAAAGTTATGTAAAAGCTTCAAGTTTTATTCAACTTTAAAATCGCATTAAAACTAGATATCAGAACATCTTAATCTAAACATAACTTATCAAAAATAGAGCACACTTTTAAGGTGGAAATTATAAAGCTTTTACATTGAATGTAACATTTTTATTATTTTATTTTTTTAAGTTCTTTGACTCATATTTTGATGATTTTGATTTTTTTTTTTAGATTTGCTGCACGTCAGTTCACTGTACGCTTAGGAGACATAGATCTGTCCACAGATGCCGAACCCTCTGATCCGGTCACCTTTGCCGTCAAGGAGGTGCGCACACATGAACGGTAAGTGGTCTCAGCTCTCTTAAGCTATAGCTAACTAATTCCTGCTCTCATTCCACTCAGATTCTCTCGCATTGGCTTCTATAATGACATAGCAATACTCGTGCTGGATAAGCCCGTGCGTAAGTCCAAGTATGTGATACCCGTTTGTCTGCCGCGCGGTGGTCGCATGCCGCCCAAGGAACGGTTGCCTGGACGTCGGGCTACCGTTGTGGGCTGGGGCACCACCTACTATGGCGGCAAGGAGTCCACGAGCCAAAGGCAGGCGGAGCTGCCCATCTGGCGGAACGAGGACTGCGACCGCAGCTACTTCCAGCCCATCAATGAGAACTTCCTGTGTGCTGGCTACTCAGACGGAGGAGTTGACGCGTGTCAGGTAGGTTCCGCTAGAGTTTAGAGAAGTTTTGCATACTAAATTATTTCTCTTTTCACAGGGTGACTCTGGCGGTCCACTGATGATGCGTTACGACTCGCACTGGGTGCAACTGGGCGTTGTCTCCTTTGGCAACAAGTGCGGCGAGCCCGGATATCCAGGTGTCTACACACGGGTCACAGAGTATTTGGACTGGATACGCGATCACACGCGGGACTAGGCGGACGTCTTAGTTGTAGCTCTAGCTAGGTTTATGTACGCGCTAGTCTATGTACGTTTAATTCTCTCTTCCTGTCGCTGTTTATACTATATTTATGAGCTCCCTCAACAGGCACAATCTTTGAACCACATTACGCGTTGTTGTGTATAGCATTTGTTACTTAAATTATTTAATCTTAAACGACAAAATAAAACACGATTTTTTTAAAACTAAGCAAAGTTTTTATCTAATATCTAATATCTGATATCTAATATCTAATATCTAATATCTAATATCTAATATCTAATATCTAATATCTAATATCTAATATCTAATATCTAATATCTAATATCTAATATCTAATATCTAATATCTAATATCTAATATCTAATATCTAATATCTAATATCTAATATCTAATATCTAATATCTAATATCTAATATCTAATATCTAATATCTAATATCTAATATCTAATATCTAATATCTAATATCTAATATCTAATATATAATATCTAATATCTAATATCTAATATCTAATATCTAATATCTAATATCTAATATCTAATATCTAATATCTAATATCTAATATCTAATATCTAATATCTAATATCTAATATCTAATATCTAATATCTAATATCTAATATCTAATATCTAATATCTAATATCTAATATCTAATATCTAATATTTAATATATAATATCTAATATCTAATATATAATATATAATATATAATATCTAATATCTAATATCTAATATCTAATATCTAATATCTAATATCTAATATGTAATATCTTATATCTGATATATAAACATCTAAAACACAAATATCGATCATATACCTCCTTTCAGTTTACTGTAAGCATTTCACAAACTTGTGTATATTGATAAAGAAACGTGATCATTTTTGTTATTGTTTCTCAAATTGAATTCGTCAAACTTGGCCTTATTCGCACTGTAAATAAACAATGTCAGCTGTGACTAATGTTGAAGTAGGCAGAGGAGGGATGGTTTGGAGCAAGTTCAATCGCTCGTAAATTTCATTTTCAGTTCTCCCAAAGTTCTCACAGCTGGCGGACGCGTCAGCGATTTTTTTTGTGCTTTTGTCGGCATGTGCGCGTTTTTATTTCTGAGGATTCCTCAATGAAATTTGTGAAAATATAATGATAAGACTATTGGGCTTTGCATTTGAGATAAACGGGAAGCAGCAGCTGTAAATATATATTTGTTTATAACGCTGATAAGCAAAGTTGTGTATTTATTGTTTTTGGCATTGCCGGCAGTGTGTAAGAAAAAAGCTTTAACGTTTTGTTTGTAGAAAGCTTTATGTGCATAAAACGCGTGGTAAGTAACTCTCACATGAAAAAGCTCTCTCTTATAAACCAGAAGGTATCGGAGACAGAGAGCGACAGAGAGAGATAGAAAACAGCTACTTAGCCCTCGCACATCTCTCTCTCTCTCTCACTCTCTATCTCTACTTGTATGGGTCAGTAAAGGTTACATATTATATATTATATTAAAATAAATAACAGTGTAGGAAATGAAAATAATGGAAAGACGTTTCACCATTTATTTATTTTATAATTATTTATGCAATTAACTGTTTTTGTTGATTCATTATCTGCACTATGCTGCATTAGTAACTGTGAAACATTAAAAATATAAACATGACTTGCAGCTGCTTAGTCAATAAGCTTTAAGCTTTTGTGCTTAATTTTAACATAAGCAAGTGACATGCCAAAGTTTCATGCTACTGCTAAGTTTCTCTTGAGCTTTTTGAGGCGACTCTTTAGCGTTTTGTGCGCGTTTTTTCAGTAGGTTAGCTGCATTTGATAATTGGATTTGAATGGAATTTAAAAAAAAAATAATAGTGATAATAAATTGGGAATGAATATTTGAAAAGTATTGTGTTTTTAATTTATAATATTTATAATTTAATAAAAAAGAATGGTCTTGTTCCCGCCCGGGTTCGAACCGGGGACCTTGTGCGTGTGAAGCACACGTGATAACCGCTACACTACGGAAACACCTGGTGGCGATCGAATTAGAGTAATTCATGATTGGCAACAAGCCCAATATCAAAAATTTTAATAGTAATTGAATTTTTTTTTAAATAGAGAAATAAATGAAAGATTTAATAACTTTAATTACTATGGCGCTAAAATTATATTTAATTCACCAAAAAAAAATTTCGATCTGTTCCCGCCCGGGTTCGAACCGGGGACCTTGTGCGTGTGAAGCACACGTGATAACCGCTACACTACGGAAACAACTGGCGATCCGTCGGTCTAATGCGGCTCATAGGTCGGCGACACTTTCATTGCCAGGCATATAACTGTATAACTGTGGCCACTGTGGCCCAATCTATGCACTGTGCCCCGCACTGCGGAGTTTGGCAAACTCTTGGCACGCCCACAGTTAATTGGCAACTTGCCAGGCAGCCCACTTTCAATGGCTGCTCAATTGGCACCGAGGGCACATGAAGCATTCGAGGCATTCGCTAAAGTTGAGAAATGCCTGAAACATGCACACAGATTACCAAGTCAAGTTCCAACCCTCCCAGGAGCAGCCCCGTACACGGCACACCTTTAAATAAATTTGCCCATGCTGATCCTTAATTAAAATTCCTATTGTCTGTGCTGGCCTGCATAGATTTACCCATTCCCCCCTCACCGTCTTATCGCCTGCCCCTGGCACACAATTAATATGCAGGCCAAGAACGCTCTCTAACTGCTCGCACTCGTTATAATTACGCATTTAAATTGGCACAAAGGAGCGGTCGGAGATGGGAATGTAGGCTAAGGCGGAGACAGAGTCCAGGCCAGGGATATGCTAGGCATTGGATGTGAATGTTGAGTTAGTTGTTGGCTCGCTATTGTTGCTGCCGAGATACCTTAATACTCTCGGAGTATTATAAATTTATAATCTAAATTGTAGACATTGTAGACTGTGTGTATAAGAGAACTAACGTTTATTCATATCCATTATAATCTATAACTATTAGATAGTTGAACCATAAATACTATATTATTCTTGTTCTATCAACTATCTATTAAGTAATCAAAATTTCTAATGGAATTTCATAGCAGACATTGAGTATGCTTAATCCCTGCAAAGGTATTTAATCTTCGGCAATCCAGAGATAACTTGTGATTCTTGTTGTTGTTGTTGTTGTCTGGTGCTGCTGCTGCTGTGGCTGGCCAGTCAGGCTGTGTGGCATGGCCCCATAAATTTGGGTCAATGGGAAAAATGTCAGAATTGAGTAATTACAACATAATTTTCAATTTTGCAGTTTACGTTGTAAATTAATTTGCGGTCGACATTTGCAAAGCGGACTGAGACCAACGCCGCCACAGCCGCGCATTGTTTGGCCCGGCTTCTGGAGTGCGCCTACAAGCAGCGCCCACACCCCGCGCCAGCCCCAACCCCAGCTCCACCCTCGAGTACTGCCAGTCGCAGTCGACTCGAGTCTATGCTGATGAAGCACACAATCGTGACTGGGCGCGGCTGCTAGTGGGGACTGGGCTTTGTTGGGGTCAGAACAATTATAGCAACAATTAAGGGGCAGCTGGCATGGATTTGTATGTGTGTGTGTGTGTGTGTGCGAGTGCGAGGGGGTGGAGCGCGTCATTTGTTGTGCATAATTAATTTGCAGTTATTTTGCACGTTTCTTTGTTTGTTGTAATCACAGCGAGGGCAAGGGTGTTGGGCAAAAACTGTTTACGATTTTACAGTCGAGCGCGTTTTAATTGAAAAAAGACAAGCTAGTGTCAACGACACATGTGAAGCAGCAGCACTGGCTGGGGGCGTGGCATGGGGCCGTAGTCAACAGCTGTGAGCAAGACTCATGAGTGGGAGCTGGCGTAGCCTGGCCCGGCTTATGTAGGATGCAATAAAAAATTGACCCGAAAATGTGTAACAAATGCTGTGACATATTTTCACCAAACGATAACCCACACTACTAACACACACACAGACACACACATGCACAGCAAATACCCCGTTAGCCGCTGCCAATGATCCTGAAAAGGAATGAACGGAAAAGCGACTCGCAAAGGGTGTTCCAAATGGGGCGTAGTTCGTAGCTAGGGGACAGCTTTGAAGTCAAGGGGCTCTAGGGGTGTGTGCGTGTGTGTGTGTGAGAGTGTGGGTGTATATATATATATATATATACATATGTGTGTGTGTGTGTGTGTATAGTGAAAATCGGTTGCGGGCAACATTTGTTTTGGGCTACAGCACAGCAAATGTGCAAAAATGAATATCAGGAAAAAAAGCAAGAAAAACAAAACAGAAAAAAATAAAATAAAATAAAGTCAGGCAAATGGCGAAAATCTGTAACTGTAACTGCAACATGGCATGAACTTAATCTGCTGCCGATTGTCGTTGTTGTTATTGTTGGTGTTAGTGTTGCCGTTGCCGTTGTTGTTGTTGCCAAGGGTTTGTTGCTCAATTTGTTGGCCGTGCACGGCTACGGCAGCTACTTTTAGCGGCAGCGTATGCATGGGCGGGGCAGCGCGGGAGTCAAAGAGAACCAATCCGAACCAAATACCGCCGCATTTTCAATATTGCGGCAACAATTTTCATCGTTGTTTGTATTTGCGAGCTGTGTAATAATGAAAGCAACGATGGGGGCGTGTAACAGTCACGCGCTCACTCCCGCTCCCCAGTTGGCCCCTTTTTGCATGGGTTTTTGCGGATTCCGGATTGCGGGTTACGGTTCACGGGTTGGCTGGGGGAGGTCAGCTTTCTATCCACTCGGCCCGACTCGACTCGACTCGGCACGGCACGGGGTGTTCATTTAATTGAAAACAGCGCGGCAGCACTTAAAGTGAAACCGAAAACAGATGGAAACGAAAAACTTACAATAATTGCTTGGAAGACGCTTTAATCGACTTGGGGCTGCCCAGCTGCAAAGTTGAAATTCGCAAAAGCTGGGGGTCCCAAAGCAACAGCAACAGCCACAGCCACAGCCACAGCCACAGCAACGGCAACGGCAACAGCAGCTAAAGTTCAACCCGAAACTCAAGTGTGCAGCTAATGAATTCTTTATAGAGCTTCGTATTAAAATTATTGAGCAATTTCCTTAATTAACAGCGCATTAAAACAAAGAGAAACTTGAGAACGGGTCGAAAAGCCATTTTTTTGTTGGTTTAATTGTTTATTTTTTATTGTTTTGTGAGATATGGCCAACTAAGGGTGAGTTGTGTGGATATTTAAATACAGTTACATATCTACATACATAGTGAGTATGATCAAGGAGTAAATTTTCTTTTAGTTTGCAATTTATTGCTTAAAGGCATACAGGCAGGGCTAGATAGACTGAGCTTGTTCGATATTATAATAAATATGTGGGGTATGTTAACATTATTTAACATTAACATTAATATAACATTAATAACATAACTAAAGTGTTACCATTCTCTTAGAGCTATATCTCAAAAGCTGTTTAATTTAAAGATAATATTTTGCTATGCAAATATTAAATAAATTCATGAATTAAATTATTCCTCTGAAGTGTAACCTTCTATCTTTCTTTTTTTTTTTTTTTTGTATATATAGTGTTGTCTTAACAAAAGAAAATTTTGGAATATCTGCTCATTTCACAATTATTTATTCATCTAGCTCATATCAGTCACCTTTTACATCGTTATATATATGTCACAAACACTTATTAAAATACATTTTCTAATTCATACAGAGGTTTTAAAGTTTCTTGTTGAAAGTAAACCTATTTATGGACTTATAAGTCTTATTAAAAAACAGAAATAAATAAAAAAAGAGTAAAACAAATAAATAATAATAATTAAAAAAATTAACTTTTCTTACCCACACAAAATTTTGAAATATTTCCCACAAGTCAAACCTTTAGTAGACAAAGCCTTTTGCTTTGTGGAAATAATTATGAAAAATATTCCGAAAATTGTACTCTACAGCAAAAAAGCATGATTCCTTTTTCCATTATGGCAACATTTAAAATGTCAAATGGCACGAGTTGTGGTGAAAACATAGCTGCCATAGCAACTGAATTCAAAGAAGTAACAGCAATGTCGACGTCGAGCCTTATTGAAGATTATACCGAATCGAGTTGCTCAAAGCCGAGGCGGACATTTTAATGATGTGCTGCTTCCTACTTGAACAGGCAGGGAATAAGGCTCAAACACTTTGACTTAACAGCTTGATTGCAATTGCTTTTTGCATGAATTTCAGCATTTCGCATTTGTCAGACTGTTCAGTGTAACTGCTGACAGGCAGCAGCAATATCTCTCATATCTATATATAGTCTAGCCTTTTACTGTAACTGCTTTGAGCTGCAGCAATATTTGTAGCCATCAAGCCATTGGGACTCGGTCGGATGAAATCAGATCCCTCAACTAAAATATTTCTACATTTATATCAATTTAAATGCGATACGAACTGAACGAACGGGTACTTAAGAGCTGCCGTTGATGCTTTATAACTGTAACTGGATATTTTAGCTTGTTGCAATTGCTTTGTGCAACAGACGCCTACGCAGCGACCTTTACGCGTGGAAGCGTCTGTGTGTGTGGGTGTAGGAGTTGTGTAACTGTGTGACGCCCCTCTGTTGCTTGCGCTGTGTTATCTTTGGCCATGTGTGTGTGCACGTGTATGCACAAGTCTATCTGTGTGTGTGTATGTGTGCATAGCCCGTTTGTAAACAAACAGCATACAAGGCCAGGGCAAGTGGACATGCCAAACAGACGCCGACCCATGGGTGTTCCGCACTGGGCAAACAGGACGACCAGCAGCGATTGCAACTGAGCTCGCTTAAACGCATGCCATTCGTTGTTGCGTTATGGACAAGAATGGGGGTACTTTGCCAATCCGACATCCTTTCGCTCTCTCTCTCTCTCTCAGCTCCCACATTCTTTCCCTCTCTTTGTACTCGCAGCACAAAACCAATAAGTCAAAAGACCAAAAAGGCTTAACGGACTATAAAAAGCAAAAGGCAACACGAAAGAAACTCAGCACAAAATTACAACGGTTGCAAAACGAGTGAGAAAAAAATATCTGAGAGCGTCGAAGAAATAACCAGATTGACAGAATAATGTAATAAGTCAAAGTCGAAGTGTTAATACTCTATAGAAAGAAGTAAGTTGAAAGGCAAAACTGAGGAATTGAATGATTGTACATACAGAATTTTATAGAATTATATATATGTATACATATATGTATGTATAGGATTATATATAACACAATAATAATGATGATATATATTATATAGTATACAAATATATAATAATAATAATTATTATATATATATATACCACATATTATATACAATCATGAATACTACCATCATTCTATATATATATATTACAGAATTGTATATGATTTATTATATATGTATATATTATATGATTATATATATAACATAATAATGATGATGCTGGCATAGTACTACAAGTAGCATAATAAATATATAGCTCCTGGTTTTTTGGTAGAAGGTGGTTTTTTAGTCGATCAGCCGTCAAACCGTTCAACCTACCAGCCAGAGTGACGTCCTGACTGACGGTGCATTAAGGATTTTTACCTATCTCCACCACAAAAAAAAATAAAATAAAATAAAATAAAATAATTGAAAATATTAAATAAAATAAATTTAAAAAAAAATAAATACATAAAAAATGCATTAATCAGTTTCAGTTAAATCTAAGTAATTTATAATATTTTTTTTTTTTTCATATTTTGTATGAAATACAAATTTGGAAATAGTTTAATGATATTATTTAGCCAGTATAACTTAGAGATACTTTACCTTTATTTAAGTCATTTTTGAAGCTCATTAAACGAATGCGTAAAGCTCGTCTACAACTTGAGCCTATCCTCAGTTTTTGGTCTTCTATCACTCTGTATCCACATATGTATCTATATAGATTTCGATATACCTTCAGCTGGCTCTTTCAGCTCTTTGTACTTGACTAGCTTTATTGAATTGCCATAAAACCTGTCGAAAGGGTATCGCTGGCCATAACAACAACACGTGCTGTTGTTGACTGTTTCGTGCTGTGATTGCCGTATAGACGAGGGGAGTCTAGATCTATGAGCTGCCGTTGTTGTTGTTGTTGTTGTAGTTGTTGGTGCTGTTGCTGTTGCTGTAGTTGTTGGCCAAGCTGCTCGTCCAGCGACCCATTTGTGCCAAGTGTGTGACAATAAAATGTTTACTGATAGGCAACAACTACAACAGGAGCCAGCCCGGTCGAGCAATTGAATGTGGCACAAACTGCTTGCCGGATGGCTGGCAATGTCTCACTGTGTGCGGTGCGTGGGTGGGTGGCTGTGGGTGGGTGCGCCTGTCATCTATTAAAAAAGGTTGCCAAAGCAAACTAAATGGCAAGCAAAAAGCAAAGCCCGGCGACTATTATAAATAATAAATGCTGACTGGTCAAGCCAGAGCCGAGAGCGGGGAGCGGGGAGTTGGGAGCGGAGAGCCTGTGAGTCTAAAGAGTGGAGTTGCCCTAACCCACTCGCCGCCCCCGTCTTCCTTATCTACATTCTCATGCTCAGTCGCAGTTCCAGGCCCAAGGCGCAACTTTCGGCGCCGGCTGAGCAAAAACAATTTGCTGTGTTGTTTTTCTTCATTTTTTTTTTTGCTGCTGCTGTTGCTGCTGTTCTTCCTCTTTTTATTTTACCGGCTAACGCGCCCTTGGCTCATAAATCTCAACCAAGAGTGAAATAAAGCTAAACGTACCGTCCAGATACGAGCTACTGGCTTCTGCCGAATGGTTGGGGCTAGAGCGTGGAAGTGGGGACTGTAGGGCCTAGGCACCTGGCAAATTGATTTGTTGGTTTATTCAGCTACCTATAACCCGCACTCCCCTGGGCACGGGGCGACGCCTGCTTGTGTCATAAAATACGACGACAGGATGTTATATGAAGTGTCCTGGCTTGAAATGACATTACGATGAAGTGTAGTCAGGCGGCCTGCCTGCTGCCTGCTGCCGGCAGGCATCGCTATAAAGCAATTTACAATTGCGCCCGGCTCCCGGACTTCTTGATCGATTCAATTAGACGGCCAGCCGCCTAATGTCTTTAATTTAAATCAATCAATCAATCTGCTGCTGCCGCTGTGGTCCCCAAACTTATTGTTAGTTTAGTTTTAGGCTTGTATTTAGCTGCCTTTTTGTTTATTTTTTGCTCGCTCTCATTCTCGGGCTGCGGCTTATCTAGCCTTCAGTTTCATTCGGCTGCTTTGGACTGGCTTAGCCTGAATTGATTGGGACGCCTTGACCCAGAGATGCTGCTGCTGCTGCTGCTGGTTAGTTTAAGGCTGGAGCTTACGCATTTCGGGCCCTTTTGTCTTACGGCTAAGCTACTTAATTTATTTGACCCTATTCATGTGTCGTCTCTGCTATGCAAAATTTAAAGCCGTTCCTGAATTGACAACAAATTGCCAGCAGGCTTTTAGCCAAAAAGGTGAATCCGAACAAAACATGACCTGCATTTACTGTTCTACTCCAAGTAGAAGTGTGCGGGTGTGTGTGTGTGTGTGTGTGTGTGCATGTGTGTGTGTGTCTATCTTCCAAGAGCCATGGAATTTGTACGTTTACATTTTGTAGTTTTTGGCTTAAATTGCTGTTAGCTCCTCAGCAATTCTGCAAGCGTCCGGTGCAGTTGTTATATTTATTTCAGCTTTAAATTGCAACTACAATAGAATCTCAACATATGACAGCACATAAATCATGGTTATGCAATGTAACAAAGCATCTCACTCATATGTTAAAGTAAATCATATAAACATACATTTGTATATAAGTATATATTTATATATATATAAATACTTGAGCAGAACAGAATATTTGAGAGAGTTTAGTCTTTGGAATGCTCTGAAATTGGCATGATTTGTTTTTGTATGAAAACCTTATATTTTGTAAACAATTCAATTGTATACTGATTGCATATGAATATGATTATTAATAACTAGAACTACTTTCCTTAGTTTAGACTTTAGTATATATGTATATGATATCAAGTGGAATCTAATGCTTGAAATACTCTAGCTCATATCATGCCATAAATTCGCTGCACTATTTGGATTAATTGGTATTAAATTGCATTTGCATTGAATGGCTTTCAAAGTGATTGATTATTGAAGGCATGTCAAATTGCTCTGCTAATTGGAAACACGCACAATGGCAGATGATAGTCCATTGTAAGTGTACGGGCCTTATTAGAGCTCTCAGTGCAATTCTCTATTGTGGGCTGCTGTTGAAAGTGAGACGTTTTCGATTTCTGAAACATTTCGTATTGCATGAGCTGCATCTATGCAACGGCGTGGCGGCTCGTTTGCTGCCATTTGCTTGCAATCTTTCAATAATTCATGATGCAATCAATAACGTAAACTAACAACACGTGCATCTGGCCAGGAGAAGACAGCACAGCACAGCACAGGGCAGGTATGGTATGCCATGGCATGGTATGGCATGGCATGGCATGGCAATGCATGGCATGGCATGGAGTTAAGGGCTGATTGAGTTAGGAGCCGGGTGTAGTTACCATTCTTAACCGTATGCTGACTGGCATTTCGTTTACATTTAGCTACGATTCGTTTCACCTGCATATTTTGCCAATAAATTGCCGACTGCCTGTGCCTGTGCCGGTGACTGTGCCTGTGCGCCTTACTCGATTCCTGCCAGCCGGCTTTATCCTAACTGCCATCGAATGGCTTCGACATGTGCGTGTGTGTGTGTGTGTATGTGTGTGCGATATCAAAATGCCAGAGTTCAATGTGCAATTTAAATGCAACACAGTGCAATTGGCCATTGCAGGTGTAGCAATTGCGGAGCAAATACACAAAAAAAATGAAAGAAGAAGAGAGGAAAAAGCAAACAAATGCATACAATTTATATTTAAATGCGTTGCAATTTGCTGCAGCTGCTCCAAGGAGGGGGCTTTCGGCATGGCCTGCGGCAATTTTTAATTGGCAAATAAAAATGTGCAGCCAGCGAAAAGTGTTTGCATATGAATTGGCCCAGCGAGCTGCAAATTGAAAATTTATTGTGAAAAATCAACGCGACGCCAAAAAGTATGCTGTTCATAGAGAGAGAGAGAGAGAGAGAGAAGGTAAAATGACACAAGCACACACACACACACACACACACACACACACACACTCATACACACATCCTATCACATACAGGAAGCATCGATTATTCAAAACATCCGCAATTGGGAGCGCTTATCAACAATAGCGTCATCTAGCGGCAGCCAGGCGCAGTTTGTCAAAATCATTTCGAGTTTCGGTTTCTCCTCTTCTTTTTCTCCTTTGTGAGTGAGTGTGAGAGTGTGTGTGCTGCACAGTGTGCCAAAGCTTAGTGTCTATTGTCACACACACTCAAACACACTCACTCACACACACACACACACACATACTCACTCGCTTCATTCATATGCATGACGATGTGTCCATTTTTGTGGCTTGTCATTAATGCATAAAAAATGCTAATGGGGCCAACGTTTATGGCGTTGCTTTTGGCTAAAGCCAAAAAAAAAGGTGCAAACTGTTGTTGGCTCTCGCTGTTGTTGCTGTTGGGGCAAATGTGTTGTCGTAATGCCTTTTAAATGAAGTTGTGCGCCATTTGCCATTTGAAGTTTCCCTTTTTATTATTATTTTGGACTCTTTTGCACCGTTTGCACTGATGGCCACAACAAACACACCCACACTCACACACACACATACTCACACACACACATACTCACACACACACTCACTCGAAGTGCGGCCCAAATTGACTTGAGGATATAATCTGCAATGGCAGATTAGTAGCAAGCATCTTGCTTCTGACTGTTGTAATGCTAAAAGATTTTTATGGCGTAATTCCATGCGAATTGGCACTTTGACGTTGCTGGTCGGGCATATCTGGAATAAAGCCAGGACATGTCGGACTGTTAAGTAAATGTCTTTAATAGCCGGACAGCTGGTGCGCTGTGATAAGATAGAGTCGATCCAGAAGAAACAACAAATAGAAAAGAGGAGGAGGATGTAGTTGGTGATAAATAGAGACAGAGAGAGAGAGAGAGACAGAGAGAGAGAGAGAGAAATAGAGAGAGAGAGACCTAGAGAAAAAAACGGGAGATAGACTGAGCGACACATTGAGAGAATGAGAGAGAGAGAGAGAGAGAGAGAGAGAGAGAGAGAGAGAGAGAGAGAGAGAGAGAGTGGGAGAGAGCGACAAAGGGTGAGTGAGGAAGAGAAAGTGTGAATTTTGTAAAACATATATACATACATATAAATATTCATAAACATAGATATGGATACATATAAAGAGAAATAGCAATATTAAAAATTTGAATTAAATATTATTAAATATGAATATTATTAAAAATAATTAAAGGTAAATTTTTTTCAAAGATTTTAATTTTTTATAAATCTTAAAATTTTTATAAAATTTTATTTGCTTGTATAGTCTGAAATTTTTTTAAATATATATTTCTTTTAAACTTATAGGCATTTTTCTATTATCAAATTATTCTATAAAATCCTTCTTATTATTTAATTTTTAGAAAATCTTCAAATGAATTTTATGAACTAAAATGAAATAGAGAATACAAAATTCAATTTCTATTCTTCCTATTAAATGAAATAGTTTATAATAACATTTTGACTGTCTCACAGCCCCTGAAATTGCAATTTCAACTCAGTTTTATCACTATTTTCATAGCATATTTCCCCCGTACAGCCATTAAAACATTAAAAAAAAAAAACATAATATATACGAAAAGTGTCAGCTATATTCGCAAGTTAATTTGTTTGCCACTTTTTATGTGAATATTTAAAATTAATGAATTATTAGACAATCATGTCGTATGGCAGCGTGAGGCTGTATCTGAAATGCAACACATCGTAACGTTTAATGGGGCTCTAAAACCCCAGCATGTTAGGCATTTCATTAGGTCTTTTTGTCGCTGTTGCCTTTAGCACACGTTTTATGCGACAGCATTTTAATGTCATGTTGACGTGTGCCCAGGCGCAGCTCCCAATGGGCAGCCAAATAAAAAGGTCGCTCCTGAATGGGCGATATTCAATTTACCTTTTTGTGCCGAAAAGAAGCCTTTTCCAGCCGGCGACGCTTTTAGGCCTCGCTTGCTTTGAGCAGCTGACCCCAGTCAGTTGTTGCAGCTTTAGCTTTATCTTTATCTTTGTCTCTATCTCCAGGAATATCTTCAGCACCGCCTTTATCTGTTCTCGTGCCACTGTAGCCCAGCAGGCGGCACCACAACAGCACAACAAAAAAAGATCACCATGGGCCAACAAGAACAGCAAACAAAGCTTTTGCTGCATGTGCATGGCTGGTGTTTACTTTGCCTAGGTGCGCGTGTGTGTGTGCGTTGTTTGCTTTAGTGTTATCTGTGCGTCAGCATCACCGGAGCGTAACGCGAACATTTTTCAAAGCTACGCAGCAATAACCAACAATATCCCTGGTCCTAGATACAGATACAGGATACGGACGATAGCTTCTGTGGCATTCCACTTGAGTTGAGTTGAGTACGTGTCGTGCTTTATATAACGTGACACGACTCCACATCATGACCTTAGCGAGCATGTGCTCAGTCTTCTGAGAGAGAGACGCAATTAGAAGCCAGACAGCACTTTCAGTCAAACATCAAAAATAATACGATTGAGCGCGAACATGAATGACTTTAAATGATTTGACATGACTGAGAATTTATACAACATAACTGGAAAATAGTTTGAAATGATTGAAATAGATTGGATGAGTTAATTACGATGATAAGCAATTGTACTTGGTTATAGGATTAATAGGATAATCCTATTAGGATTAAAAGACAAATAGAAACTATTGGGAAGTTAATCAATCTAATCAATCCTATTTACCTATTTCGTTTAAAAATATTTTGATTATTTTTTTTCATTATACTTTTGTTAATTTTTTGAATGTTAATAATATTGAATAAATTGATAATTTCGTTAAGTTTTTTTTATTTATTTCTGGCACCTTATATATCAATTATTTAGGCTCAACTTATTAACTTGGCTTTATACGAGCCTATTATAATCAATTAATACAATACAATAATACAATTACAATAATATTACCCACAACTTGATAGACTATCAATAGTCCGCTACGATTGCAAAGCTCACGATCAGATAACGTTTCGTGACTTCTGCCTGACACGAGTCCATCTCTAATCGCACGCAACCTCTATGGTCCAGGCCGCGCCCATAGAGCGCGTGCAGCATTCGAGTTCATTTTCATGAAGTTTTCGATTTTTTGCCACGTTTTTAGCGCTGCGCCGAGCACGACGAGGAGAAGGTCACGGGGCCGAGTAAAGGGTAGGGCGTGTGTCAAGCAGGCAGGGCGGCGCAATTGATATAGGGTGGGGTGGGTTGGGGTTGGGGAGCCCGAGTGAAAGGCTTGGGCAAAGACTGGGCGGCAGCTACAGTCAAAATGGCAATTTATCATTTTGTGCTTAAGCGCGCGGCAGGTAAAGAAATGAAATGAAACGAAATGAAACCAAATAAAATGAAATGAAATGAAATGAAGGGCGGCATGTGCGCCACGTATTTTTAGATACTAACAAGTGATAAAAGGCCAGCACGCAGCTGCCAACACACACACTGACACACACACACACTCACACAGATGAGTGACTGACAAACTGAGGTACAGCACTGACACCTACTGCAAGGTAGGGCCAGTGCGGGGGCAACGGGGGGGAGGCGGGGCAGCACTGTTAATGGCCAGACCGCAAGGCAAGTGTGTGGAATGTAGCCAAGAGCCAAATGCTATGCCACGGGCTGAGCTGCTGACGTGGCATTCCACGCTGCGTATCCATCAATGTCTGGCCCATGTCGTCCTGAGCGGCTGCTCTCCTGTCTGCTGCTGACGTGCCTGCATTAGGCAAGCCCCAAAGAACACGGATCCACAAAAAAGAGAGAAAAAAAAATACCAGAAAGAATATATATGCCAAAATGAAGAAAAGGTTTGCCTAAATTTTCAATATGTCGTATGCTGAATACGCTTGCAATTATATAGCAAAAATATATGAAGTTCTTTTGTAGAATATAGATTCGTAGTATCAGAATTCATTGTGCGATATAAGAAATGGATAAGTGAGTTGAAACTTGATTATCTTATGCTATATTGATTGATGTTTTTCAATCTATCCGAGATCTTAAGGAGTAAATTAGATGCTTGGAATTATTGCTAAACTTCAGTTGGATGTCAGAATATCCTAAAGAGGTCGGAAGATCCATAGTCGCTGATATACCAAATGATCTACCTGAATGAGCTGTTTCATTTAATTTAATCTGCGGTTTTCTCTCTCTTTTTCTCCCTTCTTTCTTTCACTCGTTTTTTTATTACTCTCTCCTATAGATATAACAATAGAAGATCAATTTAGCTATTCCATCAAATGTATTGTAATTGATTAATATATTTGGAAAATACATACATATATAAATCTGCATCTCCATCCATCCATATATATAGTCATAAATTTCTACATGCTTAACAAACCTTATGTACATTTCCGTATACCCACAGTTAGAGTACAGAAAGCGAAAAAATTGAAAGGCTTTTATAGGCGCCGGGTTGGGGGCGCTGCTTCAACAGAAGCTGCTAAATTTTTTGGCAATTCAATTGATGGCTGGCTTCGCTACCAGGCTCCTGTTGCCCCACACCCACATCCACACCCGCATCCACTGCCTACCAGCCTAACAAAACTGTGGCACAACCTCGGGGCGTTTGCTTTTAAATGCGCCGTGCCACTTAGCGGATGTTTCCTGCTCCTGCTCCTGCTGCTACTCCTGCTACTGCTCCTGTTCGTGCCCCCCACTCTAGCCAGTCGGGGCGCATGCATTGCGTGGTTTATTAGCTGATTCCACCGGCTTGACAAGCCACTTTTGACGCGGCCCCAACCAGCAGAGCAGAGCAGAGCAGGAAGTCTTAGGCGGTAATTTACTTTTCAGTGCCCCAACTGGCAAATTATGCAAGACTTTCAGGCTTCAGCGTTCAGCCTTCAGACTTCAGCGTTCAGCCATCAGCGCTTAGCTGCTCACGTTCCGCCTCGCCTTCGTTGAGTTACAGTTACAGCGACAGTCTTGATGAAGCAGCACTAAAATTCTTCAAAAGATTCGCAGCCCTGATTTTTGTTTATGGCTGACTTGATGACACGCCGGTTGGAGTGATTACATAAAGGAAATAAATGGCGTTTGGGGCTAGTTTCTGAAATTAGTTTGCGCAGATTTCACTTTGCCATGTAAATATTGTAGTTGGCTCGTGCTTTCCTTTGTACTTCAAGCAATTTGAACTGAGCTGAGCTGTGAAAGCTATATGATAGATTTGAAAAGACCTTAACTAAAGTCTTTCAAAATAGAAGCCTTGCTACAGATTTATTTTTGTTTGAATAAAGCTTTCTACTAAAAAATTGTATATTCATATTGAATTGCAGAGGAATTTAGAATATTTTTAGATATTTAATTCAATAAGAATATAGAACTCAACTCATCTCTCATCTCATTTTCCATGTGCTTAACAATTGCTCCAATAAGCCTTTCAAGTTCCAAGAAGGCAATTTCAACTTTTTATGGCTCGCAGTCAAGCAAGAAATATTCATCTCAAATCTGACGCGTTTTCCTTTTTCTGTGCTTTTGGCTTTTTTAATTTTCATAATGCGAATGCCTTCAATGATTGGTGGAAAGTTGAGCTTAAAGTGTCTTTCAGGTTTCTTATTCCGTCAAAGTTTGGAGCCTCAGTCACAGTCAAGCAGTCAGGATTAAGTTCTTCTTGGGTGCCAACTCGGGTCTCACCTTTCGACTGTCTCACCTGGAGCAAACAATTTCGACACGTGCGGGCTTCATTATTTGCTAAAATTGTCAAAGTTTTTTGCCGTTTGATGCGGGCGAGGCGAGGCCAGGGGCCAGGTGCGAGGCGGTGTGGAAGGGGAATCGGGCTTGGGGAATCGGGGTTGGGGCTAACTGCTTTCACTTTTATGATGCTTTTTATTTAGTCAATGACTTTGACGTCGACAACTTTAATCGAAAACAATTGGAAGCCCCGCCCGGAACAAAAAAAATACCAAAATCCAAAAAAATACATGCTGGCAAAGGCAAATACGCTGCTGAGGGCCTGGTAAGGTGTGCGTTTGAGTTTGCGTTTGCGTTTTGCTTAATGCCGCGTAAATTGTTTTGGCAGCAAAAGTTTTGCGCATTTCGCGTTATCCTCCATTTACATATTAAGCCCCCGCCTGGGCACAGGGGGTTGTTGCCTAAAAATAGTTTTCAATTAGTGTTGTGGCGCCTGGAAACCCAATCCACAGCCCCATACCCCACCCCCGCCCCCACATCCATCCATTACCTTGGGGAGTTGTACTTAAGTTTATTTGGGCGAAACTTTTGTTTGGCTCAGCGCAAATTATGCGCATTTTTATTGTAGCACAAGGCGAACAGCATAAAGACCACACACAAGCCGCCCTTAAAATTGTTTGTTATTTGTTATTTGTTTATCTGCGGCCAAGTTTCCAGTATATTAAAGTACAGAAAGCCAGAAAGTGGAGAGAAGACTCTTAACTGAGTAATCATTTATGGTTTTTATGTGGCTGCTGGCCTTTTACAGATTTTTACTGCTGATTCATGCGACTAGCAGAGCAACGGGAGGGGAAGGGCTTTGCGGGGTCATAGGTCAGGGATTGGTTTCTATGCTCAGGCATAAATCATGACCAGGCCCCGTTGCCGGTCACATTTGCTGTGCCATATTTTTATTTTATTAGACCTTTTCCACCTATATTTATATATACATATACACTCATATGTACATATATATGGCTGCTGCAGTTCCTTGCCCACATATTGTGCATAAATCTTTAATATTAAGTAAACATCCATATAAATTTAAATTTATTGCTCGCTGCGCATTAGTTCGTATATGTCGGCGCAACGTGCGCAATACTCGGCTCAGAGCCTCTATGCCTGCTGCTCCTCTGCTCTGCCCCTTGCGACGACTTTAAGTTAAATGGAAATCTATGGCTTTATGGCTTATACACTTTTGTTCTGGTTGCAGACCCGCTGCCGATTGCGGACCACAAATACCACTTGTTAACGGGGCAGCAGAATGAAGAAGGATTACGCTGCTTCCAGCTGAGCGTAAGGTTCAAGTTGAGGCGGCCAGCTGAATGCGACGTTATTTATATATACTTATTTCATAGTATATTTTCAATTTGTATTCATATTAATACTATTATTTTTATAAATAGTAATCCCATTATCTGTGACATTGTCATTATGATATCCCAAATATCTTAACATAGATCATTCTCATTACACTAATTATTGTCATTATTATTGATATCATTGTCATTTCAATATCAATACTATTTTATTATATAATTAATATATTTCTACTATTATATTCTTAATATCACCGTCATTATCATTGACAGTGCTATTATCATCGATTGCTTATAATATCTAAAATATTTTTAAATAAATCATTATAATTACTGTCATTGTCTATCAATGTTATTTCTATCGTTATCATTATTTCATCTGTCAATATCATTACCCTTATCATTGGCATTATGATTATCATTATTTATTAACTACATATCGTATGCATATCTACTTGACTTTTTCAAAAGCCTCACAAGCATCGAAAGTAGTTACGTTTAACCAGTAACAAGTTTCGAATGGGTAGATAAAAAACTAACTACAGTCAACTTTGAAGGTAGTTAAAAATTTTCATTGTCATTTCGCACAGACGTTCTGAGCAGTTGGGAAGCTTGTGCGAGGAAAGAATAGAAGAAGTAGCTGAAAGCCCCTCAACATGTCAACAATTGGCCTTGTTAGTCAGGGCTTGATTTCAGCTCGACGAGTGGAGTGCTCTACGAAAATTTCCTTTCAACAAGCGAAAGAAACATATGCCAATCAAAAAGCAGGCCAACAAACATGATGTGTGTGTGAGCGCAACTGTACTTTCGACGCGTTTAAAATCGTCTCCACTCGCACATATCGCGACTCGCACAGCTCGCTGGCAATTGCAGTGGATTCGCCCGCATTTCATGGGGTTTTTATTTTTTTTTTTTTCTCCTTTTTTGATGGTTACGAGTTGGAAACTTTGCTGCAGCTTTTGGCATTTTGTTGTGGCAACTGCTGCAAAGGCGTTTTCACATTTTCACATTTTCACAACAAAAGCAACAGCAGCGACAACAACAACAACAACAACAACAATCAGCAAAGGCTTACACAATGCGCAGTTTTTGATTAGGAAAAAGGCCGCCAGGTAATCGCTGCGGGCGCAGCCACAAAAGCCGCTCCCGCTTGGCTGGCTCCGGCAATGGCAATGGGTGGGGCGTGAAATCAAATAAATAAAATAAACCACAAGATGACGTCGTCGCCATGACGATGCGAGTGGTGCGGGTGGTGCGGGCCTGCTTTGTTTATTCGATAAATCTATTGCAAGGCGAGCATCGGAACGTGGCTCAGTAACTGGCGGGCGTTCAAACTGAGCGGGTAAGCCGGGAAACCACCAGACCAACTCATCCACCAGACACCAGTCTTAACGTATTCCGGCAAAGGGCACTGGGCAGTAGGCGTGGCATGTGTGTGTGTGTGTGTGTGTGTGCTAGTGTTTGTGAGAGAGAGAGAGAGTGTGTTTGCTACCGTTATTATTGATGGTTTCACTTTAACTTGCAGTTGGCTTCGTCTTCGTGCTTCATTAAGTGGCAAGTTCAGAGAGCCCAGTTGTTTGTTGCTTGGACACGTTAGCAACGTTGTCACAGTTATGGATTCACCAACACCGCCAATTGTCATTGACGATTCGAACGGTTCAGCAATGGACGCCTGCTTTACGGCATTCGACAAGGATGGGTGCGTATCAAACAGACAGACGACAGACTCACAAAAAAATACGAAAAAAAAAACAAAAAAAAAATAGAAATGAAAAAAATCATAAAAACATCTATGAAATGTGTTAAAATAATCAATTGGTTCAAAAAACAAGAATTATGAAACGAAGTACATAATTTTAAAATTAATAAAAATATATGCCGAAAATTAACATAAATTAATAATATATATAAACCTTAAAATATTATAAAAATTAAAAAAGAAAGTCAAATGAAGTAAACAAAATATGAATAAATTGCTAAAGATTCAAGTTTAATTGATTCATTTAAAATAGCTTAATACATTCATACCATTTGTTGATCAACTTAATTAATACAGTTTATAGGTGTCCATAATGCCATACGGATAATTATTTAATGCACCTTAATTGTCTTAAAATTAAACAGATTAATTGCATCAAGGTGCGTCAAGTTGTGTAATATTAATTATTGTTCTGAAAAGCACTTCACAATATTTTTCTTAATAATAATTCTCTTTGTATACCCCGTGGGCATAGTCGAATGCAGAAAGGGAATATTGTATGCGATTAATTCAGCGAGTGTGCATGAATATTTATTTGCATTCAATACATAATTTGTGAGTTTCCTGCATATTGATTTAAGGTTAATAAAAATTAAAAAAATAAACACGTTAAAAAATCTTCGCAAAATTACATTTTTATTTGATTATTAATATTAACATTTTATGAGGGCAATTGAATAGTAAAAAGAATATAAAATACATAGGCGATATACAGAGCTGCATTTATGAAAATCCCTTCCTACTTGGAATTGAGTTAAATGCCTTTGGCCCTGGATCAACATCAAGTTACAAAAAATGCATTAAAAAAAACATTTAAATAAGCAGAAAAAATATGAATAATTAAAATAAATAAAGAAAATCAAGTGAATTACCAGCATCAACATGGGCCGTGACAGATATTAATTATTAAAAAAATAAAAATAAAAGCAAACAAATAAAAAAGCGCTTTATTCATTTGCGGGAAGAATCTAAGTTAATTTATTTATGCAAAAGTTGAATAAAAAATGTATGCAAATGTTGCATAAATTAATTCTAATTGACATTTTCAACAGTTTTATGGCGCCATTCATTTTAAGCGCAAATCAATAAACGTAATCGCATTAATTTTACCTTAATTAAACGCAAAACAAATTGAAAGCAGCTGCCGTTGTCGCGGGTGGGTCCCAAATTGTGAAATCTCAATGGAACTTAAAGCTTCGCTGCCAACTGACAGCCAGCTTCGATGACAAACAACCCCAAACTGGCAACTAGCAGGGGCTTATGGAGAGACGCCCTCTCTCACATCCCACGCATCCATTCATCTCCACAGGCCCCACTCAATTTAGCTGCTGCTGCTGCTCCGGTGCTCTCATCTGATTTTGTTACTAGAAACTAACTTTATTTTCCATCTGCCACTTGTCTCTATCTTGCGCATTCTCGTTTACTTCCATGCCTCACTCACCTTTGCTGGAACTCGACTCCCACGCAGCGATGACCGTCTGAATCTGGCCGAGTTTACGCTAATCTGCCGTGCTCTGTTCCGCAATGACAAGGGCCACATCTACGATGTGCCACACGAACGCCTCGAGCAAATATTCGCTGTCTTTGATAAGAACGCCGATGGCTTTATCGATAGGGAGGAGTTTAAATTTTGTTGGAATCAATGGATAAAAACGGTAAGCAAAGCTCTACAGCTATATGTGTGTCTGTGTGCTTAAGCCCATCATCCACTATTATGTGTCTACGTGATAGTGTGTGTGTGTGTGTGGGGTGGGGGTGTGTATATGTGTGTGGCAAGCTTCTCACAACTCAGTGATTCATATCCGGGGACTCATAAAATCATAAAATGTGATAATAAAATATTTGTCAACGTTTTGCTGCGCGGAAGTTGCGTCATAAAAACCCAAACACACACGCGCGCGCACACACACACACATACACATACGCTAACAGGGCCGAAATTCGCATTCATTCGCAGCGTTTGCAATCAAAGTGACCGACTCCCGGATTGTGGGTGTAATTCAATCCTGATCAGTCCTTGTTGGACGGTAAAATGTCGCTTACAGCAAATGTCACACGTCAGGTCGGGTCTGTCTGCATATGAGGTTATATAGCTATCAACACTCACACGCACACACACAGACACACACACACACACCCTTACTACAGCTGAAACTCCTATATCATATCCCTTGCCGTCGTCATCGCCATCGTCATCGTCATCATCATCGCACTGTCCTGTCACGGAGCAACAGCGGCGTATGCAAATGTGATAATCCGACGCTGGGACTGCCACACACTCACACACATACACACACTCACACTCGCTCCCTCCCAAAAGTGATAAAAACGCGTGACAAATAAAATGGCAGAGCAAATGTGAAGCGGAGCTGCATTCATTTGGTTAGCTCCTGGCTCCTCGAGTGGCATTGCCCGCATATTAAAATATCAAAAAAAAAAATATTTCGAATAATTTTATTGTTGTCTACGGCTTGGCGACTTCATTTACTGCCTGCTTTCTTCTAAATTTCATTCAGCATTCGCTCTTTACATTGTTGCCCACAGTGGCTGTCGTAAAATTGCGTACGTGATGTGAAAATGTTGTGACTCTTTAAAGCTTCTCAAAAGTCTGCAAGAGCTCTGCATTTCACACAATATGAAAGTAAATCACAGCCTCGAAATTAAGTCAGAAATCAAGAGTCGAATTCTTAGGGGCGCAAACAATTGGCACTGACTATATGAGTATATATGTATATCTATATATATTTATATTTCTTTGTTTTTGCATACTTATTAGAATTTACACAAAACAAAAGTTTTCGCTTTCGACGTCAATTTTTGCGAGTTAATGTACTTTTAATATAAATGACAATTTAATTTGAATTTAAGCCGAAATGCAGAGTGATGAAAAGTTTTTTTATGTAGTATGTAAATTATAGTTATATGTATATTCAGTTACGTAAGAGAGCAGCGTATATATGTATATACGTATATATATGTATATATACATAAATATCATTTCAACGCGGTTTTTCTGTGCAGAGCGGAAGCTCTGAAAGGGCTTGTGGTTCGGTTAATGCTTGAATGGAATTCCCTTGAGATTTTTATTTCGATAAGACATGTTTCATATCTTTTTAATGAACAAGCAACTATAAATTACAGCATTTAAAACCATACACAATATTTAAGCACAACTTAATACCTAGAGGAATTTTGTTAACTATATTATCGATTTTTTAAAGACAAAATTTATTTCGGTACGAAATTTATGTTATTGCCTTTCGATAAATGTTAACCGGTGTTTAAAAAAACATTAGTAAAACTTCTATTTTATATATCTCAAAAACTTAAATTTCCCTCAAAAGAAGGAGTGATAATTCAACAACCTTTATAAATACCCTTATATGTCATAGCTTTTTGCATCCTCTTTATTTTCTATGCCACAAACCGCAGAAATCTCTCAGGAAATCAGCTATAAAATCTACTCGCAAAATGATAAAAATGATCTGTGATTATATTGGGTTGAATTTTTGCCTAATTTTATAAGGAAAACTTTGAAACTTTTTTCGCAAATTGCTTTAATTTATGCAGCAAACTTTTCTACAAATTTGAGAAGTCAACATCTTTAGGTAAACTTCGCTCCGAGCAACTTCTCTCCCCTTGCACTAGTTCGCTGTGCGGATATTACGTATACGCATCGTAGGTGGCACGCATTGTCTGGCTGGCCTGGCAGCTTGGCCCGGCTGCCTGGCTGGCTGCTTGCCTGTTGAGCGCTGCTCTCGTTTGTCACGCGACAAATTATTTCACAAAAATAATTTCATTTTTGATATGCCATTTAAACGATGATGATTTCGCCACCCTCTCGCGCCAGCCGAATTGTGTAATATTGCATAAAAATTTATTAACGCATATAAAAAAAATGTTCCGGCAGCTGATATCATAATAAAGGGAACACTTAAAAAATGGAAGCCCCTCTCTCTCTCTGTTTCCCTCGGCAACTGTATATTGTAGGTTTGCCAAAAAAAAAAAAGTAAATAACAGCAGCAACGACGCCGAGAGCAACAACAATTTCGCCCCATAAAATTGACTTTTGTTTGTATTTCCGCATGAATTGCATAAATGGTAATTTTGCAGTTTAATGTGAAAAGAGGGAGACGGAGAAGGAGAATAATAAAATAAAAGTAATGCAAAATGAAAATAAAACAACAATTGCCAAGCACCAAATTTGCATAATAAACAAATCAAACGTTGGACGACGAGTGGCAAAAACTTAGAGGAACCAAAACTTGCGGCCCATTTGAACGCTATAAACACATAAATAGAACACTTAACGCCCGTAAATCATTGGCAAATATTTCGCGCGGCTTTGAGGTATATTTTTTAGAGTTATTCCCGGTGTGTGCGTGTGACTGCGTCCAGCTGGTTGTAAACTTCGTAAACGTTTGAAGTGCGGCGGAAACGGAAATGAACGCAAATTTATGGAAATAATGTGACTGGCATTCACGTCCGCCAAACCAAAAACAATCAACTCAAAGCAAGCAAAGAGGGGGAGTGGGGGACTGTAGATATTACGCCAAATTTTATGAGGATAATTCAATGCATCTGCGTTTACATTTTGATTATTTCATTGTGAAATGCGTAATTTATGGGTTTAAATGCGCATAAAATGCTTTTTAACCAACTACACAAAGGTGTGCGTGTGTGTGTGTGTGTGTGAGCGTGTGTCTGTCTCTGTGTGCGTAATAGTCCAGCTGTGCTGTGAAGCGTTAAATGCTGCGGTCTCCAGCAAGCGCCCGCCGCAAGAGGCAACCAAGCAGCTCTTTTGATGAGGGACAAAGTGCACGAAAATGACCTTTTTCACTGAAAGTTTAAGTGCTGGAATTGAAGGCAGCAACACGGCACAAAGGGGTTGCGGTTGCCCGGGCGGAGGGCAGCGGGCAGCTGGCAGCGGGCGCCCTTTGCATTGTTCCACCCAGTACGGCATTCAGATTAATTAATTGACAGCCCAAAAACTTGCACTCAAATTGTTTTGCATTTAAATTCCAAGAATTTCGTCAGGCAAATTAAAATGTCTTTAAAATATGCCAAATAGTTTTATAGAGTAAATGGGAAACTTATGAGCTCAATTGTCTAAAAGAATTCATCTCAATAATACTTAATAAGAATATTATATAATTGAAACAGATAAATCTAATATTATATTTTTATTACAATTTATATATATTTTATTGATAATAACATCACAAGTCTATAATAATAATAAACAAATTCTAGATTATATTTCTCTATATATCCTTTAAATACCAAAAACAATATAAAGTATTTGTTTACTCATTTGCGCGCTATAAATGTTTTAGGAGCTACAAAATAAAAGCGGATAGTACTCGAATTCTGAGAATCGCCTAGAAAGGCTGGCAGCAGTTGGCAGTTTCATTTTATGTGTGTAT
Source organism: Drosophila meridiana (assembly GCA_035045185.1). Lineage (NCBI taxonomy): Eukaryota > Metazoa > Arthropoda > Insecta > Diptera > Drosophilidae > Drosophila > Drosophila meridiana. Next base: position 18,925,168 of record JAWNPF010000055.1, on the reverse strand, counting down.
GCCATTTCCTCAAACAGTTTTATCTTCATATAATACATTTATTGCTCGGCTGCCACCTGCTCTTAGCCAAACGCATCGTAAATTGCCAACGGAAACACACACACACTATATATATATATATATATATATATACATCTATGTATATATTTGTAGGTTATGTTCGCTCGCTGGCACATTTAGGAAGCCGTAATATATCATATAAGGCGCGTCATCATATAGTTCATTGAACCCCCAACCACAAAGGGACTCAAAAATCTTCAACAGCTTTAAGTGTCTTACAATGTCTACCGTTAATCTTGGGCTCACTTACTTACACTCACACTCACACCCGCACACACACACACACACACAGAGTCAGATTGAGCTTGGTCTCGGGTGGTTGAGGTGGGTCGCACTGCAGCATCGTTTATAATGTCTTCATTTATGGCACAATGTGCCGCAGTTTTTTTGTGCTCAGTTACGCACCGACACCGAAAAACACGGCCGCAGGTTCTAGATGGAGCGGGCCGCGCTTGAAGCGGGGGCTGGGCGTCATAAGGAACACCGCCGCACAGTGAGTGCCAAAAGTCGCCCTACGACTTGTCTGCTCATCGAGCGGAAAATAATATCTTGCTATAAATTTTGCTCCGGTTTTTGCGACGTTGTCGCGTGTCCAGAGAGCTTAATTTTTTCTCATCTCTCTCACTCTTACTGCCTCTCTCTCTCTCTCTCCCTCTTTATTTTTTGGGATTCCCAATCCTCAATCCTGAATCCCAGCGCTTACCGTGGCGTCCTCGACTGATGAAAGTTTAACGACCAAAGTTGACACGCTGCGGCGATTATTTAGAAAGTTAATGACTTATAACATACAAAAAGCACCAGCTGCGAGAGGGAGGGAGACGGCTGGCGCTGGAGCAAGCGAGAGAGTTGATTTAGAGGCGCGAGAGTGAGCAAACTGTTGGCAGTTGGGCAGTTTTTGTTTAATTGGATTGGGCAGTTGTCTGACATGAAAAATGCTTTTCCAATAGAAAAAGCTTTCCGGTATTAGACATCATTAAATCAAAGGGAGAGAAAGAGAGAGTAGGAGAGAGTGAGAAAAAGAGAGAGCGATAGTAAGCAATAAATTATGTATAACTTGTGTAAAAAGAGCAGAAGTGTGGATGTCAAACAAAACGTTTTTCATGTTCCACAAATAATTAAATGCAAATATATATATTTGTAAATTCCTTAAAAAATGGCCGTATATAAAATGAATTATGTATAAATGTAAAAGACATTTAATTTAAACAGTGAGAGAACTGAGAAAATAAACTATAATTAGCTCTACTGATTTATAGTATAAATAATTAATTGATCGATGAATCTTTTATATATGCCCCTGATAACTGTTTTCTATACAACATAATTGACTATAGACTCAGCTATAACATTCTGTTTTTATATCCACTCTTATAACAAACTAAGAAAGCCTAAAGTTTTTAAACACTCATATATACATATATATATTTTCAATCTCAAATGTAAATAATAATAAGATATTCGCGACTTGCAAATATAAATTCATAAAGCTCCGATGATTCAGATTACAACACCGACAATATCAGAAATATATATTGTAAAAATGTTTTTGAGCGGCGCAGACTGTTGGAATTATTTGTGCAAAAGTTTTACTCTTTTAAGCCGCTTATTGGCACATCAGCAGCTGAGCATTTGGTGTTGATTTTTCGTATTTTTTTTCTTTGCTGCCAGCAAATGTGTCAAAGTTTCGCAGAAGCGTCTAGCTTATTTATAGTTAGTTTTCGCTAGACGCTCGTCAGGGAGTTGGCCAAACAATTTCTGGTCCCAGTCAGCCGCATAAATTGTATAATGTAATTTCGTTGCCTGCAACACGCACAGACCCAGATACAGGCTCGGGTACGGGCACAGAGCGCAAACCCACAAACTGTCAGCGACAATGTTTCGGGTGCTGTCTAGCCTATGTTGAGGAGTAGCCAAAAAAAAAGTTATATATATTTTATATATAGAAAGGGCGAGAGCGCGCGAGTGAAGTATGTGCCAAATGGCTGGCCCAGCCCCGAACTGCCAGAACCGCCAACTTATGCAACAATTTCAAAACGGAAATTGCTTTAGCACCTGCCTCAAACCTATACCCATGTGTGTGTGTGTGTCTGTGTGGGTATGTCTGTGTGTGAGTGCGGGTGGGCACGTTTCCCTTTTGGCACATACTTCAATATCACGTTGAATTTCATTCGATTCGTGCGCCTTCGTCTCGTCCGGGATGTCTGTCGACGTCACCATTTGCCGTACTTATTCGTTTAGCTTGGCAACTTTTTTTGGCACACACACACACACCCGTACACCTAGTTAAGCATACACACTTTGACAGTTTTGTCTGCGGCTCGAGCAGAGGCAGCAGCAGTTCTCAACTAAAGGCAAAAAGAGCTCGGCTCTTTGGGTTTTACGGATTTTGAAATTTATTCAGCACTGAAATTGACTCGAAATGTTGCATGGCAGCAGCCAAAAGACTGAAACTTTCGCTAGCCACACATGTCAGCGAGAGCGAGAGAGAGAGAGAGAGAGAGAGAGAGAGAGAGAGTAGAGAGAGAAATAGATATAAATATATATAAAGAGAGAGAAATTTACAATGTAAGGAAGAGAGAGAGAGAGAGAGAGAGAGGGAAATAGACAGATTGGGCGCTAGGTGTAGCAAAGTTATTTCTATAACTTGTTCCTTTTGTTGCCAACTCTGACAGAATCGGGTTGAAGTGTAATTTGAATTTAAGATTTGCTGTGGTTACCAAAAGGTGCCTTGTCTCGCCTTGTCTTGGCCGCACACAACTACATGCACACACACACACAGACCACAATCTCCTGCTACACGGCTCCCGCCCACAGCAAAGGCATCCACTAGGTGGGGTGTCACATCCACAACATGTCTGTGGGCACCGCACTCCAATGCTCAATAATTAATTTAGCCGTAACATATTTGCCAGCCAAATGAATGAACAGGATTGCTGCCTGTCCCGCTCGCCGCACTCCCGTCTTAAGCTCCAAGCATTTCTGGGCACTTTAATCAAACATTCATAGTTTCAACTTTAAATTAAACTGTAGCAACAGGCGCCAGGGGGCTGCGAGCGAGGGTGGTCTGCCATAACAATAAGTGCTCGGGCCAAGGGTCAGTTGTTTGCATTAGCCAGCGCCACGGCAGAGCGCTCGGCAGCAGCAGGACAGGATGAGGTGCGTGTTAATTTGGCAACTTTACTTTGGCATTCGAGTGGAGCTCGTCAGCAGCAGCAACAGCTGCGTCAAATGGCTCATAATTGGATGCTGCTCCTGTGATTTCTTGTGGCGAAGCCTCACTTTGAGGTAAGCAAGTGAAATTCATGTCCAAATTGGAGAATCAAAATTGATGGATGTCAGCAGTTGGGGTCAGCTGTGGAAATTTTGTCAGGCTGATCAACTATGTATAATTAATTGATAAAATTGAGTGCGAGCTGCAAGAGTTAAGCAGAATTTAAACAGAAATATTTCACAAAATTTAAATGCAGATTTTATAAGATCATAAAAAAATAAATAAAAATATTAAAAATAAAATTAAATATATTCTCTTGTTTAATTTCCTCATAAATGCTCGAATGCTATAAATATTTGTATTAAAATTAAAAATATTTGAATTTAATAGTTATTTAATATATAAATACTACACAGAACTCAATTGCAATAGAAAACAGTGCGATAATTCGATACTCGAATGAAATCAATTCGAGTGGCGCATATTACGTTGACATTTCTATTTTAAGCCACTTAATACCTTTCCGAGCAGCTCAACTTTGATCCGCTTATGGGCTGCTAAGCCAGTTAGAGCACATCTAATTCCCAGCGTGATATATGTTGATTCCAGGAACAGCTCACACACAGAGAGAGAGAGAGAGAGAGGAAGGGAGAGACAGAGAGGGAGACATGGCACCAAATTGATACATTAACTACCTTTATCCGGCCATTATCTCTAAGTATGCTAACCGAAAACTATGCTCAAAATGCGTCGCATGCTCGACATGCGAAATGTAAATCACTTCCGCAACTATGCGGCTCTAGTGCACCGCTGCACCACCGCCATGTTTGTAGAGGCACTAATGCCAACCACTGGCAGCGCCACAGCCACTGGCAACAGGCGATAAATCATCAACTGCTTAAGCGCTGTCTGCCCCGCACCAGCAGCAACAACAAGCTAACCTTTCAGCGTAGACTCCATCTCTCTCTCTCTCTCTTTTCCTCTTACATCACCACCCCCTCCGACTCGCACAGCTTCATTTGCGTGCCACCTGCTGCTCCTGCGGCTGCGGCTACGACTATGGCTACGGCTATGGTTACGGCTACGGCTACGGCTACAGCTACGGCTGCAACTCACGTTGGCCGCTTTAAAGCATTTAGCTGGATGACATATTTTAAACGCTCTGCCAACAGTTGCAACAGCAACACAAATCAAAGCTGGCAACAACAAGCGGTAAATAACAGATATCTAGAGATGGCAAATCTGAGCGCATATTCAGCATTCAATAAAACATTGCACGGGACAAATTAATTGAGCCCAACGAATGAAACAGTGGGCAGTTCTTAAAGACTTAAATCCAAATAATTAGAAATGGCATTAAAAAGAATTTAAGTAATCATGTAGAGTTAATATATCACGAATTGTGAATGAGCTGAAATTCACTGAACAAAAAAGAAATAAAAATATGTTTGTAAAAATTCCAAAAAATATCTATTATTATAAATTTTATTTTTATAAATATATATATATGTATATATTATAAAAGAATAAAAATTAATTATTTATTTAACAAAGGAAACCAATTTAGAACAGTAAAATGTATATATCACTTGAATTCTTAATGAATATAATCAAGATAATAATAATCCTCCAAATTGTTATGATCTTCTAATTAACTGCTTCATATAAACTTCACCTTGACTCGTGATTCACGTGTCACGCACTCATCTCTCATTTGCATGATGCATGCAACGTGCTGACGCTAATGTGCTCTGTTACTGCTGCTGCTGCTACCGTTACAGCTCCTGCTACTGCTCCTGCTGCTGCTAAGTGTCCTCTCAGTCTATTCCTGCTCCATTTTCTGTCCTTGCTTCGATTGCTCTGCGTGTGTGTGTGTGTGTTTGCGCATAGATCATAATCATTCATAATCAGCGTGCACATAAATAACAAATTAAAAGCGCTTCACTAATTTTAAATATGCTCGAACATAATCAGCTTAGACGACGAACGCTGTCGTGTCCCTGCATCATCTCCTGCTGCTGCTGCAGCTACTGATGATGCTCCGCTCGCAGCTCGCAGCTCCTATACTCTATACAGCTGCTGGGCTGACAGTCAAGATAGCAATGGCAAACCTAACGAGCTCTTTGCTCTCATGTGAGCGTTTTTTCGAGAGCTTCGTTTCTTTTTTTTTTTTTTTTGACTGGCTTTTACTTCATTTAAAACGCATTTATAATGGGCGGCGACAAAAAAGGCGGAGAAGCAGAGGAAAACAAGTAAGAGTGCTCTAGTCGAGACTGCTCGACTAGGGGATACCCTGACCCCTGTGAAGAGCCAAATATCAAATCATTCTATGATTTTGTATGCATACATACAAACAACACATACACACATACATATGCACGCACGCATAAGCGCGCGCTCTGCCAACTGCGCAGTTGACGCAGCGACTGCGCTTGGGCTGCAATGTGGGCATTACTATGGGAATTAAATTGTTTAATAACTTTTCTTAGCGATGGACTAAGTGCATCAAACTTTTACAACTTATTTATGACATTAATATGTGTGTATGTGCCAAAGCACAAGTCTCTAGTATTTGATTTGCGCTTTTTACAAATAGGGGGCTATTGTGGGCGAATGGGGCGTGGCATCCAAAATCTAAAGATAACGTTATCTCCGTATTCATTACACGCAACTACACAGCAAATTTGAAGTCTCTAGCTCAAACGATGTACAAACCACGCCTTAAAAACACATTAAAATTATCGATAAATGCTCATAAAATCGAAATGGAATGAGTTATCGGAAAAATTTTATAAACTTGTGCAGCGTATGGTATTATCGAATATTCATGTAAAATTTCAAGTCTCTACGTTGCGTACTTACAAATATCTCAGCGGTTACACGGACGGACGGACAGACGGACAGACGGACGGACGGACAGACGGACAGACGGACAGACGGACAGACGGACAGACGGACATGGCTATATCAACTCGTCTTGTCGCGCTGATCAAGAATATATATACTTTATGGGGTGTGGCACGCCTCCTTCTGCCTGTTACATACATTTTCACAAAACCATTATACCCTGATTTCCCATTTTCAATGGGCTCAGGGTATAAAAAATGAATAAAATGAAGAAACTCATCAGCGCACACACGAACACACACACACGCATACACACACACACCCATACGCTACACCCACTAATGCACGTGTATACAAATTTCTTTGTAGCTTTTCATGTTTGTGCTTATGTACTTTGGCCCGACGTCTTTTGTGGCGTCTGCTTCACTTACTTTGCCCATACAATTTTCTTACAATTTTCGTGGCTGTTCATGTTGCCATCTTAATACCCTAACGTAATGGGGTATTGGCAAATTGTTATGGAATTTAAAGAGACAGTCTCTTGGTATGTGTTTAGCTGCTAGAACTGAGGTTCCCTTGCATCTATAATAATTATTACAACTGTTTTCATAAGATAATGCCTAAGAGTATTACTTTTTCATATATATACTTATAAAAATCATATATAGAGTTCTGTCTGATGTATAAATATTTTCATATTCAATACTTATTCCAATTTATTTTCATTTTCAGTAATTAATACATAGTTAGCTTAAGTTTTTCTCCAGCATTTTTCTTGATACATGTGTATCTAATAAGTTAGAGTATTTTAAATTCGCCAATTATATTTGTTAAGTAATTCGTGTTCTTTGCTCTCTCTCTAATTCCATATAACTTATTTCGTTCTCTTTTCCACTTCCTTGGCAGATTGTGAGACCGGTGAACGCGTTTCTCATTGTTGATGTACAAAATGATTTTATAAGTGGTTCCTTGGATATAAGTAATTGCAGTGCACAGCAGCAAGGACATGAGGTGAGCCCCGGAGTTGGCGAAACCCAAAAAAAAAAAAAAGAAAAAAAACGAAACCAAGGCGAAGATAATATTGAAGCTGGCAGCTGCGAGTCGTGGGCTGTGGCCACAGATAGGGCAGCAGCTCAGCTGATAAAACGCAGGCTGGCTGGGCACTGGGAAAGGTGGGGAGAGCCGGAGCAAGGGGCTGGCAGGTATGCGGCGACGGAAAGACATAAAACGTAACAAGAAATGAAAATGGAGGCAGCGAAGCGAAGCGCAGGATGAGCCAAAGTCATTGCCGCCAACGAAAAGGACGGCAAGGACGACGCTGACGCTCGCTCTGCATGTCAGCCAGCATCGAAGGATACTGTTGCTCGAGATATAGCTGTAGCTGTAGCTGTGGCTGTGCCTGTGCCTGTGTGCGTGTGCATAGGCGGAAGCGGATATGCTTTACTTAAGTCGCATCCGCGCTGCGACATACGCCGGATGCCATCGTCAGCGGCAAAGCTAACCAAGAGCCGTATCGGCAGCAGCATCGACAGCATCAGCTCTTGGCTGCCATCTGCCGCAATTGCCCGAGCCGAGAGCAACCGCCCACCCACTCACCGCCGCCTCAGTGGTGCACTTGTTGGCCGGCACTTCACTTGCTGCCCGAGCTCGAACATGAAAATTTGTCAAAATTAATAACACACACTTCCGTCGTCGCTTTATGGACTCAGCTGTCAGACCCGGCACGGGTCTCGCCCTCTCTCTCTCTCTCTCTGTCTTAACTTTTGCAAACTTATCCAATGACCGCTTCTTGCAGATACTGGAGCCCATCAACAAGCTGCTGGATACGGTGGACTTCGATGCGGTCTTCTACTCGCTCGACTGGCATCCCAGCGATCATGTTTCATTCATTGACAATGTGAAAATGCGAGCAATGGACGAGTCGTCGGCGGTGAGTGCGCCATATATTTCAGTTATTGATTGATTCATAACCCAAGCATTTTACCTAAGTTGAGGACATTTTGCATTTTCATATTAAACAAATAAACAATATAAATTGAGACTTAAACATCGATTAAAGTCAGTTAGTCAAAGCCTTGGGGCTTATTATGACTCAATGCACTTGCATAATATTTTGAAAATGTTTTGACTCGTGAACTTAAATATAAGTAAAGTATAGATTAAAGTCAAATATTATGTATGTATGCGATGTTTTTTTAAGAACTTGACAAGTTTTTTTTATTTAATTCAGCTCTGATTGGTCAAGTACATATTGATTTATATATGTATAGATAGATTTTATTAATTATTACTAGATTTTTATACTGAATAAAAAATAGCTAAATGTTTAAAGATATGTTTTAACATTTCACTAACCTCTAACTGGTCATAAATGATTTGATAGATATAATTAACTATTTTATTTTAGTACTTTACTGGAAAAAAAATATGAAAGTTCAATATTATATATGTATGTATGAGCACTTACTTTATGAACGTGAAAAGTTTTACCTTTAACTGATCAACTATAAAATTCTCTATAGATGGCTTACTGCAGGTTTTTAATTATTACTAGGAAAATAGCTGCAACATATCATCATATTTTAAATGAAATCTTATTTTTTTTAATATTTATAACATTTACTGCAAAATCGTTGCATTTAAACGAAATTTAAAAATAGAATTTACTGAGAAAAAAATTATGCAAATAAAGTGTGCGCAGACGAATGAATAGCAAAATATTATGAAAGAGTATGAGAGTGAATTATTAACTGGCGTGGGTTGAGGTTAAGGGCTTCGAGGAAAATGAGATGAGTGCATAAGTTATGAACGTGTGTAAAATTAATCTGAATATTTAATGATGCAATTAATAAAAATAACTAACTTTAAGAAATGCTTAAGATTTCTTTAAAATACCTCCAAATATGAGTGCTATAAATCATATCAATGTCTTATGTATATTTTACTACTTTAATATTATCCTTTTCTAAACATATATCTATATATGCCCACAGCTGGATGCCGATTCGGCCAAGGTCTTTGATACAGTCATCTTTGCGGGGCCGCCGCCGATGAAGCAGCGCCTGTGGCCGCGTCACTGTGTGCAGGACTCGTGGGGCGCCGAGCTGCACAAGGATCTGAAGGTGGTCGATCATGGCATCAAGGTGTACAAGGGCACCAATCCGGAGGTGGACTCCTATTCCGTATTCTGGGACAACAAAAAGCTGTCGGACACCACGCTGAATGCTCAGCTCAAGATGAAGGGCGCCACGGACATCTATGTGTGCGGCCTGGCCTACGATGTGTGTGTGGGCGCAACGGCCGTGGACGCCCTGTCCGCTGGCTATCGCACCATCTTGATAGACGACTGCTGCCGCGGCACCGACTTCCATGACATCGAGCACACCAAGGAGAAGGTGGTCACCAGCGATGGAGTCATTGTGCACACCAATGAGGTAAGTGAAGAGGCTGCGTGACTACCCACAGCTGAATATACTGTATTTCCTTTGCACTTGATCAGGTCAAGGCAATGGCTGAGGGTCGGGATCGTCGCCCCGAGCTGGGCTACAAGCTGGCCATGGAGCTCAAGAGTCCTGATTCAGTGTTATCGCAGCGCAACGGCTTCAGGCCCAGCTTCTAGAGAAAAAGCATCACAAACCTAACAAGCTAAGCATTCACAACAGGAACAGCTGGTCCGGAATATACAAAAGATATAGTTAGTTAAACCTTAGAGCGTTTTAGTTAAAATATATTAAACAAAACACCTGACAAGTGCCTTCTATCAACGTAGTTCAACCAGCTCTTGCTAAACATTGCAGTTCTTAACAAAAGTAAAAGTAGAATTTGGTAACGTTTTTAACAGTTTTTTGATAGTCTGGAAATGTCAATAGCTGCGTAACAGTTTCAGTTTAAGTATTATTCTCTTAGCTCTCGCACCTCTCTGGCAAATGTTGTATATGGCACCTGTTTCAACTAAAAGACATATGAAACGCTTTTAAATCTCCCCCATTATGTAGAAAACTATGATATATGACATGTTGAGCTTCTCTTCTAAAAGTTCTTAAAAAATGAAAACAAAATGCATAAATGGAAATAAAATTGAAAAATTAATAAACGATTTTTGATTTCAATTATCTTACCCAAAAGAGATACCAAACTAAAATGGATTTATTAGATCAGTCAACTGCAGATAAAACCACAGAATATTGCATATATTTATTACAGTAATAAACGTCGGTCTGAAAACATGAGTTTTGCTGTCATCTATGCCACGCTCAATGGATCTGCAAATAAATGCATCTATCAATATGTATAGCTTGACAATTTCATAAGCAAAAACTTCAAAACAAAGCAAATAAATGTCCTGCCACACACATACACGGACGTATACTTTGTGCACAGACTGTAAAACGTTTTTTTAACGTCTCAAATTGAAAGCTGGACAACAGCAGCTACGACAACAACACGAGAGAACTGCAGAGAAAAACAAGAGAAACAATTCATGCAGCGTTTAAAGAAAGTTTTAACTTTCTCTCTCTCACACACACATACATCCACACACACACACGTCGAGGCAAGTGTCTGTGTGTGTGAATTGTCTGCTGGCACTGTTTGTTGTCTACTCAATTTTTATTTCTCTCTGGTTCGAGTTTCCCTTTTGCCAAGCAAAGTAAAAGCAAAACTTTAAATTTATTAACAGCTGGAGAAAGTAACCGAAGCGTCCGACCAGTGGGCGTGATATGTGGGCGTGGCCATTTACATCTGCATTGTGGCAAGTGTAAAGTGTAAACTGCTATTTTTCACTTCTAACCATATTTTTCCTATGCTTTCTTTTGTAAAGATTCTTTTTTTTTGGAATGGAAATGGGTATATGGAATGGTTTATTGTGCTGATGACATATCCTTGTTTCCATAGGACATATTGGAAACCAATTTACATGATTTTGAAGAGAATTTGTATAATAAAACAATAAAAAAAATAATAACATTTAGTTGAAATATTTGAGTTTTAATTTAGATCATGTTTAATTCGACATTTAAAATTATAAAAAAAAAAATATTTTATTATAAAAATTATGTTTTATTAAAATTAATTTTTTTTTTTAGTTTTTTTTTAGGAAAATATTAAATATGCTTGATAGATTCAACCAATTTTTTATACATTTTTTTTTACATTTAATTTTTATATTTCATAAATTAAAATTGACTTTATTTTTTCATCAATTGTGAATATTAAAATTCATCGATCAGTTCAAATAGTTGACTGTGATCTCATCTCAAGGCCAAGGTATCTCCAGCTCGACTATACAAAATTGTTTTGCTTTTTTTCAGCTAGCATTGAGTACACACTACTATTTGGTTTCTATTTTTTTGCAGTCAGCATTGGGTAAATGTGTAAGCAGCTATATCCAGCGCTTAGCCCACTGTGCCCGCAGCCAACTCTCGGTCTATATATGTACGTAGTGCTCAGTCCCTAGAGCTGGTTAAGCTTTATGGTAAGTACTGCCAAATGGACTTAGCTAGGTGGAGAACTATGCATGCTGGCTGCGGTTGCACTGACATTGGTTTCTTATCGAGCTGGCCTCGAATCGTTTACCTTGTGCCTGCCGTAGACAATGAAGTTGCGGCCCCCGGATGCTGAGCTGGACTTGGGCCGCACTGCAGCCAAATGCTAAATGCGTTTGCCCAGAGATTTTTCTGCAGACTTTGTGTGTGTAGGATTTGCAGTGAGCTGCGGTCAGGCACTAAGCAAAATGTTCGTCCTGCCTGTCAGCAGCAGCTGTGGCAGAGCCTGGTAAAATGCAAAAAAAAGATGAAAAAATAGACGCAAAATGAAGAGGAGGAAAAGTCGCTGATGAAAATTGCTTGCAAGTGGTTTCTGTTTCTGCCCGTCCGCCCATGTAATGGTCGCTCGTTTTGCTTGTAAAACTTTTGGATTATTGTCAGCCCAACACGCACACACTCACACACTCACACACCCACACAACCACACACACATGGGCTGGCCATGTGCCAGCCGGGAAAAACTTTGCCCCGGACATGGGACATGGAAAGTCGCGTTTGCCTCGGCAAATTTTCGCATATTTTTCTCAACGTAGGCGTCGCCACATTTGTCCCTGGCCTGCAACTGAGTTCGACGGGCTGCAGCTGGAGTTGTGCACGCGCTCCCATAAACAATGTGTGTGAGTGTGTGAAAGAGTTGTGGCAACAGCTGCCGTTTGCCCGGCAGCTGCTTGACTTGCAGCTTGTAGCTGGGCGCTAAGCTTCATTGTTTGCGGCATGTTGTTGAGGTTGGCGGCAGGGCGGCGGCTTGAGTGGAAAATGGGCATGTTTGGCTGCACTTTTTGGTGAACTGCCTATCGTAGGTTCTACAACTGCCCCATCGCGTGTGTCCTGTAAGCAGCAAAGCAAGCAGCTGCAAAGCAATTAGGTACTAATGCAGTTTCCCGATTAGCTAATGCCTGTGGCATAAATGCATTGATAGCTGCAATGGGATGAGCGAGAGAGAGAGATTTACTTTGTGGAATAATTTTGGAAGCAGATTAAAATGGATTTTAAATTTTATTTAGATTGTAGATTATAGATCATGAATCATTTACATCTTTATAGATTTTCATAGATCATATTTAGAGAAAATTATCTATGTAAATGTAAAAAGTAATTATGATATATTTAATCTCTAATATTTTTGAGAAAATAAAATAATATATGTATATATATATATTCAACAAGTAAGAATGCTTTAGTCGAGACTGCTCACCATTCTACGCATCTTTTATGCATACATACAAAGAACAGATACACATATTAGACTCAACTTCGCTTTTATTAAGTTTTCTAGTTAATTTATAAATATATATACCTAACTATAAATTACTAAATACACATCTATATTTAAAACAACTCAGAGTTAGAGAGGAAGTCGAAGTACTAGTTGGGCTTGCCTGACTAAAAAATACCTTTAACGCAGATACGGACTGCTAAAGTCCTTGATATTTGTACATATAAAGAATTACTTTATATTTGCTAAATGATCGTTGTCTTAATGATCGTTACAATAATTAATAATATTTAAATTTAAAATATATTATTTTTACATTAAATAAGCATTAAAACTATAACTTTTACATTTTCACTTAACATACTTAACAGTTTTAATACTTACCAGCAGACAGAGGAAGAAGAGAAGCACCGCGCTGCACTGGACGACTGACCACCAAAAGATAAGGAATACGACTGAAGCTGCGTTGCAGCAGGCTTGCCTTTATATAGGGCAGCGACAGCTCCACTCAAGTCAAGCTCAGCTCTTGAGCCTCTTTCTGAGTCAGTCTTCAAACTCGAACATTAGGCGACCAATCAGAGCACTTTCTGCTGCTTCTGCTTCTGCACAGCGACAGCTCTACTCAAGTCTTTACACTCGATCATTACGCGACCAATCAGAGCACATGCTGCTGCTGCTGCTTTATATAGGGCAGCGAGACTTCCACTCGAAGTCGAGCTCAACTGTAAAGCCTCCTTCTGAGTTAGCGTAAGCTAAACTCTCTATCAGTTAACGACCAATCAGAGTATTTTCTACTGTCTCTGCTGCTTATATATGCATACTAACATCTCCTCTTCAGATCTATAACACTTTTTCAGCTCTTCTTCTTTCTGCTCTATTGATTAAATTTGAAGCAGGGCTATATAGACTCGTCTTGTCGCACTGATCAAGAATATATATACTTGAAAGGGTGTGGTACACCTCCATCTGCCTGTTACATACATTTTCGCAAAACCATTATACCCTGATTTCCCATTTTCAATGGGCTCAGGGTATAAAAATTATATTTTTTATTATATAAAAATCCCTCGTACTATTTCAAATTTTCATTTAGTCACCTTTACTATATTTTCATTTTAAATTTTGTTAATTAATTATCTCTAAGCACAAATAAAAAAAAAGATAATAAAATAAATTATAAATAAAGAAATGAAATAAAGTTAAATATATATTATATATTACTAAATTTATATATTTCATATATAATTAAATTAAAAAATAAAATCAAATAAATAATCCTATTTTAATCAATGTAGAATAATTTATGGAGAGTTTTACTCACCAAGAATAATTAGTTTAAGATTCATTTTCGTTTACAGCGCATCGCGAGTCTATCTCAAGCACAAATCTATTTATTTGCGCACGAAAATTGCTGTTGACTTTGCAACGTTGCAGCGGCTGCTGCAGCTGCGATTTTGACAGCAGCTAAATAAGCTGCAAAAATAACAACAGCGAAAATAGCAACAATAAATAAACAAACAACAATTTTGCTGCCGCTGCTGCTGTCGCTGCTGCTGCTGTTGATTTATCTGCTGCGAGGCCAACGGGGCGTACGAAATTAGTTTTACGTGCGACGAGCTTATTGAAATTATAATTTGTTTATTAACAGCAGGCGGCGTGGGCGGTGTGGGCGTGACAGTTGCTTGAATAAAACTGTCACAGCAATTTGCAGCGTTAATTTGCAACGCTGATTAGATCGCTGTCAGGGCCAAAAGTTTTTAATTACGTCTATATATAGTACCGAAAATTGTGAGCAGAGAGGAGAGGAGAGGAGAGGAGAGGAGAGCGAATTGACACAGGTAGTGCCGAGTAGTGCAGTTGCTGTTGCTGTTGATAAAGTCAGAGATAGGCCCAGGTTTGCGCCACAAAAAGAGCGAACTTTCGGCGCGCCACGCGGCGTATGCGTAATATGCCAACACATCTTTTTATGCGTGTTTTGCGGCAGCTGCGGAAATGCAGCAGGAAGTTGTCAAGCCGCATGCCACAAAACAATGGCAGTAACAACTGTTGCTGTTTCGCTCTAACAACTGTTCTCCCTCTCCCTCTCCCTCTCTTACTCTCACTCTCTGTCTATCTCCCGCTGTGGGCTGGCGCTGTGCTAATTTTAATGCAGTCAAATGAGTTTGTTCTGGCTGCACGCAAGATATGAAGTTTTTGGCTTGCCGCTGCCACGCCCACTTCCTGGCAGGCCGCCCGCCCATTGTGCAGCAAGCGATTATGAGATTTTCGTATATCATATGTTATGCCTGTCATCTAACTGCTCTTTGATGCGTGCGTGTGTGGCAATAAAATGCTTTGCTGATTTGCAAAGTTTTGTCATTAAGCACACTCGCACACACGCCTAGCCAAGCGGCCCAACCCGAGCCTGACCCCTTCCTTAGTCAAGAAATGCTTTGATTATAGTTTAGAATTTCATAAATATTTGCTAAAGCGCTCTCTGCCCGTGCCTCTGCGTTCTCAGGCCTGACAGCTCGCATTCGTTTTATTGCAAATTCAATAAAACATTTTCACAAAACATTTATGAGAAATCCAAATGCATTTTAAATTGCTTTTAGCTCGCTTTCTGCTTGGAAGTACTCGATTGCATTTATTTCTCAAATGGCCAGAAACGAATTCAGTTATTGCCATGAAAGCCTGTGAATTAAGCTGAGCAAAATACGGCTCGAGTAGGTTTAAATGAAAAGTTCGATTATGCCTTGCCATTGAAACATCACCTATGTAATAGAGCAACTTTATAATCAAAGCCAATAACTGTTAAATGTTATAGGCCATTAATTGACAGGGTATAAGCTTATGGCCGATTTCCAGAACTCAATCATTTTCAATTGAATGGAGATTCGCATGAATTGGAATATGTGTATCTCAGCAGGCAAATAAATACAGATGTAGCTTGAAATGTGTAAATATCCACACTGGCTTATACTCTGAGCAGTTTCTATTTACTAAAAGGTTATTTTCAAATAATAAAATATTAATATTCATATTTTGAGGTATTTCCGTTTAGATGAATATCTGAGGCTCTTTTTAAATCAATAATAATATATATTAAATTAAATTCTCTACAAAATATTTAATAAATTTTCAGCTGAAATATGCATAAACATATTCATTTTAAATCATAGCCTAAGCTTTAACTTTATTGAAACACTCCTTAGCCGCTCATAGAGTAATACAAACCGCAAATCAGAATCAGGTAGAAGAGCACTGACAGACAAGCGAAATCTACGTCTGATGCTGGCTTAATGAGGCAACCAAATATGCTTGAATCGTAGCTGGGCGAGCCCCTGGATTTAATTATTCAATGGAGCTTTGGGCTGGTTGCCCCAGCTCCATTTCTACCGAATCTTCTCCCCCCTCACAAGCCATAAAATGGCGCATAAATAGCGTACGTTGTGCGTGTGCCTGTAAGTGTGCGTGTGCGTCTGCTTATATTTCAATCGAGTATGGAATAAGTTTGGCTTTCGCTTGAAAATGGGGCTCATAAATAGGCAACAAATCGCACCCGCGGGGCAACATGCGTCGTATACGTGATATTTTTTAATTACATTACAAAATGCTCTTCGCTGTGCGTGTGAAAAATGTCGTTTTAATTGCCCCCACCTCCTGCTGGCCCAGCGCTGCTGGCAAAGATAAAACTAACACAAAGAAAAAAGAAAACGCAATCGCAAAAGGAAAATGTGAAATTAATTAATGCGAACGCCAACCAAAAGCCAACAAACCCTAAGCCCAAAATCCCAAGTAAAACCCCAAAGCAAAAACAAGCAAAAGAGCGAAATAAAATTCATATGAGAAAACGCCAAGCGAATATGGCAAATATTTTGTAGTTGCAGTCAAAAGTTTGCAGAAATATCTGTGTGTATGTGTGTGTGTGTGGGAAGAGAGAGAGAGCGAGCTTAAGTGTCGCCACGGAATCATTAGCCAAAGCGCTAAAAGATGTTATCAAAACTCTTCGAGCGGGCTTTCAAAACTTTTTGGCGCTAATCAAAAGCAAATATGCAAATGGTAAATGGCAAAATGGCAGCCAAGGGCGGGTCAGAGGTCACAGCTAGAACTATTCAATTTAATGTCAAGTCAAATTTTGTGGCATTTAAGCGCAAATGGCAGGAAATTAGCTACGGCTGACAGAGAGAGCGAGTGAGAGAGTGAGTGAGAGCGCAGACAAATGAAAAGGCATTTAAAATGTCAACACGACCGCAAAACATCGTGTGCAAAATGGTCGAAAAGGTGTACAATATGTGTGTCTGAGTGTGTATGAGTGTGTGTGAGTGTGTGTATATTGCGACTTTTGCGGTTGCACAAAAGCTGAACAAGGCGGACCGGGTCGAGCCAAAGGAGATTGGGGTGGAGGTTGAGGTTATGGCCAGGGTTGGAGCTTAAACGCTTGACCACGAAAGGGCCATTAGGAAATGGTCAGCATGTGTGTCTGTATGTGTATGTGTGTGTGTGTGTGTGTGTCTGTTTGTGTGTGGGCTTTAACGCTAAGTCGCAAAGGCAGCTACTGCGACAGCTAAAATTAAGCAAAACAAATCCAAAAAGCAAAAAAAAAAACAAGAAAAAAGAAAATGCGCCAAAAACAAAGTTTTTTTTTTTGGTGCAAAGCTTTGCCAAATGTAACCGCAAAACGTTTGCCAACACGTGTAAACTTTTTAAAGTTTTACCTGTCCGTGATGAGTGAGTGTGAGTGTGAGTGCGAGTGTGAGTGAGTGTAAATGTGCGCGCATCTGTCACAGGGTTGAACAACTTCTCGGTCACAGTAATTATCGTTTAGCCAAAGTGATTCAGGCAAGACTTACGTTTAAAAATCCCGTAAACTCATTTATTTTCGAGAGATTTTAAATCAATTTATAAAGCAATAATAAAGTTAGCTGGAAAAATGTTGGGATTTTCATAGGAAAAACTTTTCACATGTTGTACACAGTGTAACTAAACAGTTTACATATTGGCAAGCGCATCAATAGAATAGACGAAATTCAATTATTTTCTATAGGCAAACAGAAAGACAGATGCAGGCAGAGGTCGATAGCAACACGCAGGCAGGCAGACAGCCAGACGGACTGAGTGATTGATAGATTGACAGGCAGAGCGACTTACCTACGTCGAGTTGGCAATTAATCGACTGAGCATTAATTTAGATTTATGTTCAGGGTTCCAAGTTGCTTCTGGCATTCTTTTTACATTTTGCTGGGAGAATTTGGATGCGCTCTCAAATTGTGTTATAAGGATCAACACTTAAATATAGAAATAAATATTTATAGTCAAGTATATCGCTTTTAACCTCATCTATCAATATATTGCAATCATATATGTAACTAAATGTTTTATTTTAGCTGTGTGGTAATCGTTGAAAAGTCTATGTTACAGGCAGATGGAGGCGCGCCACACCCCATAAAGTATATTTATTCTTGATCAGCGCGACAAGAGGTCCGTCCGTCCGTCCGTCCGTTTCACATGTACATCGTTTGAGCTAGAGGTTTCAAATTTAATCAATAGACCAGAAAGAAGAAGAGCTGAAAAATAGTTATAGATCTGAAGAGGAGATGTTAGTTTGCATATACATACATACGTATATGCAGCAGAGACTGCAGAAAATACTCTGATTGGTCGCTAATTGATGGAGAGTTCAGCTTACGCTAACTCAGAGAGAGGCTTAACAGTTGAGCTCGACCTCGAGTGGAAGTCTCGCTTCCATATATAAAGGCAGCTGAAGATCACAAGCTTCTTGCAGCAGCAGCAGCAGACAGTGCTCTGGTTGGTCGCCTAATGATCGAGTGTGTGAAGACTGACTCAGAAAGAACCTCAAGAGCTGAGCTTGACTTGAGTGGAGCTGTCGTTGCCCTATATAAAGGCAAGCCTGCTGCAGTGCAGCTTCAGTCGTTTTCTTCATCTTCTGGTGGTCAGTCGTCCAGTGCAGCGCGGTGCTTCTCCTCTTCTTCTGTTTGTTGGTAAGTATTAAAATAGTTAAATATGTTAAGCGTCAATGTAAAAGTTAGGTTGTGCAAGTCACGTTTGCTTAAAAAATTAATAATTACTTTTGTTTTAGTGTTAATGATTTTAAGCCTTATCGAAAATACATTTTGAAATTATGTGTCGTGCTTCTTTATAGCTAGAGCTTCAAAATTCTACATAAATTTTCATGTGAATTTTCTTTAATTTAAATTTTAGTTATATATATTTTTTTTAGTTATATTTTTTTTAAAAGTATTTACTGTTACATTTTTATTTGTTTTCAAATATAATGACAAATAACAAGTATTTTATGTCCGTTTTTCGTTACACAAATCCTAAATCACTAAAAGCAAGAGTGCCATCGAAACGATTCTCCGAAGGACGAAAGTATATTAATTTAAACTAAAATAAATATAGTCAAATATACAATATGCGAACCTCCTTGCTATTGCGATTCATTTCTATTGTGATTCACGAACATTTTTGAACGAGTCTGCAGCTCGCCGTTAACACAATAAATCGAAAAACAATTTTAGCTTGTAAATGCGTTTGCACAAGATACGCATCGCTGCCCAGCCCTAGTAGCGCAGTTTGCACACGCAGACAAGGGCAATGCATGTAAAAGTGTGTGTGTATGCGCGTGTGTGTGTGTTGGTTTCTGTGTAATCTTTGTCGCATTGCCGTGAAATGTGCAATAAAGTCGCATGACTTTGGCTTTCGGCTTTAGCGCTGCGTGTCAAAAGTTGGCCGCAGAGCTTAAAAACATCAGACGAAGGCAAACACAACAAGGGCGAGCCTGCTGATGGGGTTGATCACGATGATGATGATGATGATGGTGGTGGTAATGGTGGTCAGCTAGCAAAGAGCAACAACAATGTGCCGCAATTAAATGTCAAACAGGCGCTTCTGATGGACGCTTAAAATCAGCGCAACCGTCAGACAGGAGCTGCCAGCAACTCCATGGCCATGTCCGAGCCGTCACACATGCAAGCAGACGCCTACACTCACGCCAGCACCCACACATGGCCACGGACACGGACGCGGACACGGACACTGGCACGGACACGGACACAGACATGCACATGTCACCTGGCGTTTAAAATGTACACCCCATAAACAAAAGTGCAAACAAAGCCATAAACAAGCAGCCAGAGTCCCCCTCGCTCAATCCACACGCCCATCGCTCTCTAGTCCAGGACACGCTGATGTTGCCTGCCTGTCGTTTGTTAGTTTTGCCTGCTGCTGCTGTTGCTGTTGCATTGTGGCAGCCAAACATAAAACGCTAACAACAACTGGCAAACGGGCGGGCCAACATTCAATGGGGTTGACGCTTCATTCCGGTCGCCGATCGCCTCAGTTTGTTAGCTTTGCTTTGTGTCGTGGCTTTTATGGCGAGGTACGATGAGCGGCACTGGCAGCCTGTCAGCGTTTTTCTGCGCATTGTTTTTAATACATGTACGTGGCGCATCATTTATTATTTTCGCCACAGCAACGGCAGCAGTCTCGGCAGCGGCAGCGCTCACGCTGCGTATACGCAATATGACGCATACGCAGCATTGGTCGCAGCTTCAAAGCAGCGGCCATTGGCCACTGGCCCCCGGGTCCATGTCACGCACACATTAGCTAGGTTAGCACGCATCTGGCCACGCACACGTTGCATAAACATTTCGACATGCCAACAACAACAACAACAACAACTAGAGCAAGAATAGAAACGAAGACCCTATGGCATGGGCGTGGCACAATCGTGTGTGGCTCGGATTAGGAACTAAATTAAATTTTTACATCAACATTTGCGCTTCATTAGAGGTAAGGGCCGAGGCGCTATAACGCCAAGTGTTGCTTCCACGCTGAGAGCCCACTCGACTGGTCTATGGCCTATGGGACACACGCACACACAGCCAGCCAGATAAGCAGCAGTACAGATAAATGAGTTGAGTGTTATGGTGGGAAATGGCAGGCGGGGGCCACTAAATTAGCCCAGTCCGAGGTGTTGAGCAAAACCATTCCCATATCATGCTCATACTATATGTAGTATATATATGTATATATATGTATGTATATAAATTTGCTCGAAAAACAAATGCCGAATAGTTGCTGAGCCGAACGAGCAGAGGCATAATTAGATAGTCAAGCTCAAGCCAACTTCATGTGAAGCATGCTCTTGCGCAAAAGGCAGTTAACACGTTGCATATTTAAAGCGCATAGTTAAAGTATATTATGTATGTTTAAGCCACGTGTAAATTGTTTATGAAACGCAGAACTCTTTTATGCTCTTTATTTGAAACGTGGAAAGTTTGCCAGGTTTCATTTCAACTGAAATAATAATTATGCATGTATGTGGGTTGCAAGCACAGCCATGAGTTGAAAGTTAACCTTTTTTTTTTTAATTTGACTATATCTGTGGTTCTGTTGAGCATTAATGACCTAGTTTCTGACGGCAATTACGCGCTTTAAAACTTTTTGAAATAAATATTTTATATCCAATTACACGAGCTAAAAGTGAAACGTCGAAAAACTTGTTGCAAATGACTGTGGAAATCTGAATGTTTGGAATCTGTTGTTAACAGTTTTCATGTGGTTGCCACAGACAAATTATACATAATTAGATGGCTGTGAGAGAAAATGACGGGAAAGGATAAAAAGTATGAAAATTAAATATTAAAATATGTGAATGTGGCAAAAGAGTTGTGAAATAAACCTTGGCAAAGTGAAGCTTGTCTTAAATGAAAATAAAATAAATATTTGCAAAGATAAAATTTCAATTAACAATTCAATTAACAGCACATCTCATTGAAACTCGTGTTGTTCAGCTCGTGTCGTTATATAATTATATTAAAAATCAATATTTGTTAAGATTTATTGCTTTTACTCAGAAAGGAAATTGTAACCCAGAGCGAAAGTTTTAGCTGCGCTACCCATGTAGTGGAAAGTTGATAGTTTCTTATCTATATATAAACATCTGATTAAGATAAAGCAATTCACATTTATCTCAATTCTCATTTATTGATTGCCGTCCATTGCAGCCTGTCAAATATTTAATATGCTGCCAGAGTCTAAAGGAGGAGCGAAACTTTAAGTGAAGCATCAAGTTGGCAGCAGTGGACAACGAGCCAATATGAACTTTTGGCTTTTATTGGACATGTACTAGCAATAACTGATAGCCACCATTTGCAGCTGCAGCCATTCAATTTTCGACCAAAAAAACACAGCTGAAACTGAGGGGAGAAAATAGAAAGAAAGGTTTGTGCAGGCGAGAGGGCGATAAACCGCTGCAACTTTGAAACAGCGCACAGAGCAACTGACAGCTGGCACCAACTTAGAACTCGGTCTATATATATATATAGAGAGGGGCGGGAGCTGGCCCAACTGGAGCTGCGCTGTCTGTGCCCTAAGGGCAGCTGCTATATCAAGAAACACACACACTCACACAGTCCAAAAGATACAAAACTTGCGAGCAAAAAAAAAAAAAAGAAAGAAAGAATTAAGCAAAAATAAAAAGAAGCAGCAGAAAAAAAGTTTCAGTTACGTGCTGTTGCTTTTAATTGAATTTTTTTTCCCAGTGCCTCGACTGGCGCTGTTGCTGCTCACTGTTCCACTGGTCGCTGTGGTGAGCCAATGCTCGGGCCAGCACATCCGCATCCGTGTGGCGTTTCCGCCGCGGCTTCAGACACCAACCGTAAGAGAGCAGCAGCAGCAGCAGCAGTAGGAGCACTTAGAGCGTGGACTTGGATTCGTGTCCAAGTGCTACCAGCGACTGGAGGCAGTTTTCTTGTTGTTTTGAAAGCGCCAAGTCGCAAGTCCTTAAGCGGTTTATATTCCTTCACACTGATTTGCTGCCTGAAAGGTGTCCCAACGTCCGGCAGTTTGCAGCTCGTATACCCTGCAGCCATTGAAATGAGTGAGCGAAAGTGAAGCAAAGAAGTGCAGCTTAAGGGCTCATAGGCAAATAAGGCTGCAGACTTTATAAAATAATCCGGGCATTATTTTTCTATAAATAAGAAAAAGCGAATATCGAAAAATGGTAGCCTGAGCATATTCAATCAACATAGACTGTGCTATGAGAGCGTATTAAAAATGCTGCTATTAGAGAGCACATTTAAGTGCTATCGATAGTTAATAGTCGATAGCAAATCAGATGTTACCCTACACTTCTGTTATTCAATTTGACAATTGATATATCGATAATACTATAGACTGTATAATTTATAACACTATCCATAGCGATAGTTGACTACTCGATAACAATATATATAGTATTTCAACTTATAATACGATACTTTAATGATCAATATCAATCGATAGCCACTTTAATATAAAATACGATATTTGAACTATCAATATCAATCGATAGCCTTTCATCAACTAAAAATATAAAATCATGCTACTTTAACACTTAAAAACAACTTTTATAGGCACATCGCATAGTCGGGCATACCCGTCCCTAGCGTGCTGACATGCTTTTCATATCTTTTTATTTTGCCCTGCTGCAAGTTTTTAATTAAGAAGTTTCAATTTAATGCTCCACCTGCCCATTTGCAAAAGCTGCTCAGGCCGGACTATAATAATAATAATTTTATATACTCGCTCACTTTGCGGCGCTGGCTGGGTGAAGTCTGATGTAGTCAGAAGTTCGGTCATGAATTAAACTTCAACGTTTGTTTTTCATTTTAGTTTAGATATATGTTAAAATACTGAAGCTTTGGATATTTGTTGGGAAGAGTCGTCCACAAATGTCTACGAATTGTGTGGGCTCGGCAGCGGTGCTGCTAATATCGTTGTTGCTGGTTGGCGACTGCCTCGCCTGTCGACCCATTAGCAGACCAAGTAAGCTCCATTTCACATCCCCACAGCTCCCCTCAAGCCAGTCAATGACAGTGCATTCCCATCGTAGATCTGGCCTCGTGCACCAAAAGCGGCGGCAAATGCCGCGAAGTAAACGCGTGTCCCAAATATCGGCAATCGGTGGTGAAAACCATTTGCATATTACGAGGGAAAATTTGCTGTATGGCATGACGCAAGGACATTAATTAAAAGGCTAATCAGAGGGCCACCTGCGCTAAGTATTATCTTGTCAGAAATTAAGTATTGTCTTGTAAATTGTAATTGTAAATATGAACTAGTAAAACTGTGAACATCTTGTGAAAGCTGAAACATAACATCTATGAGTAAACATTTCTTAAGTCTAATCCTTATTATTTATTATTATTAATATTATTATTATAATTGTTAATATTATTATTATTATTATTATTATTATTATTATTATTATTATTATTATTATTATTATTATTATTATTATTATTATTATTATTATTATTATTATTATATTTTTTATTGTTATTGAATTTTATTTAAATTATCTTCATTTTCCACCAGCTAAAAATTATCTGATGAATTTAGTTAAATATTTAGTTAAATATTTCCTTTAAACTTATAATTTTTTCGTAACTTTCTGAAAGTTTAGCTAATTCTCTAACAACTTGAAGCAAATGAAGTCAAATATTTCCCGAACTAATTGGATAATTTTCCAGTCTCCATCAGTCTCAATTTATAGCTGACCCAACTTACGCTTTAGTTGTGGATCATATGCTTAGCTTCGCCCATTTTCAGCTATGCATTTGTGTGTCTGTGCGTCTCGGCGAGCGCGCAGCAACGGCAGATTGTGGGCCAAATGACGTCACGAAAAATCAGGTCAACACCACGCGCAGGCTGAGCGCAACTAAAATCCGTGTGCGTTTTTTTTTTCTTTTTATGTTTTTCCTTTTTTTTTATTTCAGCAAAAATGGCAACTCACCGTGCTACGCTCACTTATATCTGTAGGTATAGATATACATATGTCTGTATGTTTGTGGGCATAAAGCTGTGGTACTCTGCTTAACGCATGTGGAAGGGCATATTTTGTTAGTGGTGTGTACTCAGAGAGTTAAGACTCGACTCAGTATGGCTTAAATCTAGAATCAAGATAATTATAATTAATAATAATTAATTATGTGATAGCAGAATTAAAGGCAATCAGACTCCAGAGAAGAAACTACTTTTCATTAAATATAATATAATAAAATACATACAAAGAATATATATAACAAAAATATATTTGTTTATTTATTTATTTATTTTTTATTTGCGACTATAAGTTGAGCCATATTTCTACAATTTTAAGCTGTAGCATTATATGTTTGGTATATTGCAGGTGTACAATAGGATAGTAACTGTGACTATTGCAGAGTATTAGGCAGTCGCTTATACCTACTTGACAATTTTCGCACTTGCATTTTTTTTGGGTCTGAGCGAGACCTTGTACCTAGTCTTGATTCACTCTCTGGCTCTCCCTCTCTCCCTCTCTCTCATTCTCTCTTTTCTCTGCCCACTTCTCTCTCTCAGACTCACACTCACCTTGTCTTGGGGTCTTGGTCATTAATAGTCCCATTTTTTTGCTGTTCCACCCACTGCTCGCAGGCTTCAAATTTTTATGTTTTGCAAGCATTTTTTTTTTTTTTTTTTTGACAGTTTTGTTGGATTTTTGCTGTGTTGGGTGAATTACTTGTAAATTCAGCTAGCAAGAGGCAGAGAGTGAGCTATAGAGAGAGAGAGAGAGAGAGAGCGAGAGGTAGATGGGTAAGTGTAGGCGGGTCAAAAGTGACTGGCATTTGTTTTCCATATATTGATTGCTTTTTAATGGATTTTTCGTGGACTCTGAACCATAAGGTGACCATGGCCGACCTCTCTCTCACTCTCTACTCGGCTGTATTCTTTGCTCGTATTAATTTTATTTACATAGTTAAATGGTTCAATTGTTTGACTGTTGATTTACTGCTGGAATTTCAGACAGCAAAATTAATTGTTTGATTTGTGGGCAGCGATGACTACATACTATATATGTACATATATATGTGTGTTCCAGGACATACAACTAGGTCAGCTGCGTGGGTTTTTCCTGCTGATTTACTGATTTTGTTTGCACAGTTTATAAATAAAAAGCTGACAGACGTGGTCTGGCAGCTGCCACTCTTGCGGAGTTTTCCCAGCAGCTCAACGTTTTTCTTTTCGATTTGGTTTCTATATCTCTGTTTCTTTTGTGCGCTCTGGCTGAAGTTCGCCTGCATGCGCTTAGCCAGTCAAACGTTTGTTGTGTGTCAATCAAGCAGGTAACTGGCTGCAACTAAGTTGTAAGACTTCTGCCATGTCGCACAACAAAACAATAACAATGGACGTATACAGACAGACACACACACACAAACAGACTGGCATATACATATACATACATACATTCCGAGAATACTCACCACGCTGCTGCTCTTTGACAACAGCAACTCTTTGGCTCTCTTACGGCGTTCAGTTCGGCTGGGCAGCCTTCCACAAGACTCTCACGCATTGCATAGACCGTGGCAACAGTCACGGCAACAGCCAGCTTTCATCTTTTTTTTAGCACACGCGCCTGACTTGCTGCCAGGGCTGGCAGGCTGGCAGGCTAGCGGCGCCCCCCTCAGAGCCGTTCTGCTGGTCGCCTGTCGACTGTCAAATCAATTTGTCAGAAATCAGTGACAGCTGCTTACAGCCAAAACACACAAACATGGCCCAGGCCACACAGCCACACAGCCACAGAGCCGAGCTCAGCGGCTGCCGGGCTGCCACAGCCTTTCCCCGAAGAGTTGTCATGGCAAAAATATATAAATATATATATAGAAAGCTACAACAACAACAACAACAATAGCAACGCCAAAATATGTTGCAAAAAGGAACTGGCCTGGTGTGTAAATTATAGCGCATATTTGCCCCATTTCTTTTCTGTTTTCTCAAATTGCTTTGCAGATTGCCGACATTTGAAAATTGTCTACGGCATATCAAGCACTTTCGACATTTACAACTCATTTTTGTGAAATCTCTACTCTGCTTTCTCTCCTCTTTTTTATTTATTTTTCAAGTTCGAAGCTGACAGACAAGCGCCTTTTGTTTGCATGACATACACACACACACACACATGCACACATACGCTCACGCACACGCTGCTGTGCGCTACCAGGCGTATACGCAATTTCCCAGACAAAAGCCGCCCGAGTAGAAGCCCCAAATGCAAAAAAGGGCCGAATAGAATGGAATAAGAAAAGGTCTTTGACTGAGCATTGCTGATGCCCTAGTCGTAGGCGCAACATGCTATTTCTGTCAATCTCTTGGGCATCCATAGGGTTAATTATAAACACAATGGAAACCGGATCTGTTGTGTTTATATTTGTCCATTATGGCGGAGGGGCGGCTATATATATATATATATATATATATATATATATATATATATATATATATATATATATATATACATATATACAATTTTTTTTTTTGTATTCAATAATAGGTCTAAGGCTGTAAGCCAATAAGGAACTTAAGGCATTCAAATGATTATAATATTATACTATATTTAAAAAAAATAATATTTAAAGAATTTTATGATCATGAAACACAAATTATAGTATAAAACCGGATTATAATCCATATGTTTCGAATTACATATATTTTGTTGTCTATAGTCAATACACATTGTTATATTGTAGACATGTATTGAGTTTAATATTTACAGTTAAATTTATTATTCTTTAAATATTTATATTTTATAATAACCTTAAATGGCTTAGATTAAAATTTAAATAATAAAATCTGATGACATTTATGAAAAATAGTTTTAGCTTAAAAAATTAAAAAAAATATAAAATAACAAAAAATTAACTTGAGCCTTTAGTGTATAGAAATATAAAAAATTTGATGAAAAAAAATTGAAGGCGAAATATATAGATATAATATGTTGACATAAAAACAAAATCTATTTGTTTTAGGCAAATATTATATTGAATATATATTTAATTTATACAACAAATTAATTCATATTTTATTTTTAACTACAATAATTTCTAAAATTTCTTCATAAAAATCTATATGTATTTTTTATGTTTTTATTTTGATATTATTTTTAGAAAATTAAACATTTAAAATATTTTTTTTAGTCATATGATCATTAAATAAGTACTAAATTGAAAATTTAAATAAAATATCGTAATTTAAAATATTTAATTTAAGTATAAATTTCTTTGTGCTCAATTTCTGTGGGTTTAAATTTGTCTTTTTTGCTTGCAGTTAGAGCATGTTGGGGTCGGTCATGCCTCAAATTGTGTACGCTGTGTTACTTTTTTCTTGTATATTTTAGACACGCCAGCAGCAGCAAGAAAAATAACGCTAACAACAAGAACAGCAGCAGCAACAACAACAACAACAACAACAACAACAATAGCGACAGGATCTACAATAGACAACAACAAAAATCAGTAGCATGTTTGCTGCTGCTTCTTTTTATTTATTTTTCGTTTGTAATCTCTAACCCTTTTTTTTGGGAGATGGTGTTGGTGTTATTGCTGTTGTTGTTGTTGTTGCGTCGTTTTTTGTTTGACCAACTACCAACATACAAGCTCATAAATAAGTAGGCAAAGGCTTGGGTCCTGTTTGGCCAGCCCCCCTCACACACACACACAGAGAGAGACATAGTGGGACCCCAACCCACCGTAACTCGGTTCGTGTGCCACGCCCAGCGGCAGCCGCCTCCCTGTGCTTATGGTTGAAAATGAGAAATGGATTTCTGTGTCAGTTGGTTGCCATAATTTCAGTTCGTTTCGGGCTTTGACTCGGCCTCAGTCCCAGCCTCAGAATTCGCTTTGAGGCGCATTCATCATTTGCCATTCAGTCATCATCCACGGCTATTTTTGTTTTTGCTTTTGTCTTTTTTTTCAACTTTTGCTTTTGTGGGCTATTTGTTTGCCATGTCGCCCCGTTTATTTAATTAATTATTTTAAAGATTTGCCGCCCTTTTTCGCTTTTAATTAATTTATCAAAAGTGCAAATAAAAATTGCTCGCGCAGCGCTCAAATTCAAGTGTCCCTTGCCAAGCTGGCCGCTGTTTTTGTGCTCTTCTTGTTGAATATTTTATATTAAATAAAACAAACTTTAAATTAGCCCCTCGCCAGCGCCAGCGCCCACGCCTAAGTGGGGTTAAGCTGCGTGGCGCGGGTTAAGCCAAGGCCAAAGTTCTGAGAGCAGGCAAAAGTTGGTTGTTTTTTTTATTAATTTTTTTATTATATTTATATAATATATATATTTATGTTGTTGCTGGTGTACCTTGCTGCTGATAGGTCTAATAACTCCCCGGGTCGCTGTAATCCTTTGGGTCACGTTGTTTGGCCATCCTGCCATCTTGCCATCCTGTTGCCGGCCTAATGGACACGGCAAGTCACGTAAATGACGCTGATGATAATGTTGATGCCGCTGATGATGATGTTTATGCCAGCTACGTGTTCATTGCTGTCACAGCAGGCTCTAACTTTTTGCGCCCCGCCCCCCGGCCCACCTCGCCTTTTGTGTGTTTTTCCGTTTCTGTCTCTGGCCAGTGTCCATCGTCGCATATGCGTTATATTCAATGAGTAGTTGGCAACAGCAGTTGGAGCTGTGCGTCTGGTTGCATTAAATATTAATTTGTGCAGCTCAATTCCCAGTGATGGGGCCACCACTCCTGCTCCTCCTCCTCTCCTGCAGTGCTTTATGCATACATATGTGGACAGACATCCGCTTGCCAAATTGCCAAAAACGGAAATTAGTTACAGAAGTTATAATTAAATTCCTTCGAGTAACGGACAAACAGGACCTGCATGTACCACTGTTTGCCTATATGTGTATATATATATGTGTGTGTGTGGGTGTGAGTGTGTGCAACAAACTGTGCATGTAAACAGGCCGTGTAGCTGCGTCCGGAGCAGCTCCATAGACAACACTTGACTGCGCAGGAGGCGAGAGCCCATTTTGGAGAGGACACCCAAACACAGCCACAGGAGCAGGACCCAGAGTCTTAATTAGAAACAATTTGAGGCTGACTGATTGCCGGTGGTGAGGCCCATATGTGGGCATGCGAGTGTGTGTGTGTGCGTGTGTGTGCGTGTGTACCACATTTCTGAGCAAAAGCTCGTCTGCTCGTCAGTGGAGGCGTGTGGGCGAGCGCCACACGTTGTTGACTTTCAGTCATTAGTAGAAACATTTTATGCTCGAAGATGGTTTTAAAGTTGCCCCACCCACACACTCCACGTGCCCTGCCCTCACCACTCACTCTCATTCCAGCCCACATATCCTCATCTCAATTCAGAAATATTTGCATATGTTGTTTAACATATTTCCAAAGAGAAACCAAAAAAGTAAATAAATAAATAAACAAATAACTGTTGGCAGCACACTTGTGCAGATTCTATAATTAGGCGAGCTGTCTTTAAGGTACGAAATATATTTCTTATGAATTTAAAATATATTCTTCATATTTCCTTACATTATAGAGCAATTGATTGAAAAATACTTCAATTCGTATTTTGTATATTATAATTATGAGCCAAACAGTTCATTAAAGTAGAGCTGAAATATATGTTATATATCTTTCGAGAGTAATCCAGCTGTAAAGACAATGAATTTACCCTTCAAACCTCAACCATATTGAATTGAATACTTACTTAACTATCTCTTATATGAAATAAAAACAGGAATAATTTTACGATATTTTTTTTAAATTTATGACATTAATATTAATAAATATAAATATAATATGATTTTTTGAATATTATTTAATCCGTATTTGTATTATGTTCATTGTTGAATATATACAAATTAAATTAAAAATTTATTATGATTTTTTTTGAGAAATATATAGAAATAAAATATAATACACAATGTAATATATTGAAACAAAATAAATATAAATACAAATTTATTAAATAATTTTTTAGCGTATATCAGACAAATGATTTTTTTCAGCTTGATTGATTTTGCTCCTTTTATTGTGCTTATTGTAAATAAAATATTGTTTTCAAGGTATGCGGAGAGAATGTCCCCCCACCCAACCCAGCAGTCGCAAATGCAATCAAAAGAAAACTGAAAGGATTGCATCCCTTGGTTCTCAGAAAAGGCATAAATAAGAAAGCCCTTAGTAGCAATAAAGGCATAGATATTTCATTGTTAAGATTTATTTCAAACTGTGCTATTGAGTTAAGGTCAATAAGCTGCAATAAAGGAATTTAATAAAAAATATATATTTGATTTTTGTCCTTGGCTCAATAGCGCTGTTTTAAATAAATATGTATATATATAAATTTAAATATATATGTATATAAATATATATACAAATATATATTTATTTATATATATATATATAAATATTTATATAAATAAATAAATATATAAATATATATTAATATATAAATATATATATATTTATAAATTAAAATTTTTAAATAAATAAATAAATAAAAATATACATATTTATGTACAGTTTTCATTGATTTTTAATTTTTTCCATATGATAATTATTCCATATAGAAATCTGACACAACGTTCTCTCGCACTTGTATCTTATAGGCCTTATATATATATATATATTTTTTTTTTATTAAACAACTGGAAAAACTGCCATCCCAAATTCTTTCAAACCCTGGCCAACGCTTCGTATACGCAACATTTTAATTGATTCTATTTGGTCGGATTTCTGATGACAATTCTGTCAGTTCGATGGCATAATTCGACACAGTACAGCGACGCTTACAGCTTCATGTGGACTGAGCTCGTATTTCGCCATTCAAACAGCTGTTCGCATATGTCAGAGTGTGGGTCTGTGTGTGTGTACTTGTGTGTGTGTGTGTGTGTCTTTATGCACATACGCTTTGACTGCCGTTTTCTCTTTTATTTTCTGATATTTGCGCTGCTGTTGTTTTTGGCTGACAGACGCACATTACGTACGATGTGAGTGCTTTTAATAAATGCTGCGGCATGCGTGCGCCTCTGCCGCTGCCGCTGCCGACGACGGCGTCACTTTATTATTGAATATGTCGCCGTGCCCATTTGCATAATTGATCGGCAACGATGCGCGAATCGCAGAAACGGGAAAATTGTAGGCCGTAATCGGCTAACAGGCATTCGATTCGAGCATTTGCTAAACAATAAAACTTCAGTGCGTGACAGCACCTCACGTTGCCTATAGGCAACGTATATCATATAAAGGAGAGATAGGGAGAGAGCATACAAAATACTGAACATAGAATTACATTTATATATATATACATATTTATATATATATCTACAATGTTTTGTTTCACTTTTATTTTCTTTGCGATGCACAGCTGAAATTGCGACAGACTTCAATAATTGATGCACATGTGTTGTGCGTGTGTGAGCGTGGTGAGTGTGTGTGAGTATGTGTGTGTCTGTGCACGTGTGTGTGTGTGTGTTTGATTTATGTGTGTCCTTGCCTGCTATTCAATTGTGCAAATCAATTACAATAATCGACGCACGCAACTCGAAGAAGGGCGTTCAACCATATAGATCAAGTGCGTGTGAGTTTTTACGGAAGAATATTGAGGGCGTGGCCGGGCAAAAGCAACAGCATTTGGGCGGTTTATGCCGAGATGAGAGGGAAACATATGATATCTAAAAGACCTTTAGAAACTGAAATATAAGAAACCAAAAGTTCGATGACAGAAAAAACAGATGTAAATAAAAAACGAATTATATAATATATAATATATAATATATAATATATAATATATAATATATAATATATAATATATAATATATAATATATAATATATAATATATAATATATAATATATAATATATAATATATAATATATAATATATAATATATAATATATAATATATAATATATAATATATAATATATAATATATAATATATAATATATAATAAAGAATATAGAATATGAAGAATATGAAGTATGGAATATTTACAATACACAATGTAAAAGTTAAAGCCACATAAACCATGAGCAGATTATCTCTATCATTATTTCAAGAATCTCTCAGTTCTATCATCCGCAGCATTCATTAATGATTCCAGCAGTTGCAATTGGTTTAACATTTCTCTATTTCTCGCTTTGCAAGCTCTGCACGCCCGAGGTCAGCTCAATCGAGATTGTTCATAGTCGACTCAGTTTCATCCGCGTTGTCGTGCGAGGAAATCATTTTTAAAGTCAATCGCTGCTCGTTGCTTGGTTCCACTCAAACTGAAGTGAATGGCAATTGTATCTTCGGCTTGGGTCC
The DNA here is from genome assembly GCA_035045185.1 of Drosophila meridiana. Taxonomy (NCBI): domain Eukaryota; kingdom Metazoa; phylum Arthropoda; class Insecta; order Diptera; family Drosophilidae; genus Drosophila; species Drosophila meridiana. Next base: position 18,892,181 of record JAWNPF010000055.1, on the reverse strand, counting down.
ATTACTCACACTGCGCACTTAGATATACTATTTATTTACCTATTCGGCAGTCATTTAGCCGCAATTACCAGAGCATCCAATTGTAATCAGCGACGGGCGCTCGCTGCGCTGCTCTCTGCTGGCTGTATCCCTGGAGTAAAGCGCGTCAATTACTCGAAGTTTTTGTGTTTATTACCCTGGACTGGGCGAGCGAGAAGGAGGAAGCAGGAGAATGCCTGCAGCTGCTACAAGTCAAATAAAACATATTACAAATGCCACGGCCAGCCCCCTTTGCCCAGCATCTGGGCACTATTACTCAGACTTAAGCGCCTCGAGATGTGCCAGCAATCTGACAAATTTCGCACAAATTATGCGGCGAACACCACAAAACGATGACGACCATGATGACAGTTGCGTGGGGTGAGCTGAGGGGTTCGCAGGCACGAGCAGGAGCACAGGACGATGTCCTCTGTCTGTCTGAGCTCGCCTCCGTGCCCGTGCTGGGCCACAACAAAAGGCGACGAAATTATTATTGCATTAAGTGGAATTATTAAATTTCATCGGCATCGAAGGCGGCCGCAAACGGAAACGTAACGACGGCTCAGCACAAATAAAAATAAATAAATCTAATCAAAAATAAGCACACAAATAAAATCCACAAATGATAAAATAAAAATACAAAAAACCAGCGCTGCAAAAGAGGAGACAGCCAAAATAAATCAATAAAAGGAGACAATGACACAAAAAAATATGCGGACCTTAGCCCGGACCCGGACCCGGACCCGGACTCAGGCCCGGACTCAGGCCCGGACCCACAGCCCGAACCCGAACCCGGCTTCAGTTACAGTCGGCGGGGCGCAAAGTTTTTGGCGGGCCACTCAAATCAACATAAAGTTTGATATATTGTGCCGCATTGGCAGCGGCCGAGTCCTGCCAATGTCCTGCGTTGATTTAATGGCCGGCAGCCCCAAGGCTAAGCCAGGGGGTGTGGCATAGGGGCGGGCGGGAGTAGCACTACTTATTACGGCCGCCGCTTGTCGCCATTGTTGTCAATTTGGTCGTGTCTTTGACAGTGACACCACACCCCACCGCTACCCACCCTTCTTCAATAGTGCTGCTAAGCAGAGCAGGGGTTAGTTGAGGAGGGGTCGGTGGCGGGGGCACTGGGGGAGCCCGCTGCCACAGGGCAGGCCACAGGGCCTGCTATTCAAATTGTAGTCGCATCATCATCTTTATGGCTATTGTGATTTCGGAATTAATTGCTGCCGCTGCGACACATAAACGGCGCCCGCTAGGTGGCGCCACAGTGCTTAAAAGGATTTGTACACAGCGCCCTCTCTCTCTCCCTCTATCTTTGTGATTTTCTCTCTTTCAGCCACACTTCTGACCAGAGTCTGGGTGTGTGTGGGTGGGAGGGTGTGCGTGGGTGGGCAGCTTCTTCGGTTACTTGATTGCCCTCAAAAGTATGCAATGCTAATAAATTCAGTTTTATGTGTGGCGGAGTTTGAGTCGAACCCGCGCTCAATTTTCAGCAACTGCCTCTGGGATTTCTGTTGTCTTCGGCTACACACTTTTATGACAGATCATTAAAATTTCTGCTCCTCCTTTTTTTTCTTTTCCGTTGTACGTTTAAGTAGCCTGTTTGTCTTATATTTATGGCGCCCGATTTGGGGGCACGAACTGTTGCCGTTCGCTTCCTCCCTCTCTCTCTCTCTCTCTCTCTGTATGTGTGTCAAAGGGTGCATTAATATTGAACTTTATTGTCTCTGTGGGTCAGTGCCAGTTCCAGTTCGTCTTCGGCTTAGCTGGCTTGACTGTGCCGCATCTAAAGTGTTAATGGCCCATGTGGCCCCATAGTACTTAGCGAGGTTAAACAAATTTGCTTGGGTTAGCTACATTAATTTAAAAACTCCAGGCGCAAGCACAGCGGCGGCTTATAGGCCGATTATGGGTCAGAGCTAAAGGGCATAAGCAAATCTATAAATCTATTAATATATAGGTTTGAACCTATAGTAGTTGCCTAGGCAGCAGATACGAAAGGTAAATTATTCAAACTGTTTTAATTTGTGTATGAAGTACATTTGCCCCAATTTCTGTTTAAAGAACTCTACAGCTTGTCTTTAAGGTTAATTAATAAGGCTTAAGACTCTCGCAAAACGAGTTCCATTTAAACAAAGCTGCTATTATCTAGTTGCTTTGAACACTTTCTCTATGCGTCTTATAAAACGAACTACCTTCAGTGAAATAAAGCCCCACCAGAGCTTTGAGCTGAATTGCGTCTCGTTTTCTACCGAACAACAGCTTAAAACGTGCAACCAATTTCTATAATACTCGACGATTTGATTGCTTTAAATGCTGTAAACGTGTTGGCCCCGGCGCACATACACACACACACACACACACACACACACACAAATACAAATTCAAAGTCAATTGATGTAATCTATTAGTTACAGATGTAAATGTCAGAAGTACTTAAGAAAGTATCTCAATTTCTTCCGCTCGAGCGTCGGCGAGCAAAATGTGACATTTATTTTTATCTTTTCAGCAATACCAATAGCTATTTGGCTATTTTGTGGCAACAACTTTGCGCCGACAAGCTGCCTAACGCACCTGACAAACTTACTTTAATGTATGTCAAACCTCAGAAGAAGATGTTGTAGGCAGGTTGGTGGCAGTGCAGCAGCCGCAGAAAACAGCGGCCTCTTTTCGACATTTGAGTGACATTATTTGTGTCAACAATAAAACACTCAAAAAACATGTTAGTCAAAGCGAGACAGACTGCGTGGGAGAGAGAGAGAGGAAGATAGTGATACGCAGAGAGTGAGAGAGGGCAGCAGATATTGCTAGGCAAACGGAACCAGAAGCTGAACCCAACGCGGACAGTACAATTTAAAATTCAATAAAACTTCAATCAGCGTTTTTGAATGTGTGTGTGTGTGTGTGTTCTGGTGTGAGTGTGAGTGTGGCTGTGCGTGTGCACACATTGGCACGCCCAGCTAAGACGACAGCGCCCAGCAATTTAAACAAATTGAAAGCAAGCGCAAATAAAAAACAGTTTGTTGCCACTTTTCACATCAATTACGCACTTCAGCCAAAACAGACGACGACGACGACGACATCGTTGGCAACGCCGAAGACGTAGAAAAACACGAAGCAATAGCCGCCTTCATAAGGCCGAGACGACGAGATGCCCTCGTTGGCGGCTGCTTCTAGCACAAAAATAACACTTGAAACTAAACGCGCATTCAGGCGACGACGTCGCCTGCCGGCAGCGCAGTTCTTGGGCGTGCCACACCCCACACAAAGCCAAACATGCCGCCCACGCCGCGCCACCTCCGAATCTTCCACTACAACAACAATTTTCGCCTGCGTACACGGCGTTTTTTATGCGCCAACTCGCAGCCCCTGGGTTCTAACTACCTTACCTCGCCCAGCCTCACACACCCCATCGACCTCCACACAAGCCCCAAACCTTAACAATTTGAATACGTGTGCATTGGTGTGTGCCTAGCTGTCTGTATGTGTGTGTGTGTTTGTCTATGTTTTCGTTTGCGAAAGCGAAAGTAAATGTTTGAAAATCGTAAGGAAGGAAAAATCAAGTAAGCATCAAAAAAAAAAAAAAAGATAAGGCGAGTAAAAAAAGGATATTTATCTTTGACGAAGATTATATGCCCTTGACGGTGGGTCTATTAAAATGATTGAGCATTTACCGAATGCACGTCGCACAATTTATGATTCGCCATTAACTAAAGATAACATTTTCGCCTGCATAAAAATGATATATATCGTTTAGGCTGCGCGCCGCTTTAAATATTTATCATTGATTCGCGATTAGCTTCTGCGCATATTTTGACTAACTGAATTTGATTTATTTTCTAATGATAATCTAATATTTCAGTTGAAGATTCTGCTGAAGGATGGGCTAAATTGTTTCAGAAGGTGAATTTGAGAAGAAGAGAGAAAGTGAGATGAGTTGGAGATTTAGTTATGGTAGAGCTAAGTTAGGTTTAACAAATTCATATTGAACGAGTCTTCGGTTAATTTCTTTATGTATTTATATAGATATAGAGTAATTTTAATTAAAATAATATTAATAAAAAAATGCTATTAATAACATATAAATTGTTATCTATACTTATTCAATACTAGGGAAAATTGTTAAATACATTTTTTTACCACAAAATACCACATAAATACCAACATTCAGTATTTATATATACATAAATATATTACAAAAGTAAACTTTTCTCACGGCAGGTGAGATGAGTTAGAGATTCAGCTACGGTAGGGGAAAGTTAAGATTGTGAAAAAGCATATGGAAGGAGTCTTCTTCTTATTTATTATACGTATTTAGATATAGAGCAATTATAAATATAATAATAATACTAACAATAAAATATAAGTTCTAATCTATACTTATGTTAATACTAAAGAAAATAGTTCAAATATATTTATTTCCCAAAAATACTAAACAAATACTAAAATTCAGTATATACAATATATATATAAATATATACATCTATATATAAATACATTACATAAGTAAACTCCTCTCACGACATAACACTCTTAAAAAAAAAAAAAAAACAAAAAAAAAGTCCAGACGTTTCGAGCTACTTCCTTTCATAGCCACTCCCATTGACACATTGCCATCCTCAAGTGAGATTCAGAGTATCCTTTAGCAGAGTATGCAGAGGCAAATAAAAAAGCGAAAAAAAATCAAGTAGAGAAAAAATCCAACTTGGTTTTTATTGCGCGTGATAACAAGCGGGGAGTTGCGTGGAAATGAGAATGGGACTGGGAGTGGGACTGGGACTGGGACTGAAACTGGGACAGGGATAGGGATTGGGTCTGGGTACTAGCGCTGAATAGACATGGGCACTGGGTTTTCGGCTTGGCTGGGCTATGCTGCTCTGGACAGCGCTGTTTGATGTTATTATAGATGACGATGATGGCGATGACGACAGCGTGTGGCGCACACACACACACAGTCACTCTCATACACACACACACACACACACACACATACAGGGCAAAGTCAATGATGATTTTTGCCTTCTACTTCGGCCTCAACTTTGACTGAGTCGGAGAGCTGCCAATCAGAGACGACGCGGCAAATGTCTTCTTGTTCTATCGCATGTTTCAGGTTGTCAAGACGGCGTCAAGCACCGGCATAGGCATGTGTGTGTCGGTGTGTATGTGTGTGTGTGTGTGTGTGTGTGTGTGTGTGTGTGTATTTTGGCCATTACTTTGTTGCCTAGGCATTGCTATTGACAATAATTCCAGGTAAGTTAACTTGACGCTGTCTGTTTCAGCTCATAAATCTCAACAAGTCTGCATCTACCTTTCATAATGTATATATACACACATATATACATATAAATACATATACATTTATAGGTATATAAAATTGAGCAATATTTTAACAAGGAACAAGAAATTAAACATGAAAAATATGTTCTTATGGCAATAATATTAAGTATACGCAACAGTAATATAAAAATTGAAAAGAAACAAAAAAATTATATCTGTATTAAGTTTATTGAATTTAATTCTAATTCATTATAATATTCTATAACATAAAAAAATTCACAGATCTTAACCTTATCCATAGAGTAATATCAAATAATTTAATTTTGTTCCATACACATACATATATCAAAATAAATTTTTAAGAAATATTAATGTGAAGTAAAGTCTATTAGAAGTCGATTGTACTTCGCCCGTCTATATTCTCAACAAAAAAGGCACCCACTTTACTTGGTAATTTGATTAAGGATATTGGCTAAAAAATTGGCTGCGAAGGTATTGAACCGCTTTTCAAAGGAAAGCCCCCGGCATAGTCCACTTTGCTCTTGCGCCCACTCGAAAGGTCGGCGAAATAAAAGTCTGGTTAGCAAATGGAATATCCCATGGAATCGAAAGGGCCTCTGCTCAAAGAAATTACTTTAGAATATAATAATACAATTCGTGCAATTAACATTAATTTTGATGGGCCCCCCCCTCGCCCTCGCTCCAAAAATTTATTTAAATAATCCAAAGGAATTCGTTGAATAAACATGAATTCAAATAGAGGTAAATTCCTATTACGCGCCGCTATGCTGAAGTAATTATAAAAGAAAAGCGCGAGTACATTTCCATGGCAGATATTTAAGTGAAGTTTTCTTTATTTTTATTCTTTACCTGCTTCCGTTGTTGCTGCCATTGTTTAGGCCACACACAGATCAGAGCTGGCAAAGCACCCGCTGTTGCTGTCGCTGCTGCTGCTGCTGCTGCGGCTGCTGCTGCTGCCACTGAACAATATGCAATAATAACAATTTACATATTCATGAGCCGCTTACGCACACAAACACAGTGAAAACACGGCAGCAGCAAACAACAACAACAACAATTGTTGGGGGAGGGCAGAGTTTGCATAAAGAGCAGCCGCCGCTTAAAAGAAAAAACAGAAACAACTCCCAATTCGAATAGCCCGGCCCCAGAAAAGCTGAGACCTTTTGTTAAGCTCTGTAACTGTAGCTGGCCAAATATTTATAAATGTTTATTTATTTTGTTCATATCCAAATATATATGTGCAGATACGCTTTTATGATATTTGCCAGAGCCGTCTGTTTGATGCCTGAAAATTATATATGCAGCGTATTTGATTTCAAATTTGTTGATTCCAATGAGGCCAACGATAATACGGAGAGAAACAAGTGGATGCTACAAGTAACATCAATTTTGCACCGGGCCTTGTCTTATTTATAGTTGTCAACATGAGTTAGCAGGCACTGTCCATCCGTCCATCCGTCCAGCCTTCCATCTGTCTGTCTGCGTTGGTATGAGCGGGTGTTCCTTGGGGAGTTTCTGGGTCAGCGCCGTTGGCTATGAATTGCAAATGAAAGGCAATTCTCAAAATAGCCGTAGTTATGCGAATTTTCGAGGCTGTGGCTGCTGATGCTGCTTTTGGTCGCTCTTAGCTTTTGCTCTTTGATAATCTCAGCAGAACCTACCACAAAAATAAATCAAAACAGCGGGCAGCGACGCCGGCAGCGACCGAGGCGTGCACCAAGTCAGACCAAAAATGCAAAGTAAACGAAAAACGAAACAAAAACACACGAAGAGCCGCCGAAGATGTTGTCGCTGTTGTCGTTGCTCTTGCTGTCGCTTTGCAGCATCCACATGCCGACGGCGTCGGCGCTGGCATCGATTTTGCTCGCGCTCACGACTTGTCTCTCGTTTTCATTCCACCTCTCTCTCTCTCTCTCACTCGCAGTAGCAGCAGCAGCAACAGCAGCAGCAGCAGAGGCGGCAACAGCAGCAGCAGCAGCATTTGTGGACTCTTTGACTTGCTCAGGCAGTCAGTCAGGTGCAGACAGTTGACGTGTACGGTTTGTGCAGCGGCTAAGCGCAAAAGCTACGTTACGAGATAGTCATAAACAGAATATACACTAGGTGTCTGCAAAGCGCACTTTAAGAGAAAGAAGAAGAACAGCAGCAAGAGGAAGAGCGAAGCACATGTAACGATAGTGTGTGATAACATGTGAAATACAAACAACGGCGATAGCAGCAGCAGCAGCAGCAGTGACAATAACAACAATACGTCGAAAGTATCGCGCGCGTGTGACTGTGTGTCTGTATGTGTATGTGTGTGTGTGTGTCTGTGTGTGTGAGTGAGCGCTGTGTGTCACATATCAGCTAAAAAGAAAGCAAGCATACAAAAAATCCGGTGGAAAACGCGCAGCGCAGCGGCAGAAAAATTTGTTCATCGACAGACGCCGCCGCCACCGCCAACGCCGCAGCAGCAGCAGCAGTAATAACAGCAGCGACGCCGGCAGCGACGCAAGCAGCAGGTAGGGCGCAGCATTAATTTTACAGCAAGAGCATAACCGAGTGCCAGCAGCAGCATACTCACCACACCCTGATCCTACAGGAGACATTGACATCAACAGCAACATCGACAGCGACAGCAGCAGCGGCAGCAGCAGCAGCAGCAGCAGCAGCCGCAGCAGCAGTAGCAGTAACAACAAGAACAACAGGCAGCAGACGCGCAAAGAGTGGCATGCGCTCTCTTTCAATACACTTTCTCTTTTTTTCTCGCACACTTCGCTCTCAGCTGGTCTGCACGTGGAGTCTGTACACAGCAGGCGGCATCCCAGTTTTTGGTTTTGGTTCAGTTGCCTTTGTAATTTTTTGTAGCATACTTTTGTGCTGCTGCTGCTGGCTCAGCGATTTCTTAGCGGCTGTCGCTGCTGTCGCTGTTTATTGTGCCAGTGTGTGCGAGTTTTGTGTATGTGTGCTAATTGTGTTGGCCAATTTTTGAGCGTTCGACTGCCGCTTGGAGAAAATTGATACAATGTGTAAACAAAACTAAACAATTACGTGAATTGAAATTGAATTTTCTTGAACTGATGAACTGACCTTGCGGCCATTGAGATAACGATAACAGCATGAAGCTGTGCCGCAATTAGAGCAATGGGCGGCTGCTTGATGGGCAAAGCCAATAAAAATGTAGGATAGTGTGTCAGCAAAACACACACACACACACTGACTGAGATTGGCATGCCATGTGCGGCATGTGTACGTGTAAATGACCGGAAACTGTGCTCAAGTGCCTAGGCCAGCCCCCAGCCCCCAGCCCCCGCCCCAGCCCCAGCCTCTCTGGTCGTAGGCTACTTGTCAGTAGTCCTGGCTGAGTTCTTGACTCGCAACTTCTTCTTTTTGTTGTTGTTGCTTTTTTCCTGCTGTCTTGGGGCAGCACTTCAATTGTCAAATTGTTCTTGTTTATTGTTGCAATAGTTTTGTTGATGGACAGGTTTGAGCCCAGTGCCTGTTCCAGGATGCTGTGTGTGTGTGTGTGTGTGCGCGGCATACTCTCTGTTCGCCTTTCACTTGTTTTTAAAGTGATTTTCGCAGACGTAGTCGCTTTTTATGGCGCTTGTCGTTGACGTTGACGTCGTCTCCGTTCGCACAAGCAAAACAAAACAATCAACACGGAAGTCTTTTTTCGTTGTTTGCTTGTTGTTATTCTCGTTCTTTCTTCCATTTTGTTTTTTTATTGTTGTTATTGCGCTCAGCGTGTGTGTGACTCACTCTCTCTCTTTCTGTATGTGCCTGTGTGTGTGTGTGTGTGTGTGTGTGTAAATCAACGTGGCCTAGTGCGCTGCTTGAGGTTGACGTGCGCGGGCTTTTGTGTGTACGATTTTCCTTCTTTTTTTCATCCAGCGTAGCGAGTTTTATGCACAAGTTGATTGTGAAGTGTTTTAGCTTTTGCGAGTTGACATTTAAGTTTTTTTTATTTCATGTTTCTTACTCCACATCACTGTTCTGACGCTCCGTCCCAGCTCTGCCAGAGAGTTTCGCCAGCAGTGCAAAGCAACGTAGCAAAAGTGCACTGTGGAAAACTCTATCTTTGTGGCAACGTTTTACACAGCTCACTTTTAGAGCCACTTTTCGTAGTGCTTTTCAAGAACATTTGAAATTCATATCTATGCTTTATATTTGTTTTTTTTGGCAATTCTAAGCTCTAAGAAAAAATGTTGCCTTTTGGAATAAAAAAAATAATTCAAATAAATAAAAATAAAAATATAAATATATAAATAAATATATAACTGAATATATATATGTATTTCATATCTATGCTTAATTTTTATTTTTTGCAATTCTAAGCTCTTAGAAAAAATGTTGCCTTTTGGAATAACAAAAAAAATAAATAATTTAATAAAAAAAATACATAAATATATTTTAATTCATATTTATTTATTTAATTTTTTTTATTCTAAATGACATTTTGTTCTTAGAGCTTAGAATTGAAAAAAAATAAAATAAAATAAATAAATAAAACATACATATAAATTTAAAACCATATTTGATACGTAATTGCTGTTTGAGTTAAAAATCAGACAATTTACATATATACATATATATAAATATATATAGTCTAATTTTTAATCAAATAGCAATCATATTTTCAATCAGTATTTCCGAAGAGCATTTAAACATTTACTACAGCTTGACAGTATCAGTTATGATTCCAATAATTTGTCTTAGTTTGGTCAACTCTTAAACGAACTAAAAAAAAAAAAAAAAAAAACACCCAAAAAAAAAAAAAAACCCCTAAAAAAAAAAAAAACAACACACACAAAAAAAACACACAAACCCAAAAAAAAAAAACAAAAATAACAATTAAAATAGAAGATTCAAATTTTATTTAGAAAATATTTTCCAATGCCAAAAAGTGTTTTCATTATCAGTATTTTTCACTACGCTAAATATCTCTTATCTAGTCCGCATTTAAATTCATTTCACTTGCAATCAAGCTGTAACCACATTAAGATCTTCTTGGAAAAATTAAAAACGATAGCTGAGCATCAATGCTGACTGATGAGGTTCGATTCATCAGCTTGAAATTCGCAATCTGTGAACACAAATCACAGAAACCAGCTCAAAGCTAACTCTGACAGGTCGCAATACAAGCAGCTTTCATTCGAAATTGAATAAGCTTATAATTACATTGCTCATACACCACGTGGCAAATTGAATTCGATTCAAAATGCACGCGAAATCGTCAAAGGGCATCAAATGCATTTAGCGGAATGAAAGAAAATTCAAAAAATACGAAATATATATAAAAGAACCCACTGAACTTTGTCCCTAGTGGAAAATATAAAAAAAAGAAAATAGAGTGAAATAAAATGAACAGCAACAACAACAGCAGCAGCAACGAGTGAAGTGAATTGGGTAGAGCAATCAACAATTTTACGAAAATGCTGAGATACTCGAGCCAGCTGCAGATAGAGATACATAGATACAGAGATACAGATGCTTGGCGCTGAGCGCAGACAAAGGCAAAAGGCAATTATAGAAATATACAGACGAGCAGCAACAAATAATAAAAGCAAGTTGCCATAGACAATCACAAAAGCAACAGCAACAACAACAACAAGGACAACAATAATAATGTTGTTGGCGTCGCCGCCGACGACAAGTAGCTGCAAAAGTTCTGCAACGTTTTTCGCATATTAAACAAACTTGAAGTAGGCGACGGAGGCAGCGACTGTGGCAGCAGCAGCCTCATTATTTATTTGATTGCCCGCACAGCCAGTGCTCAAATTACCCCCAGGGAGAGCTGTACCACAGCCAGAGAGCACAACAAATATATATACATATATTTGTCCATATATATTTATAAAGAAATAGAAACAATCGTCGCAGTCGGCAATGGACATAAATGTAATTAATAAGGCAAATTAATGCAAACAATAATACAAATTCATTTTCATGCACAAATGAAACTAAATTACAACAACGTGCGCCGCCAACAATAAGTAGCTAGATTCCCCCAGTGAGGCGTCGCCACCCCCCAAAAAAAAAATCAATAAAAAACACAAAAACTTTTCAATTTCACAATCTTCAACATAATTGTTAGAACCAAGCTCGAATGAACAATGATATTTTGTATTAATAACTAACCAGTTTCAATGATAATCGCAATGATAGTGATAATGACAATGAAAGCCACATTAAAAATGATTATAGGCAGGCTAATGACTGATAATTACAATAATAACTGTGACAATGACAATGGCAATGCCAAAATACAAATTTCCTAATCTTAATATTTAAATATTTCATTACTATTAATAATTACTCATATTAATAATCGAACATTATAGCCAGAGTTTAAGCACACACAATGCTGATACATCCGTAGATTTCTCACTGAAATAGATATATATCTTCCCCTCGCTCCCTATGTATATAAGGAATTGCAAACAGATTTCTTGAACAATTAGCTCGGTGTTCGATAAACTTTTCTCATACGTTACCTGCAATATATCAAAGACTTGAATTAATAGTTCTTTAATGCGATGCCAACTAGTTGACCAAGTGTGCTATGCCGACTGTCGAATTAGTGCATAATATATATGTATACTAATAAGCACTGGCCATACACACACATACGCAGAAAAAAACGAAAAAAGCAAGAAAAAAAGAAATATATAACAACAAACACACCGACAACTAAACAGTTCGTTGAGCAGAAAAACGAGGAAATCTACTTAATCACGTTTAATTAAGGTGAGTTTATAAGTAGCTGTGTGTATTAGTGCCGCCTATACATTAGTGTGTGCACGTGTGTGTGTGTGTGTGTGTGCTTAACTACTACTTTTTTTTTGCGAATTGCTTTTATTGCTTTTATGCAGAGCTAAAGACACAAAAGCACTCGCCAGGTAATTTCCGAGGCTCGGCTTCGGAGCGGTTTCGGAGCCCCTCCATAAACCAAACAGCTTTCATGTGCACATAAATGCAAATTAGGGTTAAATATTGATGTGTTGACTGTACGTGTGTGCGTGTGTATGGACTGTGTCTGTGTGCCTGCGTGTGTGTGTGTGTGTGTGTGCACGTGTGTGCTGCACAGCGGATTATAATAATAAGCAAGTGGTTAGCATAAATGGATTTATTGGCTGCACATTCATCAAGAGTCAAATGTTACCACATTGTTTGCATTAGACGCTTAGTTGGGCATTATTCCCCATCCATATAGTGTTCTATATTGTTGCTTTTTTCTTGTAGTGCTCTGCCTGTTCGCTCCGGTGGACAGCCGAGATCCAGCCTATAGTCCCAAGATGATAAGGCTGCAGGCCTCTTATTGTATGGCTCTGCCATATTCTCATCTCCCCACTTCACGACCTGGTCCATTCTGTACATAGATGAACGCTTGCGAGGTAGCTTGGCCTCGAAGTTCTTTTCCCAGGTGCTATGCAGCAGCAGCTCACGCACGGCATCGAGCTCGATTCGACGAATGTCAGTCAGACTCGTTTCCGGAAAGATCTTGATGAGATGATAGTTCTTGAACATGGCCTGGACAAGAACAAACAATTCACTAAAGACATTTGTTATTTTTACAACTGAAATTCGAACTCACAGCAAAATAAAAATTCACTTTTTATTGCAAAGCTTACACGATGGGCTTTCAATTGAAATTTAGCGTGTCAAACTAAATAGTGTTGATAAATTAGAGGTGGACAACTATTATCGATAGTTCCATCCATCGGTATAGGACGATTGCTTTTTTTTAACCATCGATATTGCCGATAGTGCTATTGATTGCTCTCCACCTCTATTATAATTTATAAATCTCAAATCAATTGAAATCTATTTCGATTTCAATATATTTGTAAAAGCTATTTATCGATTATTGTGAGAAGCTTAATTATTGTATAATAAATTCCTACTAATTTCTCATCGATGTATGGGCAGAGTATGAAGTGTTTTCTGAACTAAAAAATATATATATTTCAAGGGAAATTTGTGGTATTTTTTTTATTCCTGAAATTTAGGATGTCAGACTAAATGGTGTTGATAGATGATAGAGAGCTAAAGAGATATTTCCAGGAATATTTTGGTATTTTTATTCCTGAAAATTAGGAAATCAAAGTAAACAGTGTTGATAAATGTCAAATAAATATATTTGTATTTCATATGCAATATTTTTGCAACAGCTACCTATCGATTAATGTGAAATGCTTAATTCTTTTATACTGAATTCCTGTTAATTTCTCCTCTGATGTATGAACAAGGTATAAATAGTTTTCTAAGCTATAGAGATATTTATTTCCAGGAAAGTTTTACATTAATCAAAGGCCAAGTATTAGATAAAGGTGGCAACACTATTTTCCTTTGCATGCTATTTCATTTACTATCTTTTTCATTTCATTGAAGTTCTTGAGAAAAAGTAACTCTCAGCCAAGTTCAGCTTTTATGCTACTTGTTGTTTGCCACCAGATCTGTTTCTAGACTTATCATCAAAAGTTTTCTGCTTGCGCTTTGAGTCATTTCGTATTATCTGCTGCAATCTTAATAATTTGTGTACCTTTGCTGCGACGCTTTATTCAGTGATTCTGACTGCTGTTGCCAATCCTTGCGAGTTCCTTCTCCCAACCTGTGACTGTCTAGCTCTCTGTCTCTGTCTCTGCCTCCAGCTCGCTCTCTCCTCTACTCATTAGTTGTGTGTCATTGCTGTGATTGTCACATATGCGCCATCTCTCATTGTTGCGCCACACGGAATGAGACGGAATGACAGGCAACCTTCTGCTCATTTGGTTAATTGAAAAATCATGATGGTGCTCATCATTAGCAAGAGCTTCGTGACTTATGTCGTACTATACAACTACAGGCCTGTCGCCTGTCGCCTTCTGTCGCTGTTTTCCATTTATGTAATCGATGCATGTCAAACAGCAGGCACAACAACGGCATCACATGTCATGACTGTGTGTGTGTGGCTGAAAAAAAAAAAACCAAACGAAACCTAACGAATGGGATTGGCGAGGGGATGCAGAGGGCGAGAGCGGGTCGGGGGCATGGCAGCTAAAACGGGGCATAAAAACCTATCAAGCTGTAAGCTCGTTGATTTCAATTTCTGAATGCAAAATGCAGTCGCATTTGCATATTGCACATACGCCATGTGGCACAGGCCTCAGCACGTACTTGGACAAAAAGGAACAACAAAATGTTCTTTCTAATTAAGCGCCAGCTAGAAATTAAAAAACATAAAATGACACATGACTGTGTGTGTGTGTATGTGTGGGTGTGTGCGAGTGTGTGCTCGGGTTTCTTCTCCCTTGCTCTTCTCTACTTGTTTTGTATTTTATGAATTTGCGGCTCTGGAACGGGCCGAGCAGAGCCGAGGCGACGCTTTGCTTTTTATTGCTTAAACAAAATGCGGGGATTTTAGTTTTGTCGCTGGCTAAAAAGTACATAAATATCAAATAAGTCACGTTTCCGGCATTCTAGCACCAGTCCACAATGCACACCCACACACACACACACATATACACACACCCACACACACACACATATACACATACACACACCCCCATCACATGCTGCCAAAAAAAAGGCGCTTTGTTGTGGCGTCTGCGGGCAGCGAGAATAACACATATTTATATACATATACATACACATACTTAGACTATATATATATATGTATATGTATATATAAATAGTCAAACGAAAGCCACGGACTATGGCAAACAAAATGCTAAAATGAATGTTAAATAAAAATAATAAAAAAAAGAACAAAAAAGAAGCAACAGCAACAAAAGCTCAAGTGGCGCGGGGGTTGAACGGGTGGCTCGCCGGATTGGGCAACTGGTCCGTATTCAAAAAGTTTTTGATTTGTAAAGTTGTACGGTTCAAGTTGTTTGCGGAACTGTGATATTTTCAGCGTACCTTTTAAGCTGATTTGCAGATTATTATCAGCAGCAACAGAAACAGCGCAACAGCAACAGCAGCACCAGCAGCAGCAAGAGCAGTGCTAACAACAATGGCTCGAGAGTCGTTAAAAATAATGTACTACATAAATACCCTTTCTGCCCGAACGCCAAACGCAGGTGCGAGAGCTCGCATATTTTAAGTGGCGCCATCTGCCGTTGTAGTTGCGCAGAACTGAATGCATGGCACGAGAAATTTGAATTTCATTAGCTTTCATTACTCGCACAACATTGTAAAGATTCCAAACGATGACCAGATAAATTCAATTACTTTCATTCCTGATGGCAGCACCAGCTGCGGCGGCAATCAATCGAGACAACGTTACTTAGAGTCCAATTTCAGCAAATACTTAATTGTAAGAGACAATTAAAATGGCATTTTCAAGAGAGTTGCCAGATATTGTTGGAATTTATTAAAAACAAAGCTAGAAATCAACGAGAGCAGTTTTACTACACAAATCAATATATTTGATTAGCAGTCTCTTATCTCTTTTTATCTAATCAATAACTTAACAGTCAATTAAGTCATTTACGCTGTCTGCGCATACCCCACATACCCTGTAAACACAAACTATATATGCACACCTGGCCATTCACCCAGCAGGAGTCGCAACAGACAACTGACAGCTTATTTTTATGCACCGCATTTTTATTTTGCCATTCACAGAGTTTACTGTACTGCATACACTGCCCACAGACACCCACACACTCACACACCACACACACACACACACACATACAGTCATACTGTTTGGAATTTATTATACACGCTTTATGTGCATATTTTTATATACGCTTTGCGGACGGGTATTATAATTTAGTCACGCAGCGTATGCTGCACCACTGCAGTCATAAAATGAAGTGAATAGTATATATTTATTTTTATGCATCTTCCAGACTATCACGGTGCCAGAAGAACCCGACAGTTATTGCTTTCATTTCACTAAAACTTGAATCAGCTTTTGATTTAGATTTCATGGAGGACATAAAATTAAAAACGCTGCAGGCGGCGACTATTTTATTTTGTTAGCCATAAAAAAGGCAGATTTCCTCAATGATATTTCCTACGTGTATTATTATTCAAAAGATCTTTTTCTTGAACTGATTAAAATAATAATATAATTATATTTTTTTAAATATATTAATAAAGAATATTTAATTTATTTTTAATTTTGTTTTATTATATGATAAATTAAATTTAGAATCCGATCTTCTATTGACTCATTCAGAAAGGGCATTTAGATTTTGACCAGTTTTCGAATTGCCATATCGTTATCATATGAAAATAGTGGAACCTGTTCGCCTTACAGCAACGGCTGAATGCCAGTTGCTTTGCATTTTTACGACTCGAATTTGTCGTCTGTTGGTGTTTGCTTCGCCTGGAAGTTTAATTGAATAAGTTTTAAGCGGATTCTACTGGCAGGCAGCTGTTGCTGTTGCTGTCTTTGTGTTACACGGCGTATGTGCAACGCTTAATTGAAATTCCCTAACTGCGTCCAGCATTCAGCGCTCACAGTCCAGCCTGATTTTTGAATAACAAATGACACGAACAGCAACAACAACAACAACAACAGCAACTACAACAACAAACGCGACACACAAAAAGAAGCTACTAGGTGCTGCAATTTGATTGCATGTCCCTCCCCCCAAGGGGGATTTGCATTCATAATGCGCTTTCATAAAAGGGTTATGAGCCGAGAACGTCGAGCTTAGCATAATTGGCGTCCAGCGATTGGATTAGCGCTGACTCCACATAAATATTTGAGCTTAATTTGCATCGAGCACAATTTACGACTCGAGCGAACTGGAAATGTTTTATTAAATACAAAATATGTTTTGACGAACATTTTCTGAGTTGACGCAAATATTTTAGATAATTTATGGCTCGTCATAAATTTATAAATATTTATTATTAATTTCGTATTTAAAAGTTATAATAAATCTGATAAAATAAAAATATATTAAAATTTATTTATGAACTATTAGTTTCTCGAGTTCTATCAGTTTTTATGAATATTTGTTATGATATCTTACCTCAGTTGAATCGCCGCGAATTAATTGCAGATAAATTCAATTCTTATCTCAATGTATTCAATCAGTTAAAATACTCTTTCGCGCTTAATTCCTTCCAGAAACCAAATATGTGTCTATATAGTTTATCTCTATCGATATTATACCATTAAAAGTCAGGCTTCTCAATGTCGTGACCATTTCCTGTGCACAGCTCCGTGTTCTGGAGTGGCGCATCGAGTAGATCGTGATAACAGCAATGTGCACAACGCCAATTGCAATGATGTGCACAGGAAGGCGGCCATTTCCATATCCCGATGGCTGCTGGCAGCACTTGGACGAGTTCCCTATTTGTTCTCTACCTCTTCTGATTCCTCTTTTTTCGTAGTATAAAAAATCAAGCAGTTGCCTTTGTGCGTTGCCTACCTTTGGGCGCTGCACGTGCTTCTGCTGCTGCTGCTGGCACACTCAAGCACACCCACGCACACACAGACAGACAGACAGAGAGAGAGAGAGAGAGAGTCGTACGCACGTCGAAATGTAATTTCATGGCACACAAGTTTTTAATTAAATTTCATGGCAGACGATGCAGCCGAAGCTGGCAGCACCAGCAGTAGCAGCGGCAGCAGCTGCGGCAGCCTTTTAACATGCAATCAACAAACCACTCTGGCATGCATATAGGGCAGCCATACAAGTGCATATGTATGGTCATAAGTTTATGTGTGTACACTTATACATATACCTAGATATACATATATATAATACACATACAAATGGCACAAAAAACTGCAGCATTAATGCGTTTTTCAAGTGGCAGCCGCACAGTTTCAGCCTCAGCTTCAGCCTCAGCTGCAGCTGCTATAGCGGAAGCAGCTGCCGAGGCGGCCATTTTGCAGGCGGCCAACGATCCACATCCGCAACCGGACAAGCCATTGGAGTTCATCTCCCCTTCCTCACCCAGCAGCAACCTTTCACTCTTTGGCATGCTCCAGCAGCAATCATCGTCACATAATTTTATTAAGCTCTTAGCCAGTCAGCGGCCATAAGCTGGTCGGGTTTGAGCTCCTACTGCTGCTGCTTCTTCTCTCTGTTTGCGGTTCACTGACTTATGCAGCAAACTGTTGTTGCTGCTGCTGTTGTTGTTGTTGCCGTTGTTGATGTTGTTGATGTTACTGGACAACATTCCAAGCACTTAAGCTTCATGTTTGTGACAAACTCATGAAGTGCTCTGTTCATTTTTACATTTTTAATGATCAAACGTTAAATGAAAATTGAAGAGAGTAAAAAAATGAATAGCAATTAAGCATTATATAGAAGATAGTATATTATCTGAATTTTTATACATTTCTTTAAATATGTATATTTACTTTATTTTACTTTACTTGATCAATCATGTATATATTTTATGGAGTTTGTCACTTTTACAATCTCATCATATACAGGCACGCCCATTTTCTAAAAATATATATGTATTTATATATTAATATATGCATTTTAATACATCATTATTTTACTCTGCATTCTGTACCTTTGTTAGGGTATTTATCAGTCGTTAAAGTTTCTAGTTGAAATTTAATATTTTCTCATTTTAATTATGCACTTGGCTGATTGGCAGTTCACTTAGCCGCATTCAAGCTGACTGTCCGGTCAGCTAAATTGCATTTAGAGCTGCCAAATGGCTCAGCCTGCACGGCACAAGGAGCAATTAAATGAAGATAGGGTGTGCGGTTGTCGTGGCTTCCAGGCTCACAATTTATTTAATTAGCAGCGATGGTTCGACGAGCGTTTGCTCGCAAATCAAACAAAAATGCCTGTCAAGCTGCTTGCCAAAGACACTTTGACTTTGTTTATGGTAAACAGACAACAAGCGATATGGCCTTCGGCTTTTTGCGTGGGCGTGGCAGAAGCACACACACACACACACACTCGCACACGTATGTACAGATGAGTGCGCTACAGCTAATGCAATTCGCCCGCTGGCCTTGTGTTTTCGTTGTTGTTGTTGGTTGTAGTTCTTAGACAGGCGACAGCCGCTGTCCCACAATCTGTCTGCGGCAAACACACACACATGGTACACACATGTGTTTGCTTGTTGGCATTGCTGAGTCGCATCGGCGAGGCGCTGGCGGCTCAGTGAGGTGAAGCGCAACAAGTTATGCAGCCGCAATTAGTTGGCACGTCCCTCCACAAAATTTCTTGGCACTAATGCCAAAACCCAAGCCACACAGTCGACGACAAAAGCACCAACAACAACAGCACCAACAACAACAGCAACAACAGCAATCGGCAGCACCATCGGCATTTTATCGTGCGACACACGCGGCGTATGCGTTATGCAATTTCGTGGGCCCCCCGCCATATCCCATATTTAATGATATTTATCTATAAGACGCATCGAATGCCAATTAATTGGCGGCATTGTAGATGCACAGTTCGACAACTGCTGTAGACGCATGTTCAATTTGAGCGCATGAATGAGATGGATTATTCAACAATAATAATGAACAATTCGCTGCATTTATTGTTATTGAAAAACGATTTAACGCTCGTCGCAGTAATTTATGAGCACTTGAAACTCGTCGCCATTGTTTTCCATAATTCCATTCACATAAAGCAGTTCACAGTAATTCAATGGATGACCGAAGGCCGATCAATGCACACAGATTCCAGAAAGTTACAGCTTTGGGCTTGTTTTCTTTCGAATTCTCAATAAACTGTGACAGGATGTCACAGTCGATACGAAAAGTATTCAAGTGGAATGCAGATATAAACATAGGCATATTAGGTGCACTGTTGCTATTCAGCTGTAAGAAATTCGTAGCGAACAAAGATATATATTTTATATATAAGATTATGGATGTATATTATTTGTCAATGCTCGCATATGAATAAGCTCATCATGACAAGTTTAGAGCATATTTAAAAATTTGTAATGTCATAAATTTAATTTTTAATAATATATATGCAGCATGTCTTATTATTTTAATATATAATAAATGTTCGTATACTTATTGAAAATGGGAAAAATTGAAACTTAGCAAATCGTTAGATCAATTAGCAAGCGAACGTGGCAAGCACATTTACGGTGTTGGTAGTGTCTTGTCGTCTTAGAATTGTGAGTCTCATTTTTAATAAAGATGCTATTGGATTGTGAATGACGCAGCAAAATGTTTGATAAGGAAATTTACCCCTTTTGTTTCTGCTTTAATAAACACATAACTAAAAACCCCAAATCATTTGGGATTCTCTCAATCTCATAGTCGGGCACACCCACTAGAGTTTTCTTACTTGCTTTATATTATTATAATTATGTTCGAAGAATATACCCGAGCATTGTCGTAAAAATTTCTTTTATGATCTCATCATTTTAAATTTAAGCTTTCATAAATGCCAAAGTTTTTAGCATGCAAATGAGGCTAATTTCAATGTGAACTGTGCGTCTATATGCTCAAGCTCTATTAAATAAAATAGCTCGGTCAGCTCGAGTGTATGGCTGACGTGCTGTTAAAAATGAATGCACATTAGAGCTGACCTTTAAAGCTGGCCACGAGAGCGACAAGAACAACGCTTTTGATTACATTCATTATGCAAATAAATATACATAAATATTAAGCAAATTGTGTGAAGAGCAAGCACTATATAAAAATTTATAATATATAAATATATATACTAGTCATTTGTGAGTGTGTGTGTATTGGTGTGTTCAGCAAATTTATGTGGCAATTAACAACACTCTGTGGACACAAAAGCTACGACCCCAAAAAAATATTCATTAAAATTTCCCATTGTTTGGCACGAGCAGATTTTTGTGGCTTATCGCAAGTGCAATGTGTCTTCAGTTTTGAGTTGCCTTTGTGCAAGGTCTCTTGTGTAAATTTAGAAATTTATAGTTATTTAAAAATTCAGACAGGCACACACGCAAACACATAGATGAGTGTGGCACTTTTGTAGCCAAATATGAATAAATTATCGGTCCATTGTTTGCTGCTTGAAACATAACCAGAAATTGTCCAGTGTCCTGCAGAGAGAAGCTTAAGCCAAGACTTTGGTCAAAAGCGACACGGATGCGGACAGGCTGACAGACCACGCACACACATACACAGAGAGCGAGAGAGAGAGACAGGGAGAGAGAGACACACATGGGTTTAAACTAGTTGTGGTAACAGGCGGGGCATTGTCTTAGCCTCCTCGACTGCCCACGCTCCATGCGAGCCGAGTCGAGTCGAACCCTTGCAGATGCTGTTGACATGGCTTTTGTCATTTTCTGGTTACGGGCAAGCGAACAAAGCCAAAACTCGAAGGGAAGTACCATAGGGTACGATTGGAAGTGGTGTACTAGTAGGTGAAATAGGAATAGGAATAGGAATGGGAATGGGAATGGGAATGGGATGGGATGGCATGGGATGGGCGCATTCGGCTGCATATGGACATGGAACGTGAGCAAACTTTGACTACAGTTGGCGCCGTGTTGTTTATGTTGTTCGAATTTAAAGCACAGCTGAAGAGAGAAACGAATGAATGTGAAGCAGGGAAACAGAGAGTGTGAGAGAGTGAGCGTTTAAGAGAGGGAGAGAGACAATAGGCTCATTTAGCTAATTTAATTGCATTAATTGCTTTTGATATGCGATTCCCTGATAATAATTGCACTGTTTATTTATAATTCCTTTTTTATTGTACAAAATGATATCTACAATTGCCTCGCAATAGATTTAAGCTATAATTTAAATTAAATGTGTTGCGGTATGAGCAAATGAGAAATATATTTAAAGCCAAGTTGAATGAAATGAAGTGATTAAACAAACACAAAGACAACAAAATGAGATATTGATGACAAAATAAATTATAATCGAATTTTAGGCTTCAGTTCTTTAATTTCTCTCTCTTTCTTATAACCTTATTTAATTTATCATCCACACATTGCACATTCGAATTATGTATCCCAGTTTCCATCAACATTTTGTAATAAGTTTATCAATATCTCATAATTCTATTCATTTGGGATATTCATACGCACTTAATTTAATAATAAATGTATTATTAATTTGCAAGCGAGTAGATTATCTTTGTTTTATTAATCGAGCGCACTTTGCTGCTCTTAGCATTCAGCTCGATGGCTGCTGCGTATTATATAAAACAAGTTTAAGTACAGTTAAAGCCAACTTCAGCATTTTAGCTCTTGTTCGCGTTGCTGTTGCTGCTGTTGCTGTTGTTGGGCAGGAAAAGTTGTCGAAAACAAATGCAGCATTTCAATTAAGTTGCGCTGGCAACTAGCTAAAGCTGAAGATTGAACGCTCCGTCGGGAGCTGCGGCATGGCCAAAAATGCGGCAAAGCCCGAGTTGCTCAACAAAGTTGAACAGCTAGCCAAATGGCCAAATGGCCAAATGGCTAACATTGCTCATACGGCCCCTCTCGACACCCTCTCAGCCCCCTCCCTGGCCCTGGCTACAAAATAAAAGGTGGCACAGCCAAGTGCTCAAGCAAATGGGCCAATCGTTAACGTGGAGCCAACTGAACAGCTAACGCAATGGACGGGATTTTATGGCCAGAATCGAGCTGAAACGCTGACTCGCTGACTCGCTGGTTGACTGACGGGCTGACTAACTGACTGACTTGTCCTGCAGCATCCCAGCTGTCTGTTGGGCTTTTCGCATCGCATTTCGGTTTTCATTGTCAATTGACACTATTGCAACTTGCACTCGGCGCCTGGTCAGATTGAACGCCTCCTGCTCCTACTGCTGCTCCTGCTCCTGCTCCTTTTCCCTCTCCCTCTCCCACTCCCACTTCTGCCTCTTGTGGCGTTCGTGTGGGACGCACGTTTGTTTTATGGCCCTGTGGCAGCTGCTTATTGCAATCGCTTTGCTTCAATGTGGCAACGTGTACCATTACCCGATGCATTTTACCACTTTGTTTACGGGCCAACTTTTGAGCGCAGCTGCAAATTGAAATTTGCTGCAGCTTCCGGTGGAGGTGCAGCCTAGCAACACTTGCGCTAATTAATTGCCATAGGAAATTAATATTAACTTTAATGTGTTTAGCTTTGATTAATGAATAATTGACGGACAGCAGCACCAAATGACTAAATGACTGACGGACTGCCTGACTGGCTGCCTGGCTAGCTGCCTGGCAGGTGCGTTAACTCAGAGCCCACAATCACTTCACTTGAGTTCACTTCACTCCAGAGCGGACGAAATATATAAAGAAAATGTTGACATTTTTAGCTTCATTAATCATTTAAGCGGGTCGCTCAAGTTGACAAGGCAAAAACAATGAATGTGGATGCTGTGCCTGGGGAAACAGGCCAAACGCCATCACAACTTTTTCGTGCCCATCGCCTGCGGATTATTAATTACACAAATGGAACAGAGAGAAGGCCACCTGGCCAAATATGCAAGTCAATATCAAGTTAAATCAACAGCAAACGATACATAAAAAAACGGGTTAAATAATGACAATTTCATTGGCGCCCAACCAATGTTTAAACTTCGATAAGAATGAGCACTCTAGTAGTAGCAAAAAATCTTAGTTCAATATATAACAATCGTAAAAAATCATAATAATAACGGAAAGGGGAAGCGCGTTTTACTAAAAACATGGCGCATGACAACCGTTTGTGTGTACACACACTTATGGCGGGCACTGTAAAAAGCGACTTTCAAACGAATCGCTATGAAGGGAGCTTTTTTTCAATAAATACCTTTTCCTTCAGTAAATATATATGGTTTTCAATTTGGCTCGCAACAAATGAGTTTACTGCAGTTCAATGCCGCATTTACCGGAAAAACGCATACAACATTAATGTGCCAGTAGCTTAAATACACAAGTGCTTACACACACACAGACACACACACACATACACATGCTCTCCCTTATCGATAAAACGCCATGGTTCGATGGCATTTATTGAAAATATTTCACACAAATGAATCGTGTGTACAAAACGAATTTTGCGAGAAAAAAATATATACGATATAAAAATGTACACACTATACGATGAAAAATAAAAATATTATTACGAAAATTAAATGAAATAATATGTGAATAAAAAATATACATCAAATGGAATGTAAATATCCATAATAAAAAATAAATGTGAGAGCCATATAAAAAATAAATATTGATTTTAATGCCATACAAATATGCTTCTTACATACTATATATAGTATGTATACATCGCATAATGAGTAATACAAATATTTAATAAAAAAATAGGCTTGTTTTTAAAAGCAAAAAAATGCATTTAACAGAAAGTGATAAGTTTCAGATAATTAAAATTACTTGCAATTATTATAAATACATATATTAATCAATACATTTTTTACAGTAATTAGTTTGAGAAAAGTAAAATCAAGTAACTTTTCAAATGAAAAAAAAGGATTAATATTATTAATTATTAATATTATTATTTATTAAATATTTTAAATTTTATTAAAATTTTGCAAAGCTTGATGCGTATTATTACTATTATTATTATTATTATTACTATTATTATTATTATTATTATTATTATTATTATTATTATTATTATTATTATTATTATTTTATTATTATTATTATTATTATTATTATTATTATTATTATTATTATTATTATTTCACAGTGCAATTCCAAATCTAAGGAATGTCTTTAAGCACTAGAAATTTATATAAATGCATAAATGTAAAAAAAAGTTGATATACATTTTAACTTAATAACACACCTTTTACGCAATTACAACTTATGAAACTATTACAACTAGATGTGCCATTGCGATGTACAACAAAATGCACTTTTCTCGCTCAGTCGGACAATAAATGTTGGCGTTAGGCAACTCTAAAGCATTGTCACACAATTTAAGGCAATTATTTATTTTGCCTCCGAGTCCGGTACGCTGTGCGCTTATCTTGACAGCCATTAAATGGCGGCAGAACGTTTGGAATTTCTGATATAGTAGATGTGTAGCAGCTCTGTGTGTGTGTATGTGTGCGTGAGTGTATATATGTATATTAATGTGTATACGCTTTTGGCACGCACTATGCCCATTTTTGGGGTTAGAAGCGTGACCAGAGCCTGTTCGCAAACACAGGACTCGCCGGACTAACATGCAAGCGACTGGTTATCGCGCTTATCACGCGACTCCTTTGCTCTATGGCTGCCAAAATGTGTATAATTTTTATCGCCCAGCCTTCGGGGGCTAGTTTGGTTTATTGACCCAACAGGACAGACGCCAACTAGGTAAAGTAACAGGCTGGCAATTTGTTAGCCGTGTCGATGGGTCATAAATTCAGTCAGTATCTGGATGTGTTTGTTTTTGTTTGCGCAGGGCAGCCTCAATTTTCATGTGAGCTAATTTTGAGTTAAGGTTGAGATTCGACTCGGCTGTCTCTAAATATAGCACGCACAGAGAGACTCTCTCTCTCTCTCTCTCTCTCTCTCTCTCTCTCTCTCTCTCTCTCTCTCTCTCTCTCTCTCTCTCTTTCTCTTCATTACACACATACACACACGCCATGATAGATGATTTTGCTTTTTGGGTCTAATAATAGCTCTTCATTACTTGGCCTCTCGCATCCCTCGGGTGTCCTGTCGTCCGTTTCATTAAAATTTTCGCCTGGACTCAAACAATGTATTGACATTTCAATTAATTAAGAGCCTGGAAGCAGTGCTACTCGTTGCACAGTCCGACCTCTGGCTGCCCAAGCATTGACAAACTACAGCAACAACATGAGTAATACCATTACGTGTTTATGTGTATTTAGCCTACATTCTCTCTAAATAGGAAAAATTGTTTCAGGAAAAGGTCAGGAGATGCAGCTAATGAATTAATTACAGGACAAAATGCCTTAAATCAGTTCTCTAATGAATTAGCAAACTTCCAGAGCCTGATCGATTGCATTTTGTCCGTGCTTGACTTAGGCATAGTCAAAATGTGAATTTTCAACTTAAAGCGAGGCATATTAATTGCCTTGATGAAAAAATATTTCCTTCATATTTTAATATTATAAGCTAGCATATTTCCATCTAAGACATCTTTAATATTCCGATTTGGCATTTGAGTTTAATTTGTGGAAGTTCTTTGATTAAATTTCACAGCATTTCAAATGTCAAACAGCCTCGGAGTAAAGGTTAGTCCGTGAATTTTATTCAATTTCTCGCCGTTTCCTGCAGTGCACTTTGACCTTAGCCTCTAACCGAACTCTTTACTGCATGTCTTCCACTTCCCGCACACACACAGACGCGCGCGCAGCAAATTTCATTTGTTGTTGAATGCCAATTGGAAATGTTTATTAAATGGCAGCCGGGATAAATGTTAAAGTTAAGTCTGCGGCTGAGGTGGGCTTTATGCAAATCCTTGCGCCACAGAATGTCACGCACACACTCACACACACACGCACACACAACTAAACTGCAAAATGCTACTAAGCCCACTTACTTACAATTTAGCAGGAAAAAACTGGATGGGAAAATCATAAAAAAAAACAAACAACAACAAAAACCAGAATACTGCGAAAACGAGAGTGTAAAATTTTTTGCATACATAAAGAGACGGGCGAGAAAAAAAATGAATCCAGCTTTATGGCACGCACACCCACACTCACAAGCACAGTTGCATACGCTCACAGGGACTGAGAGCAGAGAGAGAGAGAGAGAGAAAGACAGAAAGAGTAACACACAAACGCAATACTTGACTTTATTCCGTTGCCAGCAACGCAAGTGCCTTAATAGTGTGCGTGAGCGTGCTGTGTATGTGTGCGTGTGCATTTATCTATGTGTGTGTGTGGACTACTTTCTCGCCGTTATACAAGCGGGCGGCACAAAATCCAATCAACATAACGAGCTACAAGCGCCGCTGAGCGGCATAAAATGAAAAAAAAAAAATAAATACTTATATACGCCTACACATACACATTCAGATCTGTGTGAGTGTTTAAGTGTGCGTGTGTGTTTGTGTGTGTGTGTGTGTGTGTAAGCTCAACACGCTCAACATGCTATTTGGCAGCGCTGCGAAACACTGCACGAAATCAGAGCTGCCTTCTGCTGACGCCTTAAGCCCAGCACTCCCGCCTGCCCCTACCCAACCCTTCACGGTCCCCTGCTCCGAGGTTACCAAAATAAACCGGAAAAAGGGTAGACCAAACAGAATGCCCTGATATTCCAGCATTTGCGAAATTATTGCCGGAATAATGCCCTAAGCCATATGCACCACTTCCTCATTGCTGGCTCAGTATTTTAGCTTAGCTGGCGAAAAGCATTTCTCTTGCTTTAATAAAGTCCTTGCGCTGTGTCCAATAATTATGCTTGGCCCAACAACTGTAAGAGCCTCGAAACACTTCAACGTTTTAGCGAAAATCAAAATATTTCCGCTTCCCAGCATGTGATTAAATACTTAAGCAGAAACCATCCTTAGTGGTATATAACATGAACATTGTGCAGAAACTTTTTCCCATTTATTATATTATACTCTATGGCTGAAGAATAAGTATTCCTACATTGCTATATACTTATGTCATGTAGATCTGAGAACAGAAATCCTGAATAACTCATAGTTATTAATTTTGAGAAATGAAAGACTTTCAACAAAAACTTGTTTCAATCTAGGGATCCCAGCTATGTGATATACCATATCATTCCAGCTCCGATTCATCAGATTATCTTAACGCCCGCATAGATAACAGTTCTATGCTCTTCCCATGATATAATGAACTACTTCACTTAATATCCTTATTAAATTATTTACCTCTGCTCATAACTTAGGCAAGGAGCCTTTTCGAGCAACAGCAACAAACAGGCAAACAATTCCCAACAATTCACTTAAATTTAGAAGCAATTTTATTTCTATAAATAGATAATGTAAGCGGGCCAGCAGCAATTGGCAGCCCTGCTGTGAACCCATTGACTGTCCATCCATGTAAGACCCAACTCTATATATCTTTTTGCTGCCCATTAATATTGTCCACAGAGCCTTTTGTGCTGGGCGTTCATTCAACTTATAGCCAAGAGCAGCAACAGCAGCAGCAGCAGCAACAACAAAAACAACAACAACAATAACAATCGCTGTGACAAGCGACATGCAAAAGAGAAAAAAAAGGCGGCATGGATCTGAAACTGAGACGCAGAGAGTCCTGGCCAAGCCAGGCGATGGGGCTGGGACTGTGTGTGGAACTTGGGGAAAGTGGGTGCCAAGGGAGGTAGACAAAAGTGTAGTAAAAACTGTGCGCAAAAGTGTGTCGACTTGGCAACAACAACAACAAGAGCAACAAACAAATGAAATAAAAGTAAACCCATTTACACCACAGCCAGAAGAACGATGAGCAGCCCATGAACTGTGAGAAGGGGCGGTGGGTGTGGTTAACTCTGTGTGTATATATATATATGTGCGTGTGCTTGTGTGTATGTGTGTGTGTGGGACGAGTGTGAGACGCTGCGGTGGCGCCAGCTGCTTGGCAAACGGCAAATGTGGGGCATTTGACAGTCGCCGTTGCAGTTACAGTCGCAGTTGCAGTCGCAGCATTGTTAACTTTCTTTGACAGCGGGCCAAAAACGTGGACCGCCCGTGGAATGAATATCAGAGACGAGCGTGTATTGCATGAGCTTCCACTGAATACAATCCACATCACGAGCTCGTGTTAAATTGTTTCTCGTCGTGTCCTCTCGAATCCTATTGCTAATAAGTCGACTCTAAGTCATGTCAGGTTATATTAGATAATTTATATAATAATATTTAATATAATAATATATAAATTAGTTGCATATATAATATATATATATAATATTTATATATATTTAATTGTCTTCTTCAAGTCTTCTAAGCCATCTTCTGTAGTCATGTGAAGTCGTGCAATACCAAATAAATTATTTTCAATTTCTATATAGTATTTCAGGCCGTACTCTCAAGTTAACCAACTCGAACCGTTTTCATATTCGATTTTCTTTATTCCATGTCAAGTCATATTCTTATAACTTGTTAAGCTTTGTTCGAATCTTTGAAGTCCTTATATCTTAGTATGGTCTAAGCTGCTCTACTTCCTTTATTAAGAATTCTATTGTCTGATATTGAGATAGTTTGTTTGAGATGATTGAGATAATTTAAGTCTTATGTATTTACTCCTTAGTCTTAAGCATAGAATCTCAACTCAAGAACTCTGGGCTGTTTAGTCTTTCTTTTACAATAATATTTTCTTTTTATTCCCTTAAACATTTCTTCAATCCCATATCACTCGTGTCACGACTCGTCTCTTGTCTCTAGCACTACCAAGACTCAATAGGTGTGAGCATGATTTAGCATGTGTTAGTTGCTTGCTGTTGCTGCTGTTTCAGTATTATTTGAAACACAGTCAGCAGTACTGACATGGCCAGACGAGGCCTGCAATACAATAGCAACAACAACAACAGCAATAACAACAGCAATGACAGCAACACGAGCCCCAGCAACAACATGAGCGACAGCAACTTTGTGTATTTATGGCACGAAATTGCAGGCACAGCAGCAAATTAACACAATGCGAATCCTGGGCAGCCTGTTGCCTTCTCATGCCGATTCCATTAAATTGATTATTTGGTTGCACAGCGCCCTCACACACACCAACACACCAACACACAAACACACAAACACACAGCAACACACACAATATGATTCCGTACGACTCGGTCATGGCCAGCGCCAGTGCAATTGTTGTCCTGTCTGGTGATGGCCTGGCCCGTTGCCTGCCGCCCGCTGAGTGCTCCGCAACTGATATGCATAAAAGCCGCATTCCGAAATGGGCGTGGCAACCGCACACGCACTTATCGGCATTCACAGCACGTCGACACTGGCGTCGCCCAATGGAGTGCACAAAAATGCTTATAAAGGGATTAATTCGATTGCAATATTCACAGTTGCATTGGACCACACTCTGGCCATGGCTTCGGCTTTCTGATCCTGGCTTCGGCTTCTGTTCTTTCTGGTCAGCGATTTCCTGCCGGGCAGTCGTCCGTTGCCCATTGTCCGACCCTAGCATTGTTTTAATTGTCCGGTACGTAATGATTTTTTATGGGACTCGCCACCAATAAGAATCTACATACAGCTTTTTAATCTAGTCTACTGCTGGGCAACCGTCGCATCCAGCGACTGCTCATACATGAAGTGCACTGTGAACTCTTGAATTACAGTGCAGTATGGGCAAGCAGCAAATTGTATTTGATTTCTATGTGTTATGTAACTCTAATTGCCTATTTTCAGTACTCGCTTTACAGCTGTCCTCAATGTGTCACGTAAATGTCGGTTTCTATTGAATTGCAGCCTCTATTAAATCTCATTTGCTCGCCTGTCATAGAAACATGATATTAATAACTTCGAGCACTGTCTAAAGCATTTGAATGCCGAACACTCACACACCTCAGACGATATCTGACCATTTAAAATAGTCCAAGTTTGAATTCTAATTGAATTTATGCCAATCATATTCGTATGTATATAAGATATATATATACATAGAGACATGCACAATTTTGAGCTGTTCTCGACCAATGGCATGTTAATTGGTTTCATTTGATTTGCAATTTAATTTCACACGCATCGAGGCAAAGGGCTCTATTGTGTGTGTGTGTGCTTGAAGTGTGTTTAACATTTCAGATATTAAATGTGGAACACTTCAGTGGACGTGCATAGGCGAAGGTGTGCATGAGAAATTCAGTTTAATGAATTTTAGGTGGGGATTCAATTGCAGTGAATTAACACAAATTAAGATGTCTTGAAGAGATATTCAAATAATGCATTTCTGGCCTATTAGGCAAGACAAATTATAAGGACTAAATGCATGCTGATATTAACAATTCAATTTTCGATTTCTCTTTTCAGTTAGTTAACAGCCCAGTAGGGTGCACAGCCGAGACTTCAGCTATTTGGCATCGATTTGGGCAGCTGGGTATAGAGCTTGTGCCTAGCCATGGGCACCGGACACTACTTCTGGGCGATCTTCTACTTTACCAGCCTGTGCAGCGCTTCCCTGTAAGTAGACGTCTTCCTTAGCACATGCGTCACACACAGTAGCTGCCAAAAGTAACCCACTCTATGCTTTCACTTATGTTCTCAATCTTTTTTTTTTATTTTGTTGTTTTTGATTTTTGACTTCATGTTGCACTCGAGTGTTTGTGAGTGCCGCTCCAAGCGGGCAATTTGCATACAAATGCCGTTAATTTGCCAGATGGCCGCGCCCACAGTCCGAAGAGGCCATAATGCATATGCCATATGCACAGCCACACACATCGCACACACTTCTAGAGTGTGTGTCGTATATGAGATACATGATATAAACATATATTTCAAGTAGTGCTGTAGTCAGCTGTAGTTCGCTTATTCGCCTCGCCTCGCCTCCTTACCTCACCTCTGACCTTCGTCCTTCGTCCTGCCCGCTCCTGCCACGCCTAGTCACTTGAACTTGTGCTCGCATTACCATAACATGTTTTTATGCATTTAAACACTTTCACTCCTCTAACAAACATCATCATTAAAATGTAATTAATTTTCATGTAATTTTTGTCGGAGCATAAATTTTGGAATTATTTACGCTCAAGCCGAGGACAGAGCCAGCCGGCCCACCTTTTGTGGCTTGGCTTTGTCGAGGCTTCTGATAAGTGCGACAGTGTATAATTCAGAAGTCAATTCTGAGCCTACAATCGAACACACCACACTCAATTTGTATATAAAAGCCAAATCAAAAAGCCGAACAAATGTCAGCCAATTCTCATTGCTGTAAATTATGCAAATATTTTCTTTTGATTGCAATTCTAAGCTAAGGAAAATATTACCAAATTTGTTCAGCATCTTTTTCAAAACTACTTCAAATAATTGCCTAAAACAAATCGTACACAAGCCCAAAAATTTAAAAATAAATCAACAAATCATAATAACATTATTGAAACAATTGAAAAGCAAAGCAAAATTAAAATTATACGTGCGTGCCTATCCATATCCTGATTTCAGAGCAAATAATGCCAAAATAAATTTCCGAGAAAAGGAGAAAAAAGTCTTAGATCAAATTTTAGGTGCAGGCAAATACGATGCCAGAATACGACCATCGGGAATAAATGGCACAGGTGAGCATATACTTTTACCAAACACTGTATAACCAGTCAAACTGTACCTCTATGATAAATTCTCTTAAAGCTAAAAACTTTTTCATTTCCTAAATTAGTTTTTAATTTTCAAAATTTAAAGAAACACGCTAACAGCAATTGGTATTATTATATTATATAACTGTTCTATATTTCTAAGTCTCTTATAAGTAAAACAAAAATCAAAAAACCAAAAAATAAAACGGCTAAATTAGTTTAGAGAGACCTTACGGTGACCTATTCATTAGTTTAGCTACGTAATCTTATTGCATTTAAAACGATATTAAGAAAAACTCACAATTTAAACCAACCAAACTCTATGCCAGATGGTCCCGCCATAGTCAGAATCAATCTATTCGTACGCAGTATAATGACGATTAGTGATATTAAAATGGTAAGTCACATATTAGAGTGAGCCAAAAACCAAAAAAAAAAAGATACAAAAAACAAAAAGTAGAAAAAAACCAAAGCAACTATCAAACCAATTGAAAACAAAAACCTTGGCCAACAAATTCGATAGACCCAATCTCTATTTCGCCCCATTTCGACCTCTCGCTCTCTCTCTCTCTCTCTGTCTCTCATCAACAAGCACACCATTCGACATGCAGTACACTATAGAAACTCCCCATCCATAACTAAGCATCTCCAAATGTTTTCGGTAGTAATAACAGCGACTAGAACCACATTGCTGAATGCTCTATGCTACTCTGCTCACACCGACACACACATATCTAACATACATATCTTTATAGATAGACGCTATACACTCACATACATACACTAAGCTAAGCAATAGCTCAATAAAATAAAAGAGATTTTACACTTTGTTTGTTTTTGCGTTAAAGTTGTGTTTCTAACTTTCTCTATCTATTCATAACAGTCTATCTCTCTCTCTCCCTCTCACTCTCTGTCTTTGTCTCTCTGTGTGTGTTCCTACCTCTCAGTCTCTTGTAGACATCCCGTATAGAAAATACCTAGCTGACCCATCTCCCTCTAGCCCAATCTCCCTCTGTTTTTAACCCTATATCTAACTTTGTTTGCTGTTCTTTGGCTATTGGAATTTGCGTTCTTTGCGTTTCACGTTCCACTTTCTTTTCTGTTTTTGTTCGTTTTGTTAAAGCAAAGCCACATTTATGGCACATGTATTTGGATACTCCAGTATGCATACATCTCTAAATGTGCATATATACACACATACATGCATACATGTATGTGTTCTATCTTTCGGTTTTGGTTTCACGTATTTTAGAGAACGCGTTTTTGCATTTTCCAATTTCGTTTCGTTTGTGTTTTTTGTTTCTTGACTTTCATGTTTTTTTGCCAAGGATACAATTACGCCCGACCAACATTGTTCTTTCCATTATAAACATATATATACATTCATATATAAATAGAGAACTATTTGCTTATATACTACTTACTATATACTACTCAACTATCTCTACTACTACTACTATTTCAACTAGCTGCAGTCATAGCTAACAGTATTTGCTTTTAAGTTCTCTTCTTTTGTGTTCAATTTGACATGCAAACGCATTAACTCTTATACTACAAACATACACTAACTCATACACATACACACACACACACACACACACACAAACACTGCTTTGCACACATGAGCCAAGTGCTGGAAAAACTCTTGATGCCTTAGCAAATCGATAAGTCATCAATTTCAAGTAAATTTTGGACATAAAACTGTTGCCTACTTCTGGGCTGAGCACAAAGCATTTTCGTTTTGCTAGTTTTCAACACACAGACATACAGACAGTAAAAACACATTTACACTCACTCACTTGTAAGTGTCCTGCAAACATTTAAACTCTAGAAAGATAGTGTGCCAGAATCTAATGATATTGCAGAGTCTCAAACTATAATCTCTCTTGATACATCCAATATATTCGCTGATATGAAAAATGATATCTCTTCGACTATCCCTAAAAAGATTTATTTTTCTAATACTGTTAAACTTTTTCCACAGTAATCTGATTTGTTTGATAAATAACCTAGAATATTTAAATATATAGAAACAATTCACTTCTCATAACTAAGTGACATCACTGATGGGTTGATCAAAAAATATGTATGTTGGGCTGCCATTAAAAAAATAAATATATATATACATATTTATATATTTCATATGGATACAAGAACAACTTCAGCATTCACCATAAAAATCATGCTTTACAATTAAGTGGACTACATGTAATCGTTGTTTCTGTTAAATGTTTTTATAATGTAATTCAAATTTTGCTCTCTCTCTCTGTCTCTCTCTCTCTCTCTCTCTGTATCTCGCTGTCTCTCACACTCCTTTTGGCCACATCAAAAAGTATTTAAATGTGTTTTGGAGGCTTATACAATAAAAAAATTAACCACTCTGTAATTGTGTGCGTGTGTTTGAAGCTCACTATCCACTTAGCCAACATCGTTTTATTTCCATTTCGATTGCAACAAAATTGGATTTTATTTACAGTTGAATTCGACGCGCGTGTGCTTGTGTGTGTGTGTGTGTGTGTGTGTGCGTGCGTGTTTGAGTGTGTGTAGCTGTCATGTTGGCTTTTGCCGCAGCAATGACATCATTAAAATTACGAGAGAATCATCCATATGCATAAATACTATATGCCGCGGCCCACGTAACAGTCATTTGTAAAAGTCAATAAAGTTAACAAAAGATAAATAATAATTATATGACCATCAATTAGCACATTTTAAGCGTATCAGGTCTCATTCGACATGCTCGACTCAATCCTTTGTTTCGTTTCTCGTCGCATTATACAATTGTCGCTCACACGAAACTCATACACATGAAAATACTTTTATGTTATTTAGGCTCTATTATGTATATATCAAAATCACAAATATATAAAACTATTTATAGATATTAGCTTATCTTTCTAAGATATATCAAGTGAGAGCAAAGTAATGCCATAACTAGTTATAAGCACCACATAGAAATAAAAATAAATCTTTGTTACAGCCAAGAAATAAATGTAAAAGTAAAACTCACATAAAACCAGTTAGAAACCAGGCGGGTACCAAAGCTCATTCGTCATTTTAAATATTTGATATGCTAAGTTTATAGTACAAAATTTAGCAGCAGCAGCACCCGCTGCCGAAGAAGGAGCTGTGTGGCCAGTCGGTCCTATGCCAGTGTGACCAGTTGTTAAATTCTGTTTATTACCCATTGTACAAAACGGTCTATCTATATGTATCATCCCTCCAGATGGTCCAGCCGTCGTGCGCGTCAACATATTCGTTAGAAGTATATCGAAAATCGATGATGTAACCATGGTAAGTCCGCGCAAAAATACAAAATGCAAAAAAAAGTAGTTAAGAACCACAGACTCTCAGACCTTGCCCTTGCCCAAATGTATATGTGTGTGAGTGCCTAAGAACTATGAACATCGTCCTCTGTCAGAAACGTTCGCTCTCACTCTGTCAAACTCTTTAGTGTCTCCCGCTCTCGCTCTCTCTCTAGCTCTGTCTCTAGCTGTCTCTCTCTCACTCTCTCTTTCTTCCTCTGTCTCACTGTCCATGTCAGGTTTGCTTCCCATAAACAATGCGCGTGTCTTATGTAACTGCCGTTAGTTGTTATGTCTTATCTATGGCCAGGCAATTGACCAACAGAAGAACACAAATACCATTATATATTATTAATAATAATACTTATGCTATATATATATTATATCGGATATTGGTATTTAAAAACTATCGATGTTTTATTATTTCAACACATTTTTAATTCAATCAACAAATTTTTTGCTTTTATTAATTTATAAAAAATTAATAAAATATATGAAAAATTTTGAAAAATTCTGTAAAGAAATTGTTGTTCCTCGTTTTGAACAATAAATTCGAATTAATTAGCGTTGTAATTAGATTGTGCATATTATAAAGATTTTAGTTCATTTATTTTCAAGTTTGCATTGGTAAAAATTAAGTTTTTTTTTCCTTAAAATTTTTTATATATGTTTGCTCTACAAAAATGTAAAATAACAAATCTGTTTTGTAGTACGAAATGAAACAAAACATAAAAAATGTCTTTTTGGATCTCTCTCTCCCTCTTTCTTTCTCTCTCTCTCTCTCTCTCTATCTCTCTCTCTCTCTCTCTCTATCTATCTACCTCTATATATCTCTCAATATGCAATACTCTGTCTAGCTCACACATTTTCTATATCTTTCTCACTTTCTTTATTTTGACCAAGTTATATTTCGATCTAGTTTTAATTTCAAGTCTAATCATCTCGTATCTATCAACCTACCAACTCTCTCTCTCTCTCTCTCTCTCTCTCTCTCTCTATCTATCTATCTCTCTCCATCTATGTATATCTCTGTCCCTCTCTGAGTTTCTCACGTATTCACTGTTAACGATAAACATTTATAAATTCCACTCAATGTTAATTATGCCTACATAAATTAACTTATTATCTTATATCAAATTACTACTAATTGTGATGATGATGACTGCCGGACAACAGCTATTCAATTATATATACATATGTATATCTATGTATATATATACATATATATAATAATAATATAACAATATGCTGGTTGTCGTGCGTATTTTCCGTTCAAATAATACATTAATAAGCAAACCTCAATTGATTGACGATTTTTAATATAACTCTATTATTTAAACGACAATATCCAATTTTGTCAATTTTACAATTGCTTTTGTTTTATTGCCTAATATATATATACTTAGCATCGAACAACCTAATTGCCTACAACAATGCAGCAAAATGTATGCAAAATATGTTACTCGATTTTTCCGTGTGCTTTGTACGTGTGTTGGTTGGTTAGCTATCTACTATAATTCCTCACCCACTTCACAAGTGCCGCCCCGACTCACAGTAAATTTTTCATTTCGAAACCATAAATAATTATTAAATGGTATATTGTTTGTTATTTGTTTAGTTTGACGCCTGGAAGCAATAGATATATTATTTATATTCATTTAAAAAAACATAAAACACAAAGTAAAATTAATAACGAAAACCGAAAACTAATTAGTTTGAAGCTTTCAAGCTCTTTAGCAAATTCAAAATGTGTGGCATGCATTTGATCGTAAAAACAATAAAAAAAAACAAATAAAAATTGATTAAAAATCTATACTAAAAAAAAGTAAAACTGTCCCACTTCGGATTATCGAAGACTTAATACCCTTGCAAAAAACAATAAAATAAAATTGTGAAAAAATTTAAATAAAATGATATACTACCTGATTTAAGGCTCCGATTGCGCTGGCTACAATACATTTGGCAACTAAAAATAAAACTAAACCAAAATTATATTAAGATATCCATTGCAAGGGTATATGGCTAAAATCGGTTAAACCTATTGATGTCATAAATTAGTCAACTATATTTATTGCTGTTTTAGAAAATCTAAAGGAAAGTAAATGAACCTAAACTTCACACTTCAATGAGATCCATGCAGACATTTTTGTGTATCAATTAGAAAAAATATTTGTTAAATTTGAATTCTGTATGTTTTCTTAATATTTGTATATCGTTTAACGTTTAAGTTTTGACATACAAATCGTGCACACATAAAATTCATCAAAAACTATGAAACTTAAAGCAAAGCTCAATGATAAGTTAGACATAAGATAATGCTAAGACATAAATGAATAAATAAACAAATATGTGTATATATGCATATATATTGAAATATATATACGTATATATAAATAGGTATATAAACTTGCACCCGATCGTTTATGAAAACAATGATAACTCATAAAGCAAATGCTGCTCGATTTTGATATGATAATTTTTTAGCGAATTTGCCCACATTAGTCCAGGTCAACATGTTTCTGCGCTCCATATCGAAAATCGACGATTACAAAATGGTGAGTGCAGGCGCCTACACAGTAATCGATTATATATGCATAAGCGTACAATCATATATAGCAATAATAATGCAACTAATATCGGAATGAATGTACATGTATACAAGTACAAATCCAAGCGCTTTAAAAATCTTGCTCAAATTATATGTTATACATAACTAAACAACAATAACATCAACAAACTACTCTCATATCTTATTTAAATTCTGTGTATGTATGTGTGTGCGTGTGTGAGTGTGCGTGTATGTATGTGTAAATTAAAATATAAGCACAAAACCTTTGCTTTTTCAAAAATATATCTATACATAAATAATATAGAACGAGATGTATATCTATGTATAAAAGTATGAAATAAATGTTAATATTAAATATTAATTATACATATATTAAATAATTTATAATTCAATCGATTGGCTGTATAAAATCATAAATATTTAATTTCTTTAACACTCTCCAATTGTCTTGCAAAATTCAAAATATTTCACCAGAAATCTCTTGCACAGAAAAATATGTTTAACAAAATTCTAAAAATCGAAAACATTTTTCGGCGCACCGAAAGTTCATACTCTTGTAGAGTTGAGCTAAAATTGCAATAATTCATATTATAGAATCATAAAATTTATGTTGTCTACGAAAAACTGAAGTACCCACCATCTTCAAATCATTCAATGTCAACTCACTTATAATCAAATGGAACCCATTGATAAATATGTTGGATTTATGTGTATAGCGTTAATGAAATACATGTATTAGCTAAGTACACTATGACCTTCATCTTCCTAAATGTTTTCGCAAAACTCTCATCTACAAGAATATAAAGTTGTTCATTTCTATGTCAACATTAATTTGTAATATAATTCCGATTCACCCAATAACAGTAAGAGATTTCTGTTCTTTTATTTAGATACATCATTATTTATATTTGCAAGCATACATGTCTTAATGTATGCATCTATATCTATGTATATTTCTCAATGTACCTTTATAGATACACGTTTAATTCTAATATGTTCTTTCACTTATAACTATTTTATATAATTTTCTCTACTTTTGTTTACAACAAAATCTCTGTATGCGCGCGCTCTCTCTCTGTCTAACCCTTTCTCTATCTCTCTATATATATATTTATATATGTATTTCTCTCTCTCCGTCCCGCAATATATATATATACATAAATGTATGTATATATATATATATATC
The DNA here is from genome assembly GCA_035045185.1 of Drosophila meridiana. Lineage (NCBI taxonomy): Eukaryota > Metazoa > Arthropoda > Insecta > Diptera > Drosophilidae > Drosophila > Drosophila meridiana. Next base: position 18,852,808 of record JAWNPF010000055.1, on the reverse strand, counting down.
TCTCTGTGTATCTCTCTCTCTCTCTCTCTCTCTTTTTTTTCTTTCCCCCTATCTCTATCTTTGCCTCTTTTTCAACACGCGAAACAAATTTAAGATAATCTTATAGCAAGTTAAGCTAGCTGTTAAGTTTACATCTGTAAGTTTGTCATAGTCTAAAAACAGTTTGCTAACGATTGAAAATATGTTAGCCTAAGTCTAAGCAAGCAAACTAGGAATGTAACTAAGTTCAGACTCTCAATCATCTCGCCAGCATCTGCTCATTGAACAACAAAATTTCACCGATTTTCAGTACCATTCATTTCTTTAGCCAATAAGCGTTCTTCATTTAACATTTTTAATTCCATATATATTTCTTATAATCAATTGAGAATTGAGAAAGCCAATGAAAATGCTTACCACACATGCAACGAGTTCAACATATTTTTATTTTAATTTAAATCAAACTCAAACTGTAAGTATGGAAAACAAACAGCCTTCATTAAATTCAGCGCGTGTTCAGGGACTCTGCATTTGTCATTCTCATATCCGCCACAACAAATTACAGTCCCTGAACACATACAAAAATCTATTCATTCTGACAGTTGTCTCATATATATATATATATATATATGTATTAAAAAAACTGGCATCAATTTATGAAGTGGAGCCACAGTCGCATTCGAACAAATACGTGTAAATGCCGTATATGTATAAAAACCCATTATTTGTTATAATTATTCAAATTTATTTGTTGTCAGTTTTTTGCTTCAAATGTTTACAAATGTCATCTGGCCTTGCATTTTCACATTGATATTAAAAAAAAGGGGATACAAAATATTAAAAATAATGAAAAAAAAACTTTGACGCCATAAATAAAATAGTTGCCGACTTCATTATGAACAACTAATAGGATTTTATTAATCAATTCAAGTTTCTGTTTCCTATATAATTTGTGCCTTCCGCTGAATGGAAACCCCTAGTTTATCATTTGATCTACTTATATAGAATATGTATTGCATGCATTAATCATATTTTGTTGTTACGGCATGCATTATTTGGGGTTAACATATTAAATATTAAATACTGGAACTTCCATTTTTTTCATATACTATGGGAGCCAGGAAACTTTGCTGTTTCGCAAAAACAGTTCGCAGATTAAACATAGACTTTATGACGTTTTCATTGTTATTGAAATAACCTTTGATTCCAGAATTTCATTTATTTTCTTTCTTCCTTTAAATTACATATTTTGAAAAATTCCACGAAGGGAAGCGAAATATTTTAATATGCAAAGCGTCACGAAAATCATTTTATAAGTCTTACAAAAGTTCTGCATGCAGAGTTATAAGTTAACTATAAGAATTCATTTATATTATATGATATAAAGATTTATACTTATATTGTATATATTCTAATATGAATGTCTAAGCATAAACCTAGTTACTATATAAGCCTGATTCTTTACCGATATGCTATTGCTATTGCTTGCTTTTACTGCCTGTTTTATTGTTGCCTCAGCTTTTGGCTTCGCCTGCGCCATTGCCCTGCTTGTGTCTCCTGCTCAATAGATATTTTATTATTGCTTATGAATTTTTGGCACGTTGCAAGCTGCTTTTTGCCCCTTTTGCTTTTTGCTTGCTTTGTATTTTGTATGCAACACGTTGCAATGCGCCGAACAATGCATTGGATAATGATGTTCATGCTGAATGCGGTTGATGTTGCATGCTCAGCATCGCAGGCGCATCTTGAATTGCATTTTGATTCCATTTACATACATATATATATGCATAAAATAAACATATATACAAACTTGTGTATGTGCCATGACATGAATACTACTTACATACAACTTATACCAATACCATGCCGAGAATATGCAACTAGCCGAAAAGCAAAACGCCTTATTCGACAATATATACAACAGTTTCAATTATTATCGCCACCATATATACTCTTCTTACTAACAAATATAAACTAACTACTCGCAAAAAAATATATATATATAAAACGTTCGCCACGCCTCGCCACGCCTTGCTCGCTCTCTCATACAATTTACCACAAAACAAAACAAATTATATGTATTTAAAAAAGAAAAAAACATCGCTATCTGAAAATAAAGTTAATGTCCCCTCGCAAAAGCAAGCCCACCAATTGATACGCCCCACACCCACCACAAAAAAAAATAAAATAAATAAAAGAAAACAACAACAAAATACTCGAGAAATTTTCAAAATTTGAGAATAATCGAAATTTGCATTGTAGTTCGAATTGAATTGCATTGAAACTGAAACCATAATTAAAGACTATTGAATGCCCTGCACTGCCCAGCACTAACAAAGCTCTCTTTTATCCCAAAACAAACAATAAACGTTTCAATCGCGCACCTCAGGAGTACAGTGTACAGTTAACCTTTCGAGAACAGTGGACGGATGAGCGTCTCAAATTCGATGATATACAGGGTGAGCAGGCGCTGAAGCCCTATGGCCCTTCGCTACGGCACTAAACTGAGAATGTATCCTAACTATCTTTAAAGGCCGCTTGAAATACCTAACACTGACGGAGGCGAATCGAGTATGGATGCCGGATTTGTTCTTTTCCAATGAGAAGGAGGGACACTTTCACAACATCATTATGCCCAATGTGTATATACGTATATTTCCCAATGGATCTGTGCTCTACAGTATACGCATCTCATTAACATTGGCCTGCCCAATGAATCTCAAGCTATACCCATTGGATAGACAAATATGCTCACTACGAATGGCCAGCTGTAAGTGATAAGGATATGCCACAAATATAACTGCACCTTTACCTTAACGCATCTATATATCAATAAAGATATATCTCCAATCAATATTTCGTCATAATCAATATATATATTCGTTAGATCTTATTCTATAATAACTTTTCGAATATTCGATACCCTATGATATTAATCTAAGTCTTTTATATTTTATTTTATATTCTGAACTCTATCTATATAAAAAACTTCAAACATACATAATTGAATCTAACATACATATATGATCTTCCTTTTCCCTTAGACGGCTGGACTACCAACGATTTGGTATTCCTTTGGAAGGAGGGTGATCCAGTGCAAGTGGTAAAGAACTTACACCTACCTCGCTTCACATTGGAGAAGTTTTTGACTGATTACTGTAACAGTAAAACCAATACGGGTACGTTTGTTTGTGTGTGTTTTAACTGTTGTGTTGATGGTGTTTGAGAACTAACTCTATATAATTTAACTTTTAAATCTATCTATATCTTAACTTTGTAATGTGTTACTTTGTATGTGTAGCTTTAGTTATTTTTCATAATTTCATTGAGAGTTTTTTGCATCGGTTCATCTGAGTTATGCATCCAATAACTACTTTATTTACGTGTATCTATAGTATGTCTTTTCAATATAGTTGTTCGCTTGTATACTCTATCTATAATAAACGGCATCATAAGCACTTCATAGCAAACACTAACACACACACACAATCACATACCCACACACACATGTAATGATGCCGTTTACACATGAGCATCTCGTTGGGCCGTTATCAATGCCCGAATCGCATAAAAACCAACTTTTTACGATGTAATTCACACACACTCGGAAGACACCCACCCACACCCACACATATACTATCAAGTCTAGCTGCCACACTCACACGCCCATTTTAAGTGCAGTTTTTGGCATCGCGTGTCGCCTTACCTTAGCCGAGTTTTTATGAGCACTTTGAAATCAGTTGGCGCTTTAAGCAAATGTTTACCTTGGCTACCAAGAACTATTTCGTACATATAGCCGAGCATCTGGGTATCGCAGCTCTGAGGAGTATCTGAGGACTGTGAGACGACAGCCAAATACGAAGCGGAAAAAGAAAATGAAAGAAAATGGCGAAAGGCGGGCCACGGAAAGCAAATTAATCGAGGAAATTGTCTGCGACGCAGTTGCTTAAACTTGCACAAAGAGCAAATATCCCCCAATCCATAGCCCCCATCCTCTCCAATAATGATGATCTATGAGTGTGTGTGTGTCTCTATGTGACTGAGCTGTGGCATACAAGCACGCAAAACTTTTTCACAAACTTGGCAAATTGTCTGTCAGCATCTTTGGGTGGATAATTTATAGCTAGAAAATGCAACCGATTTGCGCCTCCGCAATTTGCCTCCCATGCACACTTCACAGCAAATGCGTATGCTGTTCCCTGCCAGCGCGAAATGCAAATAACTAATGATATCCATTTGCATTGTGTTATGGAAAGCATGCATTTGATATAATCGAAGGCAGCTCCCTTGTCATTATAATATTTATGTTCAAGGGTTATGATAGAAAAATCCTATAGTAACATTTAACTATATACTTAGGTATAATGGAAGTTGAGCTCTCTAGCTGTTTATGCTCTTTTAGTTGACCTTAGAAAGCGAGTATATAAGAGAACAGATGAAATCAATAATTATTTGCGAACTATAAATCGAATTATATATATAGAATTCTAAACAGAAAAAAAAGAAAAGTTACTAAAAGAATTAGAAAAAATGTTTATGATTTGATAACTAATAAAAAAATAAAAGCGATATTTAAAACCGAACATAGTTTGATTAGACAATTGATTCCAGCCACACATGCTCGATATAGATTCCTATATAGATTATAAACCCCTCATCTATTCTTGTCTGCTAAAACAATAAAAATATAACTTAAATTCAAATATAACTGACAGCCATTATACATTTTCATTATTAATCATAATCTTAAGTCTCTCATCTTATCTCAGTTCGACGCCCATGCAAGCCCGTTTCATAGTTGGCAACATTTTCAGCTCATTCGAAGGCTTCAGAACCATTTAATTAAATTCACCCATCTTAATCATTCGCTTAGCTCGCATTACCCGCATTAGACGCGATGCATGAGCCCGCAACTCATCTGCCCGTTCACTAGTCTAGCAAGATGAGTTATACTATATACGCATATATGTATTTTTTTCAAACCATATTTTCCCCAACCCGTTCTTAGACGTTGCGTAGTTGTTTGAATTTAGTTCGCCTTGAACTTAGTTGCTCACATAAAAGTTTATTAATTTTATATCTTCTATGAGCGTTTAAAATGGAGAAAAAACTGGCCATAGATAAAATGCAAAAAAAAAAAAATATTATTACGAATATCCAAATAAATAAATGCGCCTGCGAACAAATATATATATATTTCTAAATATATAAATATATTTAGTACCCCAGAGAAAGCCAGACCCTTCGAAAATAAACCGCTGATCAATTCAAACGAGAGCAATGCAAATGAAAATGAAAATGAAATCAATATGAAACAAGTAAGAGTGCTCTAGTCGAGACTGCTCGACTAGGGGATACCCTGAGCCCTGTAAAGAGCCAAATATTTAATCATTCTACGATTTTGTATGCATACATACAAACATACATATGCATACATACATATGCACGCACGCATAAGCGCGCGCTCTGCCAACTGCGCAGTTGACGCAGCGACTGCGCTTGGGCTGCAATGTGGGCATTACTATGGAAAATTAATTGTTTAATAACTTTGCTTAGCGATGGACTAATTGCATCAAACTTTCACAACTTATTTATGACATTCATATGTGTGTAGGTGCCAAAGCACAAGTCTCTAGTATTTGATTTGCGCTTTTTACAAATAGGGGGCTATTGGGGGCGAATGGGGTGTGGCATCCAAAATCTAAAGATAACGTTATCTCCGTATTCATTACACTCAACTACACTGCAAATTTGAAGTCTTTAGCTCAAAAGATGTACAAACCAAGCCCTAAAAACATATTAAAATTATCGATAAATGCTCATAAAATCGAAATGGAATGAGTTATCGGAAAAATTTTATAAACTTGTGCAGCGTATGGTATTATCGAGTATTCATGTAAAATTTCAAGTCTCTACGTTGCGTACTTAAAAATATCTCAGCGTTCACACGGACGGACGGACGGACGGACGGACGGACGGACGGACGGACGGACGGACGGACGGACAGACGGACAGACGGACAGGGCTATATCGACTCGTCTTGTCGCGCTGATCAAGAATATATATACTTTATGGGGTGTGGCACGCCTCCTTCTGCCTGTTACATACATTTTCACAAAACCATTATACCCTGATTTCCCATTTTCAATGGGCTCAGGGTATAAATATGAGAATGTTAAATATTAAACAGCTTTGTCTTGAAGAGTATGGAACGCAATGTCAACAAATTAACGGAAATGAAGGGCGGCTACAGCCAGGCAGCATGGGGGCGTGTTCGCAGCGGAAACTAACAACAGGAGCCACAACAACAGCAACAACAACAACAACAGCAGCAGCAACAACACGCGCACCCGCTCTACAAGCCCCTACGAACTTCATTTCCGTTAAGAATTTTTGTTGCAAGCAAGAAAAATGAACAACAACAACAAAAACAACAACAACAACAAATTGTCAGAAAATTGAATTGATGTTCAAAATACGATTTTGCCTATGATGCCATTTTATAATTTTCGAACTCAACTCTGTTTCTTATTCCGTCTCTCAATGTCATACTCTATTTATTGGTTCTTTTCTTTTCCCTTACTTGTTTTGTATATACATTTATTTAAACCACCCACTGTGCATCATATTATCTTTTTTTATGTTTTTTTCTTCTTCGGCATCCATCCTCTTTCCTGTACAAAAAAACAAACACACAAAGAACAACAAAAAATTCATGGATAGTAAATGTTTTCTTAATTTTTGATTTCTTCTTTTCGTGGCAAAATTTCAAAAGCAAGCAAATTGATTTTGGGTTTCACTGATTTATTGGATGACAAATTTGTTTTGATAAATATATTTAAAATATTGGAAATGTGCGTGTGTTTTGTCTGTGTGTTTCTACTTATTTTTTGTCAGTGTGTAAACCCATCTACTCTCTGTGTACATATACATATGTGTGCGTGCGTGTGAGACTAACAACAACAAAAAAAAAAGAAAAGAAAAAGAAAACAACTAACGCCATTTAGAATCCTTCCCGTACATTTTGAGTTTGACACAGTTTTATATTACCTTGTATACTCATAGGTGAATACAGTTGCCTCAAAGTCGATCTACTATTCAAGCGAGAATTCTCATATTACTTAATACAAATTTATATACCATGCTGTATGTTGGTCATTGTATCATGGGTATCATTCTGGCTGGATCAAGGCGCAGTGCCAGCGCGCGTATCGTTAGGTAAGTGCCCAACCAAAGATTGAGTATGAAAAACACGTTTCAGCTAAACCAACTCTAGACTGCTGGTAACCGATATTCCCAATTATATATTGTCTTGTCTCTACTCTCACTCTCCACTATCTGAATTCTATTGTCCACATATATTTGTTCTAGGTGTAACCACTTTACTAACTATGGCTACGCAAACATCGGGCATTAATGCCTCACTGCCGCCCGTTTCCTATACAAAGGCAATCGATGTTTGGACCGGCGTCTGTTTGACGTTTGTCTTTGGGGCGTTGCTCGAGTTCGCCCTGGTGAACTATGCCTCCCGCTCAGGTTTGAATAAAGCTAGTAATTGAGATTTGATATGCTTCTTAACAAACTTACTTAATGTATTAATCGATGGTGTTTATTCTATTTTTACTCTTGTTTTTTAAACATTATTTTTATCGAGTTCAACGCATATACATACGTATACATATATATATGTAATCAATAAATGTATATATATATGTATATTTATCTATATGCTCCGTGTAACGTATATTGTGTATATATACTCATATGTAACTACAACTACTCGCATATATAATAAACAAACTCGTAACGGACTGTCACCGACACATACACTCTCACACACACTCTTACACACACCTACACATTGTTGAGCTTCACAACTACACCCGTCGGAGTATCACACAATTTTTGTCGGGCAACAAACAAAATGATTTTTGATCTACAACAACAACTACAACTACAACTACAACAACAACCAGCAGCTACTAACTATTTTTTAACAGCTATAAGCCAACGATTTGTAGTCTAGCATTTATTTTTCATTCAATATCTATAGTATCAATATATATACTATTTTTATTTTGGATTCTTTTTGATTTATTCATTCATATAAATATTGTAACTACAAAATGATTTTTGCATATATACTTCTACTAATCCAATTGTTTTGATTTACTCTCTTATTTCATTTCACACACATACACGCAACAACAATCATCCCACTCACACACACACTCACACTCACACTCACACACACACTCTCTCTCAAACCAAAACGCGTTTGATAAAAAATTGAAAAAATTTGACGACGAAATTTTTATTTTGGCTTTCGCGATACCAAACGCAAACACTATTTATTAAATGATATTTTTTCTGTTTCTGTTGCCATTCACTTGTATATATTTCAAATCAAACACTAAACATACATACATACATATAATTTCCAATTGACAAAACAACTTGCACTTGATTATAAACATCTTGAACATTTTATTGAATTATTGGTTTTTATTTTGCCAACCCTTTCAAATTGTTTAATGTTTCTGTATGTGTGATCTATCTATCTCTGTCTGTCTCTCTTTCTTTCTCTCACTCGCTGTCTCTGTCGCTATCTAACTGTATAACTGTATAAATGTGTGCTATGCATCTTAATTAAAATCTGAAAAAAAAAAACAAAAAAAAAACTAAAAATAAAAAAAAATAAAATCACAAATTTTTCAACTCAACTGTAAATTTCGCCAAAAAAAAAAATGAAATCAACATCAAAATCTGTCTATCGAACTATTCGAACAATCCATCTTTTGTGGAACAAATAACTTCTTGTCCAACATCTTCCTATCACATGCAACAATATACGGATCGGGCCGCAGACATGCATAAGGAGAATATGAAAAAGAAACGCCGCGATTTGGAGCAGGCCAGTTTAGATGCCGCTTCAGATCTGCTCGATACAGATAGCAATGCAACATTCGCAATGGTACTTACCTTTCAATTTACTAACGATTTTATTTACATTGAGTAGCTGAAGAACTTAAGGGTAGAAAGAAAGGATTCAATCAACTCAAAGAAAAGAAATTTGTGATATATTTACTTTGATTTCTGATGCACGAGCTTCTATCGTATTTCTAGTTTCATTAGAGGATATATGAGTGCAGAGCCTTGAGGCTGTAAAATTTAAATTCCAAAATCAATATTTGAATTGTTAGACAATGCAAAAGAACAATAGAGAGTATTATATAAACAAATTAAATTAAACAACGAATAAGCCATATTGAGTTTCGTGCGATTTAGCTGTTGTTCATATGTAAGTAATAAGTACTTACAATATTTAAATACGTTAGGCAATAATTTCGAAGGATTTGCAAAGTATTTAGAACCCATTGCCAAGTTTAATCCACATCAAACCATTTAACTTAAAACAAAATCCTCTTTATGAGCTTTCTTAACAATCAAATGGAAAACAAAACCAGAACTCAAATTGGCTATTTGCAAAATGTTTATGATAAAACTATTAAAACAACTATTTCCTTTTATATTTGCCTCTTTTTATTAAAAACCACACACACACTCACACACAAATACACAAAATTTAACAACTTTTTTCAAACGTGCTCATACGCAACACACACACACACATAACAACTCACAACTTAACCTCAAAAATGATAAAACACACAAATAAAATACAAAACAAAATAAAACAAAAAACATCATCAAACATCGCTGCTTGGCATTCAATCGACCCAACCAACTGAACTGGAATTTGATGAAAAATTGCATCGAAATTAAATGAAATTACGCACACGCCACACCCATTCACGTCATTCGCCATTCACCATTCGCCATCCGCCTTTCGCCTTCCGCCATTCGACATTCACCATTCGCCATTTGCCATTTGCCACTGCATTTCGTAATCGCAACGCCATCCAATGACCCAACACCCCCAACGCCCCGCTCATTGCATCAACTACAATCAAAATTCCATGTCAAACGGCATCGCAATATTCGCGCGGGGCTGGCCTGCAGAAGCCGCTGGTGCGTCATCCGGGCGATCCGTTGGCTTTAGAGAAGCTGCGCCAATGTGAGGTCCACATGCAGCCCCCAAAGCGTCCCAGCTGCTGTAAGACTTGGCTATCCAAGTTTCCCACAAGGTAACTGCTCAACTGTCGTACGCAACCGTATTACTTAGTTGAATTTCGTTAAACAAAATTTTGTAGTAGTTGATGGATTTCCTTTTTGATGTTGTGAATATGTATCTACAACTTGCTCACTCTGTCTCTCTCTCTCTCTCTCTCGTTCTATATACTATCAATTTTATATATATATTGACTTTTTATGCCACTAATTAACAGTAATTGAATTGAGTCCTGAAATTGAATCTTGTACTTTACATTAAAGACAAACCCGATTCGAGTTCTGCTTTGCTGCTTGCCATCATCATTTCTTTTGCTCGCTGTCTTTTGTTTCAATGTTTGCTGCCAAATGATTTGCCATCTGGCCTTCGCAGAGTCCAGAGTCAAGTAAAATGTGACAATATAATTTGCTTAACGCTCTGTGCCAATTACACTGTGCAACAAAGTTTTAAGTGAAGCCAATTTAAAAGAACTTTTTAACTATAGTTATCTTCTTATTTTTAACTCAAATAAGTAAGATGCGACTTTAAATTAATATCATACATCATACGTCATCTTGAAATGTCAAACTTATCAATATTAAATTAATTTCATTTTTCTGTTGCGGAAATTTATTAATTTTTTGTATCCTGATATCTTCGAGTTCTACATTTTCGACGAATTTTGCTTTTTACTTTAACATTTTTAAGTATTCAATAATACCACTGGGTATTTTCTTCGTATGTTTATATAATTAATTATCTAAAAATCAAAACCAAAAACTTGTTAAACAGTGTAACTTGGTACAGTTTAAACTTAAAAAATTTTGTTGTGTGCTTTGCTTTCTATTGATTTGTTTGTTTTAAAGGACAAATTATGTTGTAGAATGAAAATTTTCATCCCATAGTGCCACACCACATCCCAAAAGTCCATATGTCCAGCTAGTTGACCATATGCTTATGTTTTTTTTAATAGATCTTATTTCCTTAATGAACACTCTTATGATTTTCACGCACGTAGCTGAAACTGAAATTTTGATTTCCTTTCTTCAAATATTTAAAACAAACAAATTATTTTGCCATCAAAATAAAACAGAAAACTTCTTAAAGGCCACGCAAAAAATACAAAAAATAAAATTAAAAATTAAAACCAACCAAAACAAAGAACAATCACAAATCAAAAAGCCAATCTCTAGATGATCAATTAATGTGTTTCGTACTTGTTGAATATTTATCCAAGACAATGTTCTAGATCGAAGAGAATCGATGTTATCTCGCGAATCACATTCCCGCTGGTCTTTGCGCTCTTCAATCTGGTCTACTGGAGCACATATCTCTTCAGGGAGGAGGAGGATGAGTAAATGCCGTTTAACTTATATTTACTTAATATATATTTAGAGAGAAACACTGGCACAACAATACCAAAAATTGTACTAACCTATTATATCTCTCTTTTTTAATTTCTACTTTCATTTACCAATTTACGTTCGAAATTCTTTTGCGTATGGCTTTCGTTCGGCTTGGTTTTTTGCAAATGAACACTATATCCATATGATTTTTGATTCGATTAATTTACAAAAAAAAAAAAACGAAATCGAAATCGAAAATGAAAACGAAAACAAAAAGGACCTTCTAAAGCGCGTCCGCGTCTCTGATAACCAAAGGCTATGTAGAATCCAACATGAAATTTACAATACGGCACAATTATATGCATACCGATGTGTATGCGTATATGTTCGTATATATAAATATATATATAAATGTATGCTTTGCTTGATCAAATGGGGCGAGACAAGGCTTCAAGGCATTTCCACTATAAGAAAATTCGATAGACAACAAAGATATTTACTAACTATAAGTTAAATTGATCAAGTACGACTGCATAGTAGATAAAAGAAATTAATGAAATTGAAGAGAAATCAAAGATGTATTTTAAAGAGGAAACAGAAGCGGACAAAGCGATTTGTAGGCGATTTGAGATACGCTTTCAGCTCGACTTGTTTCAATTTGTTTTTAATGCTCAAAATTGTTGAAAAAATTAAGGTATAACAAATTTTTAAATAAATCATTTATAGGCTTAAATCCATATACGTTTTGTTCATAATTCAATTAGTTTAGTTCCAAACAAATTACAATTAATTTGTACTTAAAATTCGCTAAGTTAGTTGTAAAAGAAGATGCAAAAATGCGAAGAAGAAGAAGAAGACAAAAGACGAAGAAGGAGAAAGGATAAAGTGAAGTCGCACGACGTTTGTAAATATTGTCATATTGTCAATAAGTTTTAAGTCAACTAGTTTATACAATTCGAATTCTAAAATGCAACTTTAATGCGAAAAAACGAACAACAATTGCGTGTAGATAAATTTAAGTTTAGATATAAATAAGCAACAACAACTGCAACAACAACAAAACCAACAACAACAACTAAAACAAATTCTAGGCAAATTCAATTATTATGTTCACAATCGAATTAAAAAAAAATAAGAAAGAATAACAAATAAAACTCAATACAAAACATGATACAATGTTTTGTTTATTCACACACCCACACACACACACACACACACACACAAACACGCCCACACACACGCACACGCACTCACACACGCACGGAACACAAAGCTAAGTGAGTTTTCTATTCAATGATAACCTGGCAGCACGTATTACAAATATTTTTTGCCATGCCACATCATTTGTGTCCTATGTAAACTCAGTTTCCTTTGGGTCTATGCGACTGAAATTTGATAAGAGCTGCTTCTCCATCGCTGCTAGAGTGACATATATCGGAACTTAACATATAGCTGCCATAGTTATAGTTCGACCACAAATAAAACAACAATAATTGCTCATACTCTCATATATTTGAAATATACCACTGCCAGGGTATTCACACTTCGGAGTGCTCCGAAGTTCAAGTTCTCTCTGATTTATCGCAATATTGAATTGGTGCAAAATGCATTGTTTGAATGGAGCTGGTGGGTATTGCAAGTTTTTATTCCTATTGAAATGCATCAACTAATAGAACAATTCCATACATATACAGCAACTATATACTTATATATCGAGTTTTCCTTTTGCTTGTTTACTACTTCAACCAATTGAATTGTTTACGTAGCTTCAAATTATTTTAGATATATTAATAGAGTTAACTCTGAGTTTTTTAAAAATATTTATATATACATTTTACTTAGTATAAATTAGCTTAATATTTCAATTCGATTATTTATTTGGAAACAAGCGAAACTAATATTGAAATTAAGTACGATTTGAAGCTTGTGTTTCCATTATTTAGTTATTTTCCTTAAGTAGATTAATAATTAATTAATAAAACTTAAATATCAAATGAAACCATAAAACCAGTTAACAGACAATACAAATAGCTTATTACGTATCACAAAAACGAATTTTTTATTACAAAACCAAAAACCAAATCAAAAAAACAAAATACATTTACGAAACCAATTTATAAAATAGTTACCTTGGATCACATTTTGATTGAAGGCCTGGCATTTGAATCAGAAAACAAAATTGTTTTTTCGTTTTTATTAAGTGCCTTTTGTATGAGGAGTGAGTCCTGCAGTTAACAAAAACTGGTCGCTTTCCCAGTTGGAACCAATTAATAATATACGCAGCTCGAGTTCCCCCTTGAAATTACTTAATAAAAACTATGCACAAACACCAAATACTTACGATCCTAAGATCATAACTGAATTCTACATAGCAACGACAACAACAACAAAACAAAAACCAAATAAAGAGTCCCTGACTAAAACGCAACTAATATTTTGTAGTTCTATCATACTTTTATTCAGCTTGTTTCTTTTTCGTTATTAAACTTCTTTCTAATATTTTGTAATGCTATGCTTTCATAATATTTTCGCCTTTTGTTAATATAAACCTAAATAAAAACTATTTATAATAAAGGTAAGCCGAAAAAAGTAAAAGAAAAACAAACAAAAATAAAAACAAATCAAAAATCAATGATAAGTACGCACTCACACATAGATATATATATATATGTATATATATATATACTACTATATATACATATATATTATATATATTATATGATTATAATTGTCACTAAACAAACCTCAAGAGGAAATGAAATAAATGTTGTAAAATTCGTGCCAAGCAAGAAACAAATAAAAATTTCACCAAAAAACAAAAAAAAAACAAAAATTAACTAAACTAGCTAATAATTATACAAAAAGAAAACAAAAACAAATGTGGACAGTCAAAGTAAAAACTAGTTGTATATGAAGCTATAGTTATTGAACATACAGGGTTTTAAATGTGAGCAAATAAGTAGTCGATGGTTCGGGCAAACAGTTGAAGGCCAAGAAAAAATAAAATGTGTTTGGGTATGCTGTTTCATAAGTGTTTGATTGATGTTGATGTTGATGTAGCACTGATATACATAAAGATAACTGAAAAGGGGTAGAAAACAAAATGAAAGCGACGTAGTTCTTAGCACATCGATCTATCGATCGGAGCAATTGGCTCAGCTTTTCCAGTTCGTGTCTATAGTATTTTCGTACGATGTTAGATCAAACAGTTTCGGCCAACCCGAAACTTGGCGTAGGTTGTGTGCTGTTCAGTTGCCGTTCATCAATTTGGTCAATTATCATTTAGCAGAGGGACATAGAAGAGGGAAGTTTTCTTTACCATGCGGCAGTCCAATACTTCGGTGTAAATAATTTAAATATATACGCATATAGATACATAATATATGTAAATGTCATATGGTTAGGTTTAACAATTGCACAACTTCTAGATGCGATCCAAAAGTAAAAAGACTTATAAGTTTCGAAGTGACATCAAAAAGAAATGACATTTAGCAACCAAAACGTAGCACATAAGTGAACATATGTGTAGTTAAGTTAAGTTCCAAGCAAACGCAGTGTTGCATAACGCATGCACATAGAATAGTCAAGAAAGAAAATAAAGAAGCAAAGAAAACATTACTAATATTAACTAATTACTACTAACACAAGGCCAAAGCCCATTTGCATTCTACACCAACACAGACAGACAGATAAACAATTGATTCTCTTCACATCACTTTCCAACACTATTTCACTCTTTACTCTAAACAAATTTAACTCGCACAAATTGAAAGTAAATGAAAATTATAAAAAAAATTTTAAAATCATAACACATATCTTCAAGCATTAAAACTACGGCGGCCCTTTAGCCCAGCCCAATTCTAACAATCAAAAAAAAAAAAAAAAAAAAAAAAAAAAAACGAAAGTAAATAGAAAACCTGCAATTATCATTTCTAAGAGGAACAAACACATATATTGAAAAATGTAAATACGAATCAGTTACAAATCGAAAACCTGCAACATCCTTACTTTATAGAGCTAAGTGAACACACACACGCAGACACACCCACACACACAGACACACACAACACACACAAACACACACATAATTAACAAATAGCTAACACAGATACATCAGAAAAACACATTCTAAAAGTTAAGATCATGCGATCAAGCTAAAATTAAAGAATTAAATTAAAACAAAACAGAATTTGCTGTAGTGCAGCCCGTGAAAGTAATTGAAATTGAAAGCAAATATACCGAAATCAAACAACAACTAACACCAAAACCCGAAAGCAAAACAAAAAACAAGGCAAATAAAAAGAGATTATGAAATTTTAATGCATAAGTAAAATATTAGTGAAATAATTATACAAAATAGTTGAAATAATTGTTGTATTGCCATAAACCCGAAACGAAAACAAAAACCAAATCAAATGTGTAAAACCCCCAGAATAATGAAAATGTTTGTGAAATGTTTATAAATGAAAAAAAAAAAAAAAAAAAAACAAATAAAAAAAATACAAAAAAGCAGAAAATAAGAAAAATACACAACATGGCATGTTTAAATAAAAACCCAAATTTAAAATGTAACAAAAACTCTTTTTATTTTAGAGCATAATATAACAGAATTTTTCGCTTGGTTATGGCAGCTTTAATACTAATATTGAAGCTATTTCTTATTCTTAATAAATAAATTTATTTTATTTTATTATTCATTATTTTTTAGAGTGGTCCTGGGCTTTATTTAAGCCAAGTGGAGTTGGAGATGTGTTATGTTGAATGGAATATTTATTGTTATATTAAATCAGTTTTTGGGCAAAATATAGATCATTATTTGCGTATGCAAAATATAACGTATTACTTTTTCTTTATACTTTTTGTTGATATATTTTATTTCTAAAAAATTAATGATCTATTTTATTCCTCACATTGAGCTAAAACTTTATGTTATTTTGTTTGAAATATAACATCTTCGACTGCTTACAACCACAGAGGAAAAATGTAACGTATTACTTTTTCTTTATACTTTTTGTTGATATATTTTATTTCTAAAAAAGTAATCATCTATTTTATTCCTCACATTGAGCTCAAACTTTATGTTATTTTGTTTGAAATATAACAGCTTCGACTGCTTGCAAGTTGCAACTACAGAGAAAAGGAAGATTATTAACTGTTGGCCAACTGCTTTCGTTAACATGCAAGCACAAACTGTTAACATAACAGCTTCATTGATTTGTTCTTAATATGGAACAGTTAAGAACTGCTTGTATTAGAATAATCCAAGCAGTTAAATTAGAACAACGTAAATAAGCAAGCAGTCATAGAACTGTGTGAGAGCAGGAAACGTACACTGCCTTTTATGTAAAAGCAGTTTTTTTTTCTTATAGCAATCAGCATTTGAGGGCAGTCAGACGAGTTTCAAATAAAAAATTTGTTTTAACCAATTGGCTATGAATAAATAACATCACTAAAAATCGTGTTTTAATTGATGTTGATAATCATCTAAACTTTAGTTCATATCCATTCCATGCAGCAAACTGTTCCGGCAAACACTAGGTTATGCTGTATAATTCAGTTGAGGGGAATGAATGCAATAAACACTTTAAGCGCTAAATTGACGTCCAATTTTCGGCACGATCTTACCTCTTAATGATAAAAGTGATCGCGTGCTGTGCGAATCTATTGCATGTCCAGCCATTTACAGTTATCACATAAGGCGGGAAGCTACTGACCTTTAAATAGGGCCAACTTGTGAGGCAGCTGCATCAGTTGCATCAAAATGTTGGACCTTAACGCTAACCCAACGACCAGCTACAATGCCGAGCTCAAGATATGGTCGGGCGCGCGGGAGCAGAGCTACTACAACGATGACCTGACCATTGGTCAAATCATATTCCGGCAGCTGCAAAGCGATCCGCATCGCATATTTCAGATCTCGCACAGCGAGAACACGCGTCTGACCCGCTCCCAAATGCTGCGCAATGCAGCTAAAGTGAGTGTGTATCTGAGAGCTCAGGGCTTCCTCACGGAAACGGACATTGTGGGCCTGCTGGCTAGGAACAGCACACACTTGGCAGCTCTAGCCTATGGCTGCCTGTTCAATGGCACGCCTTTTCATGCCATCAATCCCAGCCTGGAAGAGCACACCATACGCCATCTCTTTGACATAACCAAGCCGCGTCTCATCTGCTGCGACGCGCCGGACTATGAGAAGCTGCGTAATATCGCCTCGGCACTGAATATTCCCATTATAATCATACATGGGCGCATAGCGGGCGTCACGAGCATTCAGGAGCTGCTGCAAGCATCTATTCCCGAGGACTATAAACCCACCCAGTTTGAGCGTGGCATCGATCGTATTATGGCCATACTCTGCTCCTCGGGCACCACGGGCACACCCAAGGCAGTTACCATATCGAATAGTCGCCAGATATTCGAGAGTCATAGGTAGGACCCTTTATACATATATGTGAAAGAGAGGTTTACAATAGAAACCAAATCTAGAAACCTATCAAAGATCTATATTTTTCTTCCATTCTGATTCTCGTTGATCTAGAGTAGTAGTAGTTGAGTGGTGCAGGGTATAACTATCTCTTTGTTTGACTCTGGCTAATCTGTAATATCTATTCCCTTCAGCTATCTGAATAGCAATGACATACAATACGCGCCCAGCACCCTGGACTGGCTCACGGGTCTGATAGCCCTAACTACGGCTGGGGTTTGCGGCACTGTGCGCCTCATTTCGCTGCAGGCTTTCTCCGCCGAGCAATTCCTATCCATGTGCGAAAGGGAGAGCGTCAGCTGGGCCGTGGTGGCCGCCTCGCACATTGCCATGTTGGCCAACTGCCCGAGTACCAATGCTCGCCAGCTGCGCAGTCTGCGGCACTTGCTTTTCGCTGGGGGTCACACCCTAGTCGCAACGCTGAACAAGATGCAGAGCTATCTTCGGAGCGAGGGCATCTTGCGCAACGCCTATGGCATGACAGAGCTGGGCACCTGCGTCTCCTGCAATTACACCACCCACACGAAGCCCAAGTCAGTGGGTCGCCTCCTGGGCAACATCCGGATGCGCGTGGTCAACGAGTCAGCTGAGTCGGTGGGTCCAAATGAGCAGGGCGAGCTCTATTGCCACAACGGACAGCACTGGAGCGGGTACTATGGCAACGCCTTGGCCACGGCGGAGATGCGAGACAAGGAGGGCTGGTTCCACACTGGCGACGTGGGCTACTTTGATGAGGATAACTATTTGCATATCGTGGAGCGTAAAAAGGATATGCTCAAGTTCCTGGGCATGATGTACTATCCGCATGAGATCGAGGAGATCATCGCCCAAATGCCACAAGTCGCCGAAGTTTGCGTCTTTGGCATTTGGAACGAGACCGAAGGCGACGCAGCAGCTGCCTCGGTGGTGCCCAAGCCAGGTGCCCAAGTAAGCTCCGCTCAGGTGGTCGCCTTTGTGGGTCAGCGCATTGCTGTCAACTACAAACAGTTGAATGGTGGGGCTCAAGTTGTACCACAGCTGGCAAAGAGCGCCAATGGCAAGGTTAACCGCCAGGCTGTAAAAGCAGCCTATCTAAAATCAACCCAGAAAGCAGAGCTAACTGATTAGAGAAAGATTCCTGGACCTCGAGACTAACGACCTTGGCATATAAATACGCAACAAAAACTTATTATGAAGTATCATAAAATAAAATGATAAAGGAATTGAATGAAAATTAAGACACGTTTGATTTCTTTAATTCAAGATAAACATAAGCACTTCTGAAATCAGCAAAGCAATTAGTTAGAGTGCTAGATAATGAATCACGGTTCCACTGAGATCAAAATATTTATCTACATAATTACAATATACTTTATGATCATCCAAAACAACGTTGCAACTGGAAACTTACCTAGCTCAGATAAGAGTGTTTCAAAGAGCAAAAAGATACAGTATCATCTAATTACGTCAGATAAGTTGGGGGATTCTGGATTACACCCAGGAGAAAACAAGTAAGAAAGCTGCAGTCGGGAGTAACCGACAGCAAAATGCTCATTACTAGATTAAAAGCAGTTAAATTTCTTTTTTGGAATTTATGTTTTAAGCGTGTATTTATATTGCTTTGTATATCTATAGATGATGTCAACTAATTCACGTCTTGCTGTATAAACTGAAGCTATTCCAAAGTATATATCAAATATATTTAAAATTATGTGAGGTGTTTATGATTAATATTATACAATATTTCCATAGAGTATCTACAGCAACCATTGTACAAAACGAATAGACTCCATTAACTTCGTGAGCGAATTTAAAAACAATGACACTGCAAGCAGTTAGTCCATATCACTGTGTCAAAATTTCCATGACAACAGGCAAATTTTCAAATGAAAACAATGATAACTGGAACACAGTGTAAAAAATGGAAAGAATGGAAAGAATTCACATTGATAACGCTTTACTCAGCAATACTTTTACTTTTGATCTTATGACAAACATGAGATTATCTTTAAATGTATTAAGTAAATATAATCTTATAACAAGCAATATTGTCCAAGCAAATTATTAAGTAATTCAAAAATAATTGTATTAGTGATAATTATTACGCCAACGGCATTTATGTAATTCATGGCAATTTGAACGCATTTTGTTACTCTTTTTTTTAATATATATATCTATTACTCACTTGTTACTTTACTCTGTTTAAAATGTACATGTTTCGCTCTCATCTTCGTTTGCATTATAATCAACTCGTATATGTAATGACTTATAAAATAAACACGATCCAGAGCGTTAAACACCCAGCAGATAAGATGATCGTGCCTACTTTTTATACACATATTATTGATTCTATTTATGCTCTCTCAGTAGTATTTGCACTTGAAATTATTGATATAAGAGTCTCAACATAAGCACTACTTTGAGTGATAATATCCAGATTAATGAAGGCTTGAGTGAAATAATAATTTTATAAATATCCCAAACGGTAGCGAAACGTATACAAATTTTAAATTTTTTATCTTGTCATGATTAGCACAACAATTCACAATTGCAAACGACACTTGAATACATTTGTGCATTCACACATACATGCACATTACAAATTACTGCCTTCAACTTGTAACAAGTGTGTTCTAGTATACTTATAATACTGGGGGCAACAGTTATATACAATTTGTAAGCATGCTATTCGCTACTATAAAAGACCAGCTACATGCACTGTCTCAACAGTCACTTTAGTCAACTAGTTGCATTCGGAATGCCTTACAAGCCGGAAAACACTTACGATGCGGACCGCAAAATATGGAGCGGACAAGATGAACGCGATTATTTTTCACCAGATTTATCAATGGGAGAGATAATTTTCCATGAGATGCGACGCCATCCGAAACTCATAGCTCAAGTAAGTTCCCAAAGGCCTAACTAGGAGAACGTATCATAATCGTATGCTGATCAGGTATCTGCCACTGAAAACACAGTGTTAACACGGGAGGAACTTCATTTGAACTCGATGTGTGTGGCCAGCTATTTGAGATCTTTGGGATTATTGCAATCAGATATTGTCGGAATCATCGCAAGGAATACCACACACATTTTTGCCGTGACCTACGGATGCTTTTTCAATGGGATTCCCTTCCACGCACTCAACATATTATATGAGCAGGCGACTATAGAAAAGCTCTTCAATATAACAAAGCCAAGTATTATATTTTGCGATGGAGAAGACTACGAAAAAGTGAAAGCTGCTACGGCAAACTTGAGCGCGAAGATCGTTACAATGCGTAATCATCAGATGGGATCTATTAGCATTGATGAGGTTTTGGCCACCCCCGTGGAAGAGAATTTTAAGCCTGCTCGTCTTGAACAGGGAAATCTTCAAACCCTCGCCATTCTGTGCTCTTCTGGGACTACAGGTACTCCCAAAGCAGTGACCATCACGAACAGCCACAAGATGCTCAACTCAACCCCGTAAGTATGGTCACTGGAGTAGTAGTACAGTTTTTGAAAAATATCTCACTCCATTTTAGCAATCTGACCACTGCGGACGTTCAGTACACGCACAGTACTTTAGACTGGGTGTCTGGTCTAATAACAACGGTTACTTCTGGTGTTTACAGTACAAAACGTATTATAGCTGATAATCCTTTCGACCCCGTACGGCTATTGCAAATCATTGCGGAACACAAGGTGACGTGGCTGATGCAGGCGCCTTCTCACTTGGCAATGACAGCAAACTGCCGTGAATTTGAGAATGCTGATTTGCTTAGTATTCGAACTTATTTCTATGGAGGTGGTCGCTGCTCCTTGGAAGCACAGCACAAAATAAGGAGTCGATTGCGCCATGATTGTATGCACTTGGCCTACGGCTTTACTGAAGTCGGAAGTTTGGTATCCAAAAACTATCATTTTGATGATAAGCCCAATTCGGTGGGTCGTCTGATAGATGGCTACAAGATAAAGATACTCGATGAAAGCGGTAAGACTTTGGGACCAAATGAAGTGGGCGAAGTATGCGTCTACTCTGGCCAATACTGGGCTGGATACTATGGCAATCCCAAGGAGTCGCACTCAGTACGAGACTCAGCCCTATGGTTTCACAGTGGGGATCTCGGCTACATGGATGACGACGGGTTCCTCTACATAGTAGAGCGGAAAAAGGAAATGCTCAAGTACCAGAACATCATGTACTATCCACACGAAATCGAAGACGTAATTGCTCAGATGCCAGAAGTGGCAGAGGTCTGTGTCTTTGGTATTTGGAATGAATTCAATGGGGACGAGGCCGCTGCTGCTGTAGTTAAAAAGATCGGAACCGACATTCACGCACAGGATGTGATAGACTTCGCCAAAAAACATTCCAGTGCCAAGTATAAGCATTTAAATGGCGGTGCTATCATCGTGGATGAGCTTAAGCGAACTGCCAACGGCAAGACTAACCGCCAGGCCACAAAAGCCTACTTTCTCGAAGTTAAAGATAGAAATGAATTGTAAAATTCAAATTTAATAAATACATTTTTTAAATTACTTCAATTCAATCCATATGTTTAAAACACAGTATACAAAAAGCAACTGTTGCTTACATTTTAGATAGGTTGTAAGAAATTTAGGTTTTACAAATTTGATAGAGCGTCTAGACACATCGAGCATTTATATAAATCTTCTTATTAGAGCTAGTTTACTTTGCTATCAAAAAAAATCTTATTACATCTTGTCAAATCTAATCCAAATATACATATATGCTATGTATCTTCTTAATTAAAACAAATAAGATGAGGCGTTTGTTATCTATGATTGCCCCACACGGAATTCGTATAAAAAGCAGCCAGAACATTTTCACTTCACCAGTCATTAAATTGAAGTACTTGAAGTCAGAATGAATTTCATACCTGAGATCACTTACAATGCGGAGCTTAAAGTATGGAGTGCTAAAGATGAACGTGATTATTTTGCACCCGATTTATCGATTGGAGAGATTATTTTTCATGAAATGCGACGCCATCCACAGCTCATAGCTCAAGTAAGTCCATAATGAACTTGCCCATAAAATACAGTCCCTACAGTTATTGTGATTTCCGAGCAGATCTCGGACTCTGAAAATACAGTGTTAACACGGGAGGAGCTTCATTTGAACTCGATGCGTGTAGCCAGCTACATGAGATCCTTGGGATTGGTACAGTCCGATATTGTGGGAATCGCTGCAAGGAATACCACACACATTTCGGCAGTTACCTACGGATGCTTTTTCAATGGTATTCCCTTCCACGCGCTCAATATGTCCTTTGACGAAGCGACAATCAAACAACTATTCAATATAACTAAACCACGACTCATTTTTTGCGATGGTGATGAATACGAAAAAATTAAAGGAGCTACGCAAAACTTGACCGTGAAGATCATTACAATGCGTAACCATCCTACTGGATCTATTAGAATTGATGAAGTGTTGGCTACCCCGATAGAAGAAAACTTTGAGCCTACTCGTCTAGAGCAGGGAAATGATCAAACCCTTGCCATTCTGTGCTCATCCGGAACTACGCGTATTCCCAAAGCAGTGACTATCCCGAACAGTCGAAAGATCCTTTCCGCAGCTTTGTAAGTAAAATCACAAGACACAATAATCAATTTGATTAAGTATTATAATCGATCTTAGACATCTAACCACTGCGGACGTTCAGTACGCGCATAGTACTCTGGACTGGTATTCTGGTTTTATGACAACAGTTTCTTCCGGTGTTTTCAGTACCAAACGCATTATAAGTGATATTCCTTTCGATCCCGTTCGTTTCCTGCGAATGGTTGAACAGCACAAGGTGACTTTTGTGATGCATTCGCCTCTTCATTTAGCTTTGACAGGAAACTGTCCTGAATTAGAGAAAACAAACATGCACAGCATACGAAACTTTCTGTATGGAGGTGCTCGGTGTTCCTTGGAAGCTCAACACAAAATTAGGAGTCGCTTACGCCAAGATGGCATGAACTTGGTGTATGGACTAACAGAACTGGGTATGATAACAATAAACCATCATTTCGATCAGAAACCGAATTCGTGCGGCCGTCCAGCAGATGGCATTCACATTAAAATAGTTTCTGAAAACGGAGATCAGCTAGGACCGAAAGAAGTTGGAGAGATATGCGTCAATAATGGTCAATATTGGGCTGGATATTATGGAAATCCGGAGGAAACTCAAAATGTAATCGACTCAGAAAAATGGTTTTACACTGGTGACTTGGGTTATATGGATAATGATGGCTTTCTCTACATAGTAGATCGGAAAAAGGAAATGCTGAAGTACCAAAGCTTCAAATATTTTCCGAATGAAATCGAAGAGGTAATCTCCAAAATACCAGATGTGGTTGATGTCTGCGTGTTTGGCATTTGGGACCCCATGGGTAGCGACAAGGCTGCCGCAGCTGTGGTTAAGAAGGTCGGTTCACAATTACAAGCTCAGGATGTTGTCGACTACGTACAGAAGAACATAAAGATAATGAACAAACATTTGCATGGAGGTGCTATAATCGTGGATGAACTAAAGCGAAGTCCCAATGGCAAAACGAATCGTAAAGCCACAAAGGAATATTTTCTTAAGCTAGTGGAATCCAATTAATGTGACTGAAATTTTTTACGATCACTATTTATATTATTTTAATAATATTGTAATATCTGCAATATCTGTCTAAGCTAATTTTCCTTACAATTAAAATCCCTTGTCGTAAACCTAAACGACATTCTCAGTAAATATTTAAATGCACCATCGTTAGCACATATAAGAATAGAAAATTCGTTACATAGCAATATGGCGCTTCAGAAACTTCAGTCCAATAAGGTGGCATCACACAATCACTGCTTACTAGCAATAACAATCTGTTGTGCAGTAGCAATCTGCGATTCAATCCGCATGATCGTATTAAAATCAAAAGAAAGCTCGTTTGACTCTTTCCGAAGACCAAGATATTATCAAGTTGCTATTTGTTCAACAATTAAAATTAAGAAACTGGGTGAACGAATGAGTGAATATAAAGGTGAATGTGAGACATAAGTTCGCCGGCTTATCAGTTAGATCTTCAAGCTCTTAAAAGCAAATAAAACGGTACTTCATAAACATAAATTTTAAGCGTGAAAACACCATAAACAGCAGTCACAAAGAGTCGTCAAGATTTAAATAAATTAATTGCATGCATTTATTGCATTTGGAAATACTCACAATGCGATCAAGAAATATGAGGTGCGTATTTTCCACTAGATCTATCAATAAGATAGATAATTTTTAAGGGCACTTTTTACTAGTATTCTTTATATTTTTCAATGGGAGGACTACGAAAAAGTGAAAGCAGTTACAAAGAGCAACCTTCCAATTGGATCTATCAGTATTGACAATGTTCTTGCTACACAGATGGAAAAGTGCTTTCAACTTTTTTACCTTGAGTCGAGAAATGACCATACCCAACTCAACAATGAACAATTAAAGACGGGATCATTTTTATGAGAATTTGACATATGCACAATATAATGTAAATCTTTATGTGGTCTTTCTACAGCTTGGCTCATATTTTTTTTTTATGACCAAATAAGATAAGGCATTTTTATCTATGATTGCCCCACACGAAAATCGTATAAAAATCAGTCAGAAAATTTTCACATCACCAGTCATTAAATTAAATTAGTTAAAGTCAGAATGAATTTCAAACCTGAGATCACTTACAATGCGGAGCTTAAAGTATGGAGTGCTAAAGATGAACGTGATTATTTTGCACCCGATTTATCGATTGGAGAGATTATTTTTCATGAAATGCGACGCCATCCACAGCTCATAGCTCAAGTAAGTCCTTAATGAACTTGCCCATGAAATACAGACCTTACAGTTATTGTGATTTCCGAGCAGATCTCGGACTCGGAAA
Organism: Drosophila meridiana; assembly: GCA_035045185.1. NCBI lineage: Eukaryota > Metazoa > Arthropoda > Insecta > Diptera > Drosophilidae > Drosophila > Drosophila meridiana. The sequence goes on along the minus strand of JAWNPF010000055.1, from coordinate 18,827,013 downwards.
ATACAGTGTTGACACGGGAGGAACTTCATTTGAACTCAATGCGTGTAGCCAGCTACATGAGATCCTTGGGATTGGTACAGTCCGATATTGTGGGAATCGCTGCAAGAAATACCACACACATTTCGGCAGTTACCTACGGATGCTTTTTTAATGGTATTCCCTTCCACGCGCTCAACATGTCCTTTGACGAAGCGACAATCAAACAACTTTTCAATATAACTAAGCCACGACTTATTTTTTGCGATGGTGATGAATACGAAAAAGTGAAAGCAGCTACGCAAAACTTGACCGTGAAGATCATTACAATGCGTAACCATCCTACTGGATCTATTAAAATTGATGAAGTTTTGGCTACCCCGATAGAAGAAAACTTTAAGCCTACTCGTCTAGAGCAAGGAAATAATCAAACCCTTGCCATTCTGTGCTCATCCGGAACTACGCGTGTTCCCAAAGCAGTGACTATCCCGAACAGTCGAAAGATCCTTTCCGCAGCTTTGTAAGTAAAATCACAACACATAATAATCAATTTGATTAAGTATCATAATCGATCTTAGACATCTAACCACTGCGGACGTTCAGTACGCGCATAGTACTCTGGACTGGTATTCTGGTTTTTTGACAACGGTTACTTCCGGTGTCTTCAGTACCAAACGCATTATAAGTGATATTCCTTTCGATCCCGCTCGATTCCTGCGAATGGTTGAACAGCACAAGGTGACTTGGTTGGTCCATTCGCCTCTTCATTTGGCTTTAACTGCAAATTGTCCCGAATTCGAAAACTCTAATTTGCACAGCATACGAAACTTTCTGTTTGGTGGTGCTCGGTGTTCCTTGGAAGCTCAACACAAAATTAGGAGTCGATTACGCCAAGATGGCATGAGCCTTGCTTATGGCCTCACAGAGGAGGGTTTAATAACAATCAACCATAATTTCGATCAGAAACCGAATTCGTGCGGCCGTCCTGTTGATGGTAATAAGATAAAGATAGTTGCTGAGAACGGTGATCAATTGGGCCCGAATGAAGTTGGAGAGATATGCGTCAATAATGGTCAATATTGGGCTGGATATTATGGAAATCCGGAGGAAACTCAAAATGTAATTGACTCAGAAAAATGGTTTTACACTGGTGACTTGGGTTATATGGATAATGATGGCTTTCTCTACATAGTAGATCGGAAAAAGGAAATGCTGAAGTACCAAAGCTTCAAATATTTTCCGAATGAAATCGAAGAGGTAATCTCCAAAATACCAGATGTGGTTGATGTCTGCGTGTTTGGTATTTGGGACCCCATGGGTAGCGACAAGGCTGCCGCAGCTGTGGTTAAGAAGGTCGGTTCACAATTACAAGCTCAGGATGTTGTCGACTACGTACAGAAGAACATAAAGATAATGAACAAACATTTGCATGGAGGTGCTATAATCGTGGATGAACTAAAGCGAAGTCCCAATGGCAAAACGAATCGCAACGCCACAAAGGAATATTTTCTTAAGCTATTGGAATCCAATTGACGCGACCGAAATTTTTTAAGATCACTATTTATATTATTTTAATAATATTGTAATATCTGCAATATTTGTCTAAGCTTATTTTCGATACAAACAAATTCTCTTGTCGTCAACTTATCATCACTCTGAGCGAAATTGAGCCAAGTTCTCAATATCAAGTTATTAAAAGCCACACACCACATTCATTTGGTATATACTACATAGCCTTAACAGGTGACGCTGCAATATTTGCAATTTTATTTAAGCTATGCCTATTTGCACTGCTTGCAAATACTGCTTTAAATTAATGCTTGTACGCACTGCTTGTGTGAACTGCTAATTAAACGGGTGAAGAGTGTATTGCTGCGTGATTGCACTGCTTAGACGCACTGCTTAGCTTAAGCGACAAAGCGCACCATACAGAGATGTAATATTTGTGGAACATAATTATTGTAGATATAATCTTAAGTTTTGTGATTGTAAAATAAAAAGCTGTGTAATAAAAAAAGCTCGAGCATTATCTCAGCGCAGATATTTTGTATTCAGTGGGTCGAACATATCATGAAATTAGCGGCCCTTGCTATCAGCTGGACAGCTTTTTGGGCTTATCGCCAACATTGGTTGTATCTGAAGCTTTTTGTTTCTTTTGGGTGGGCCGACTGATAGGTGACGTTTGTTAACCGTTTGATAGGATAGCGGTTAGCTGATAAGCACTGGCAACCTGGCTAGTCAAAGAGCAGTCCAGGTGCTTGTCGGCAGTTGCTGAACGACTTGCGCGACGCTTGGACACTCTGCTCCACGCATCCACAACAAATCCACGCCGCTTATCAGCTAGCTAAAGAAAAACATGGAGGGCGGCCCCAGCACACAGTTCGATAAATATACAAAAGTTTGGAGTGGACCAAGGCCGGCGCACTTCTTTGACGCCGATTGCTCCATTGGCAAAATACTGTTCGCCTTCATGCGGAACCATCCGGCCAGCCTGTGCCAGGTGAACTCTCAAACTTATCAGTTCGCCCCAGTCAAGGAAGTACTTAATAATTTGATTATTTATGAAACCAGATCTGCGATACGGAGGGCACAGCTCTGACCAACGGCGAGGCTATCAGCTTTGCCATACGCATCGCGCAGCAGCTGAAGGCGATGAATCTGCGACAGGACGATGTCGTTGGCATCGCCGCCACCAACACCACATATCTGATGCCCGTGGTGCTCGGCTGCCTGCTCAATGGCACGCCCTTTCATGCCGTCAGCCCCTGGCACGACGAGCCCACCTTTAAGCATTTGTTCTGCATCACCCGACCACGAATCATCTTCTGCGATGGCTCCGTTTACGACAGACTGAGCGCCATAGCCAAAATGCTAAAGGCGCCCGTCTACACGCTCAAGGATCATCGCTTACAGCTGCCGCGCATTGAGGATCTGCTGGAGCCAACTAAACAGGAGCTCCACTATATGTAAGTAAACACGATCAGCAAGAAGTGCGAAGTAAGGTAAACATAAATAGATATATGAGCAGATCAGAATGTAAAATATATAACATTATGAAACATTTTTTCTTTTTCTTAAGAGTATATATAATATATTGGTAAAATGTTAATATATATTATTATTAATAATTTTATATATTTATAAAATATATTTATATTTATATTATATATATTTATTTAATTAATTATAATTTATACATATTTATATAAATGTTATATATAATTATATATGTATTCATTCAACTTAAAGTTTTTGCATGAGTTATATATTTTAAACTTCTAAAAATATCTTTTCTCATTATTATTATTCCCCAACCTCTCTTCTATTGCTCTTAGACCCGAACCTCTGATGCTGGGCGGCGATCAGACAGTGGCTATACTCTGCACCTCTGGCACGACGGGCTTGCCGAAAGCCGTCTGCATTTCCAACTCCGCTTGCCTGTTCGACTTTGGGTATGGACACGAGCGCTCAGTTCGATTGAGGCACAATCACAATTAATCTCATAACAATTGTAATCCTCCGTAGCTTTGTCACCGGACAGGACGTGCTGCTGTCCTTTAGCACCATCGACTGGGCGCCGGGTCTGTTCAACATGCTCTTCAGCTGCTGCCACGGCTCGACGCGCGTCATCACGGATCACGCCTATACGCCGGAGTACATGCTGCAGCTGATCGAGAAGTATAAGGTGACGCTGCTGACCCTGGCCCCGCAGCAGGTAGCCTCGTTGCTCAAGGCACCCACGCTCAGCCAGCAGAGATTGGCAAGCGTGCGCTTCATCAGCATTGGGGGCGGCAATTGCTATGTGGCCAATCTACTGAAGCTCCAGGAGTATCTGCTAAATGGTCAGATCTCCTATGGCTACGCACTAACCGAATGCGGGGGCGTTGCGGCAAACATGGGCGTGGCCAAGCCCTCGTCGGTGGGCAGGATTGTGCCAGGGGTCAAAGTCAAAATCCTGGATGATGCCGGCCGCAGTTTGGGCCACGGCGAAACAGGCGAGATCTTGGTGAACAACGGCAAGGTGTGGAACGGCTATTACGGCAATCCGAACGAGTCGAAGCGCATGCAGGACTACCAGGGCTGGTTCCATACCGGCGACATGGGCTACTTTGACAACGAGAACTTCTTGCACATCGTCGAGCGCAAGCGCGACATGTTGCGCTTCCATGGCGCCCAGTACTGTCCCTACGAGCTGGAGCAGGTGATTGCCGAGCTGCCGGACGTGATTGAGGCGTGTGTCTTCGGCCTCTGGAACGAGGTCGACGGCGACCCAGCTGCAGCGGCTGTGGTCAAAATACCAGGCAGTCGGCTTAGCGAAATGGATATAGTGGAGTATGTAGCCAAGCGACTGGTGGTCGATCACAAGCAGCTCCACTGTGGCGTCTTCTTTCTCAACGAGCTGCCGAAGACGGGCAGCGGCAAGGTACTGCGACAGCAAGCCAGAGATCAGGCGCTGGGCAAGCACTGGACCGACTATCGCAATGGACACTAACTGTTGTTGTATATGTATATTTTTTATTATGGCTTTAAGTCTTAGTATTTAGGCATTGTATTTATTAAATGACTCATACATTCCAGTATTCAATCATTATAGTTGTTGCTGGTTGGCTTAGCTGTCAGAAAGAAGTCACGAGAGCCAAAGCCGACGGCTGAATACCCTCATACAGGCAACACACGTGTTTCAGTGGAAGGTCCCAACATTCAATAGAATGGATTTTACATCAAGTATATAATATAATCTACTACTATACTCTAAATTCTCCATGGGTTACACATATCTTGACATACGCATAACACCATATTCTATGTAGAGTAAAAGCAATTGGTGAATCGCATCGGAAGCACTCACTGTCCAAAAGTGGTTTTAGATAGTCGCAAGTATTTCTACTTTTTTTGGCTATGTATTTATTTTTGCCATTATCACGTGCTTATCTGGAAATGATTAGCCAACAATCGCGATATGCTGCCACCCAAATATCAACGAGGGCGCGCAACGACAAACTAACTTTAATATACAACGAGTCAAAATTTGCAATTGGCTGCCAGTTGCCTAGATATCAGTCTTAACAGTTGAGAATTCTCCATTTATTACTGTGAGAATTTTAACCAACTGGAATCTTTGTGTACTAAATAGATCCAATAAATGTAGGGCGTACGCGCTATATAAATAACTGTTCATAAAATATAATAATGATTTCAATTAAACTATACAATAAAACTAAACTATCATAAATAAACTATATATGCTTCTTATCAACACAGTGTGAACATTTATGACAGTCCGAACTACTACTGAACATTGGGGCATTTATTATAATGAGCACATTGTCTTTAGTTTTCTAAGCTCCGAGAAGCTCTCTAACTAACTCTAACGAAAGTGTTATTAGACTTTATTTTAACATCAATAATAATCTTAAGTTATAAATATAGATCATTATTCCAATCCCTAGATAGATATTTCCTTAAATTCCTAAACCGAATTTCTTTATCATCCATCATTGATCAGTCTATGCTCAGTGTAGAGCTAATTGAGAGTTTTCCATCTTAAAGTCTCTGAATACGTACATTAGTTAATTCTCTCGTCGCCTTCATTTATAGCTGATCAACAGAATGCTATTAACGTAGCCTAACCAATCACCAATCTGTCAATCGTCTGTGTGACATCTAAATTCATAACTCCATAGATTAGCCCCATTTCCAGTTCAACAACCCTTTGACCTTTGCATTTCAGTGGAGGGTTAATCCCCCAAACGCAAACTGATCGCATGTAACATTTGATTGACAGCTAAGCCAAGTTGCACTTTGTACGTGATCTTGTCAGCATTGCAATTGGATACATTGCCCCCTCCTCGCCGCCGCATGAATCACGATCACTGCTTGGGTGCAAACCCTAAAAATAAACTCAATGTGATACGCCCAACATGAGCAGCAGCAGCAAAAACAATTAAACAGGCACTTAGGAACAGAATTAATTTCGTTTGGGATCACCGAGGATCGTTGATAATGATCGGGAGCTCTTAGGATGATTGACAGTTGCGAGTTATTGTTTTCAATGTCAAGTTCAAGTTCCTGAAATACAATCTTTTTGGGGGGCATTTAGATGCATTTGTCATTGATCATGGCAGCGCTCATGTCGCTTTCCTGTTGCTGTTCTTGCTGCTGATGATCGTGGTATTTGCCTCGGCCCCTGTCTGTTCAGGCGTATCAAATATGCAGGAAGTGCAAGGCGTAGCCAATTGCATTAGTCTCGGTACCGGGCATGGGGCAACATTTCAAAGCTGCCTGGCGCCTGGGCCAGCTTTGGCCAACTTTGCTAAACCTGACTGATCTTGTTCACAGAGAAATAATAACAGCGAGAGAGGGAGCTGTAGCACCTCTAATTGTCATGCAAATAACAATTATCATTTGTCAGTAATGCCACTTAGAATAATGTGTCTATGTATAATTAAAAGCCAGCGACTGATTCTTTGATCGATCATTATCTACCAGCTACAATCTACGATCTGCGATCTGCGATTTACGATCACTGATCGTCGCGATATAGATCACAACTCATGAACTAAGCTCTCGCTGATTAATTCATTATCAACTGTCGACCAGTTTGTCAGTTACACACATATGACAACCGAGTTTACTATATGAACTTGCTTTTGATCGTGTTGAAAATGTTTTCGCATTATATAATGAATTGTCAGGGCAGAAAATCTTTGTTTTTATGTCTGTCGTCTATGCAACATGAAGTATTGCTTAATTAGCTCTACGATTTGCATATGTCAAAGCAAAGAACTCACCCAATGGTCTATATATTCCCTGTCTAACAACACTATACGCAGTAGTAGTCATAGTTGATGTAGATTTTAATTAATTAGATTTTTGTAGATTCGCTGGGGATATACCCTAGGAATATCTGTATAAATATATGTAAAATATATTACTAATGTTTCCAATGACTTGAATGTCATTCATAAATTTTAACCTTGAACAAAATTATACAAAAAATAATGGCATATTTTTATAAAAAACTTGTTACGCATTTAAGAACTTGTCTAGGATCCACAGCTTTTCATGCGCCTCTTCTTATTGGATTCTATGTGTATAACTATATCGATTGGCCAAAACGCGTCCGTGCATTCGAAAAGCGCTTATATGGTAAGCAATGGAGTTAGCTCAAGAACGATATCAACGATTCCAATTAATTTTGGTAGGTAAACCTTCCAGTGAAATCAACAACGAATTTCAAGGAAGATAAGGCCCAAAGGAGTTATAGAAATTCCAATTTGATTCTACCGGGCCAAATAATTATCATGTTGAAGAGAACCTGGAGCTACATGAATGTGCAAAACCAAATTGAAGCAGTCAAATGCAAGTCTACGAATCCAACTGCTCTTTTTTTAATTGACTCTAATCTGTCTGACCAATATTTGGGGTATATTTTAAGGAAATTTAAACTACATGTACTACAATAATTACTAAATAAATAAAAATAAAAAAATTTTATTACAATCAAAGAACATGTAGAGTTTACTTTAAAGACTGAAGCAACTGACTGTAAAACTTATTCAATACTCAAGAATATGGGAATAACAAAATAGACTATCTGTTAGGGGAGCTCAAGGTGATCAGATCTCTAAGACTTTCGATTTTGCATGGCTTCAACAAGCAATAAATATTATACTATACTATTATACCAAAGCTTCCTTCTGATTATATAGCATACAGTATACCCCCTTTTTGAATACCCTGTTTACGACTTTGACACATTGCCAGCGACATGGGAGAATGTTGAGAACCCGCAATTTATGGCGCTTAAATTGCAGTCATGCGCATGAGCTAACAAGCTCAACGTCTCAGCCGTTTGAGGAACCAACCCGAACCAAGTCATATGAAGTACCCAATGCCCCTTTCCATAAATAAGCTCCTCTCGCTCCAGAAGCTAATGCGATTGCCGCTCCGGGGCGGATGTTTGGTGTCAAAACACGCAGCGCGTTTTCCACGGAATTTCAGAGCGGATCCTTGCACCTCATCAACGGCTCCAACCTCCATATTGGGCTCTCCTTCCCCACACCGTCCGCCTCATCGAGCTGTATAATTTATGTTAGCGACGTGTTCGCTCAGTGAAAACAAACGGATCGATCGCAAAATGGGAACGATGCATCGATCGCTGCTTGGGCTATAAAAATAGTGACTCGATTGTTGTTGTTGCTGTTGTTGCTTTTATCAATTTGTGTTCGTTTCTAAGCACGAATCGAGCAGCATAGATCATAAAACGCTTTGCCCCCGGCCCATGGTCAATGTAAGGAAACAACAACAGCTTGAAAATTTACATAATTACCGCTGGCGGTGCTTTTCATGAGAGCCGCCCGAACGTGTCAAAATGAAAAGTGTTGCATGATTAGCGCGTAAATAACACGGCCCGGGCATAAATCTCGTCGGAGTGGTCGGACTCCCCAGCCAAGGAGCTGGCTTCGGGTAAGATAATCAAATAAATGTACCGATTAATAAAGATGAAGATGCTAGTCGAGCTCCACAGCGTCAGGCAGAAGAGAGAAAACAACAGTGAGCTAGGCTGCAGAATGAATGATTATCGGCTACCCTGTATATTATATTATATACTGATTCTGGGCTCTGATTCTTTTTTATTTATTTTATTTATTTGTTTTTAATTTTTTATGTATCTCTAATCAAAAACAAAAACTTGTTCGTTTTAGTCCTAACAAAAATAAAAATAAACAATAATAAAATATAACTTATCCATTCTCAACCAAATAAACTTAAAGATGTTATTAAAAAAGAAAGATATTATGCCGATATATAGATAGAAAAAATAATATCACATATAAAGACTGATAAATTAAGTCAAGATCATCATTATATTTAAAGATCGAAATGCGTATATAGAGATTATATATCTACACACGTGCAATATGCTTAATTTATCAAACTCTAATGGGTATCTCCAAAACAGAGAAAAGAGAGAGAGAGAGAGAGAGAGAGAGAGAGAGACAGAGAGAGAGAACTTAACAGCGAGATCAAGGTGGCAGCTGATGTGACCAACTGGCTGATTAGCCAAGCAGCCAACCAGGCGAACAGCTAGCCAGCTGTTTTGGTTCGCCTGGCGCCTGCAGCCACAGGAGTCCGCCTGGGCGCAACCCCGCCCTCTGCTCGGCCTGTCCCACATTGTGGGAGGTGTGAAATGTGTGACGAGGCGTTGGGAGGGGGCAGCCAACACATTGGCAAGTTGTAGCCGCCAACGGGCGAACATGACACATGGCTGTAGCCGCAGCTGTAGCTGCAGCATAACTTGGTCAGTAATAAGCCGGAGCAACAAGTGATACGACTTGTGCCCGTTGGCCCAAGATGAAAACCGGCCAAGTTGTTCGCTCATATCGCAGATGCTGCGATAGACAGCAATTCCTTAACACGTCCCGAGGACCGCAGGCCAGCAAGAAATATGAAATGAAAAACAACAAAAAATAACAGTTAGTTTTAAGATAATCACGGAATAAATACCCTTGCAGAGAAATCATGGTAACTAAAGTATAGTAAGATCCAAAAAGAAGAAGAAGAAGAAAATTAAAAATATATTTTCAAATTCTTAATGGCTTGAATTATTCCGAATAGAAAAATCTATACACATAACTTGGAAAAGGTAGCTTATTTTTTTTATTCTATACGATAAGTATTTTAAAATTTTACTTTGAATCTTAGTACGCTCTGTGAATTTTCTGTTTTATATATATCAAAAATAGAAAGAAAAAAACGTAAATCTGTATAAGGCTAAAAAAAAAAACTTAAAAAACTGGATTATAAGAAATAAGTATTTTTAAAAGTAAGCAAATAATATTGAAATAATTAAGAATTCGTTTCAGATATGAATATATTATTGTATTTTTTAGAAGGTAAGTATTTATTTAAAAACATTTATTAAATTTTTCAATTTTTTTTATATTTTTAATTTGGAGTACAGAAATTATTTTTTTTTTTTACAGACTTTGAAACAAAAATTAAATTTTTAATTAGTCTGTGGTGTCCATAGCAGCAACTGTAAACTGATGCGATATAGAATTGAAAATTGTCTTTAGGTATTTTTGAGATGTAATAGATATATAATATGACGTACTAATTTGGACAGCACATATAGAAAAATATATTTCTTTATCGCTTACATCATTAAATCTCAGACATGTCACATACATCATAAGCAATGTCCCATGCCCTTCGGTAGAGTATTCAAAAACTTGTTAAGAGCAAAATGTTGTTAGCGTAGCTGCAATCACTTTTGGCCTGTTATAAAGTACCATTTTTTAGCGGGTTTCATATTACCGTTGCGATGCGGTCAAGGTCTTTGCATGTGTCGCTTTCATTGAGAGACATAACCGATTCTTCATATACATATATGCATATATGTATATATAGAAGATAGATGGCATTGCTTACCAGTTCCCTTTCCACAGATAAATTAGTTTTCCATGTTCAGTTGTCACTTGTATCGCAATGTGCGCATGGCTTGCGGCTAATCAGTTGGCCAACTGCAATTTGCAAGCATTTTTGGCCCTAACTAATTGCCAATTTCTTACATTTAGCCATGCCCTTGCGGCCACACACTGAGCGAGCGAGCCTCTGATAGGCATTTCCTTCTTTGTCCACATAAGTGGCTTATTGCCCTTGAAATTTGGCGCATGTCCGCACGATCGCGGACGACAAATGCGATCAAAATTTTAAAAATAATTTTTTTTTTCAATATTTAGCACATCTAAACATACTAATTTTTACAAATATAAGTACAGAAAACTATAAACTAGATGTCAAAATCTTAGGTCAAATGTTAGTTAATAAGAATACACAGTCAAACCGTCAATTTAAGCCCAAATCTGAAATACACCTGTTGCGCACGCACAATGAGTATCACGCACACACACACACACACTTTCAAAAGTACGCACATATTCAAGTCAGCTTCTGCTAGCAAGTTCATAGACCCTGAAATAAATATATAAATATAAAAGACCTAAATCTAATAGACTCTGCTGCCTGCCTGTCTCGTTCGCCTGGTCTGGACCAGGCAAACACTTTTACTCCGCTGCTTATCGCAATGCCCATAAATAAAGCTCACGTCTATTAGCGTTGTCATTAATTTTCCTATTTGGAAAATATGCAAATTAAACGCTGATTAATTGCTGGCAGGAAAAGTGAATCGGTTTCCCTGTTGTAGACGACGCGTCGCGACGCGTCGGGGCGGCTAGTTACGAACAGAGTTTTATGCCGCTCGATCCTCAAGTGTTTCCGTAGTGTAGCGGTTATCACGTGTGCTTCACACGCACAAGGTCCCCGGTTCGAACCCGGGCGGGAACAAGTCTTTTGTTGCTTTTTCTTTTTCTTTTTTTCTACAATTATTATTTGCACGCAATTTTAATGCTATATTTAGTTGCTTACATGTGTAATTTTCCCCTTCTTTTGTTTTTATCAAGTTCATGCGTGTAGAGGCCAGCTCACACGCAAGCAACTCATGTAAATGTATGTACATACTCACATGCCTGCACCTTCTGGTAGTTTTATTTAGTTTTAATGAGCCTTGTTTTACGATCATTTAGGAATATGTGTGTGTGTTGTGTTATATTTATAAACATACAACCCTCAGCGCACGCACCGATTTCAACTGTTGCTGTTTAACGAGCCGCCAATGTCAGCCCCTGCTGACTTCCAATCCTGACACTTTTATGGTTTCCATTTATGACCCCAGCGCCTTTTATTGAGCAGCGCACTCAACGCATGCCACCCATAGCGGAAGCGGAATGCTCCATTGAATTGCTATGGACTTGAAGAAAGTACTCTCTCGAGCTTAATGGGCTTTATTGACAGATTCTTCATTCCAATTAACAATATAAAGTTCTTATAGGTACAGCTAATATATAAAAGTGTGCTTTAACGAATCGTTTAGCAGACTATGTTGTTTTAATGTCTTTGTTTATTTTGCTAGCCTGCTGTAATTTCCATCTTCATTTCAAAAGTTCGCCTTCATTGCTATTCGCTTTTATTTTAACTAAATCTTCCTTGAATTTGATTTCCACTCGGTGTATAAACTGTATGTCGTTTGGTTATTTCTGGTTAACAGGTTTCCGTAGTGTAGTGGTTATCACGTGTGCTTCACACGCACAAGGTCCCCGGTTCGAACCCGGGCGGGAACAATCCATTTATTTTTATTTACAAAAATAATTTCTATTATCTGTTTAGTTGGCCATGTTGCTATCTTCCTATTACTTTTAACGCTTATATTTAATATATACGCCTCTCAAGAGCTCAAGCTTAAAGCTCCGCCACGAAAGCTTTTTGGTATTTCAAAGGCTCGTCTACTGCTTCTATTTATAACCGGTTTCATATAGTGCAGACGCCCTTAAGTAGAAAGACAGTTGTGCTATGGTCACAAGGGGATGTAGCTCAGATGGTAGAGCGCTCGCTTAGCATGTGAGAGGTACGGGGATCGATGCCCCGCATCTCCAGTTTACTTTTTTGTTTATTTTATTAATATTATTATTTTCTCTTTTTTTCCAAATATTTTTCCACATCTGATTGACAAGTCGGTTAAATTATTTTTGTTTTTAGATATTATGCTGGCGTATCTTAACGCCAACTAAACGCCTTTAAATGTCAATTTTCACACGCATCCGACATGTTATGCAATCGGGTTTCAGCATTAGCTTTTACTAGTTTCTCGGCTGCGCACCCAATGCGGCAGCTGCCAGAACGGGAAAAGCAAGCGAAGTCGGGACAGAAGTCGCCGACGCTAATCCAATTAAGCATATTCATCATATTCACTCAAATGCAGGCCATGAACTAGAATGGCAACCTACGAATGGGCCAAGAGGGAAGCCGGGAGGCCGGGAGGCAGAGGAGTTATGTGAATATCATGAATAATGCTGACATTTCCGTCATGTTGGCTTGATTAAAATCTATTTAATTGAATTTAACTTGAATTTAACTCAATTCTCAACACTTTTCATAACATTTGACCACACTTCTTACAGCAACTGTCAAAATATTAACACAAGCGGAAAACAAATTAGCAATGCCTAAGATTTTTCCATTTTCAGTCTCCCTGCTTTAGATATGCTTGAGAAATGTTCAAGAAATGGGGAAAATCGAAAGCTATTCGCTTCATTCATTGATGATGCTGTTCCATTCAGGCTAATTAAAACGGGTTGCCTACAGATCCAAAGTTCCGATATCCGTTTATGAATTCCCACAGATATTTTGAGCCCGGCACTAACCGGTTGGCTATATTGGCTATCTAATCTCTTCATTAGATTCGCCTTCTAATAATGGCATTGGCATTGATATTGCCATTCAATAATTGCAGTTCAAGCGGGCAGGTGGGAAGGTGGGAAGGTGGGAAGGTGGAAAGGTGGGCAGGTGGGGAGCCAGCTGTTCCGTTCCACTGCCGCTGCTGCTGTTGCGGCGCGTATTACCTGGTGTGGTGTATTCTCTATACGTCACGTAGACAGCACAGCACCCATGCAAAAACTAGAAATCAAAAACTGTACACTCGAATGGCCATAAATTTGTGCGAAACTGTGAAAGCAAATAAACAATCGATTGCAGACATTTGCAGCTGAAATAAACCGATAAATATGCCGAAAGTGCAATACCCTAATTCCATATGAACATAATGATTATGATCTATGAAGACTTTTATAATAAGATTCAAGATGACAATCAAAATTGGATCTTATAATGGTAACATTTTTTAATACCTTGACTCTGATCAAATTATCCCTCATTCTGATCTGATCTGATCTTATCTGATCTGATTCTGATAAAATATCCGTCAAATATTATTTCTCTGCTTCTCACAATTTAAATTAAAGAAGTCCAATCGTATGAAATGACCTTCACATACATACATCTTTTGCTTGCCTAAAACGTTTCGCTTCTTATCCGATCTATATACATATACATGTAAATACATTCGTGTGTATTATCTAATCAGATAACACGGCAATTCTTACATACAAGTTACACGTGACCCAACACAAATGCGGCTAAAAGCCGTTACAAAATAGCAGATGAAAAGCGTTACAAAACGTAAAAGCATGTCTTATATGTACGTTCAGCACACGACAAATAAAACTCGAAAAAAAAACTGTTTAGTGATAGTCCAATTAGAAACGGGAGAGCCGACGCGATCAGCTGACGCGATTGCCGCAAAAGTGAAAGGTAAAACAACAAGAACAACAACAACACAGCTGGCAGATTCTTATTTGAACTGCCATAGACTTCTAATCAGACGCCTGTTTTTATCAGCGCAATGCGCAGAGAAACGAGAGAGAGAGAAAGAGGGAGAGGATAGAGAGAGAGCGAGTTACGGAACGGAAAATAGAGCTAGCGCCAGCGCCAACGCCGTGTCACTATGATCTTCAGATTTCACTGATAAGCAGATAACAAAATATTATTCATATTTGTTTTGTTTTTCTTATTCCTTCTCTTTTTTTGACAAATTTGCGCGTGCCGAGTGACGTCGACTGCGACGTTGGCTGCGACGTCATCAACCTTAATGCTTTGCAGTTTATGCTTTATGCTGATTGTGCTTTTTTTGCAGCTGCGAATCTAGAGATGGGTCGATGGCATAGGGATGAGTTCCAAGCACGAACATTAATTGAATATTTCAAGAAGTAAAACTCTATCAGAAAATTGATATAAATTTATTAAAATACAAAAATAAAAATAAAAAAATAAGTAAAATATAAATTGTATATAATTTAAAAATTGTAGCTAATGCCATGTAGTGAGAACGGATCTGAGTGTTAAGCTCTAATTGTTTGCTATTAAAAATTAATCGTGCTTTCATACTATTCAATCTGCAATGATTACTAGACATGTTGATGTCTCTTAAGAGTCACATACACGCATCGACCCGTTGTCATCTCTAGCCTTCTGTTTGTTGCCAAGTGCCGCTGAGCTTTTGTGCTTTGGCTGCTGCGTTTGCCCATATTCTGCTTCAGGTTTCGTCTGATCATGCAAAATTTTCAGCAGCGTTATATGAATGAATGTGGGAACTTGAGCGAGCGACGACAGCAGCAGCAACAACAACAACAACATCAGGTGCGGCGGCAGCAGCAGCAGCAGCAGCGGCAACAATAATTTCGCCATTTCAAGGCCTACGTGACTTGAATCACATATGTATATAGCTACACATATATGGAACTGGGTCTGGGGTTTGTGGGTGCAGAGTCTCCTCGTTTCGCATGTATTTTCGCTACGGGGCAGTCTGTATAAAATTGATACTATAAATGTTTGTCGCAATTTGAGCGCAAATTGTAATTATTCTCACTGTTATTCAATTAGAGCTGAGCGCACACCGCACACCACATGATCGCGGCTATTGTCACACGTGCTAGCCTGTCTGTCTATTACGGCAACAGAAAGGTCTTTGACTGTCGCCGATAGAGATAATAACAGAGACAGAGAGAGGCGCTCTCTTAGTACTATATAGCTGGCCATCCAGATAGAAATTGAATTACTAAAGTTTGATCTACTTCTATGTAACATTTGCCCCCACATATTTTTAGCAAATTGTGTGGTTCGAACTCATTCCTAACATAGAAAATAAACAGCCATTAATATTTGTAGAATGTTTTAAGCATAGTATAATTTATTTCGTGAAATTTGAATATTCTTCTTTGTGTATCCATAGTCTTCAGTCTTAAAATATATTAAAATGTACTTAAATCAAACAAAAATCGTGCTCTATCTAATCACTATAATTAAGATCTATGTATGCGTATATACAGTTTGAAGACGTAACTTATGGCTACATTAGATCAGGAACTATAGCACGTGCATATCGGTGGGTGCATCTAGGTATTATCCGGAGACTCAGAGGGCGGCACTGCGCTCCACACAGAGCATTACGAGCAACTGCAGCAGCAATAATTGGAGGCTGGAAAGTGCATACAATATGAAATTTAATAACATTTTCGGATAGGTCGTAAAGAAACAGAGGAAGAGTATTAAAGAGGCATAAAAATGAATCGCATGCCAAATATCAAATATTATTATGAAATTTTGTAGTTTGCATTTCATTTTACAATACATTTTTTTTTGTGTTTTGTTTCGTGCAAAATGCCAAATGAATTAATTTTCTTCTTTTTTTAAATGTATTTTAAATACCATGCAAGTAAAAAGAAACAAAAAAAAAAAAAACAAAACAAAAAGTGAGACAACCCAACGAGAAATGAAGAGTTCAAATTTTTCTAACTACTTTTCTTTTAGCTACATCACGCTTACCATTAAAATATTATTTTCTTTTATTTTATTTTTATTATCATTCCACTCAATTGCAAACACAATTTTTGTTTAAATTTTTTATAATCTTAATTTTATATTTTTTAATGTTTTTCGTCGTACGTTTAATTATTACTACAAGAATTTGTTAGTCTACAATTTTTTTGGGCTTAGTTTTAAAATTTATAAATAAATGTTTAATATGTTTTCTTTTTTAAAGTAAAATATAATAAATTAATAACCTAGAAGTATATATTAAAATTAAATTAAATTAAATATATATCAAATAATTTCACGCAAATAAATAAAAATAATTACAGGTTAGTTCTAGTATTTAATTCAAATACAGTTTTTGATTTGTGAGTTTTTATTTTATGATTAATATTCTTTTCTTTTTTTTTTTAAATAAGTTTTTTTCGTTTTTTTCATTCGTTGGCTTTATTGTTTCGTTTATGGCTTTCAGGATTTTTATGATTTTCGTTTTTGCCGCACTTAAGATTGGTTTACATAGCTTAAACTACGCACTGAGAGGCAGCGAGGTTCGAATTCGACAATACCACAATTAAATCGAATATATTTAAATACATAAATGTATTTATATATATATATGGGATATTTATAATAATAATCATCTGACTGATCGCAATCGTCAATCTATTTACAAAACAATTTTCGCATGCGAATTATTCGATTTGTCACATTTTGCACATACATATAGACTCTTGTTGTTGTTCATATATTTGTTGTAATATTATTCTGATGTATAAGGAAAACATGTTTCATAACTTTTGCAAGCTTTGCATTGTTTCAGTTTTTGTTTTTGTTTTTTTTTTTTTCATTATTGAGTGGTCGTATTTTTGAGTATTATTTATGTTATCTGTTGAAATGTTTTAGAGCAGAGACTCAAGTATTTCGAATAGCCTGTAAATGGCTAGAATAAATATATTTGGCTAGTTAGGTTATTTGTTCGTTAAATAAAATAGTTAATAAAGTATAATATGAGCGTGCAATTTGATATATATGCGTATATTTTCTTGAATATGGTTGGGTGCCAGTAGAAAAAACACTTAAACAAAAAATACTCGAGACTCCGTTTTGTAGTAATACATAATTTGTTTTGATATTCTTATTCGTTATCGATTGCAGACGCGCATACAAGTTATTATTGTCATCGACTGTTATCGATATCTGTGCGCTGCATCAAAAATACTTTTTTGAACCACAGTCGTTGGGTACACAGTATATACATATCAGATGTATGTATATATTAGAAGTGATGCGGTGTTTTATGGTGTGTGTTGTGCATTGTAATGCGTTTGTTGGTGTGTGTATATGTACGTGTACGTGTGCGTGTATGTGTATGTGGGTGTGTATGAAAACTTGCAAATTACAATATCGCATACTCAAGCCAAACTTTTTACAAGATCTTGCTCGATTTCTTAGTCATATAGTAGGATTACTTAATATTTTCATTTTGCAATTCCATTTTAATGCCTTCAAAAAAATTCAAAAACAATAAAAACAAATATTCAGTTAAACAAATTGACACATTTTGTACGATTTACAAAGACCAAAAGAAATATACCAATATATGAAAATTCAATTAAAAATCAAGTATTAATTTTGAAAAATATTAAAATAAATGAAAATCAAAAAACAACAACCAAAATAATAATTTCGCAACAGTACAAAATGTGAGAAATGTAAATAGATAAAAGTTAATGCCAATTAGATAATTAAAAATAGTATGCCAGAAACAAATTCGATAAGTTATGTTCGATATTTGAAATAAATTTGGAAAATAGTAAAATTTGGAATAAAAATTTGTATTAGTGTTTGTTTTTTGTGTATTTTGTTTTTCAAGGCAAACTCACAAATCAAGCTGATCGTAGTAGACCGAATCGTCCACAGCGGAGCCGCGTGCCTGACCCTCCAGCGTGGCGTTCTCGTAGCTGCTTTCCGACTCCTCCTGCGAGTCCAGCTCCGGCAGGTCCTCATCCTCCTCCTCCTCGTCGCCTTCGCTCTGTGACTCCTCCACGCTGGCGTGGGACATGCGCACATTGCGCTCGACCCGATCGCTCGTCTCGCTGAGCGCCAGTGCGGGCAGCGGAGAGCTGCTGTCCCAGCTGTTGCCGTTGTATCCCGGCGTTGCCAGACTGCTGGCCATTGTAGTGCTCGTCGTGGTTGTTGTTCTTACTGTCGTGCTGCTCAGGTCCAGCAGGCGCTGCAGCTTTCGCGTGCTATTGCGCTTGCTGGCATTGCCGGGCCGCTGCCTTTTGGGCCCGTTGGATCGCTGCTTGGCGCCCACTTTGGGCGCCTTTCGCTTGCCAGCCGCGCCCCCTGTTCTGGGCCTTTGCATGGCGCCCTTGGCGAGGCCACCAGACGCTGCCGCTGCGGCGGCTTTGCGCTTGGCTGCTGGGCTGCCGGGCTTCTTGCCACAGTTGGGCGGCGGCGCACCTGTTCGGGCTGCCTCGTCGCGCAGTTGCTTGCACAGCATCGCCTTGGGACCGCGCAGGATCGGGCCACGCCTCTGGCAATTGTGCGTGTGCTCCTGCTCGTGCGGCCGGCACTTGCGCTGCTTCTTCTTCCTCTTGTGCTGGGTAATGTTACTGCTAAGATTACTGCTACTGCTACTGCTACTGTTAATGTGATTGTTACTGTTACTGTTACTGTTACTATTACTGTTACTGCTACTGCTACTGTTAATGCTACTGCTAATATGGCCGCTGTCGCTTTGACTACCGTTACTAATACTAATCAGGCTGCTGGCGCTGTACGCAGACACAGGAACGTTACTGCTACTACTACTACTGCTATTGCTACTGCTACTACTGCTGCTGCTGCTGCTGCTGCTGCTGCTGCTGCCGCTGCTACTGCTGCACTTGGGTCGCGGCTTAAAGTGTACCGCATCGATGAGCTCAATCAGCGGCTTGCCGGTATCACAGAGTTGGCGCACGCCATGCTTGACGCGATTGGCACCAAAGTTCTTGGCTATCAGCTGCTCGACCCGCTGCTGCGGCACCGTCTCGGTGATCGCATTCGTGTAGGTGGACAGCTTGCCCAATGTCCTGGTGGCCGGAATTTGTGTGCGACGCGGCGCACCTTGCCCAGTCAGCGCCAAGTAGAACACTCGTCTCGCATTCGAGTTGTATGTGGAGGAGTAGGTGTTGTAGTTGTGCAGCTCCATGTTCTCGTTGAACACACAGTTGTCGTCGAATTCTTTCTGTAACAGTTGAGAACTAGAATTAAATTATTTGGCTAGAAAGTAGGTAGCATATAAATACGTTAAATACTAGTCTAATGTCTACAATAAATTGTTTTTATAAGAAGTTAAAGTTCAGTTGAAGACCCACAGTACGAGATTTCTAATGTAGTGAAAAAATAATATTGTGTTATATAAGATAAAAGTATTGTTGATTTGCATGTTAAGTTAACAGAATTTCGTAGTGCAATAAATTAAAGCGAATAGAATTATTATTAATGATTTCGTTCAACATTCATATTATGTTAACATCACATTTATTAATAAATGTCAGCTAACAGAAATTTACATAACATTGTCTGCTTCACATATATTTCAATCTGTATTTTTAGTAAATAGCATTTGTATGTTAAATGTATGTTAATATAGAACCTAGTTAACAGCAACATTTAAACCTATCAATTTACTTAATAATATACTTTACTTTTACTTTACTTAATAATGTATATTTCACATAAAATCTAAAAAAATGTTATTTAACAGCGCGAGCAACATTCACTGCTGTAACTTAACATTTATATAGATTTATAACATTTACAGCTGCTGTTAATGGAAATAAGAGTTTTTCAAGCATATTTAAATACTGTATTGATTATTCTTCGAGCTGCTCTTGGGCATTTTGATGGACTATTAACGTAAGAGGAATCCATGCTGTTATGCATAATACATACAATTGTCATCGCATAGAGACTAATAAGAAATCGAATGGCTGTGCTGATGTCTGCGCTGATGTCTCCTCATATGCATAACAAACAACTGGACTAAACTTTAGCGGGAAAACCCAAGCATATTTGTGTTGAGAACTAAATGGCCGAGATGGCTGGCTACCTTGTGGAAGGCTCTTGTCGGTGGACTCTTTTGTATCTGGCCAGAATGGGCATCAGTTAGATAAATGTGCTCATTATCACAGGATGTGCTCGCTATCGGCGTTGGCGATCGATAACGCCGGCACCCTGACGATGACCCTGACCCTGAACCTGACCCAGGTCATAAAGTTGCCTACTTTATGAATGCCTCATGACAGCCGCACAAAAGGACAACAAAACATGTCGCAGACTTCAATTATTCTCGTTTAGGTAGAAATGTAAAGCAGCTACAAAGGATTGGAAGAGCTGACAACTGGGAGCAGGGAACTGGGAACTGGGAGCTGGGAGCTGGGAACTGGGAACTGGGAATTGGGCTGTGTGCGCATCTGTGGCCTTTAGATGCGCCGCCTGAGCGCTTTAGATCAAATTCAATTAACCACATTGAATTAATTCGCTTGTCAGGCAATTAAAATTGTTTCGAGACTCAACTTCCATGTGGAAATGTCGACGATTAAATTTAGAAATTAATCAGCCCAAATGTCGCGCCGACTGCCGGCTGCGCCAATTTGATATGAAATGGGGCATCAGCCAGGAGGAGGGATTGACTGGCCAGAGCAGGATTGAAAGAGGGACTGGAGAGGGTCTGCGAAATGCGGCTGAAATGTTGACGCCATCTCAAAGGTCTTCCAGGGAACAGGCCGCAGGCTAGACTAATTTTCCGACACATATGACAACAGAATGTGGCAATGGGCGCGTGTGTCTCGCTCGAGGCGTCTTTAATGTATTTTCTTGTCTTTTTATTTCTCTCGTCTAATTTTAGCCTTAAATTAAGTGAAAATTGCAGTCAGAGCGAAAGGAAATGAAGTTGTACGGCACAGAGATAGCTGTAACTGCGAGCCTATCGAAGCCATTAGCTGAGCACTTGCCGCTTATCAAAGCTGGCGCCAGGTGGAAAGGGTCAAGGGTCAGCGGTTAGACACACGCCTACAACAAGATTAGAGCGAAGAATAACAAGTGATGGACTAGCAGATGCTCCATTACCAGAGAGATATACCTTAGTGTGCCGATCTAGCTCTTTTAAGCATCGAGTTATATTAAGTAAGAACTAAAACTTATTGTATAAGGAGCTCTTGACTATGATTGACAAGAAACCAATAGCTGAATACCTCATATTATAATTACTTAACTGGCTTATGTCTGTTTCAAAATCATAACACCCCTTATGTCACCTATTGCCTGCATCTACAGGGTATAAGGAACGGTACCACACGAGCTCAGCCACATTCTTTGGGGCCCAAAGCACTATCAGCCGAAACAGGACAATAACAATGATAATGCGGCAACATATTCATTGGCTCGCATGACAGAGCATTAATTGATCGCCGTGTAGCAGGCGGGCGCTGCGGGCGGTCCGTTTACGTCGAGATTCCAGTCGCAGTTCGAATTATGCAAATTAATAATCACATTTGTATACTTATGGCTAAAACATTTTAATTGGCCAACAGCGCTGACTCACACGCCGACCTTCCTCAGCGGCTCTATTAATCACTCTCCCTCTCGTTCTCGCTCTCCCTATCGGTCTCCCTCTTTCCCTTTCATTTTGAATTTATGAATTGGCAAACGTTTTGGGCTTCAATTAGCCGCCCAATTAGGCAGCTAATCAAATCAGCTGCCAGACGGTCACAAGATCAGAATGCGGCTGGCATTTGAAATGCGGGGCGGAAAGCCAACAACAGCTATTCGCAAGTGCATGAGAATCTATTTTCAAACTGCTGAGGAAGTGTCTCTAATGGAAATCTATGATTATATATAAATTTAAATGAGCTATTTTCGCCAGATGCAGGCGATTTGTTAGCTTATCGCCAGCTCTAGAGCACTTTATAAATAGCCGTAATAAAGCGTAAACAATTTGTTGAAAATTTAAAAAAAAGTGACACGCAATTGCTGGTGATTCTTCTTAAAAAAAATATATATTATATTTTTGATGATGTCAATAGACCAAAAACATATTTTGAAAATATTCAAATTTTATGAAAGGTATACACGTATTTTAAGCTTATTTTTATAATAATTTGTTTTGGTAAACAAATTAAAAATATATATATATATATATATATATATATATATATATATATATATATATATATATATATATATATATATATATATATATATATATATATATCTATTTTATAACAATATTTATTTTCTTTAAAAAATATAATAATTAATCGCTCCAGCTTCTTTTTCAATAAGAGTTCTTAGGAATCGGAAAACCGCTCATCTGCCTCTTCGAAAAAAAACTATAATTTTACATTGATTTTTTATTGAAGAATATATTCTATTTGAAATTAAAATTTAGTATATAATAGTAACCAAAAAAAATATAAAAAAAATATTGACCATTTTTTTTTAACAAATGATTAATGATAAAATATGCGATAAGTCATGTGATTTCGATTTAAGAAATGGATTTCTCTGGTTTGACCGGAATCTTGAATGTCAGACAATACAAATTGATGCCACTTCCGTTGGCCGACAAAAAGTAAGAAACTGAATTCAAACTCAACGGAAGTCATGAAATTTAGGTTTGACCGCTTCAAATTTAACTTTAGAGTGAGAGAGACAGACAGAGAGAGAGAGAGAGAGAGAGAGAGAGAGAGAGAGAGAGAGAGATAGAAAACACAGGTCCCTTCTGGTTGCTTCTTTTCTGATTCTGTCGAAAAGTCGCCAAAGAAGAAAGTGAAATAAACAAAGGCCGCCCAGCCACAACGCCCACTTGACCAACTTAGTGAAAATGCTTGAAATGCGGCGCCATCAAAAGGACCGCAACACGCACTAGAGGCAGACAGAGATGCTGCGACCGCTGAGGCGCATCAATCAACACCAAAGTATCTGCAGCTATGCCTGCGAATGTATCTGTCAGATACAAAACGCGCCGCTGCGCGCCTGACAGAATTGGCACAAATGCGTCTATTTTGGCTGCGTTTGCGAAAAGGTCAAAGTGCGGCGACAAAACTCAAATGTTCAGCAACAACAACAAACAAAGCAACAACAACAACAACAACTGCAGCCGCTTGGCGCCAGGCGGCGAGAAATGCGACGCGCACTGCAGCGGGGCGTCCAGGCGATCGGAGAAAAGTGTCACATTTATTATCGACAGGACATGCCAGGACCCGACTCACTTGCCACTCGACGAAGCACCCCAGGCAGAGCCGAAAAAGCCGAACCGAAACTAAAACCAAATCGAATCCAGCAATAATAAGAACAAGGGTTGACCCAAAGGATATCTCCGCGTACGCCGTGTTTGTTTTCTCCACCCGTTGCCCTTTGTTGTTGTGCACTTCGGTTAATTTTGTTATTTATAGCACTTGATGTTTGTTCCCCGCTCGGTGGGTCTTTTGTTTGTTTTGCCTTTGTTGTTGGCTATCATCGAAATTTGCCGCTTCACTTGCCTGATAAGGCCACATAATTTGTAATTGAAATAATAATTTCGAGCAACAATTCATCAATAATTATTTATATTGTCCTACTGTGCGACAGATGGCGCAGCAAACAAAATAGTTAGATTTCAATTCTAGTTGTTTGGTTAGGGAAACTGTAAGATATGAAATACGAAGTGAATATTTGTGGTTAGAATCGAAAAAGTAACACAATTCGCATAGATGGGATTAGATATTGAAGAAGGGATTGCAAAAGGGTTAGAAATAGATATTTATAGATAGAAAGAAAAAGCACTAAAGACGTATATCATCTTAGAGTCTTAAAGAAATATATGTTTAATGGAGTATAAAATGCATATATTGCATCAGTTGACTTAAGTTAAAGCCTATTTATGCTCTAGGTAGACTTATTGCATTGTTTACTTACCGAGGCATAGGCTGCGCCACACGCATCCATGCACAGATACAGGCAGGTTGCCACGCTTTGTATCTTGATGCGACCCACATCCACGGTTGAGCGCTGCAGAATGGCTGCAAGAGAAAAGAAAGCAGGTCATTAATTAATTATCAATCAATTTCCAAAAACGAGCACATGCCCAAAAATAATATATATGCAGCAGATCAGCTGAGCACAAAAGCCGCTTGATTAGCCCAACCAGAACCAGTGTCAGTCAGTCAGGATGTCAGCCCAAAGGCCAGAGCGAACTGTTAATTAAATGTCCGACACTTTTAAATGCTGTCAAAAGAAATTGCAGCAAGCAGCAGTGCTCTCACACAGCGCCGTGTATCAGAAAGCTATTACGAATCCATAAAAATGCTAAGAAAAACAATAAAAACCATATTTAATCAGACAGAGTCAAATACGCCCTCCGCACTCGAACTCGCGCACTCAATCAAAGCATAGAGCGCGATAGACGAGGAGCTTAGAGTGCAGCGCCACTGCTATGCGAAATTTGTCAACCGTAGAAGGGGGCGTGGCGGCCTTAAGCGAGGCCATAAAACGCATATTTCGAGGTTAATTGAAATTGCTGCCATGCATTTCAAGTTCAGGCGTTGTGCAAAGGTCAAACCACTTGTGTGGCCGCTGGGACCGCCCGCTCGACTCCGGCTGCCTGTCAATTTCCCAATCGCCTGGCCAAAGTGTGTCAGCACTTGGTACCACACACACACACACACACAGACAGACAGACAAACACACACACACACTCACACCAACACACACTCGTTCAATGAACCTTATGCACTTTATGCCATAATAAACAAGATTTTTATAAATACTTGAACTGCAGCTTGTTATGAACCAATTGAAGAAGTCTCGGCAGCTGCCGCGGATATCATCAAAGCAGCCCAAGAGTTAAAAGTAAAAAATTAAAGAAAAAAGAAAGAAAAAGAAAAGATTATTGGGGGAGTTAGTGCCGGAACACGCTTCGTGATTTTGGACTGCCAAAAAGAAAGGGAAGCAAAAACTATTGAGTGGCCACTTGAGTGATGGAAAAATTGATTTTTGACGCCAAAAAAAAAAAAAAAAAACGAAACGATGGAGCGCAGGGAGTGTGTTTTCTTTAAAGAGTTGTTTACGTTACGGTAATGATCAGCTATGAAGTACAGGCTGATTGGCCAGCAGATGGCGCTAGAGCTCAACGAGAAGCAGCGCCTTTCATTTTATGACCTGAAGGAAATAAAAATGCCCAAAGAGTAATATACTTTACTAAATCTTTACGATGCAAACTTTTGGCAATTTGTGTGAGCTGTGACAAATGGAAATTGAAAGTCTATGAATCTGTTCAAAGAAAATGTGATGGAAAGTAGGCGGAAACTTCTGCTGCCTATGGCAAATGCGTGCACAGAACTTTGTTTTTCTGCTCAAAACTGTGTCAAAGATAAGCAGACGCCAGGGCGGCGCAAAAAATAAGTTTTATTGGGAGGAAAAAAGAATTGCTCTCTGCAATTTACGACTCTGCATATCCGTATCTGTATCTGTAGCAGCTGGCTAAACTAAACAAAGCGGAATGCATTTGCCTTTTCGGTTTATTTACAGCATTACGGAAATTATAAAGTTGCAGCCGGATTGAAGTAAAATTGTGGCTTTTGCTTGATTTATAATTTCCCACCCAAAAACCAAAATCGAAGCCATGAATAATTGCCAGCGTTGCCCCTTGAAATAAATGAAAATGAAAATGGAACGAAAAACTAAAACAAATGATATGCTAAGCGCTACACTTCATTTGTTACAGATCTGAAGAGTTAGGAGGGGGAGAGATGGTGGCAGGGGTAGTTGTTGCTCGTAGCAAGTGACAGCCTTTCACTTTGTGTGTGTCCAAATGGCGCTCTTGGTGTTGCATTTCACTTGGTTTGCCCCATTTAAAAAACGATTTGTTTAGCTCGAGTTAACATAAGTAATTTTTCTTGTTTTTATCTATTTTTTGTATATTTTTGTGGATATATGTTTTTAACATACGAACTCTTTTAGTTCGAATTATGTGCGTGGGACGCACAACGAATCGCTCAAAATTATTAAAATTCCACTCATTCTGCTGCTGCGCTGCTGCTGCTTGCTATTAGCTGTTCTTGTTGCTCTTTTTACTCTCGCGCTCTCGCTCACTCTGCTGTGTCTGTGGCTGTGCTATATTTAACCCCTAAAGCAATCACAGCAACAACAACAGCTGCGTGAGAGCGAGAGTGTCCATTCAATATTCGTAAAAGCAAAGTTCTTTGCGCTGCTTGTATTGGTTGTTCGTTAGCAATGCTTGCATGTGGCGCCGTGGCTTAGTTGGTTAAAGCGCCTGTCTAGTAAACAGGAGATCGTGAGTTCGAATCTCGCCGGGGCCTAGCATACGAAAGTATGCGTTGGTAATAATTTTTTGTTTTATTTTTATATTTTTTCAATATATTTTTAACTAAATATATAGAGTACTATTGTTTAAAATTTACATATTTATATATATTTTTTTTGTATTTTTTTGTTAAAGTTAACTTTTATGGAATCTTTCACATTTATAATGCTATTTATAAATTAAACTTTGTTTTTCATTAAAAATATTTATAAATTAAAATTGTTAATGAACTTAAAAAATTTTTATTTACTGTACAATTTTTATACGTTTTTATTATTGTTTTGTTTTTAATAACAACAGCTAATAATCTATATGTACATGAGGCAGGGCTTTTTATTAAGTAAAATTTGATTCAGAAAAATTTCAATATAAATTGATAACACCTTACACTTCAGAGAGGTGTGAAATCAATGCATAATAACAAATACCCGAATGATCATTTATGGAACAATAAATGAGCTGGCAGCCCACAAATTGCTCGACAGTTCATTGAACCAACTGTGAAATGTTTTGTGGGGCCGAGCAGGAACAATATGCAGAATCGAAAATTTGAATCCGAATCGAATCGATATCCGAAATTCAAGGCACGCATCTGAGCTGCTTTAAATTGCCCACACATTAAGCACGTAGAGAAGTCAGTTGAAGGCACGCACTTCCAATAATTAAAATGTCAAAATATGACTGTCAAAAGTCGAAGTTCTCGAAGGTGTACGCAATTGAGTTATGTGACAAACTTCACCAAAAGATTTTCCCCTTCGTGTTTAATCACCGTTGCAGGCGCACAATTTATGCTAATGAGGCCTTAATTTGGAGACTTTGTCGCCGACTCGACAGTCGATAATGATAAAATTTATGATCGGCTCCTCAATAGAGGTTGACAAAAAAAAAAAAAACATAAAAATTTTAAAAACTTTTTATTTTTTATTTTTTAATATGATCATCAGGCACAAAAGATCAAAAATGCATGAATACATTTGAAAGTGTAATTTCCATTATGTGTTTAATTATGCTCACCGCGAATATAACGTGTGACATATAATACAATTTATGCAGCGCTTTTTGTGGATATTTAACATAATTTGACAGCAGCCCTATAGAGGCCCATATAATGGGCTTTTACTACTGTGCGCCGGTTTTATGATCGACTTATGTTTTCTGCCTCTTTATGCATTTATATAGTATAGAGTATATAATTTATGTATTTAGCCAACGTATTTTGACAATTTAATAGCATTCACAGCGACAGCGCACATCAATCAAAATAAAGTTCTAGCTGGCGCACAGCTGAACTTTGTGCCACAAAATTGCAGCTATTAAACACTAATTAATAGCGGTTTATAGAGTTGTCTCTTTAAAGTCAATAAATCACCAGATTCCCAACGAGTAGAACAGAACTCCTCGACCCGCAACTGCGGGCGCTTAGATAAGCGTCTTACATTTGGGTGTGTAAAAGATTTAATGGGAAGCGGAGAGACACTTCCATAAAAGTGAAAACGGATGGTAAATCCCACGGCAGGCTCACCCCTATAACGAGCTGAAAGAATATTGAAATACATATCAAATCAATTTATATCTTCTGTTGGCACACAGTTTATACAGTTGACTACCTTTTTTCTTACTTTGTTTAACCCCCTGGTGCCTGTGGAGCTATTGTTCGGCTTTGCCAATAACCGAATTGCATTAACATGTCTTTTGGGGGTTGTCAGCGGATATCCGATGCCAATATCCGATAGGACAAATGCGCATAAGTATAAATTATTAAACCCATTGACAGCTGATGCTTAGGGGTTGCTGCAAATTGGCATAGTTGTTGTCAATGCAGCCACGCCCCCAAATGACAACGGAATAATCGTATATGAGATTGCATATTGTGGACATTTTTGATTAGTGCGCGATCCATTGTTATGATAAAAGCGCAGACATTGATGGGATTTGTCAGGGCCCCAGCTGTGCGGAGCTAGAACTAAATATTCATAACTATCCATAAGTCTTAGTAGCTTTCACTGGCAGCGCATTCCAGACGGGGAGCTACCGTTTAAGAGCATGACCAAATCTTGAATGATATCTCCCAAGTCCCAATTCATTAATGAAAAATGAACGTAGTTATTGAGCGTGCCTTGATTTGATTAAATCAGACTAATAATGTGTAAAGTATAGGGCCCACCGGGAGAGTCCGCGGCCGGGTCCGCTAAGCTGCTTGGCCGTAAAAGTTTTCTCAAGTGAAAGTTTAGCTTATTTGAATACAAAATATGCCAGCAAATGTATAACATGTTGTTCTTACAAATTAAAACAAGCCGGACAGCTGAAAAACATATATGAAAATTTGAAACACAAAAAACTTCAAACAATTTGTAGCTTGTTGTAAAAGGAAAAAACATGCTAAAAACATGTCAAAATTTTTAAAAGAAGTTGTTAAAAGCTCCAGAGAGAGAAATATTTGTTTTTGAATGCGTTTCGTAAAGGTGCCACGCCTCCGTTTGACGCTGCCGCCCCGCCGGACTCAATGACAGGCCAATTTGAAGGCGCCCGCTGCGCGCACCGCTGCCAGCGTCTCAGTCGGCGTCACAGCCAGAGACGATGTCGTTGTCAACGTTGCGGTCAGCGTCTAGTTTTTGTCTTTCTTTTTATTTTTTTTGTGTTTTCCGCATTTTCTTGTATCTGCCCAACCAGTTGGAGTGGAAATGAAATATGTAGATGAGTCTTTAATTAATTTGAGACACGACACGACAAGTGGCGTCGTCTGTGGCTGCGTCCGTGGCAGCAAATGCAACGGCAACTGCATCGGCAGCGGCATCGGCAACGGCAACGGCGACTGCCTCCTGCCGCTTTTTGGGCCTCGCCAGCTTTTTAGGCCAAGAATCAGGCGACAGGTTTAGGTCTTACAGCTCTACGAGGGCAGGTGTTGACTCATTTGGCTGACTGGCCATTAGAGGCTGTGATCGGTTTTAAATGCATCCATTGATCAGATCGTTACACCTGCAATTGTCAGTCGCTCAGTGTGTCAGCAATTAAATTCATGTTCAATTCAATTAAACGATCGTCCAATCAATTTGCATAGGTCGTTAGCGATCCACAGGCTAACAGCTGCATACAAAGTACTTTAGTTTTAAGTTTCATTTTCTATAACTTATGTGTACGAGAGATAAAACAAACTTTAAGTTTGATTCTTTTAAAATACCATAAAAATGTCATTAGTTAAAGAAATGCATTTTTATAAGTAATAATAATTTATATTTATAGAAATTCGGATTCCTATTAACCAGATCTCAAATATTTCCCATCAAATAATTTACTTCTGCTAGGCTTCTTCAGTGATCTTCAAGAATCTTATTTATCTTGATAAAGCATTTATTCAAAAGCTTTGATTTATTATAGCGAATATAATTGAAAAGAAGATGAGCTTCTTCAGATTAAATTACTAATTTCAATGCCAGATCTTATAAACATATTCAACTTCATCTATAGATCTTTACTCTTGAATGCTTATACATTAATCGTATTTTAGCTACTGATCTTGTTTCTACATGCGATGTTCTTAGCATTCTTTGTAACGAATACCTAATAATATTCAGTTCATTCTATATACTATAAGATATCGTTAATCAATGCCAACCCCATCTTATTGAAGATGTCAGCTATGATCTATGCGCTATATATTACTTCTAATCTCTCAAAGACTTACTCTATTGAATGCTAATCTTTGCAGTCCATAATTCTTTTCCAATTTGTCAGTGCTGTGTTGATCTTGATGCAGCTACCGATCTTTCCAAGAACCACTGTGGACTGATCTATGCCGTCAGTCAAGTCAGCGGAACCGCAAACACATAACACCAACCACAACAGGCCATTGATCATTCGCTTAACCCATATATCTATTATAGACAAAACATCGATCGGTTGACACCAGAAGTGTGCGACCGAAGACTTCCGCACGATGACAGTCTGTGCGGACAGTCAGCTGCCCGCATACAAGAATTCTATCTGTGTGCCAGACAATTTTAAAAGCTGAGCGTCTGCAAATGCTAAAAATGTTTTATGGATTCTATGTAGCAACAATTTTTGTGTGTATTTCTTTTTTTTTCTGTTTTCTTCTTTTTGTTGTTGTGTGGCATAAAAAAATGCAGTCTAACCAGACAGTGAAGTAAGGCGCTGACAGGCGGGAGGCGGTCGGTCGGTCGGTTGGTCGGTCGGCTGCACTGGGTCGGGGTAGGCTTTTGGCGAACGGGTCTACCAAATGGCAATTGACAGCTTGGGCTTTGACAGCGATGCGTGCAAAACATGCGGCTTATAACAGTTCATTTTGGCTGCATGTCTGCATGTCCGCATGTCGTGCATGTAATTAAAAGATTTATACATGTGTGTATGTAAATTGTACATATAAGAAAAATATAGATACATTTATCTTTATGCCGCATAAATCAAACATGTGACAAATTGTCTAATTGATTTCTGACAATTTGCAGTGGCTAATTAAATGCACACTCTATTGGCCGAGTCGCGAGCTAAACTTGTTGCAGTCAAAGCATTAAAAGGCGCATGCCACGCCCACAAATAGCACTTCTTATCTCACGCTTTGTTGACTGCCTTGCTGCCAACTTTGTTGTAAATTTAATGACAACCTTAATGTGTCACACTGTGATAACGCGGATAGGGCGCAGTGTAGTGCCCTCTAGCACTTAAGATAGATCAGCTTAATGCTGTATGCAAATATTTGCCACACTCACACGCACACGCACATCATGATTGTCGTGCAGCAGTGCTTCTATAAGACTGCCCCGCACTGTGCTAGGCAGCTGAAACTTGTCTGTGACCCTGAAAAGTTCGCTAAATTGAAGCTTATCGCGTAGGCCGTAGCATAAATTCTATCAAAATTATCTGCTTTATTTGATTTTCATATTAAGCAAAGTGTCATTGTCGGCTTGCAGCACACAGAAGCTTAAATTGAATTAGGTTTTTTCTAGAAATTGATAAACAAAGCCGAATATTCCATGAAGAACCTTTCTTAGAAATATAATTTTCAGCTAAGAGGAATTACACTTTATATGAAACAGATATGGAAAAATCGCAAGAAATTCATTTATCTCTAATGTTTAACTGATCAGTTTTAGATATTCCATTCGAAGCAAAAGTTTCTCCCGCTACTGAAAACTTGTTGCTCTCCAAACTGTCCTCAACTTTCCACATAATCAACTAACCGTACACAGCGCCCATTAATGAAATGGCTCCCCAAACAGCAGTCTGATTGGACATGTGGGGAAAGTGGGGGCATGAGCGTTCTGCAAACATATTGTAAATTCGAGCTGCAGTCAAAGTTCAAAGCGTTTCCATTTGTATCGCGGACGACGTCATTTACGTCACTTTGACATGATTTAGCCATGTCAAGGGATTCGATTTGGTTGGATACGGCCTGGTAATACGAATAGAATTGGCATTGGAGCTGCCTGCTGACACACATATTACACGCCCCAGGGCACATAGACACATATGCATATCCAAATATATATAGTTGTAAATGTTAGACATCTAAATACTCGGAATCTGGAGCGCAACGAATTGTTGGTGTTGTTGTGTTATTGTGCGTGCAGCTAAATTGTCGCCTTGTCAGCGTCAAGGGGCGGCGATATTTTTAGCTGTCAGCCCGCAAGACATTTGACATGTACTGCAACACCCTCGCCTCGCCACACTCTTTTTGAAAGAAGCAAATATTTCAATTAGTTAAAGTTGAATTGCTCAGGCCAAAGTTGTTAATGACAGCTAATGCTTCCTTAAATGTTGAGGCACAGATACGGATGTGAAGCCAGATACAGACACGCATATGCTGAGATAGATACAGATACAGATACAGATACAGATACAGATACAGACACAGATACAGATACAGATACAGATACAGATACAGATACAGATACAGATATAGATACAGATACAGATACAGATACAGATACAGATACAGATACAGACACAGATACAGATACAGATACAGATACAGATACAGATACAGATACAGATACAGATACAGATACAGATACAGATACAGATACAGATACAGATACAGATACAGATACAGATACAGACACAGATACAGATACAGATACAGATACAGATACAGATACAGATACAGATACAGATACAGATACAGATACAGATACAGATACAGATACAGATACAGATACAGATACAGATACAGATACAGATACAGATACAGATACAGATACAGATACAGATACAGATACAGATACAGATACAGATACAGATACAGATACAGATACAGATACAGATACAGATACAGATACAGATACAGATACAGATACAGATACAGATACAGATACAGATACAGATACAGATACAGATACAGATACAGATACAGATACAGATACAGATACAGATACAGATACAGATACAGATACAGATACAGATACAGATACAGATACAGATACAGATACAGATACAGATACAGATACAGATACAGATACAGATACAGATACAGATACAGATACAGATACAGATACAGATACAGATACAGATACAGATACAGATACAGATACAGATACAGATACAGATACAGATACAGATACAGATACAGATACAGATACAGATACAGATACAGATACAGATACAGATACAGATACAGATACAGATACAGATACAGATACAGATACAGATACAGATACAGATACAGATACAGATACAGATACAGATACAGATACAGATACAGATACAGATACAGATACAGATACAGATACAGATACAGATACAGATACAGATACAGATACAGATACAGATACAGATACAGATATAGATACAGATACACATATAAAGATATAAAGATACATATGCAAATATTTTAAGATGCATATACATACATATATAGTTTCAGATATAGTTACAACAGCAATAAATACATTAGTCGAACACCTACCACAACTAACAGATACAGATACATCTACCAATTCATGCGGTCTATTTGAGAACGCGTAATTGTGCCCACTGCATCGTGTGTTAGCTAAGCCAACAGTGTATCTCACAGATACATTTCATAGCTGCAGCTGTGTTTGTGCGCGCGTAAATAGCGCAGAGCGCGCTTAGTGGCATTTGCAATTAATTCACAGCAAACAGCAAATGTTGCAAATAAATTAGCAGGCCAAATGCAGCAGCAACAACAACAACAGAAATTTGTGTGTAATTGTAACGAAGCACAAAATAAAACATAGGCTGAAAAAAGTATCTGAAAAACGAGCTGCACGCTGCAATCGAAGCCGGGCAGCAAAATAAAAATGAAAAGTGCGACGTTGTCGCTTATCGAGTGGCCGGCAGCGACGACAACAACAACAGCAACAACAAGCGCTGCAACGTCAGCAATTTCGGTTATTGTTGTTAGTGTTGTTGTTGCTATTGCGCGCACACGTCATAATTATCGGCGCAAATGAACGTCGAGCCGAACACACACACAATCATACAGGCAGGCAGACTACCTACTGCAGATACATTTACAGATACAGATACAGCTACAGCTACAGATACAGATACACTTGTACACGGCCAGCACAATGCAAAATATATTGGCTTAGGTCAGTGGCTCATTGAACGCAAATGCAAATTGTTGTTGTTGTTGGTAATTCGCACTTCACACCATAGCAAAACACGAGGCGAGCAACGAACGAATACTCATGAGTGAGTGTGTGTGTGCGTGTGTCTGTGTATCTGCAAGATACAAACTGCAAGTAGCTGACACAATGTGATAAACAAACTAAACGCCCGCCTTGGCGGCCAGTTAAAATTTTAAAACAAATATGAAAAAAGCAAATAACTTTTAAAGTGTTACCTCATCAGTCAAAGCAACAGGTACAGATAGAGATACATTTTCAGATGAGAGCTGCAGATATATTTAGTGTGAGATATGTAGATAGATATGCAAATAAAGAAACTGCTGTATTTATGAATACATCTGCAGATACATTTGCAGATTCAATTAAAAAGATATCAATACAATTACCTATAGATGCGGATACAATCTTAGATGCAAATTCATTTGCAAATCAAATAGTAGATACATTTACTAATGTACATCCTCAATAGGAGAAACGAAAATTATTTATCAGCTTTAGATACTGTATCCATAAATGACTTGTAAACTGCTATTCTCTTCCCATTTTGACCAGCCGAAGCAGGTTCCCTTAGCATTTCATATAGAGTTACAGAATCCCCTATAAGAAAACTATCGTATTACAAGTGCCCCAGCCTCGAAACCAGAGCTGAGTGAGTTGGGTGCATAGATAAAAGGGCGAATTCTATTATTATGATTCTTGTTTATTAGCTGACCGCTGTCAGTCTTTATAAAAGTCAGAGCTCATAAATATTAACAGAAATTCCGTGGAATCTATAACACACTTCTGGTAATTGGCCATTAATTAAAATTAAAATATCCCAAATGCTATTTAAAGTTATTTATAAACAATATTAATGAAACTGTTACCAAATTGTAGGTCTTATAAAACCGACAGCAAAAAATGCCATAAAAAATGAAAAGTCTATAATGGAGACATACGAAATCTGTCATTAAAAACACGCAACAGCCAATAAACAGAGATACTATAAATAAAACCTAGATATAGATACAAATATAAATATCCAAATGCCGAATGCATGTATCTGCTATCGAAGCGCTATCGATAAGGCGAGGAATGGAGAGTGAAAGTCTTTGCTCCACTTCCCCAAATGCACATAAAAATAATAAAAATTAACAAAAAATAAACAAATACGTAAAAATTGAGATAAGCTCATGCCTAATAGATAGTATCTCTAATGCAACTATCTATGTATCTTTGGCGGCTTTATTGTCGCCGACATGCATCATAAATGGGGAAAATTGTCGCTTTCATCGCGGCCATCTGTAAAGTTTTTACATTCCAAAATTTCCACGTTATATGGCCAGAAAACGAAAATGTATTATTGGGCTGAGAAAATCTTTATGATGTGTTAAGCTATTATGGAAATGTTGATTCTATATCGCTTGTCCATTATTCTATTTGTTTCCATTTTGGTTTACGCCTCGCTCTTAATTATTATTTAAATGTTTGCCTTAATTGACCTCATAATGCGGCATGAAATTGTATTGCCATACACTTGAGTCCATAAGCTGAATGTTTTGCACGCTTGATTGAATGGGCGTTTGACTAAACGAATATGCCAACAGCTGAGGGAGTTCCAGCTGAGAAATTGTGGGAACATTGCGTTTGGCTGGGGGGAGTGCAAACAACGATGCAGCAGCAGCAGCTAAGAGATATCAGAGAGATATAATTGGATAAAATAAAGAATTTCTGAATTCTGTTCAGGTAGAGATTTATAATTTTTTAATAAATTTTATTTTAGTAAATAAAACGGAATATAAATAACAATATCCAGAATATCTTTGAGTGAATCTTAATGAAATGGTGTATGAAATTAATGTTTATATAATAAGGTATACTAGACTGAATAGCTTTCTCTATCCATGATCTCTGATCGTACTTGAAACTAGTCTGTTTCCCATTAAACCGTTTAATAACATAATGAACACTCTAAAGCATCTCTGCTACCTACTTCACTGTCAGCACACCTTCAGCTCAGCAGACCACCAAGTCCTTAATCAAATCATATATTCAACAAAATATTCATAAATCATAATTAATATATCATTTACAAGCACTGATACAATATAACGATGCATTGTTGATCTGGCAACCTCAGTGCTTGTTAGCCGCTTGTCAAATGCATTTGTCAGCTAATGTCGCGACCACCTTGTAGCCAACATTTGCAGCCGAGACACGCGACGACAACAACAGCAGCAACAACAATAACAACAATTCGCCTACTGTGCAATTAGCCGCAATAAAAACTCGAGCATTTGGAAAACGTTTAACAATAGACGCGATCTGGCGCACTGCCAAAGCCAAAGCCAAAGCCAAAGCCCCATAGGCCCAAAGGCCCCCAGAGTCCAGTGCAACATGGAGCGTTTGTCATGCATCGTGGGCAACACTTGCCACCAGAGAGTTGTTGTTGTTGTTGTTATTGCAGTTGGTATTGCAGTTGTTGTTATGGCTATAACAGCACATACATTTTGCTTGTTGGCCACGTTATGTTCACACTTGGCGCGCGTGTTGAGATCGTTTATCGATTGACAGGTAATTGTGATTTATGCAAATTGCATCGACACCTTAGCGAAAAAAGCAAGAGAGACGCAGACAAAAAAAAAACTGTGGCATGAATGAAAATTTGTGCGCTTTCTTCTAATTCTTTTTTTTTCGCCATGTTTTTCTTGGGGTTTTGTTTATTGACTCGTTGCAAGAAAATAAAGTCAAGACAGTTGGGCAGTGTGGCATGCCACACACGCACACGCACACACACACACACACACACTCACACACACGTATACAAACAATTTGATTGTTTTCATTTCTATTAATATTTTCTTTGGAAAAATTATTCTTGCACCCCATAAAAATGTTCGTTTTTCTGTTGTAGCATCAACAACTGAGTAGCACGGACAGGCATTAATCACATGCCAAAAACCGCATTGCTTAGCGAGCCATCTGAAGTAGTTCTGCTCGCATCTATTCCGTTCTGATTTCTAAGCAAGTTTGCCTTTTTGCGCTCTTATTGTTATTTATAGAGGCCTGCGGGCAGACGCCCAAACGCGAATCGCACTCAAACACAATGAAACATGCGTCAATAACCCCATTTTCCATAGACGACTGAGCGCGAATCGTTTTGCAATCATTTATGATATTCACTTCGAATAGAATGTGGTGTGAGAGCTGTTTATACATTGATTTGATAGTGAGTGGAGTGTAACTGAAGACGATTTGCAGCTTATCTGCTCGGCTATCGAACCACTTTTCGACTCACTTTAACTTGGCTCTAATCGCTGTCATTGATATGTGCCTCGATGTTTATGCGTGCTAAGATGTTGTGATAAGCACGTCACAGAATGTTGAGGAATACAAGTATACCTAATAATAATAATAATATATACTAATATAATATATGTATAATAATAATTCTTCAGCACAAATGAACCTATTTCCTTATGGCATTATGCTCCTCGCACTCATTAGAAGAATGAAAACAAATGAAAGAAAAATAATGCTTAGAGGTGTAAATAAAATGAAGTTTTATTCCCACAGCTCTTGTGACAACAATCATTAGATAGTCTCGACACAATCGCGTTTGCAGCAACCGCACGACTCCGGCGCACCCAAATAAAGGAAAAGCGCAACAGAAGTCCGGGGCGGGCAACATGGGACAGCATAATTGATTTGTCTAATGCGGCAGGCAGAGCGCGCAGCTCTGCATGGGCTTTGGCAATTACAACTTGGCGGCCGGAGTGCTGTTTGTTTTGTACGTACGTACGTTGATGCAGTTGCAAGATAAGAAGATACAAAGATACATTTCTGCTCGTTTAATTGCGGACTACACGCTGTGCTGCTACACAGCCCGCCCACCCCCCTCCGGCAACTCCCGCCGCCCCACCAACGGCGCTGATTAGCTGTTGAGTTATTAGCAAACACAGGCATGACTATGCACATATGTATGTATGAATATCTGTATCCGTGTCTCAGTGTGAGAGAGATCCGAGCGAGTTCTGTCGAGATCTGAGCTGATAGATACTGATAACTTGTTGGCAATCAGTCATTTGTTCAGTTATTCATTCACATTGGCCAATGTTTGGCAATCAGCAGCTGGCAGCGTTGCGCAAACAAAGGTGCCACACGGAGCGTGGAAAGCCGCCCCAGGATTGACGGCCAGACAAGGCGACAGTTAGCCAGCCCACTTGACAAAGCTAAACAAAGCTCAAAGGTTTCATTGCTTAATGTCAGGGGCTCCACGAGCGACTTAAACTGATTTATAATTGCGATACGATACATTCTTTTAGCTGCCCCCTCTCACTCTCTCGCTCTCTGTCTGTCTCTTTCTCTCTTTTTCTCTGTCTCTGCGCAAATAAATAAGCGCCTTAGCCCAGGCGTTGACAACGCCTGGCCAGGCCACGGCCAATCCTCAGCCGGGCAAATATGTGGGCAAGCAGCGCTCGAGGAGCAGGCGACAAGTGTGTAAATTGAAACCCATTTGACTTGCGGACTGCCACTTGGTCTCGACTCTGGCACTCTGGCACTCTGGCAGTCGGTCCATCGTGCCTGGGTGTTAAAAACAAGCCAAGCACTAGCATCGACGCTTGAGACCACCGACTGTGTCGCTGGCCATTTAACAGCTACTAAAACCCAACGATGGCCGATCTCACATATAAGAAATTGAACTTTAAGCACTTTTCTGAAGCGGTTTATCATTAACACGCCGAAGTGGATTTGCTCTTGAGCTGATTTAGCTTACAGTTGATCGACATTTATGTAGACACATCATTAAATATATACTTCTATATATATATCATATACTATATAGATCTAGATTCTATATATAGATCATATACATATATATATTGCAGTCAGCTTGAACTATACTCTTGCAGAAGAATTTCGATTTACTTTATTTTGTATGAACTAAATCTCAATTCTAGGCTCTTCAGAATAAATATTGATGGTGTTTATATTCTAAAATATTTTAAGAATTTTTT
Source organism: Drosophila meridiana (assembly GCA_035045185.1). Classification (NCBI taxonomy): domain Eukaryota; kingdom Metazoa; phylum Arthropoda; class Insecta; order Diptera; family Drosophilidae; genus Drosophila; species Drosophila meridiana. Next base: position 18,787,810 of record JAWNPF010000055.1, on the reverse strand, counting down.
TGTAATGTACAAAATAAAACATAATAAAACATATATATTTATAAATAAAACATATATATTTATAAAATAAAACATATATACACTTTATATGTTTTATATATAATACATTTCATTTTACTATTAAAAAAAAAATTAAAATTTTTTAAATATTTTATTTAAATATTAAAATAATATTTTATTATTATTTTTTATTATTTAATCTATCAACAATTCCAACAACTAATAGAATAACTTTTCTTAGCATTTATACACCTCTTTTCCAATATATTATATTCTTCAAACTGCTCTTTCGTAATTTCCGAACTTCTTTCAATTTTTCCACTCATAAGATTTGTTGCATTGAAATTGCTTAAGCCTAACGAAGTTCTCTTTCACGTTTTACCATTCAATTACAAGATACTTAACTTTGCCAACCGTTTGACAAGTTTATAATACCCTCTGGCCGTGAGGGCATGCGAAAGGAATTGAATAAAAATAAAGAGCGCCATCAAAACAGGCAACAAAATATGCGTAATTATCGGCTAGCCATTGGCAGGCGTGCAGTTCCGTTTCGCTTCGCTCTGCAACACACGGCTACCATTTGCAGTCAGCGAGCAGCAGTCTGAGGTCTGGCCTGGGCCTTTGTGTCTGAGCCGTCAGTGTCTGTCCAGTTGGCTGTCTGTCCGTTTGGCATCCTGGCGCTAAAACGAAACCTGCGAGCGGCAACAATGCGATAAATAACCCGGCAGCTAATTTAAATGGCGTGGCCAATGCGCGGCCCATAAAAACCCAATCGAAACTAGATCTGATTAACTTTGATTTATCGTAGGCGGCGGCGGTGGCAGCGGCAGTCGCTAAATTTAGCCCAGCTGCAGTTGTATCTGCGAGATAGGGCCGTAGCATCTGCAGCCTCAGCCACAGTCGCAACTCCAGCTTCATTAGGCTGCGGTTAAAAGGGCAGCGCAGCATCCTTTTTGCTGAAGTGAATTGAATTGAATTGTAGCTCTGCGTCTGGGCGTGAGTTTGAGTAATGCGTGGGCGTTGGCTGGCGGGTCACATATTTGCACTTTGACTGCCAGTCAACTGCGGTTGCCACCCTCGCATCGCCGGGTTTAATGGCCTTAACGGCCTTGTTAGCGCTAACTTCCTTATGCAAAGCTTCGCAATAGACTAAAGTAAAGCAAACTTTTGCTGCAATTTGCATGCAAATCGTTGACATTATTTGGAGCCACTCTGCCAGCTCTTTCACTGTTATGAGCCACTCACGACACCGTCACGTCCTACGCTGCCAAAAAAGAAAAGACCCAAAGAAAGGGCCTCTTCTCGTTTGCCAAGCATTTCATTAGCATAGCGAAAAGGCGGAGCTGCATAAAAGCCATGTAGATTAGGCTAAAGATGTAGAAGTTAAGTTGAGATATCACAATGTGGCTCAGTTTCAAATTGAGCCGGAAAGTTCAATGCCATTTGTCTCAAGGCGCAACAAACGACAACAATCAAAATTCGCATGTTGCGCACAAATCGCATGCAAAACGCGCATAATTCGCTCAAGAAGTGGGGAGTGCTCTGCTCTCTCTCTCTCTCTCTCTCTCTCTCTCTCTCTCTCTCTCTCTCTCTCTCTCTCTCTCTCTGTCGGCGCTCTGAATCAATTTGTCAGTGAATTATTTTTAAGAACGCAATTAAGCCAGAAAACAAGTCATTTATTAATATGGCATAAATTAATTTTGCAGTTGTGTAAAAAAGTTTTGCATTCGCTAAAAGTATCTGTCAGATACTTTTAGCGCGGGCACGAACTCCAACCAATCGCGGCGCCAGCGACATTGATCTTGGCGCATGTTCGCTTTAATTAGGCTGACAACTGGGCCCAACTGCTAGCGACCATTAAAAATGACTTAACAAAACTTAAATAAAAATAAAATAAAATAAAATAAGTAAATAAATAAGTAATAAAAGTAAAATAAAGCCGATCGATGGGCTTTTGAAGTTGCTGGGATATTCGCTTTATTTTGTCGCCGTTTTCCGTTTCATTTGGTCGCATTTACAACTTGTTTCTCAACACTTTTTAATCAGTCTGACAACACACTGTTAAGGTCACCGCGGATCACATTAATTACAGAAATCCGCAACACGTACGAGCCATTAAAGAGCGCTTTATGGGCGAGGCTCCCGTTTCGCCATGCTAATGAAAGCCACAAAATGCGACGACACCAAAACGCACAGCCAATTAGCTGATTGTGCGATACGTGTTTTGGCAAGGATTTGCATGGACAGAGCGTCAGCTGTAGTATCAGTCAGAGCAGTAGGAGGAGGAGAAGGTGGAGTAGGCGGAGGCCTCAACCCTATGCCCAGTTGCATTACTTTAAATTATGTGATCGAGGCATGAGCTGCTTCCACACGAAGTCGGTCAGTGGAGCAAGTGCGTAAATCGCAAATAAAGCACTTAAGAGTATACTAAATCTATATGCATTAGTATTCAAATGATAAGCCTGAAGTGCAGGGAAACGTTTCTAACGAATATTTTATACACTTGCTATATTGAACTCAGCTCAGCAGGCCTCTTGCCAGAGGCAATCCGAAGTGTTCGATTAATTTATAGTTCGAAGTTGTTTATTGTTGACATTGATTGAACTCTAGGCCAGCTAAGCTTTCTCTGTATTTAGTTCGTAAATAAAAGCAAACTTTCAGTTTGTTAAAAAAAAATTGCAGCATATTTTGTTTCTCTTTCTCCCCCTCTCTCTCACTCTCTTTCTATTTCTCAAATCTATTGCATCTTATTCTCTTTTGACTACTTCCTATGATTTTACTTAATTTTTTTTATTTATTTAATTTCTTATCATTTTTGGTATATAAGAAAATTGGCCGCACTTTGGCCACACATTGACAGCAAATGGGTAGCACAGCAGCTTTAGTTTATTTCATTGATTGATTATGAAAAGAGTTGAATGAAACTCCCAGTATTTATCAACAGCTTCTATTATCTTTCCTCTCCACTTAAACATTGCTTACGCTGAAACTTCTTTTTTTGAAACTTAGCAGTATTAGAATATTCAATTTGAACTTCAGTACTTCAATATCTCAGTCTACAACTTCATTAGCCACGCGCTCACGCCTTAGTTTAAAGAGAGTTGGCATTTTGGCTCAGCAAATTGAACAGCATTGCAACTCTTGAAGCCCACCCACAACTCACTTAATCAATAATGCAATTAAAGAGCATTTTTCACATGCTTTCTTTGGCCTCGATTCATGGCTGAAAAGTCTGAAAAAAAAATGAATATGAACATTATAATACCCTTGCCACATAAGAAATGTGCAACAAAATGTCGTAAGCAAATATCAATCATTTTCTATGTGTCTAACTAACAAGCTGCAAGCACTTGAGTGCTGTGTGTGTGGGATCGAGACTGAGATTTGGTATTGAGATGGTCGCTTATCAATGCAGCACGCACAAAGGCCGACAAATTAAAAGCCATAAACTTAATGAGCGCTCATAAAAATGCACTTGAGTGGGACAGCAGCAGCAGCAGCCGTAGCTACAGCTACATTGACAACGACATCGACTGGGGACGACTGTAGTCAGTCCTGATCATAAAGCACATTTATAATAAGTGCAACTTATAGATACTTTTGTATCTGCGCTGATAATAAAGTGGATTACCATAGCCATAGCCATAGGTTGCGAGTGCCATATATATTATGCCATCTTCCGGTTCGGTCTTTTGTTTATATCAAAACTGAGTGTGTGTGTGTGTGTCATTTATCTGCGTGCATATGCGCATTCTTGAATATTATTTATGCATTGGTCTATGTTTTTTATGGGAAATGGAGCTGAAATTATTCGCCAGACCAGCAAATTGTGATGCTTCAGCTGAGGCAAGAGAAGTAGTCGAATCAAAAATATGAAATCTTCAGCTATAAAAGTGTAAAATTGTTGCGCGAACAAAAAACTTCACCCAATCAAAGTCATTATAGTATTTATAGTAAAAAGAAACGGATTAGCTTCTATATAGTTTATGTATTATTTTTCTATAAGAGCAATCAGAGCTATATTAGCCTAAATTACAATTAATTAAAAATAATAATTATTTAATAAAAATATTTTTATAAAATATTAAATTAATCACCTAATAAATTAAAAGCTATTTGCAGACAATATATTTTTTTATATTCTTTATATTTAATAATCAGAATGAACTTCTAAAACACTATAAAAAGTTTATTTCTGTCATACCTTAATCGTCGACACGCGTGATACTCTTATCTAAAGTATAAAGCCTTTACACCGGAAATGGTTAGCTCTTTCTGATAGCACTTAAGCTGAATTTAACTTATAAACAAGTGTTAAATCATCCATTAAAGCTGAGTATTCCGGCGACTTGCCTTAAGGACTAATTACATAAGTCACCGGAAGCTGAAGTCAGCTGACAATTTCCAGTTTGCAATTGGGCACATCGAGAGCTTTGCCAGAGCCCGCGATCACAGCGAATGCTTATCAAAAATTCGCGGGCCAATAACCGATAAGAGTTGACACATTTAGCAGGGCAATATATATATTTATACTATATACATATTTTTAATATAGTTTGATGGCAATAATATGTGCGAGTGCGGCGCAATTCTTGATTTTGAAAGCAACTAATGGGGGCCGGTCTGGTGAAAAAAACTATTAATCAATATAATTGATGACAATTGGCGGGCTAGTTTTGGACTGGTAACAAAACGCTTATCGCCGTGCGCGAATCTAACACTATTAGTCAATGGATCTTTCCGTTCCTCGTAGGTCTACCAGCTGCGCCTGCCCCCATCGTATCATCAATTTATCCGCAACTGCGATCTATCTTAAGAGCGGTGCTGCATTCCAGCTCAATTGAATGTGCTAGAGAGAGAGAGAGGGGGATAGAAAGACAGAGAGAGAGTGTTCTTGCCTAGTTGGAGGGCAGCTGATTTATGAATTTGACCGCAGAAGTCAACGCGCCTTGGTTGTCAGTTAATGACCCTGTGTTCGGGCCACGGCGTACACATTTTTGTGCATAATGATCGAGCTGCCAGACCAATTGGCCATCACTTGGCGCTGATTTGTCGCTTGATTGCAAATCAAACACTAAGTTAGTAAGGCAGAAGGGCATCGACGCACAGCTCCAGCTGCTTGGCACTGATTGAAGGAACACTCCTAACACACAAAGGCGCATTGCTGCTGCACTCCCAGTTGATTGGCTCGCCGATTGGCAAACTGACCCACAGTCGGTGACAAGCGACAAGATCAATAAACGTTGCTCTTCAATTACCACAGATGAATTGAACAGGCGCAGGCGCAGGCGTAGACGAGGTCAGTTCATATGCAACAGAAGTATCTCGATGAAATGTAAGTAAGATTTATAGGTTTTCAAGAAAATCAAGCAAATCTGATTAGGCTTGAAAATATTGTAGAAATGAAAATTTTTGTAAAATTGAATTGCTCAAAAACATTTCTAAATATTCGTAAATTCAAAGTTATTTTTTAATTTAAATAATATCATTTATTTAATATTTTTTATTTAAATTATATTAATATACTAAGTAAAATAAATATATATTTGTAAACGCAAATCAAAATTTGATTTTTAAAAATTATTTTTAAAGTATTGATTTATTAGAAATATTAGCATAGTATAAAACTTTAATACAAGATTTTAGATATATATAATAAAAATTCAATATTAATTACGATATTAGAAAAATACTAATAATATTAATTTACAGTATATTTTATTAAATAATTTGTTTTTTCAATTAAACGAAATTTATTTGAGATGAAAGAAAGCGCCCGCGTTTTTAAGCGCGCCAAATAAGTGCGTGTTTTTTGTTTGTTTTGTATGTAGGTTTGCGAATTGTTTGGCAGCCACTTGTGCCAATTTGTGTTGAGCATAACTACAAGCACACACATGCACACACATGCACACTCACACACACACATACACACATAAGCAGAAGTGACTAGCTTTAGATACAAGAGATTTCTAGGCGCTGCTTTCTCGCGCGTTTCGGCGTGTTTATTCAATTAGCGTTGTTTTTGTTGTTGTTGGTTTATATTTTTTTTATTTTTTTGTATTTTTCTAGTTTATGTTTGCCGGCTGTGCTGCCTTTGAACCAAACAACAGCAAGAGCAAGAGCAAGAGCAAGAGCAACAAGAAGCAGAACATCGATGACTGCAGATATAGACGCAGCCGACATAATTGTGGGCCATTTATCATGGGGCAGTTGGCAAGGCGGAGACAAGCCCACTGACAACTCAATGAGCAAAGCGGCGGCCGATGCGCTACGCAATCAGCTCGAATTAACACACCTACGGCACGTAGTTGCCAAGAACGAGCAGTCCCCAGACACCTGCCGCTGGGCCAAGTTCAGCTTATGGCCCTGTTTTATATAGTTTTTCTCGTCCTTTTCCTTTTTGTTGTTGCCATTTAAATGCAGACAAAGTAATTTTTTGCGCAGCGCGCGCGCTGATTAAAATGGATTTTATAAATTATGCAGTCGAGCCTGCCGGCGGCGGCGACAGCGGCAGTTACAGCGCGATTAAAATCGCCAGGCTGCAGTCGCGTTGGCGGCGGCGCTAACAAAGCTGCAGTTGTTACAGCAGTTACTGCATTTACTGCGGCTGCTGCTGCTGCTGCAGTTGTTGGCCGAGCTCTACGTGCTCACTTTGGCTAATAGAAAGATTTATCACTTGGTCTGGCCCGCGTTTCAATTTTCATTTCATTTGCACGCCGCGTCAATTTGGCCCGATGCTCGCATTATTTATGCCCCAAATCGCAATTCCCGATTCCATCCCATTTAATTTATCGCATTTAAATTGCAATTTCTTGTTCGGCAGCTGCAAGCGGCCTTAGCCCTCGTCGTCTTCTTCTTGTTAGCTTTCCGGCCTTCCCCTTTATCATCCGCTTCCCCACTTCCCCATTCATTTTTTTTATTCACACCTCCGAAGTGCTTTTCTATTAGCATGTGGCAGCCCACATAGCTCTTCGGTCAGTTTTCTTCTTGATTTGTGTTCAGCGTGATCCAGAGATCACATGAGCTGCCACAGCAGATAACGGTCAGTTCTCATGCCGATTCCCTGCTGTGTTTTTGGGCAAAAATAATAATATATTATGCTGATATATGAGCAAGACTGAAATTCATGGCATTACGCATCCTGAACCAAGTCGGAACTGTAGCGCATCTTGCAAATATTTATTATATTACATTATTAAATATAACAAAAAATATAGATTCAGATTTGAATAAGAGGACTACTCCAAAATAGAGAAAAAATACGATTCTGATAGACGAACAATTTATAATATTGATTCAAACCTGTTTATCTATTCATAAAAAAGGGAACGCAACCTCAAATGTAGTAGCCCTTAAAAAGGTCTCTTTTGCCGCTTAATCTAAATAAAGTATTTACAAAACTATACCCCAAACCTTAACTAAAAAGTGAAAGATGGTTCACTCATTCGAGGCAAAATGCTAATTTTAATAATTACAACATATTTGAGGCTGAAATATGGGTATACATTCACATTTTTCAAAATTCCATTTGCCCTTAGCTAAGTATATAATTAAGATAAACTAAAAGGAATAATTAAGCAATAAACTGATTAAACGACCGTTTAGAGGCCATTTAAGATTTGTATAGAAATACTTTAAATATTTTAATATTTAATTTCTTTTTTAATAATAATATAATATTTAAAGCAAGATTGAAAAATGCATAACAAAGGCTGTGGCTGGCGGTTTAAATTTTTGAATTTGAATTTGATGCTTTGAAAAATATAACTATCTTATTTTATATAAGCTGTCAGCCGACAATCTCACTCAATGACGCAAATGCCTCAGAAAAATGATATAAAATTACGCATACGCCGCGTGCGTCAAATGGGAGGCAACAAACCAAAACAAAAAGAAACGGAAAAACGTAAAAACTTCTCGCTGCTGTCAAATGTGAGACAGCTGCTGTCCGGCTGTATATTGGCCCAAAGCGTGGTAACCAAAATAAGCAGCCAAAAACTATAAACAAGCCAGGCCAAAAGAAAGCGCTGCACGCTTGTGCATTGATTTAGCCAACGAGGAAAATGTTCAATTAATGGAATTAATTTTGTGGCTACATATCAATTAAGCTGCAAACAGCCCAGAGACCGCCCAGACTATGTATGCAGACATTTGTCTTCATTAGCCTGGTCAAGATACAAATCAATCTGCCAAATCAAAATCGAGTTCGAGCGACAGAGAGAAAGAGAGAGAGAGGGAGGGAGAGGGAGCAAGAGAGATAAATGTAAATATCGATTGGCTGTGCCTGATGTAATGCCGCAGATAGGCATTGATTTCTTTGCCAACTGTGTGGCAATGCCATGGAAAGCCAGCCCAAAACAACAACAACAACAACAATAAGTGCTGATAGGCAAATCAACAGGTTCAACAGGCGCCGCTGGAAAAACTGGTAGCCAGGCGCTCGGAGACGCAATCAAAACAAAATCAAACTGAAAGCGGGCCTATAAAGAGCAGCTAGGGTGGCAGTGGAGGCTGGTAGGTAGGGAGCGACATCGTCTCATTGAATCGCATTGAATTGAATTTAATCAAAGCACCGTTAGGCGGCTTTTGAGCCACATTTCATAGTAGATCAGTATCTAAAGGCGCTTGTCCGCATTGTCACCAGAGTATTCCAAAGCAATTAAAAGCGCGTTCAGAACGCAGCCCGAGCCCGACTGATTGATGTTCTGTTTTCAGCGTCTATTTAAGCGCAAATCCTCAACATATCTGGGCATGCTACAAATATGCCTGCTCACTCGATCGATTATGGCCAGTCAAGTTGGGGATGGGGAGCTCAAGTGTCGTGTAGCCAGCTGCTGCTCTTCCTGCTGCTGCTGCTGCTGCTGTGCACCCACTGCATGAGTCGAGTGCCGTTAATACTTTAATGGCACATAATTGAGGCGCGACTCTAAGTACATCACTTTGGATGTAATTCCGAAAAGAAAAATCCAGCAGCTGGCACTTCCGAAGAACACCCACGCTTCTCATTTAAAAATAAAAGCAACTTGCGCCCTGTAAATGGCTCGAGTTAAGTTTTGACTTTTCTTTCGGGTTATATGATAAGCCCTTAACATGCTATAGGTGCTGCCATGCGGGTATGCGTGCCACTGTCAAACGACGTTGATGGGTGTGATTAGTGAGTTTAAGGAGAGTGTTGTAGCTTAGTCGAATTAAACTCTGAGTGAGCATGCATAAGTGAAAGGAATGAGAGTGTGAAATAAGTAATCAAATGATCTATATATGAAATATATATATTAATTATATATATATAACATATATATAGACAGATCATTTTTAAGTTTAAAAACGATTCATGAAATCTTGCATAAATATTATAATTAGAAATCAAAGAGAATTTTTAGTTACAAATTAATAATTTTAAATAATGTCATATGAATCTTAAAAAGAAATAAATACAAATCATATATGAAAATAGAAAGCATATTTAAAAATACCAAAAATGTTTATAGTAGAATTTAAAGAATACGTAAAAATGTATATATAAAATAAATTAAATATAAAATATAATTTTGTTACTATCAAATGTGTGCACTGCGGTCTCCTTTAGATAAGCATTTAAACATTTGCCGGGCAAAAGTATAGAATGCTTTGCATGGTTATATTAAACATTAGGCATTCCCAGGGTACGATAAATAGGCACACAAGGCTTAAAAATAAATAATTTATGGATATATCTTGGATTCCGATATATTAGTGACGTGCAAACGTGCTGAGTCTTTCGCAGCAGCCATAGATCACGGCGTCGTCGGATCGTCGGATCGTTGGCCGTGTGGGCGTCTGCAGTAGTCGAAGCGACTGTCAAGCGAGCTGTCAGAGATCTGTTGCAATGGCAATTAGCTTGGCACGCCACGCTTTTTATTTTGGGTACGGACAATGCGAACTCCCCTGACATTTGTCAACAATCTGTCCGAGCGGAGGCCGCTCTTATGGCCCGGCCATAAATATTGTGGCTAGCACAATGCGCAGCCAGCACGAGCAGCTATGACTTATTTAAATGCTCGCATTCACAATAGCAGCGACTGATATGCGATATCAGTGGGCACTCTGCGGTCAATTAGTTGGGCACGACTTACATAAATACACACGAATATATATATATTTGTATATTTGTAAAAACTATATTATTTCTTTTGTACCATAACAAATTGTGGCCTTTACGCGACCCAAAGTGGGTCACACGCTTCAGCGAGAACTGTGTGGCACGAACGGCCAAATGAAGTAATCGAAACAAGTTGCAAAATTGCGGGCACAAAAAGAGGAAAAAACTAAATAAAGAGAGAAGAAAGCCAAACTGCGAGTACAAGTTAACAAGTTGTATGGCTCCGGGGCCCACTTTCAATTGTCGCACAGCGGGACAGCAAAGGACAGAAGCTGACTCAGAGCTCAGAGAGCGTCTGTCCCGAAAACTGCAAGTAGTCAGCAATTTGATGCGTCCAAATTGGACGTTTTTTGCTTTTTAATTTCTTTTCTTTTTGTTGCTTTGGTTTTTAAATTGATTGTCCTCTGTCCACGTGGGTGGGCCACTTGATTTTCCACTTGCCAGCAGCTGGGCAGCATTTTGAAAGTTTGTTGACTTACTTGAGTTGCTTGTATATTAGCTGTATGTCGTACACTAGGGTATATGGATGTTCTGAGAGACTATTAATAAGAATATGATGTATTATATAAATTAAGTATTTGTGTGTACTTCATAAATGTCAACTATATTCTATAAAGTTAACTTTGAGTCTTTGATAATAGAAACTCAGACCGGTTTATCCATATAGATTAGTATCTAGATAACTATTATCCAGATGAATAGAATAAGTATAACTTTATTAGTATTATAGTATTTTACTCTATTATATTATTAGAATTTGAGTTCTGTAAGATCTTCAATAAATTTTGATTCCCTTCCAGGACAGACAAGGGCATTTGCCATTCGTCAATGCCGCTGCAACTGTTCTCGATTGCTTCTTAGTGGGTCAGTGGTTTTTGTTCGGGGTTCATCAAGAGCTCATTATGCAATTGCTGCAACGAGCTGGCCATAAAAATCGAATCGCAAAGCATTTTATACGCTCTTCAATTAAACCATATTTGAACTGGCTATTAGCCATCGGCTGATTGCTGGCCTAGACAACCAAGACAAGAAGTAGCTCGCCTACACACAGCGCACAGTGCACTTGACTGTCAGTGGATGTGTGTTTGGTTCGTGTAAATAATAATACAGAGGAAAAACCGCATTTGGTGTTTGGCAAATTAGCGAGCTCGTTAAAAACCATAGCATGGCCATAGCCATTGGGCGGGTCTGTCCATCTGCCGTACTATTAGGCCCAGCGGCTGACCACACTAAAAAGATGATATTGAAAACAAACAAGTTGAGCTGAGTTGCACGAAGCACGTTGCACGTTGCACGTAGCACGTTGCACGTAGCACGTTGCAATCAAGTGCAGAGCGTGCTGGGGTAAGTCATCTTGTTAGCTCATAAAATGCCTTGCTGCCACGGAAGCATTTGGCGCTGTCTGGCGAAAGTGTTTGATCTTAATGGACGACTTCATGCGGCTTTAGAGTGCCTTTCGGCCCATAAAGGCTTTGAGTTAGAATTGTGCTGAAATTAGTGGGTAGGCATTTAAAAAAGTCTCACTTTTAGCCAGCTCATAAAACGTGCTAATTAATGGCCGATTTATAAGTGGAATACGTATAAACGTTAATTAAATGCGGCATTTTGGCAATGCGGAAGTTTCAGTTTCGAATTACAATGAAACACTGAACATTACAAAAATACAATAAAGCAGAAATAAAAGAAAATAAAACAGGTTAATTTGCGAATGAAATATTGGAAATCTAAAAAAAAATATAATAAAGATAAAAATCAGACAAAATAAAGAAATTTCAGCTTGGCTTAGCTAATACCCTTACCCATAGATCGACTTTACCCTTGACCTACATTTTATTACCTCAAAAATTGAATATCGCAACTTATTACACGATATCTTAGCTTATCTTACATATTAAAGATTTGTTTGTTTCTGTTTTGGACAATTGATTTTATAAGATTTTTCTAGAAAAACAGTTTGTTTCGGTTAATTGATTGATAGATTTCTGAAAACTTTCTTTGATTTTTGATCAGCCTCCAGCTCAATTTTCTTTGTGAATTTTGAGGAAATTCCTTTGGCTATGAATAGCTCTCAAGTTCATGCAAATAGAGTGTTGTATTTAGCCAGAAGCACACCTACACAAACACACTCACACTCACACACACTCGCACTCATCACGAAAATATGCCGTTGCAAGTTCAAGCACCCAGAACTAGCCCCCTCTTTGCCACCCTCGCCCAGCTGTTGTTGTTGTTGTTGTTGTGGGTAACCCGTTCAGCTCAATCAGCAAACCATTCAGACTTCCTCATTGCATGGCATATCACAAATGGCCATTGCAAGAACTCAACGTGCCAACTAATTGAAACTCATTGTTCATTTTGACGCGCATCAATTGCTGAGGAGAGTTGCGCCTCCCCCTCCGCCCAGATCTAGTCGTAGTATCCGAGCAATTGACACTTTTCCAATTGCACCTCTGGGCAGGCGAACCCGCACACCTTGCATATGGTTTGCGTTATGCGGCGGGCGTCAATTAGTTTAAATAAAAGCGGCTGCCACCGAGCAGCCGAGCGAGAGTCAATGGCCCAGCCGGCGGTAGACGAGATAGTATGGCGATAGTATAGAGCTATATACTATATGTGTAGTCGGTGCCGGTGCCAGACGCACGTCGCGTCGCGTCGCGTCTCGTGGCACGCATGCCATTAGAATTTTGTTGTTGTATACAGATACACACACACACGCAGGCCTGCACAAACGACACACTGTGTGTGTCATCACCTCAATTGGGTACACTTCCTACTTGTAAGATACATACAAATGTATCTGCAAGATACAGCCAACAGCAGCAGCAGCAACAGCCCAAAGGCAAGCCATTAGGCAAACGCTTGAAACTTTTGTCGATTGCGCGACTTTTCACTTTTCCAACGGAAGTCATTTAGCCGCCTCAGTTAATTTTAAGCCAAGACCCCCGCTCACAGCCCATTTCGTCCCGCCTGAACGTTGTTACTCTTTTTTTATCAGCGCAAATTGCACGCACTTAACCCGCTTCCAGTAGCGTATGTGGAGCGGGTTTTTCATCCACAGCCAAAGAGCCTCAAGCGTTGTTTATTGCCCGCGGTATGTGGTGCGACGCATATTAAGAGCCGCCGTGTCCTACGCCTCATGCATGACAAATACGCAATGCCTCAAACATCACTGAAAACTAGTAAGAATGCTCGAGTGGGCAGTGCTCGACTAACAGATACCCGGAAATTGAGTTATTAGTTATTTAGTGAATGATAACAGAAAACTGTGTATATAGAAATCTATGTTTCTCGTAAATGATAAAGAACTAAGAAACAGTAGATTAAATTTCATATATATATATATATATATACAGCTAAAAAAAAAAAAAATTATATATATATATATATATATATATATATATATATATATACAGCTCAAATATTTCTAGAAGTAGACTAAAATCAAAAGACTTCAAATTGATTAAATAACATTAATTTAATGATAATAACTCCACAACCTTTGCCCGTACTACACCCTAAAATCTATTTGTTCCCCTAGTATCCTATTATACCCTATGTATCCTATTATAGATTATTCAATAGATTATAGATTAAGTTGCTTAAAAGGTAGCTGAGTGTTAACGTGTAAATAAATATCTCATTATAAAAAAAAATATTTTAGCAATTATTTAAACATTGTTCTTCGCGCCTCTCTCATGTCTGTCTGTCTGTCTGTCTGTTACATAAATACAAATAATATCGATACACCCTGTTAGGCAATCTTCAGTGGGCTTAGGGTAGATAGAAATGTATCTTTTTTCGCGCAACATAGATAAACGCGGCAATTTGTCGATTGCCGTAAACTTGAGCTATTAAGTGCGAACATATCTATGCGTAAGCTGCACTGGGCAATAGGCGTTTTGGATGCCCAGGTGGGTATACGAGAGAGCTGCTGTGCTTGCCTGGGTGGCGAGGCGATGCCAATGGCAACGACTACGGCAACGGCTTTCATTTTAAAACCGGATTCAAAGTACGAGCTGTAATTGAAATTTGTTATTTTGTGCGCGTGTGCGGCATGCAGCAAGTGTTGTTGTTGCTGTTGTTGTTGTCGTGAAACAGTCATTAATATATCATTTACAAGCCGGCGAATTGTCGCTAATAAATTGTTTCGGCCTGTGAGAATTACGAGAGATATGTATGCAACTATTTTCAATAGGCGACCGCCACGGCACAGCCCTTGCCCCAGTGTTTCTGCGTGGGTTGCACATGGGGAAATGTTAAGGATAGTGTTGAGATATCTCAAACTGACAGAGCAATAGATCATTTAATAACTGGTGTCTGTATCTGTTGCTCAAGTGAAATTGTATAACTGAATTTGCAATTAATTAAAATTAGTTGGTAATAGGTAAATTATACGTAAGACACGCTTATTTATATTATCAGCCAGTTCGCTAATTATGTACTCTCTCACAATAAACAAACATTGCCGAAAGCTCAACTCATTCCCGGAAGCTGAATGCAAGTTGAGTCTCCTCTGGAGTGCTCACGACCCACCCAAACACAAACCGCAGAGTCGTATAACCCAGCTCCCTACACCTTTCTAACCTCTTTCCAATACGCTAGGCAAACACTTTCTATGCACACACACACACTCACACACACACACAGAGATACTTACACACACCATTTACTTTATTTTTCTCTCAGTTTTCGTTTCGTTTCAATTTGGTTGGCATGCCAAGGCGATAATTTTTGTTGTTACCATGCGATTGGGTTTGGTGGGCACAATTTTGAATGTACGTACACCCCATACCAGCACGTTCATGGTCATACGAGTCATAAATCTTCGCTGGCCGAGACACGCGTCCAAAATAGAAGAAAAACCCGAAACCCAGGGGAAAAATTTGGGTTAGCCAGAGTGCGGGCGAACGAGAGTGGTTTCTGTGTGTGGCAGGGGCTGTCTGGAAATTCGAGCACGAGCATCGGCCAACATCAGAGAGCAACAAGTGGTTAAACAGTCCAAAAAACATGACCACCTACAAGACTCTCGAAAACTGGATCGATTAATAAAGCCAGTGCACAAAACTCGTAGACGCTTTATTGCTGCTGTCCGGCGGTCCGGTTGTCCGGTGATCCGATAGCTCGAGTGCAACGTGTTTCGAAATTCGTGCAAATTATGTGATTAATTTGCATTTGGATTGCTGCGGAGTGGCCGTCGCTAAAATGCCAAAATTAATCAATAAGCCAATGCAAGTGTTTTCACTAATATGGTTTATCGTTATCGTTATCGTTATCGAAGCGCGCAAATATTCATATTAGTCAGTCGCTGGCCCATGCGACTTATTACTGATTATTTATGACTCATTGCCCAATACATTAAGCCAAAGCCCCTAATATCATGCGCTGGCGCCTAGTATTTCCCCATATTGTATGATATATACAAATGCCCATGCACCTGCGCTATCACAACTACCATATCAGCCGGGGGCTGGGCTGCGCTGCAATCGCTTTATCGTTCATATTGCCACACTCACTACATTGTAGAGCGAAACTGTGTCAAGCGATCGAGTAAATGGGGCGCGCAAGTAGTGTATGTCCGGGGATTATAAATTAATTGCACTCTAATTGGCGATCGCTGCGCTATCATCAATTTTTAAAGCAAAAAATAACAGGGCAGAGCAGCATGAAATAGTTTCACTCTCTCTTTCTATCCCTCACTTTGCGGGGCACAACGAACTTTGGATGCCTTGTAGATAAGATTTGCGTTTGATCACTTAGATATTTCTATCAAAATTTATGACTTATATATATAAAAAATATCATATAATATAATACACATTTAATTATATATATTATGGATTATATTGTATAAAATATTCCATTAATTCTTTCAGCTCAATTCGAATATTTTTTATATATTATAATATTTTGTATATTCAAAATATTTATGTATTTGTTAATCTAATTCACTTAATATTTACTTATTAAATTCTGTTGCTCGACAATTCCAGCTTTAATTCTATAAAAAATATCTAATCTTTTTAATTTCAGTACCATCAACATCAACAGAAGTCTGTTGCTATAAAGATCTCTTGAGACTGCGGCAAGTGCAGCACATATTAAAGATTACGCATACGCCGCGTGGGTCAATCAGCCTTCGGCTGAGCTTTTATTTAGCATGTTGTTAAACACTTTTAATGTTTAAACAATAAATTTTCAATATCTGTTTCGGTGCTCATTGTTGTTGTTCGGTTTTCTTGTAGTTTTCTGTTTCTGTGTCAATGTTTTTGCCACCGGTCAGCGGTCAACATGTGACTGGCTGCTGGTTTTTTTCTTTTTCTTTGGATGGCGAGTGAAAATGAATTGCTCGTAAAAATGCTTGTAAAACAACGGCAACAACAAGAGTAACAGCAACCGCAACAGCAACAGCCACTCAGATAGCAGCCAGCAGCCAGCAGCTTGGCAACAAACTGCGTGCAAAATATCATTAATCATGATAATTTATATAGGCTGGTCAGCTTCATAAATATTACGTAGCAACCTGGTAGAGGCTTACCAATTTGAACGAACTTTACGCATAATTTAACATTCCTGTCGATGTCGCTTCGCATTTTATTTTCGTAGGTTTTTTGTGTTTTTTATTTATTTAGAATTTGAATTTGAAAAAGCCAATTATTTGGCCATAAAATCAAGCCAGCAGCTACCAAATTGCGGGTGCTGGCATGATTTGGCTATTAATGGCCTAGACCTTTTATATAATCGCCGAGCGATGAGCACTTGAACAACTACAGTTCATTGCCATTTGCACTAAAAATAGCAGCAACTGGCAGCCGGAAAACTTTTGCAGAGCAACACAAAACGCCAACGACAACGCCAACTATAAATCCATGTGACATATTGCGTTGTCCGCTTCAGTTTCCAACCAAATAGACTGTATATACACTACATAATCTTATCTAAAACAAAACACTTTCTCAGCATTTCCATGCTGGTACGTACGCCACATAAATCACTGCGAAAGACACACAGAGAGAGAGAGAGAGAGAGAGAGAGAGAGAGAGAGAGAAGGAGCGTCAAAGATCTGATGAGCCAACTCGCTGACAATGGCACATCAAGTGGTGCTGTATCAGCACCGAACCACCCACGTCACCAGACACTGGCAGCCAGCTCATTAGACTATCGAAAATGCTGTGGAAAGAAAGAGAAACTATTTCCAAATTTTCAACATCTTTATCTAGCTATACAGTATATATAGCCATTAAACTTGTGACGTAGCTTCTTCAAGTTTGTTGCAAAGAAACAAATTTATTACGCTATGAGCTGACAAAATTATACAACATCTGAAATGTGTAGTAAAAGTTTTAGTTTTATTTATGGGCTCGCATCTACTTTTGGATGTATCCGTACTTAATCAAATTTTGATATTAAGTGTCGTTTATGATATGTATATTAAGACGTACGCTAACAGATACAAATGTATCTCAAAGATACTTAACTATCGTTTAACTAATCTGTTCGCGCTACGTCCCAAACATTTTTAGTGCGCAATAAAAACTATTTTAACAGCTAACTGATTTCATCTTGACCCATTTCTCTTTATTTAGCTAGCAGATACAAAAGTATCTAGATATATCAGATCGATGTGTTTACTACACACATGGCCTAAAGTAATATAAAAGCTAGCGGAATTATTGGCCTAAGTTTTTATTTTAAACAAGTCTATGAGGTATCTAGGCTGTAGATGCAAATGTATCTAGATACAAATGGCTGCAGATGTAGAAATTCCAAACTTTCAACAGATTTTAATATATTATTAATCCCTTGCTGAAATATTCACAAGAAATAGCTCATTCCGGCAGCTTGCCTAATTTATAAAGATGTATCTAGATACATCTAGATTTGTATCTCAACATGTTCAACAGCTCGTGAGTCTTTTGTAAAAATTAATTTATTGTATTATGTGCTGAAAATGATATAATAGCTTTGGCCCTTTGGACACGCTATGCTGCTTCAGTCTTCCGTCTTATGTATGTGTGTGTGTGTGTGTGTGTTGAAATTCCCTCTGAATAGCCCTTAAGCGAATGATTACAGTATTAATCATGCTAATGCTTGGGGCCGGGGAACTTACGCAGTTTATGCAATTTGTTTGGAATAAAATGTTTAGGTATTTGGAAGTCCAGCTGCTTTTCGAAAGTTCTTAGCTAGCCAGCCATAACTTATATGCTTTATGTGTTCCATTGATGGGTCATAAAAATAAATAAAATAAACTTATAATCGTTTCGGGAACAAAGCAAACATTTGTTGCGCCCATTTCTGGACATTGATGGAGCTGTGAGCACAGTCTTTGATCTGCCACGAGAAAATAAAATGCATATGCCGCATAAAGAGGCCTATAGTATTTACTAAAAGCAATTAACACGCGGGCCGCAAGGCGAGTGACAGTGAAAGTAACTCGCAGCCTCGCATTCATTGCCTCGCTGCTCAAATCCGATGCAACAACTTACTTCATCAGCGCGCTGAAGACGTGCCGTAAATTAAGTTATCAAAAAATCTGTCGGAAGCTTTTAGCATCTACCCGAAAAGAAAACAGAGTCGGCCTCAACGTCAACCACTTCAGTTAACTTCACACCTTGCACCACGCACCACGCACTAAATCAGTCGCATAATTGCCCACAGACCCAGACTTGGCGGCAAAAACCGTCAGGTAACCAGCTACACTCATATATCATTATGAAAATATTCACGCCCCCAGCAATAGCAGCAACAGCAGCAGCAGCCGAAGCAACTGGAAGGGTTTGAGGTCAACCAGAAGGATCCGGTCTGTGGTCCGTTAGCTGCGCAAGCAAAATACAACTTGAGTTCCATTTGCATACCCTAACCATAGGTAAAAGGATCTGATGAATATCGTCATGCAGAGGAACAGCTAATGTTAATATGACTCTGTGACTCGTAGAGCTTCCATCTCTCTCTCACAATTTTCTAACATTAATGGAAACTGATCTTGAGTCTCTATGCACAGCTAGACAACTATTAGAAGTCAGAGACATAAAATTTAATTTATAGGCTTATTCAAAGAGTTAAGAGTTTGATAAAAGTAGTATTTCCCAGTCGAGCACTTCCGACTGAAGCACTCCAACTTGCTGTATTGTCTGAGTTTTGGAGGTCAACAGCTTGTTGAACTGTCGGAAAATGCGTGCAAATGTTCAGCAATTTTCTCGTCTTTGAGACAGCTTTAATTTGCGCAAGTGCCATACTCGCTGTTTGGCCAGACTTTCTAAATGTTTTATGTTATATTTATTTTGCTATTTTTTGGACAGTCATCTATGCCGAGTCTTATCAACGCTGCAGAACAGTTATAATTGCTGATAAACCAGCTCTGCACAGAAGCCAAGAGCTGCTCACAAGTGCGTGATTTCTGTTTGAGAACTCATAAAAAACTCAACAACTTCGGGCAATAAAATAAGCACTGCTCTGAGAAAGTGCTGGAGTGCTCAACATTGTGCAATTGCTATAAAAATCTTTTTCAGACACCTTTTAACCAAAGAAATACAACCAAAATCGAAACACTTTTCGGGCTAAGACTTAACAGCTATGCATTATCGCGTGAGGCAGGCGCACGAAATCAAATTAACACCCGTGCTGCAGGCAGCACCAACAACGTCAATTTTTTAATCAACAACAACAACAACAACATGTAGCACTTTATGCACTATCTATGCAGCATCGCGCCGCTGATGTCTCAATGACGCGATGCCTGCGCGCGATTAAAAACGCGCGCAAAACCGGCCGCTCGCACAACAAGTTTTTCGGCTGCTTTTGTTATCAGCCTTGCAAATTGCCGCAGCAAAGAGCTACAGAAAGCAATCAAGAAGAAGATAAACTGTATGAAAATGAAGCTGTAAATTAATTTGGACAACAAGTTGCGATTGGCTCTACCAACGGCCTGCCAAGTTATGCAAATGCCCAGCTGACGAGTTGGCTGACTCATGAGCAGCAGCAGCAGCAGCAGCTAAGCTAATCAGGTCGTTCAGTACATTAAAGCAAGATTTATGCCAAGCAATTCAGCCTTAACACACACGCACGCACAACATAAATTTATATGGCAAATAATACAATAGATGCCTCTCCTGGGCGCCCCGAACAGCAGCGGCCGGCAGCATATTGCCAAATCAAGTGTCTGACTTAATGATGCTCAACATAAACAGGCAACGCTACAAATATTTTTCTTACATTTTTCTCACATTTCTTTTTTTCGTACATATTTTTTCTTGGCCAAACGCAGCGTCCCACCTGCTCCGCCCCAGTCCGGAACGCCCTCAACTGGGCGCTAGAAAAACTTTTGAAACAAACACACATCTTTTTTTTATGAGAACTTTCAACTTGTGGACGCTGCCTGAGTGGGCGTGCCAAGTGATCTAAATATATGCATATGTATATAGAAACAAACATACATCGTATATACTACATATTGCTTTGCTGATATTTCATATACGCATTAGTTTATTTGCTTGTTTATGTCGATGAAAAATACTAAACAACATTTGGGGCAAGTTTTTGTGGAAAGAAAACTTAAACATTGGGGCGTCGGCTTTGAAGTTAGTTTGGACACTTTGTTACAAACATAAGGTCAAAGTTACAATCTCGAACATAAAACATTTTCAGCTCGAATGGTTTGTGTTTTTTAAAGCCTTTTGCCTTTCATATTTCTCAATATTCAGATAGCTTGAAATGAAACTGAAAATATTATATATTTACATGCATGCATATTTATACATGTTTGTGAATTCAATATTATATCTTTAAGTGATATTATGGGATTTTTTATGGCAATCACATAATATAAAAATAAATAAAATTGAATCTATTTAGAAAATTTAAATAATATATAATTAGTATACATTTTTGGTTCAGTCAAAGTCTTTAAATTTGTTGATCAGTGAAAGAAGGATTTAATAAATAATTATTCAGTATTATTCAGTTGCCACCTAAATAGTATATCAATAGTCTATATTATAGAAATAAATGTACTCACTGTATTCACTCTGCTCGTCCTGTGTGCCATTGACGGTGCCATCTGGCAGAATTTGCAGTATACGATTCTTCATATATAACTGTATTTTGCGCGATGGTCCAGCCAAATGGGAAATTGTGGAGCGTTCGTTACGATCCAAATTGCTGGGATTATTGTTGAATATGTTGCTGTTGCTGTTGTTGTTGCTGCCGTTGGGATTGTTGTTATTGCTACTATTTATGTGTAGATTATTTCTAGAGTTATTCAGTCTTTTCGATTTCGAACCGATGAAATTGCTGTTGCTGTTGCTGTTGGTGGCAGCAGACTGCTGCTGCTGCTGTCTCTGTTGCAGTTGCTGATGATGCAGATGCTGATGCTGATGTCGTATGCTGCGCTCTGTGCGTGAGAGTATGGCCAAATGCTCGCGCGGCGCAGACGAGAAAATGAAGCCCAATCGATCTGCATCAGCAACTGTTGCTTCTGTTGAGATGCTCACGCTGCTGCTGCTGCTGCTGCTGCTGTTGGGTGTTGCTGTGGTGGTTGTGTTTATGGCAGTTGATTGATTTGTGTTGTTTAATGTTCGCATGTTAAATTCAGCGCTAATACTTTGATTTTGATCTAAACTATATTCACGCCCCAGCAGGAAGAGAGGACTATTATGACTATGATCACTTTGTATGGAACTATTACTATTATATTGATTATTGTTATTATTATTGTTATTATTGTTGTTGTTATTGTTGTTAATGTTTGTTTGCGTACTGTTTGTGTCTTGGTTCGACATTGTCGTTACGGCAAACGACAGACCCGCCCGGGGCTCAATCGATAAAAGGAGGGCGCCCAGCAGCGCCAGGGCCCTCCAATTCAAGCGCAGGTTTCTTCGCATGAAAGATTACAATTGCAGTTGCACAAGAGTTGTTGCTGTTGCAGTTGCAGTTGCAGTTGCTGCTGCTGCTGCTGTTGCTGTTACTTTTGCTTTTGCTTTTCAGTTTTCTTTTCTTTTCTTTCCTTTTATATTTTGTTCAAAGTACTTGGCTGGTTTGCTGTTTATAAAATTCGCTGCTACCTCAAGTCTGTCAGTTGTTGCTGGGCGTGCGACACGCCCTTAAATATCGTTGAAACATATGAACGCCCCGTTTAAATAACCAAAAAAAAAATTAAATTATGTGTCTACATTCGTTTCGTTGTGTGTTTGGTTTAAATTTTTCTTGTATATATATTTTTTTCTCAGTGTATTCGTTTTCTTTCAGAGTTCAGTGTTCCAGTTGACAAAAATTTTCGCCGCTTGCTGGCCGGAAATTTAGGTTATCATATCGTAGACTTGTTGAACACTTTTCAATTTCATAGATTCATGCCCTTTCATCTGTTGCTGTTGCGGATCTTCATCGTCGTCTTCCTCGCTGATAATGCATTTTATCAACTCCAATGACTTCCTAGTCATGTCAGCACAGTTAGTAGCGATCTTGCAAGTCTGAATATCAACCAACGCAGCTCGTTTCGTTGCTTTTGCTGTTGCTAGGGCCTTAGGTTTGCGGTTGCAACGCCAGCATGTTGCACTTTCAAAGCTATAAAGAGAGAAGGCCAAAGCAAAGGTTATTGAAGGCAAATGCATTTGAACAACATATGAATTACAAATTAGATTTTTATGAAAAACATGTGAAGAGGTTAACCAGATATGTTTAATCAGTTGAATGTATTATAGAGTAATAAGAAGTAAGAGTGGTATTTGAAGCTGGAGCTGTAAGAGTGGAGAGGTCGCTCTCCCTATAATCTGAGTAAAGGAACTGATAGTAAAGTAAAGTAAAGTAAATATATGTTTTTTTTATCTGTTATATATCCATGTTTCATCTAATCTTGAACTATTTTTA
Organism: Drosophila meridiana; assembly: GCA_035045185.1. Classification (NCBI taxonomy): domain Eukaryota; kingdom Metazoa; phylum Arthropoda; class Insecta; order Diptera; family Drosophilidae; genus Drosophila; species Drosophila meridiana. Next base: position 18,764,814 of record JAWNPF010000055.1, on the reverse strand, counting down.
AGATTTCTTCCTTCCTTCATTATATACGTTTTGTTTTTCTATTGTTCTATTTGCCTGCCACATATCTCCCACCGATCCTTTAGACATCTTCCATTTATCTTCCCTTTAATCCACCTTGACACTCACATTTTACTATACATACATCTGTCAACTCTATATATCGATCATTCCCTCCCTACTTTTCTCTCTGAAACCTTGAATTAGACGTAAGCTCTCTCAACATGATTATCATCAGATATTTCCAGTAGTCGAAACACCTGTTATAGCCTCACTTTTTTAAGTCATACGACACTTGGAATAAAAAAAAATAAGATATTCAACACACAGAAGTTATTGCATATTCGAATTGGCTTTGAAAATTCCAACGGCAACATTTCGGATTAGTCGAATCGTACATAAATTCTTCGTTCTAAGCGCTTTTATGCGCAATTTTGACATTTAATTAGTGCTGTGGCTATATTAAGCCAACGCCTCACGGCGGCCGCAAAGTGGAACAGTTTATTTTTAGAGGCATCGCGACTATCAGTGCGAGCCACCCGTAGATACAAAATAAAAAGAAATCAGCAAAAAAAAAAAAAAGAAAGAAACGAAGATACAATTGTATCTATGGGCGCGTCAAGTGGTCAACGAGTTGCATAAATACCGCCCAAAAGGGAGACGTTCGCAACGGACAGTTATGCAAAAAACTCGGTGAAAACAACGAAACATCGAAAATGACTTTCCACCCGCCCCCTCGAGCAGCCAAATGCACAAATTGGCCAACTAAGCGAGCGAGGAAAAGTGGGCAAGAAGAAGATTGGAAAGCAACTCGCAAAATGAAGGGAAAAGCGCAAGAGGCAAGCGACAGAGCGACTGGCAAATTGTTGTTTAAAAATAAATGTGGCAACAAAAACAATTCGCGCATAAAACTGTGTCGAATTTGAAAATAATCACGCACTAACTGCAGCAACAGCAACAGCAGCAGCTACAACAGCAACAACATCAGCAACAGCAGCGACAAAACGTATCTATGAGATACAATTTGAGGAAGTGCCGCAGGGCTGGCAACGGGGCGGCTGAGTGACGTTGTCGTTGCACTTAGATGATGTTGCTGCTGCTGCTTCTGTTGTTGTTGCCGAGTTTTTGGCACGTGTTCAGATGCCTACGCAGCAACAGCAACAGCAACAACAGCATCAGCAGCAGCAGCAGCAGCGAAACTTGCTGCCGCTAACAGTAGCAGCAGCATTTTTTATGCAACATTTAAGTGCACCCCGCTTTTAATTACTATTAACAACAACAATTCAATTGCCGCCAACTCGACTAAACGAAAATAAATAACAGACTCATAAGTTGCACGTTGCGAATGTCCGTCTGTCCGTGCGACTTGTGGGCCAAATTTCATGTTAATTGCTTCTCTGTTGCATTGACGTCGCAGATAATCATTACACACACATACACACACACTCTTGCGCACACCCACCCTGGCCGTCTCACTTATGCAACAAGCAGTGGCAGCGCTATTTGTCGCTGTTGCCACGCGCGCGTTTTAAAACGCGCATAAAACGCCAGCACTTACGACCTCTCAGAGTATGTTCCAAAAAGAAGACAACAAATTACGGTATTCGCATGCCTAAGATGCTCAACGCACTCACACTCTCAAACACATGTGTCTCACGTCAAAGCCAGGGCCAAAAAGCTGGTTCTTATGTCAATTGGGATTTATAAAATACATTAACAATTTATTGCCAATATATAATTTTATATGTTTCTCTAACAACTTTATCGTGTTTGCTGCCATAAATGTTTTGTTTTAACGCGCTTTCGCAAACATTTAAACAGCTGCTCTGCTAACAGGCATAATTTGCATTTTATACAATTAAATAAATCAAAATGTTTGAGTTTGTTATCTGATAGAGTATGTATGTAGATGACTTATAGTTATGTCAAGCTAAACAACTTTCAGATAAGATAACAGGCATGTTAACAGCAAACTGTAAAAATAATTAGCTCATCATTTGTATTATTATGTTAAGTTAATAAATTAACATAAGATGCTAGATGAAGTCGTCGAATAGTTGGGGCATTCTCTGTTATATGAACATCAATCCCCTCTTTAACAGATTTAGCTTAACAGAATCAATTTCAATTTCAATATGTATTTAAAGTGACATTCAATGTCATAATCAATAATTAATACAAGCAAACTGATCTTAAGCTTTAATTAATTGGGAATACCTGAACACCTTTCACTTAACAGGCTTGATATAGGTTTTGTATTAACTTAGGAGTTGAGCTTCGCACGGAGCCAAACAGTTTTTTATTGGCATGCTTCGAGCTTTTTATTAAAAAAATATATTAAAAAAAAAGAAAGAAAACCTTATGAGCATTTAAAATATGCATAACCCTTTGCCAACCTCGGCTTGACTTTTATTTATGCCTTTCACCCGAAACAGCTGCCAAAATAAAGGCCCTGAATGTGTGCCAAGTTGCGTTCTTCCTCTTCCTCATGTATATGTTGTTGCTGCTGTTTTTGTTGTTGTTTGTGTCGGTAGAATTTATGTTAAATATTCTGTAAGGGCATCAAAAGCCCCGAGCCGCACAGTCGAAGCCACAACAACTGCAGCAACAACAACAATGAAACAGCATAAAAATTTATAAAAAAAAAATACAAAAAAAAATTAAAGCGTGAAGAAAACTATTTAGGGACAAGCGACACATGTGCCAAGTTATAAAAAAATAAAAACAAAACAAAAGCTGAACAAAAAATCATTCGGATTGTGTTTAAAGTAACACCTAGACGTGGGCCACACCGCACCACACACACAAATCAAATGTATGTTTTAATGATCCCCGCTCCGCTTTGGGCCACCGTGTCTCTCATTCAGAAGTTCACAGCAGCCGGGGGCGCATAATCAACAAATTATGAAGAACATAAAATGAAAACCAACAAAACAACAACAGCAACAACAAGAACAACAACCAAATAATACGCCATATAAGTATGTTATGCGACGGCCGGGCCATATCATGTGATAGCCGAAGTCAAGGAGCTGCCAACCTGTGTGGCAATATAATAACAGTTATTGCTGGATCAGCAAATTACCCATTTTCGCTTGCAGTTGGCAGTTGCTAGCACGCCCAAAAGAAGAGGAAAAAAAACTGAAGTTGCCCGATTGGGAAAGCGAAAGTTTAGTTTTGATAAACCCAATCTTATCGCATATATTTCCGCCTTGTCTGCCCCCAACATTTGTAATCAGGGAAAAAAAAAAAGAAAAAATCATACAAAAAACATCCGACACACCCCATTCATTGTCCCATGCAAATAACCCAAATTCTAAGCGCAACTTTTGCGGTAGCTTTAATCAAATTTATGCTCACATAAAACTCAATTCGAATTAGAGGCGAAAAAAAAAACATAAAAAGCAATTTAATTTGAATAATAAAAAAAATCAGAAAACAAATTTTAAATAACTGCAAAAGGGAAGTAGCCGCATTTATTTTTAAAAAAAAATTGAGCAAAAAATATGGGAATATTTTTTTTATTTATCCAGAAAAAACTCAGCACAGTCAACTTTCCAATTGTGTGCAAAAATATTTTGTTTCTTGGCATTTTTTAATGTCTTGCGGTTAGTTTTTGCTCACTGTGCGACAAATCGTTCAATAAATTAGACAAGTTCATCTTCTCGCTTGACGACAAGTCGAAGCAGTTGCCAGAGACACACACAAGACGCACAGGCATTGATTCGACATGCTATACATGTGTAAGTGATCGACGGCATTATACCCTATAAAGTTGTCTATGTTTGAATATGTAATCTAAGCAAAAAGTTGCATGAATGAAAATTTCAAAGACTACTAAAGACTCTAAGATCAAGTCTTATCACTTAAAGAATGCACAATTTGTAGTTCTTCAAGATTTCAAGGACGATTTAGCCAGAAATATATAGGTAAACCTAGCTTTTATATACCATTTATACACGAGCAATTGTTAAAGAGCCCGAATTCGAATAGGTAGAACTCATAGGTTTTTTCTGACTGACTTTCACTAGCTCTGTCCGTCTATATACAGCATGTCTTGATAGCCACCCAGTACAGGGTATAAAAAGGTTTTCTACCCAGTTGCCAAAAGCTCCGCACAGCTGACTTTTTGCTATAATCCGCCTAGACCTAGTCATTGAACTGTCCGCTAAAAACGATTATCGCGCGCTTTTTTTAGCAAACGAAGAAAAAGACAATTTATGCGACTGAAATGAATTTGACATTTGCTTTTGTTTAGATTTATTTTTTGTTTTTGTTTTTGTTTTGTTTAAAGGGCTTGCGCTGACGGATGGATACGAAGTTTGGGAAAGTATCGCCACGGATCGCTGAGGCAAACTGGTCGGCTGTAAATCTGAGCAAACTACGCAACTTAATTAGTTCATGTCAGACGCTTGGCTGCCCCGCACTGACCCCCACAGCCCCACTCGGCGCTTGGGCAACAGCACTCGCCATAAACCAGGGGGGCTCGCTCGAGTGCTTCAACATTTATCACCTAAGCAGCATTTGAAATTTAAATGCGTCTGTTTTCATTTTATTAATCTGATTTTTTTTTTTGTATTTTGTTTTTTTTTATGCAAATTTTTACACATCTACTTAGTGGCGGGACTGCCTCGGAAATTGTGTTATTAATTTAATATATAAATAAAGTCGATTTATATAAATATGCATGGATATTCGCATTCAATAAATACATAAAGCCCGTTTGCCTGCGCTTTTGTATAATTCATACATATGTATTTATTATTGTTGGATTTGTTGTTCAAAATACCTTTAAGTCTGTTTTTAAATCAATCGATGTCATTTATTTAATTTATTGTATTTATTTATCTTTTATGACATTAACAAAATAACAAGTTTTGCCTACGACATTCCAATTATTTTTCAGTAAGCTAAATATATTTGTTTATTGTTTTTCAGATACACAAATATTTACTAGACAAAAATAAATTCCTGTTTTACGTCAATTAAAAAAATAAACATGTATTATCTCATTTCTCATTTTCATACTATTTTCGCAATTAAATATTGATATAATATATAGTCATGATTTTATATAATTCTTCAGTTAGCAACAAATAAATCAAGTCAAATTATTTTCAATTTCACCAAATACTTTCGTATTTCTTAGTTTATTTATATCTAGGCTTAAATTTGTAAAATTATATTTCCGCCCCACATCTTTTTGCTAACCATTCATTGCCTCCGCTTACCGCAATTTCAATTTTGGTAATGCAACTTGGCCGAAACAGAGCCAAACCGCAAAACCCACTTACATTATGCTTTATGTGCAAATTATACTATTGTGGTTACATTTTTTGCTCAACACTTGGATAGCTCCGTATTTTTTTTCTCTCGTATTTAGACTACAATGCGGGGCAATAAAAACAAATTGCCCCAAACAAAACTGGCCGAACAAACAAACAACGTCATGTTAATGGCCTGTTGTAAGAATTTTTTCGGTTCAATATTTATTTAAAAGCTATACCACTTGAGTCAATTTAATGCCAAAGCCGGCAGTAATCAGTGCATCCATACCCTGTACTAATAAAAACCAAATTCAAACAAAAATACTTCAGAAGCTAAGATTAGTTTTAATAGCAAGAATTCTTTAATATTTAAAATATTATTTTCAATTTCTAGATTAAAATTTGTGATCATCGAAGAACAAAGATCATGATAATTGTGGAAAGTTACTCAACCTTAGAGTATGTGAAAGTCGTTCAAGCTATTTCGTTAGAGGATTGTCTCTAATGAAAGCGAAATTATATTTAACCAAAAAAAATAATAAATATTTAACAAGTGAAATTATCATAATTTATGCAATGCATATTTGTCTAAACATGTGATTTCAGTCTCTTAGACACAAAAGTCACAAGATTAAATAATATATATATAGCCATACAGATATATATAGTTTGCAGACCGTTATATTTATATAAGGTATAAAGTGCTTAGACTGCGTGATTGATGTACGGCAGCGTTTGCTGACAGCCTATAGATAAATGAATGTCTCTTTGAATGCAAACAGCGAGATATTAAGATGCATATTGTCTCCGTCGAGTGTAATATACATCTGTCTACTTATGAAACATTCATATAGATATATACAGGAATGTATATATACGATTTTCGAGTATATATAGACAGCTCTGTTTCTGTTCAGTCTCACGGCAATTGTCGATTTTCAATGCAATGCGTTGTCAAACCAGGAAAAAAAAAAAATTACTCACGTGTTTACAAAACAATTAATTTTCTTTGGAAAAACAAGAGAAGCAGCAAACTATCGCTCGAGCCAAAGGGGGCGAGGGGAGGGTTAGAAGAAGAAGAAAATGAAAAACAGACCGAAACATAACTCAAACAAAAGGCAACTACACAAATGCACTAATCGCTGTGCACTTCATTTGTATAGAAACAAAAACAACAACAACAACAGCAACAACAACAATAACAAGCAGATACTTGAGCGCTCACTATTCGATACTTGGCAAGCATTCACGAGCATTTAGAAAGCATCGGAACCCAACTGCAAACAGAGATGAGAACACAGAAGATGATGAAGAAAAAAAGTGCAGCGCGCTTTTGTGTAATCCATTGAACCGGAAGCAATTGGGCCGACGCTACCGCTGTCGCTGCCGCTGTCGGTGTCGCTGCCAGCGGAGCAATCCTCTCGAGAAATTGAACAATTTTAAATATTTAGTGCACGAGACAAGCGAGGGCAAAGCCACATGCAACCGGATCACATGCGTTCGCTTACTCGCTCGCTCGCTGCTAACTACAAAGCAAACATCATTGACTGAGCTATTGACAAGTGTATCTGTAAGATACTTTTTTTTCGATTTGTGGAGAGCACTGCATAATGATGGAGCAGCACATTTCTAATGCTCAAATTATATGTAAACTAGAAAAATATCAGTGATTGCAGCTACTGATTTGGCAAATTTATCTGAAGGCTATAGAATCGTTTAAGCTAATATGTATCTAAGATACCAATGATGAAAGGAAGTCGCTGGCAAAAAGATAAAGATATTGTGCAATATATAACTTATGAGAATATCTGTATCTGAAAGCATGTGAAAACGAAATATGCATTAACCTTAATATATAATATACTTAACCTACTATAATCAAGAGTCTATAGCCAAAAGTATCTCAGTCTCTATAGAACATCAACATTAATTCCAATCAATTAATATTCTTTGCGTATCTGGCAGCTCTCCAGTTAGTGGGCTAAGATATATACTTAAGATTGCCAACATATATATTTATTATCCACAATTTTCTTTTTTTTTTTTATTTTCCACAAATTTAATAGCTACAGCTACGTAAGCTATCGCCAAAAACATATCTATCTTCAGTAAATGTGAAAATCTTTCAAAAATTAAAATCAATTCCAATTAATTAATCTTCTCTAAATTGCTGGCAATACTCCAGCTGGCTAACTTATCTCTCGCAGACAGAAATTCCTTGAGATTGTGACAATAAATTTCTGCATCTTTTTAATTATTATCTACGAGCATTGAAGCTGTCATCAAATGTATCTACGTCTTCATAAAGCTTAGCCAGACAGCAATTAATAAGGCAAAAAAAAAGAAGACAACATAAGAAATAGCCAATGTACCGACTCCCACACATTTTCGCACATTTATTGTAGTCTAATTAAAAGCCACGCACTTTACGCGCGAAATTAAAAAGCGCAGCAAAAATAAAATAAAAGCTCAAAGACAACGCGACGTATTAGTAATGCGAAAAGAGACAACAACAACAACAACAACAAGAGCAACAATTACGTCTAGGATATTTTTAAAATGCGTCAAATGAATAAAATAAATAAAATAAAATAAAATAAAATAAAATACAAATGTGTAGAAAATGCGCGACAATTTTCCCATTTTCCTATTTCTCTTTTGTCATTTTCCTTAAAATTTTCTTTTTTAGGGGCTACGCTGTCTCTCTCTCTCTGTGTGTGTGTGTTGCCGTTGCCAAATGTGTGCCGCACATTATGTGGTCTAGTGTTCACGCTTCGTTAATACAAGGCAAAAAAAATGCAGTTTTTATTGTTGTTGTTGCTGCGGCGACCCTCCTGGCTGCCTCCACTGTGGCAGCCCCTGCCGCTGCTGCTGCCTGGTGCCAAAGGGGCGACAGTTTTTGCGCCACTTTCAGCTAAGTACTTTACAGTATTTACGCATGGCCATAAAACTTGTCGTGCGATAAGCATTATCTAACCACCGCCCACACCCCCGCCCCCCTCGCTCTTTACTGTGATGGTATATGATGGTTATATTTCATGCTGTTGTTATTGTTTTTTCTTTTCTTTTTTTGCATAGCACTCCAGGGCAATCGATCAAGCATAGAGCAGCAACAAAAAATGTGTCAAAGTGCAGATGAGTTTGTTTGTTTGTTTCTTAATCGCCCAGTAAAACAGTGAAACGAACAACAAATTCAATTCAATTAAATTAAATGGTTATTCAAATAGTCCAATAAATATGCGTGACTGATAATTGTGTTTTGTTTTTACGGCAACTCAAAAACTAAGTTGAAGCAGAACATGCTACTCTCTAAAGTATAATGAATGGGCCTGTTTTACGACAAACTCAATGGAATTCGAATTATTTAATGGCCGGCGCGAGTATCAGTATTGAAATTCCAATACAATTTGTTTAATATTTTGATATGGCGATTCTGAACAGTTTTTGTTTTATTGTTTGCCCTTTTGGCCCGTAGTCCCATAGGCGTTGACGTAATGCTTTGTATATGCTTTTTTTCTTCGATTAAACTAAATGTGGCATGGAACATGTAATCAGTTATTGCATAACTTATCAGGTAAAGGCTGAAGAAAGTTCCAACGAAAAAATATGTTTGACTTCGATGGTGACGTTATCGTCGATCGATGGTGGAATTGTAACAAGTTTGACTATTTTAAGAAGCAGTCAAACTAATATTAAAATAATAATTGATTGATCAATTCGTTGTATAAAAAACTGTCTCGATAGATTTACTTATCGTTATCGATACATGCTTCGAGTGCTCGCTGTCTGTGTAGTCCAAATATCATGTGATTAGCAGTTGTTGAACCCAAGGCTTGACGTAACGAATAACGCAAATTCACATGCGGCCGCACAAAACACAAACAGATACAGATAAAGATACGGATACAGATACAGCTACGGATACAGCTACAGATACAAAAGCAGCAGCAGCAGCAGTTGAGCTTAGATAACTAGCAGCATGTTGAGCTGTTAGATAACTGCAGCCGGCATTTCTTTTTCTTGAATTTTTTATAGGACACCGCGAAAAGGTTTTGCACAGTAATTGAGAGATTAGAACGTGCGTATTATGAGATACGCATGCCGGCACACACAGATACAGATACAAACACAGTGGGCAGATGCGAAGCTTTTGCAAAAAAGAGAAGAATTCCTATAAATAAGTGAGTGAGAACTGCGCAACGCACATAGAATTCTATTTAATATAAATTTCGCTTTCGACTACCTTGTCAGAAGGTTGCTTAGCGAAAGACCGAAAAGAGGAAGAGGTGATTTTTTTTTTTTGTTTTTGGTTTATCTGAATAGACGGAAAACTACTGTGAATAGTTGTTGACTTCGAGTCGAAAAATAATTGCAAACAAAGTGCATTTAGTAATGCGATTAGCTTAATTAGACTAACTAACTAAGCGCTTGGCTTATATTAATCTTGTTTTTCTGTGATTTCTTTGTTAACCTGTTGTTTTGCTGTGAAATCTACCCAAAAGATATGAAATCAAAGTTAGCTGCAATTAGCAGCTAGCTAATGGAATATCTGCCTTTGACAATTTTTATTCATCATTTTTTGATTATTTGTTTAAACGTAGCGAGAGTTTTTTTTTTCAGTGTTAAATAAAAAAAACGAGAGCCATTGACATTTGGCTAATGTTGGCCAAATAACGGAACACAAAATTAAATTCAACTATCTTTTTAATATATATGGTTCGGCTCTCTGCCAAGTTCAACATATTTCAATTTGTTTCGAATGCCAACATTTTAACAGCGTCGTTCGGCTAATATGAATATATTAATTTATGAATATTGCTAGAGTGCTTGGCTTAATCCAGATCGTTTTTAAAAGGTTATTAAAACACTAATTGAAGTCTTAAAATCCCACTCATATGTCAGCAGTAATGGAAATTTCTTATGCAAAACCCAATTTTTGTTGGGCTATTTTAAGCAGCGTAAAATATATTTTGCAATTTTTTAGCAAAGTTTTTTATGCCAAAATCTAACTTATGTAATGAGTTTTTTTTTTTTTTTTTTTTGTGGTGAGCTAAAATTTACGCACCTTTTACGATTTATGTTGTTTTTGTTTTAAGTAATTTTTCTGTAGACGTTTTATGTTGTTTTTTAATCTCTATTTTTTATTTAGCTGCACTTTGGCACACTTTAAAAAACTTGCACAATTTGATTGCAGCAACAATTCAACATTTTCTGGTTTGCACTCATTAACACTGCACTCGACTTTGATTTTTTATTAAAATTTATTTATTTTTTATTCGTAATATTTTCGTGCACAATTTTTACGCTCAACTTTTTATTTTTAAAGACAATTTTACAATTTGTTTCCTTTATCAAATTTGTTTTGGAAAATGGGCAAAATGTGTGAAAATTGCGAGAGCAGCGATGTCAAAATTTTGAAAATTTCGAAACTATTGAGCAGTGACCGGCGAGGGCCGCTGTCAAGATGCTCTTTAGATAATATTTAGTTGTTACTTTGCACAATTCCTACTTATTTATTTTTGATTCGCTATTTCCTGATATATTTTTAATTTTAGTTTCCACAAGGTTTCGTTTTGGGGGTGAAAACTATTTGAATTCAAACCGGAACAACGATTTCAAAAAACACGATCGACGCGACGCGACGCGATGCGATGTATTGGATGCTACGGCAAACGTCAAAAGAAAAACAGTTCGATTTCGAAAAAAATGAAAATGCAGCCGACGGCACAATCAGCGGACCCTCCGCTCAACGTGTGTTGTCAAATCGTTCGCCAGCGAGTGACTAACACAAAAATTCATTCAAACATACGCGGAACCACTCGGTTTACTCGGCTGCTCACAGTCGCGTGTCGTCGTGTGCGCTTCGTGAAAGCCGTTCGGCTTGCCCGAATCTCTACTCGTGATTCGTGCCATGCAGCGTTAGGCTAATGCAATATTTAGCTAAGAGTAGAAATTTTCTTATTTATATTTGTAATCATATTTAACTGGTATCAGGAGTGGTTACCCTTTGACGGGTAAACACTGTATAGGAATTGCAGGAAATTCTTGAAAGTACATTTCGTTGTTGCGGCACTTCTTTGGAAACAACTAAGCTAAATTCTTTGATTTTTGCTCTTAAAAGTTTTTTGAAAAAGTTAAAAAAAAATGTGTATCAAAGCTAAATGCGGGTCATTAAAGATTTCCTGAAAGCAAAAATAATTTTTAATAATTTATAAATATATATTTTTAAATTAAATAAAATTAACTTCGATATTCACTCAGATTTTAAGAGCTATACAAAGTAAAATATCGTTTGGTTTATTTTATTTTTAAATAACTATTTTATTTATTTTTAATTGAGAAAAAAAATCATTTTTTTATATTAATTTTATTTTATTATTCATTAGCACAAAAACGAATTTAGTTTTATTTATAACAACATTTTTTTTTAAGAAAATAAGTTCACAAATATGCCTGCGCTTAGCTCTAACAATTTATTTCCCTATTTCTCTAGCGTTTGGGGTTGGCGTTTGTGCATTTTGGCGCGTAGACACTTATTTGTTGTTGTTGTTTTACTTTATTTTATTTGTTGCCTTTGTTGCCAATTTCACAAGTGCACGAACACCAATTAACATTTGCCAAAGTGCAGCTGACATGGAGAAGAAAAAAACAGCGAATGACGCACAAAGCGCCAGATTCGCAAGGCTTTACCAAATTTTATAAGCTTTAAGATATCTGTTCTTTAATAGTCACTGATAAGTCAATTTGTGACGTTTATCCGTCTGACTATATCACTATGATCATGTTTGTTTTTTAGTCGAGTTCTGCAAACAAACGATTTAGCCAGCAGTAGCATATTGGTCCAATTAGGAAATTCATTATATATTTCCAAGTAGCCAGAATGGAAACAAACTGTTATATATCTTATCGTTTAGATTGCGCGAGCTTAAAAAAATCACATGCCGCAAAACGAGTAGCAAATAAACGCTTTGCACGTTGAACTTGGCTATTGGCCTGGCTAAACATTTTGGGGTCTCTCTACGTCTATCTACGTCATTATTTCCGATAACAGTTATGCAGCGATCGGCAGATAAGAGACGTCATTGTAAATAGAACTATCTATCGAAACTCCCTGCCAATATGGGAAGATTAATCGATGGGCTGAGGTCGTTTATATATACATATGATGTTTATATGGATGATATGTATGTATAGAAATACGAATGTTCACTAACATTATATATTATATATCATTATATGTAATGTAGATATGTATATATATATAATTTTGCGTATTATTTTAGATTTCAAAATATAAATTCCTTGTTTAAGTGAGTCGTTCAACTAATTATCTCCTAAGATCTGCTCCTTTCTATGAGGATTGTTTCCAAAACACATTCCATTTCGTGGCCATGCTAAGTGCAGCGCGCAACCCCATCTTTGGGTCTGCTGACAACCAGAAACCACATTTGTAACATTTGTGCCCAACATTTTAGTGGATGGCCGCGCATGCCAAATGTCAAGACCCAGACCCAGACCCAGATCCCGACCCCGACCCAGAACCAGAACCAGAACCAGCCCCAGCATTGACCTATAAATAACTAAAGACAAAATACGCTCCCCCGCAGTTTTTGAGCACAATTCTTCCCTAATGCTTTGTCCTTGACTTTGCCCTGGCCGCGCACACTCGAACAATTAAAATGATTAATTAAGGCGTCGAGCAGCAGGACATTTTTGAGCTAATGACTTAATTAAGGCTCTGCCGTTTGCTGAGTGTTTCGGCCTAATGTGCTCGCCTCAACAGCGCCGACCTTTGACCCTTTTTCTGTGTAATTGCCGAGCCTGCGATGTTAGTTTAATTAAAGCGTACCCAGCTAGCAAGTGCCAAGACATTGAGACGCTTCTTGATCCCGATCAGGATCGGTTCGGATCGGATCGGATCGGGATCCTGCTGTTGCTTTTGCTGCTTCCTCATGCTGAGGTGTTCCCGCATCTAAATGAGCTGCTGCTGCCGTGCAGCTGCTACGATACGCTGAACTGTCACATTATTAAACGCTTCGCCGGCTGATCCTGACAAACGTGACTGCCCATTTTACACCTTGTTGTTGGCGGCGCTTGGTAGCGGGCGCACGCGTTTCCTGCGCGTTTTTAAACGCTCGCTCAAGGCTGCTCGCGTATTTCCTGCTTGTAAGCTGTCGTTTTGCTGTCGTCCAGTTGCCCAGATTGCAATCGGCATCGTTCCGATTGTCCCAGATTAAATTACAAAATATATTGTCATGTACATTGTCATGATATGATAGTTGTTATGTCTACCACAGAGTATATGCTGATTTGTACCCTATGCGAATGAATGGGCGAAGGCATGATCAAGTTATCAGAATCTATGTAACAGATTGAGCAAGCATACATTTCTAGACATATATACATATAAACGAATTTATAACAGAGATTCTTGAGTTTTAAACAGCAATCCAGATATATGAACTGAAGAAGTTTTGAGAGAGAAAGACTAAAAAGTTATGTGAACTACATCTATATTATTCTTAATTTTAATTCATTATTTGAACTTTATATTTAGAATATCTGGCATACAATATTACAGAGCAATCATTCAATCATACACTCATCCTACTCCTCCTCCTTTTTGTTTTGTTTGTTTTGCTTTGATAAAGAACGATAACAATTACGATCTTTGTCGCCAGTTCAATCTAATGCGCATTGCCGGCAATTAACTGATTGAGCTAAACAATTTCGCCACAAGGCATTAGCGTGCATTAGCTTTTCATCAGCAGCCAGTTTATAAGCAATAGATAATTGATGTCAATAGAATTGTAAACGTCGTCTATCAGCGCATGGCGACAAAGACAGCTAAACATTTGGACTGCAGACAGACAGACCTGCAATCGAATCGAATCAATTACAACTTGTACGGCTAATGTAATATCGACTGCTGCCTTTTGTTTATTTAAGCCAGCTGACTGACTGATTAATATGAACAACTCAAAAGATAAATAACTGTTTGCAATGCAAAACAAATTCTTAACCCGTTGATTGTAATTTTTTCTAATAAAAACTGAGCTGAGGCTGGTGAGACTTACTGAATGTAATTATTTTTATTAGTAATTTTAATTTTACTATAATTTTTTTTTATTCTAATTATTATTTATTTTTTTGTATTAATATTTTTTATTATTATTATTATAAATGTATTATATATATATATTTATTTCTACTTCTTTAAATGCCTTATAAAGAATTTGATTTGATTATTATTCGATTGGTCATCCAGTGAACTAAAAACTTTTCAAATAAATTGTTTACGAATGCATATACAATTAAATTTGTTTAAAAATATATATGCAATATCTATATACAATACTATATCTATAGAAAAGACTAAAAGCTGAAAGTTCTATTATTATAATACCACATTTTTCCATAGAAATACGTCGAGCTGTAGCCTTCTTCAAGTTGACATAGATTCATTGAATTTCCGGCACATTTAAAAAACAAATTCTTGATCTCTGTCCAAACAAAAATTGAGTTTTCCTAGTTGCACGAAAAAGTTTCGAAAAACAATGTCAAGTACATTATTTCCTAGAGCTCGCTCAAGGCGAGTGCATCGACGGCATTTGCGGTATAAATATGCAAATATCAATGGACTCGCGTCTCGGATCTGTCGACGCAGCGGTCGCCAGTTGGTCGCCGGTTGGAGTGGCCCCTAACTGGGTGATCGATTATGCTGGAAGTGATTGCAACAGTTGCTAATCATAATAATAATTGATTTGTAAATATTTTGATTCAGATTGCAATGTTAATTAAAGTGCAACCGTAATGAAAGAATAATGTTTATTGACGCAAACTCAAGGTGCACAAATCATTTGCACAGATCCGTAAATCAAATTGTTTTGCCTGATGACAATTGGAACAGCATCTTTTGGGTCGAAAGTCGATAGCTTTCGATATTTGTCAGACAACTTTCGTACATATTTATATAGTTTTATATAGGTGACACGTTTTGGGTCAGATTTTTATTAAATCTCAAAATTTTTCAGTGAAATGCTGCTGAGCCATGAGCTACTTGGCCAGCAGTTGCGACAGCTCTATGTTAGTGAATGGCAGTAAGTGCTACTCACTTATATGGCCGTCTATGTACGATTAACCAGCTATCAATCCACAGAGCCATTCCACAAAGTCATCGCCACTGCTGGCAAAGTGCGGGCCACCAAGAGGCACGCTATCTGGGCGGTGAGGAGGCGCGGCATGTGCACTTCACAGAACTGCAAGTCAAGTCGGACATGCCGGATAGCCCGGATGGCTTTAGGAGCTCTACCTGCATTGTGCCCCTGTTTCATATGTGGATGCGTCTCCATTCCATTGAGCCCAGCTCCACGATCAGCAATCCACTGAGTAGTATATGTCGCCTTCGACTGGAAAAGCAGCCTCTTCAGAAAAACCTATGCCGGGTCTTCTCAATATTGTGGCACAGATGTTACATGAAGTTTCTCAGAGAACCTAAATTCGCGAATGGAATGACGCAAACGGGGAAGCGTCAACAAACTGCGGCCATTAAGATGCGGAAGTGGTTGCATTACCTGCTCTCTGGATTTCTATCGGTAGGAATTTATTTTAATATTTTATTTCATTTTAAACTAAAGCCTACTCTGTATCAAGTGAAGTTTTTTTTTCGTTTAGCAGTTTATTCGATTTTCGAAAGTTATCGATATTGTTCGATTGTAGAAAATAATATAATTGGATATATGTGCATATATTAAGTAGGTAAAAATGTTAAAATCACCATTTATCGATTTGTTAAAATGTGATCGATAATATTCAAACCGTAAAAAGATATTTGGTTTTCTTAAATGTCTTATGGAAATGAGTGCGTGCTATTCTTTAGCTTCCTGATCAGTTGTAATCTGCTAAGAATTGAAAACTAAATAACTATCGAACAACTGTTAAATTTTTATTATTATATATAACACAGTAAAAGATAGCATAATCATCTAGGCAGATTTATAAAATTGCCATGAGTGGATATTTCCTTCTCATTAACTGTGGTAATCGACAATCTATCGATAAGATTCCGATCGATAAGTTTTCATAATGACAAATTTCTCAACATATTTGAACTAACCTATTACCCTTACAATATTTCTTCCATATTTCCCCCCTATTATTGTATATAACACAGCAAAAGATAGCATAATCATCTAGGCAGATTTATAAAATTGCCATGAGTGGATATTTCTTTCACATTAACTGTGGTAATCGACAGCCTATCGATAATATTCCGATCGATAAGTTTTCACAATAACAAATTTTAAATCATATTTTAACTAACCTATTACCCTTACAATATTTCTTCCATATTTTCCCCCTTTCGAAGCTAACCGAAAAGCTGGAAGAGGCAATTATTCCTGCGGATCCAAGGCTTAGCTATACGTGCCAATCGGCTGCTATGGAGTTGATAAACCTAAGACTTATAAGCACGTTACTAAATGATGCTCTTATCGATTATATTGTAAAAAACGATGAGCAATTGAAGGGCATATTCCAAATAGAAGACGACGTACTCTTGTCAAAGAATAAATAATATAATTTCATTGTATAGTGCAGTGTTGTGAAATGGTTGCAGTTGCAACGGGTTTTCAGCCAGACTAATTCTAATTTAGTAGACTTTTCACGCCCCTGGGCGTTTGTCAGTCCATAAACTGAGCATAAAATAGTTTGTTTGGCCAAAATCAAGATTCGAGTAGCCAAGCTAAAAAGTGTTGGCCATTGATCGATGGAATTGCCGCCCGAAAGTGGTTTAGCCAGTCGCCGAGACTCGGTTGGTCGGTCTCCATTGCTATTTATGAGGACATTAAATCTATATTTCTATGCTCGATAACAGGTGCCAGAGCGTTTATGTGGCCTTTGACTAGCTGGATGCGATTCTTGACCCATTTCGCTAAGCAGACGCGAGTGATTCATTTGATGAGCCAACTGGCAATCGATAATTGGAGACTGGCGCCTGTCGCCAGCTTCTCTCGGGCCCAATGAATGTCATCATCACGAAAACTTATGCGTTCGACACATGCAAACCGAACGCTGCATTCCAACCCATTGAGGGTGCTTCCCACACGACGACGACAGCTAAATGAATCTCATTTAATTTGCCAAAATATTTATGCATTCCGCATTGGCATTGATTTCATTGGCTTTGGGCTAACAGTTTCACCAGTTTCGGTGGCACGCCCAAAATGTGCCAGCCCCTAATTTATGAGCGTTATGAATCAAAGAAATCTGTCACACAACTTTATGACACTTTTTTCGGAGAGTATTTTATTTGTATATTTTTTCAGTCCTCTTCTCAACTTGTTGCTGGCTGACATTTTAATTTGGCAGCCATCGATGGCAATTTAATAAATTAAGCGCTTGATTCTTAATGGGATCGCAGAGCGCTGAGCAATTTATGGGCAGCAAGTGAAGGGCACCTTCATCCAAAATGGGAACCTTGAACCATGAATTTGGACAAGAACAAGATGAACTTGGAAAGGGTAAATCTCAAAAGGAGTTTTAAAAAAAAAACGTAATTAATTTAAATAAAAATTAAAATAAATCAATAAATATATATTTAAGATATATCTTATTTAAGAAAGATGTTTATACAATATATATGTTGTATTATTATAATTATATTCTAAGAATAAATATTTTTATTTTTAAGGATATATATACATACATTACTTATTTTTTTATTTTTTAATATAAAATAATATGAATTTTTGTTTTATAAGAATATTTTATGCATACAAATTCTTTAAAAATATTTCGTATTTGTCAGCTGAAATTTGTTGTAAATTTTTCTATTCGGATTTAGCAATATATACTTTAACAGAAATGTTTCGTGTCCAAGCTTATGTTTTAAATTCCCAATATTCAAAATGGAATTTCAATACAACTGATTTTTTTTTCTTGTGTAAAAATTGTCAAGGCCCTTTCCACTATTTTTTTTTTTTTATAAACTATTTTGTGCTACATAAATTTGTCTGCTCCTCGCGTATTTCAAGAATTTCTCAAATATTTCACATGCTGCCAAGTAAATATATCTCTCGCAGCTCATTTTGTTAATCATCTTTCAGAATATTTCAAATATTTCAGCTATTCATAAAGGTAAGGTTCTTAGATATCTCTGCCGCAAGTAAATTCCTAAGCTTCAGCTCTGTTTCCAACTTTCATCTTATCTATTGCAGCTCCTTGTCTTGTTACCGTTTCCCATGGCATGGACAGACACCTGTCTGGTGTTTGGGGCATCTGAGAGAAAGAGAAAGAGTCTTGAAGCTTTAATGTGAGCAATTTTTATTGTGACTGCATCGAAATCGATATCAATATCGCGGCTATTAACCAAATCAGTGGAACGGCTATCGCGCGATAGACAACAATTTATGGAACTTGCCGGCAATAACAATTAATAAAATTAGAAGAAAAATATAAAATAAAAAAAAAAAAAACAAAAAAAAACAGACAAATACTCAGCGCCGGCAGCTCTGGTGGCCAATGGAGCATTTGTGGGGCTCAGATTACGGCGCTATCAAAACTTAATCAAATGTGAGAGACGATAGACGAGACAAAAGAGAGGCATTGAGCGTTGAGCATTGAGAAGTTCTCTGGCGTTCTGTCTTCCTCTTCCACTACTATCGACCATTTGGGATGATATCTTAAAGAGCTGCAAACCGGCCGCAGCTGAACCCGTTAAAACAAGCAGCCTGAATTGCTATGAAGAGTCTGCTTAGAGTCTGGAGTCTAGACTGTAATCCTTTGGAGATCTTGTTGCGCGATAAACTTGGCTCTGCGTCTGATTAGTGTGGCCTAATGTGACAGCCAAGCGACGGACCAGATGCAGCTCCTAACTGTAGTTACTATCCTCTCCTCTCCTCCCTCTCGCTCTGTCGCTCTTTGACTCTGTCTCTGTCTCGCTCTTTTTGAGTGATGCAATTGGAGCGGCAGCCAAGCATTGTTGACCAGCCCGGGCCTTGGCTTGCAACATAAATCAAGGTGCAACAACATGTTAGATGCCGACGCGGGGCAACTTGTTGAACAGGCCAACAAACCAAAAGGAAAAACCGGCTGTTGCTGCTGTTGCTGTTGCTGCTGTTGCTGTTGCTGCTGTTGCTGCTAATGTTGCCAGCGCCCCCAACAACAATAACAACAACAACAACAACAGCAATACATTTGTTGTCCTTAGGTAATGCGATAGTTGGCACCCTTTCTATACCCTGCAAGCTATGAATATGCATTTGGGATGCGAATGTGGAAATTTAGGAAATAATAAAAATACATTAGAAAAAAAAACAAATTCCTTAAGCTTAAATTAAATTCTATTGATTATTTAAATCATATTTCAATATTTCAAATTCAATTATACATATCAAACATATAAAAACTAAAAATGTTCCCATAAAAATACCGAGCCACATCAAGTTTCCATGCATATATTACACACTTGCTTCATAGCCTTAAAAATATATATAAATATAAGTTACTTCTTGAAGACTTCCAGTCTCAGTTGTCGACTCTTATCAATATGATGTCTGAATATTTATGGTTAATTACAAATGCTTGCGGCTCTTCTGTTTACAGGATATTTGCTAGTAGAGCACACTCTTGTCAGCTTCGCAATGCAACATGCACTCTTCCTGCTCCTGTCGCTGCCTCGCATATGCCGTTAAGATTTATTAGAGTGTGTGTTTTGTGTCTGTGTGCGTGTGTGCCTGCATGTATGTGACAGGGCCAACGCCTTGTTTGAGTCCCGCGTGTGGTCCTCATTTAATTACAACTCAATGAGTTCGAACGAACTCGCCCAACAGGTGGTGTCCGCGTAATTCCCCCCACAAATGCACACACACATATTAATATATATACACACACACACACACCTCATCAGAAATGTCGAGGCACATGCATCAACTGTTGCCCAAATCACTTGACACAAAATGTTCTTTAACTGATTGAGCATTGACATTGAACTCTTCTTCTTGCATTTGTTCATTCAAGTGTTATCCGAAACGATCGAGAAACGAGAAAATATCTGATCGGAAACGCAGTCAGTTCGTGAGAATACCCCAAACGTTGACATATCTCAATAATCTGTTCATAAAAAATTATTTTAAAAAATACAAAACAAAACAAAGAAACAAAACGGGTAAGACGCATAAATGTCAAAAGAAAATAATCGGCTCATATATCAAAAAATGCATAAGTTTACCGTTAGATGATGCGTTAATCACCTTCATTTCGAGCTCAATATTAGCTAATAGCCGTATGTGGGTTAAATGTTTGACTTGGACCTGTTAAACGCCAAACTAATTAACTTTTGGGCGAACAAGCATAGACCGAATTATAGATACCCTAACTGCAAGCACTTGGGACAGGTACGACAGTTGTTAAAGCCAGAAAGTTGTCTAGAATTGAATGTCTTTAACTGAGTTCATGTTACATATTTGATGTCTCAATTACAATGCCCATTGCAAGAGTATAAGACAAGATGTGTTTGCCCTAAAGGCTGGCGCTAAGTTGAGGGCCAAGTTAAAAAAACAAATTTTTTTCCGATTTACTTTTGGCTGTGCAATAAACGATGCGGCTACAAGTCAAAAGCTAATTGAAACGACTTTATTACTACCAAAAATTGAACGTTTAAAAGTTGGAATATATACACAAGCACACATAGATATATATGCATAAATTCATATACATATAAGCATATACCCGCAGGATATTTACAGCAAAGAGAGAAAGAGAGTGAGAGAGGGAGAGCAAAGCGAAGGCGTCAACTGAAATTTTTATGTGCCAACGGATATTTATACGTTTTAATGGCATACGAATTGTGTTTACCAAGTTGCAGACGGGAAGGCTGGCGCTTGCTGGAGCCCGATCTGTTCAGCAGTGCTGCAATTTTACAACTTTCGCAGGAAATGCTGCCCAACCGAAAGGAAACACAATCCTTGGCAATAAATATGAGTCAAAGATGAAACTAAAACAGAATTTCATAATTTACGAGCTCATGAATTGGTCGGAGAAAATCGAAACCCCATTCGGACGCCGGGCTCAGCGAGTCGACTTCGGTCGAACTGAAAACAATGCCAGGCATTTCATAGAGCTCGCGCTCTGCCACTTGCTGCATGTGGTGTCAACCGATCTGGCTTGCAACACAGACGCCAACTACACCTGTGGCCTCGGCCCTCGGGGATGCTGCGAAGGGCGGCCAGAACAAATCTCTGTTGAAATCGATATTTTTCTTTAGCGGCTGTGAACATTTCTATTGAATTTGATGGGTCGGTGAACCGGTTTTGATTTGAATCGCATTGCATTGATATCAAAATGGTATATTTCTCCTTCTTCTTTATTTTTATTTTTTTTTTTGTTTTTGAAAATATTTCGACATTTTTATTGATTCCATTGGCTGAGTCATTTGAGCTTTGGACTTGTTCGGCAATTGACGCAACGATATTTCTTGGAGCGGACGCGTCATTGTTCATATTTTGGACATGGTCAATAAAAATATATAATTAGCGAAAAATGCGTCAAATGTTTGTTTAATAGAAAAACCACAGCGATTTACGCTGCCAGGATTCACAAATAGTTTTTTGAATTGCGTAAATTGGAAATTTGTGTGAATTTGTGCACGTAGCATTACGGCGCGACGTGTACGTTGACGACAGCACATCGATTCATCTGGCTGAAAATATTCAACAAATATATTTATTAGCAAAATAAATTAGGAATGAAACGATATGTGTTTCTGCTGACATTCTTTTTAATTTCAATTTGAATCTATCATTGTTTTTCATTACTCATTTTGTTTATCTATTACACCTTGTATAATTGATATTCCTTAATTTTAATTTATATACACATAATATAATTTTGAACTTTTTCAAATGCGCGCCAACTGCCCGCCAAACGCATACAACACTGTGTACTACTTGCCTAGGTGGCAACGCTATTAGCGCCTTACGTGACAAACGTTTAACCAGTTGACTCTTACGTCTTTTCTATTCGTCACTTCGCTGAGTTACTTCTTCTGAACAAAGCGCGGAGCCCATCCACAATGGCAAAAGTCGTTGCGCGTCTAACGGTTAAATCCAGTGCATTTCTAACACAACAACAAAGTGCGATAGTGTATAAATCGTGTTTCCGTAATGCCAGCACTGGATTTGCAAATAAATACCAGCCTAGAAATAATACACGACGTCTCTTGCTGCTAGTGGGCGGCAGTTTCGTCTCTTTGGCGGCACTATCTGCGCTTATTCGTCTTCGAAGTGCCGCCAATACAGCGAATGCAATGCGAAAGAAGAGCCTGGTAAATAGTAGCAAAGCGATAAACAATAGCACACATGTGATAACAGTGCATTTATGTGAGCAAGTGTGCGTGTGTGGAAAAGTCAATAAATGACCGTAAAAGACTCGCGCAGTTATTTTTAGCTTGGGGCAGCTTACGTTACGCAGCGCAGCCAGCTGTTGCGTTTGTCATAACGTAACATGAGAACAGCTGTTTTAGCAACTAATGTGTGTGTGTGTACGTGTTGTGTGTTTGTTTTGCTCGCGGCATTCGCTGCGCTTTTTAGTTTTGTTTGCTTAGATTGGATTTTAATAACAACAATAACAAAACAAACCAAACCAACGACTGACTTACGTAGAACAAATTAATTTTTGACGATTACTCATTGTAGACTGGCTGCGGCAAACCTTAGACAAGACGTAAGAAAAATAAATAAAGTGGTTCATGGTCTTTATTTTTTTTTTGGGGGCACCGTTTTCTAGTTGTTGTTGTTAGTTTTCTGGCTGTTGCGTGCTCAAGTTCATTGAACAACAATAAACGACAGCAACAACAGCAACAAACTTGTCTTTCAACCTGTTGACATTGTCAGTTTTTTTAGTGTTGCTAAACCTCAAATTTTGTTGACTTGTCGTTGCGTGCGTGCTGTCGCCCTGATAAGCGTTTGATTGCTGCTCCATTTATTCTGGGGTGTGAATAGCTAATATTTGTATGAAGTACTTTGGGTAATTAGCTGCGAAAGCTTGAGCAATGTGTGTAGCACTGAGGCAGATTTTAAATGTTAAGTGTTTAGTTATTCAATTTCTTGGAAACTTGAGCAGATTAATTTTGTATATTTAGCTAAGCGGGACTTTTTTTAAATTCTAAAATATATGAATATAATGTGTTTATAATTATGTGTGGGTTTAACCAAATTGAACAGTTTTACGATTGTAAATAAAACCATATATTAGCACTCATTAAATAGAATCAGTTCGGTATATTCAACAATGAAAACTTGTTTATATATGTAATTCTGTGTATTATGATTAAATCGTATAATATATTCATATACATTATATATATATGTATACATATGTATTAGATTCCGGTTAGCAAATTTAACAAAAACAAAAAACTGTTTTTAAAGGCTTTTATTAAGATTTAATATATTGAACAATAAAACATAAAAAAAATGGGTACATTTATCGTCAATCAGATATATCTTACATTATTAAATGAGTTAAAAGTCTGTAAAGTATAGTTTAAAACAAGAATTTGTAATAATTTCTCTGTGGCGGACGTCGATGTCGGTTGGGCTACAAAGGTTTTAATTCCAACAATGTTCGATCCGACAGAAAATTTATAGCACAGCTATCAAAGCTTCCTAAAATGTGGGTATTCTGTCTTAATTTTTATGTAGAACAAAGTCAATGCAGTGTCTTATTTACCTATTGAAACTTAGACAACGATTAACTTATGATCAAAATTTGAGTCTACAACTTTCGTAAACCCCACTTGAATTCAACGCTGCTAACACAGTGAAAACTGTGAATGGTTCCACTAAAGATTAGTAAAATACTCTAGCTTCGTCTAGCCAGATTCATGAAATCAGATTTGGGTTTGTTAGACATTTTTAATGTTGCAATTAAAATCAGATTTTATAATCGCTTGTCAAAATGTTTATAAGCCAATTATGATTAGATTAGCACAGAAATAGGAACGTGAGGTGTGGGCTAGTCTGCAGGGTATCTGAGCAGTCTTTTGCTTGATTTTCGGACACCTTTATATCCGAATTTACACGCTCATATCTCATACAATCTAAGTGCTCTTGAATATTTAATTGGCTTTGCATTAATTTCAACAGAAATGCCACACAACAAAGAAATGCTTTATGTGCGGCCACTGAGCGCATGTTGTTTGCCACACACCTTGAAAATCCGACAACAAGTTATTATAACAATAATAATAACGAAAAGTGCATTTGGTTTAGTTGATAAAGTGTCCAAGTAGCTGCGAACTCCGCCCACGCACCTGCCAAGGTGCCCGCAGAACGCAGAACGTACGCTGACACAAATGCCAGTTGCCACAAAATTTATCTATCAATCGATCTGGCTAGTGTGGATTTTGATACACCCACTATAAGGCTGGCTGGCTGGCTGGCTGTATGGCTGTCTGGCAGGCCCAATGCCAGACGCAGGCGTGGCTATGTTTCGGGCCGCAGCGTCCCTGACATGTGCCAAGTCCCTGAGCCACGTTATGACAACCACGACGACTGCCTCTCACGATGATGAATGAGTTTTAATTGTTGCCTATAAAACATATATGTGTATATGTAGCGCCTGCCGAGCGCCTGCGGCTCTCCTGTCTGCTCTCTGGATGATGTCAGCCGGAGTTATGAAGAATTAACACACGATCCAATTGCAGCGCGTGGGCGTGCAGTGCTGCTGCCTGCTCGCTGCTGCACATGTCTAACATTCAAATTGCGCACGGTTCTTTGTCTTATTAGGCGCAATACCCATTCGCAGTGGCTTAGGCTAGGGTATCATAATACTTTGCTAGTGTGGGTGACAAGCAGAGGAGGGCTTAGAGCATGGGCTGATGGTCCATATAAACTATGTATCCCAGAAGCAGAAGCTTTTTCTAATTTAATTTGATTTATTTATAAGAATGATAAATATATTTTAAATAAGTATTATAATACATAATCCTACAATATAATAACACATTTAATATAATATTGATAATAATATATTTTTTTTTACTCATAAGCAGTGTACAAAGACTTAATCTAAATTCTTCTTATAACCTATCCTATTTTCAGTTTTAGTTTTTTCGTAAACATATTTCCTTTGCTGAAAGAATTCTTTTATAAACAATAAATCAAAACACCAAGTTTATTGGGTGCATAATTTTATGAACAAACCTAATGAATAATATTCAAACAAAATTTTCCACTAATCTTCCACAAACGTTTGTAGAATTTGTCCAAATAATTAGCAAATAAGTATATTTGGTCAAATTCTACTTATGATGATAAGCTATAAAAGTTTTAGCTCGAAACCTATCAATAAAACAGTCCATCTAAAGAAATCATCTGTTAGTTTTTCAAGTGGTCAATCTCTGTCATTAGTTAATCTATCAATGAATCAGCACAGTTTAATAGAACTGCAATTATATATACATTACAAATACATTCAATGCCTCTGCATGTAGGGTACTTGGCAGTCGTACACCCATAATTAGATCACTGTTGCTTAGTTTTATTTCGGGGCACACATGCCCCAGACAGTCGACTTTTCGCATGTGGCCTGAAAATTGAGTCATTTCTTGGGGCGGCCACTGCCCACAGTTTGTGTGTGTGGCATTAAATGTCAGATTTATGGAGCTTAAGCCAATTTATTTTATAACCAAATACATGCGTCCGCATGGGCCGACCCCCAAAAAAATCTTGTGACCAAATCAATTTGGCACTTTATTGGCCGGAGCTGCTTAGCCAATGCTTAACGTGGGAATCCTGTGCGGGCCATCAATATTGCACTTTACAGCCGAATGCAGCAGACTACAAATCAGCCAAGGAATATATACCTACATATATGCATCATATTTACATATACCCATATATCTGATATATTCATAATAACATTGCAGTTCAAGTCGCGTTCGAGCATTAATCAAAACGTCACCAGACGCACGGCCTGATTTCCGATATCGATCGGTTATTTGTCGTCTGCATTTGCCGCCTTTGTGCGCCAGCTAAGGAAATTACTGGCGATCCAATCTGGCGCTGATTTATGCCCATTATATATACTTATATATCTGTGTGTTCTTGTGCATATCAAATTACCCAACGCTTCATCTTTTGTCGTCTATCAATAAAGCATCGCGATGACACCGATCTGGAGAACGTTAAACTAACCGCACGCGAGCGTCGCTTCATTAAGTTCGCTTCCGTGGAGTACGAGAATCAGCTGTACATGACGCCACAGGATTTTCTGGAATCTGTCGTGGAGCAGGAGCCCAGACGTGAGTAAAAATTATACTGCAATATAACTAAGTTCTGTTGTATAATTGCTAACTCTCAGCCCGACTGAAGCGACGCGTGCTGAGCACCGATGAGGTGGAAAAATACAAGGATCAGACGCCAGCTGTCAAAAAGGGTTCCTCACATCTCTTTCGCAATCTCAGGGACAAGGGTAAATACTTAAAATAAATGTATGCGATAAAGTATTAATGAATTTCTTATTTAGGCATTGTTTCCTACACGGAGTACTTGTTCTTGCTCTCCGTTCTGACCAGTAAGTAGTGGAACAGCCGAGAAGAATGTCTGTCTTTTGTATATATTATATATTATATTTATACTTATATGCAAAGCATTATTGAAGCCTCAACTAAAAATTATGCATGCATTGCAGAACCCAAGTCCGGCTTTCGCATTGCCTTCAACATGTTCGACACGGACGGCAATCAGCGCGTGGATAAGGCAGAGTTTCTAGTCGTAAGTAGTAGATGAAAGAAAGAAGTATAATGTATGTATGTGAATGTCTTATATGTAAACCGTGTTCATGTAACTATATTATTTGTATTTGATTTGTTGTCCATATATATATTTTGTATATATGTTTAATATATTTTTATTTTATATATTTCATATTTTCTGTTTTCAGCTATTTAATTTTTTATTATAAAAACTTTTATTTATTTTCATATTAATTTAACAGATTATTTCCATTTTGGCTGGCGCCATAAAGTCCATACAAGATGTGGAACCAAAGACCAAAGAACTTGTAAGATTATTTTATTTTTAAATTTTTAATTATATTGTATTAATTGAATATTTTATCTATATAGCCAGCGTTAGCTACAGGAGTTATATTTTATTATTATCATTTTCTTTATTTTAATTCAATATCATGATTTTATTTAATAATATAATACAGCTACGACGCTTAGTACCCTTTGATGAGAAACCAGTTTTGAAAACTTTGCCAATTTCACGACCCAAGGGTCTTGTAAGTCAATGAAAAATGGAGAAATTCAAAAACAAAATATTTTATCGCTTTGCTTTACAGCAAACAAAACTACGCTCGACGTTGTAAAATATGCGCAAAACGCATACGTAGAAGCTTAGCATAGTTACGTTAGTTACACGTTACCTTTCGTTACGTTACGTTATGTTCTTTGAAGCTATGTATTCGCAAAGCTGTATAATTGCTTTTTTATTGCCTAGCCCATTATTCTGTTACAATTTAATCAATTATGAATGCTTTTAAATTTTATTACGTTATGCATTTACGTTACGTTACGTTCTGTTTCTTATGTTTTTACAAAACCACACCCCTTATGCCCTGTGCAACCACAACACCTGACTAAACCTTACCTAACTGTTCTTCTCTCCAAATCTAACTACCCCAAAAAAAACCCTCCACTTGAACGATTTGTATATAACCGAAAAATCCCAGATGGAGCGCATATTCAGCGGTGCTTGGAAAGAAAAACACGGCGAGACGCCAGAAGATTACGATTCCGATTCGAATGAAAACGAAGAAACTGCGCTCGAGGTAAGGCTGAGCATGCGCTAGTTAACCGCAGTGTGACTAAACTAAATATATATCGGATAAGCCAAAATACTATATATATGTGTACATATATAATGTAAACTTGCAGCGCGAGTACGTGAATGATGTGGAGGGACTGCAGCGACGTCATATGGTGTCCACCACCCTGCAGCTGCATCTGTTTGGCAAGCGCGGCACCGGAGTCATCAACTATGATCACTTCTATCGTTTCATGGACAATCTGCAGACCGAGGTGCTGGAACTGGAGTTCAATGAGTTCTCCAAGGGCCAAAGCTTTATAACGGAGTTAGATTTTGCCAAGATCTTGCTGCGCTACACTTATCTGGCCACGGACGAGTACGATGTGTTTCTGGAGCGTTTGCTGCAGCGCGTCAAGGATGAAAAGGGCATTTCCTTTAACGATTTTCGTGACTTTTGCCATTTTCTCAATAATCTCGATGATTTTACTATTGCCATGCGTATGTACACATTGGCTGATCGCTCCATTTCCAAGGGTAAGTCGATACATATGATGATATATGTATTCTGATTGCTTCCAAATTGATATCAATTTCGAATACTTCAACAGATGAGTTTGCGCGCGCTGCCAAGATCTGTACGGGCTATAGCCTGAGCGAACATTTGATTGACACGGTGTTTGCCATATTCGATGCGGATGGCGATGGCCTGCTGCACTATAAGGAGTTCATAGCCATCATGAAGGATCGCTTGCATCGCGGCTTCAGAGTAAGTGGTCGTTTCTTTGATTACAATGAGGCACTGGATGCATACGATGATCCCGAGTATCCCATGTTCCAAGCCTGGCGCCACAGCCTCTGTCGCCAATTGGACTACTACATTGACAGCGATGCGCTGTGGCACTGAATTAAAACAGCTTTTGTTCCCGTTATCGCTTATGTATGTGCGCTTGTGTGTGTACGTCTCGCATTTGTGTGTGTTTGATTTGTTTTAAGCTCTA
This sequence comes from Drosophila meridiana, assembly GCA_035045185.1. Taxonomy (NCBI): domain Eukaryota; kingdom Metazoa; phylum Arthropoda; class Insecta; order Diptera; family Drosophilidae; genus Drosophila; species Drosophila meridiana. The sequence goes on along the minus strand of JAWNPF010000055.1, from coordinate 18,735,735 downwards.
ATCATTCCTTGTGCTTAAGCTTTAATGTTCCTTATTTATTACGCATCAGTTAAAATTTTAATTTGTAATGTCACCAATTGTTTAACGACTCAATTGGATTAAAGATTTATTTATAATGTTAAGATTGGCCATAAACATATATTTTACCTATATACAATAAATTGGCTTTTCATGTTTAATATTAATATTATTTTGTATACTTTATTTAATCTTAATCATTGTTGAATGTTCGGGTAATGCCTGCAATTAATTAAGCTGCTTCATAAATTACTGTTTCTCAGCTTAATTTATGCAGGAATACCCCAATAATTTTCAGAGTTTCTGCTTTTTTTTTCTCACACCTTTATCATCCATTTACAAATGATCGCGTTCATTTGTGAACTTATTTATTTATTATATGTTGTTGTTGCTCATCAGCTAATCAAATATTTTTGTTATGCCAAAACGATTGTTATTGTTGACAAACCTGACTCACAAGTCCGTACGTATAGTCAATGTCCAGGTCTAAAGTTCCAGTTTAGTCAATGTGTGGCAAATACACTCGTGCTTTTTGTTATTTCCCAGCAAGATGCTGATATCATTGAGATGAGGTGCAAGACGCCTAAAGATAAAAACGCTACTCAAGCAAAGGTTGGTTCAGGATGGTATCGAACCCCCTCGTTTATTTTTCGACTCTGCGTCTCACTCACTTATCGTATCTCCCACTCTTGCGCACTTTAACTATCTTTTGATTGCACCAACAACTATGCCCTATCAAACTAATCGAGAAACTATTGCCTTACAGTCGACGGCCAAGTCGGAGGGCTGGGATGCATTCAAGCACTGTTTGCAACATGAAATGCTAGCCCTCAAGAAGCCTTCCTATTAGATGCGGCTCACAACCAGAACGACGCTGTTGATGTGAAGAAACTTTAACCACGCCAAAGTGAAACAAAAACAAAAAAGAATATTATATATAACCAAATTCTAGTTACAAATTATTTTCTTCTAAAGAAACAAAACCAAAATCTCTTGTTTTAGCTCAAAGTGCATAGAAACAATATTTATGATTGTTAAATATATTAAAAGTAATTTATTTACACATCTGTTATCAATAAAACTGTTGCAATTTGTTAGCTGACTTCGCATTTATATATATACATAATTTGCAGTTGTTGAGTTGATTTTCGAATTGAAGCCAAACAACGCCGGGTAGTGTGATAAAATAAATACATTAAGTTAGGCTATATTAGAACAGCTTTGTAAGTAAACCAAGTCAGCAATCATAAAATTTGCATCGAAAAAACGTAGCTTTTTAATTTTTTAAATAAATTTTAAGATAGTTCGAACCATTATAGAAGCTAAGAAAAGTAACGTACACTTCATTGATAATACAAGTTTTTTTATACAGTTAAATAATTAATTTTTTATTAAATTTATCAAAATGCAAGAAAGGCTGTTAAGAGGCATAGAAAAGTGCATAGAAACAAAATTTGTTTTGCTATTATAAAATGTTTAATACTAAGTGCATTTTTTTCGAAATAAGAATATTTTAGCCATAAGTTAGATTCTGAGAAAATTCTTGCATTCCTTTAGCTTGTTTTTCATTGTTTTGAGTCTCTTATTAAACATTCATATAGGCATATAAAACTTGCACTATTTTCTATATAAATTTGCACTTGGGCATTAAAACATAATTACATAAAATTATCACAGTTAAATTGCGTGCATTCGATAGATACACTCTTCATATCGTTTCACTTGCCTAGACTTATCATACACTCTTTATATATATATAAATTTATATATAAAATAAATTTAGCTCTACTCTTTCGTATGAATTGTCGAATCAGTACGGGTTTCATTGATTTGGCTATAAAAAATCTAAATTGAAATCGGGGAATTGTTTTGGAATAGTCGCATACAAGAATTGCACAATTAAATTATAATAATGATTACTAATTATAATAAAAATAATATTATTAAATATACTAAAAGTTTAACTAATCAAGTGCTATAGTTTTAATTCTAATCCGTCGTAACCGACGGCAGTGTCCAACTAACAAACTTTTCCTTCTCCTGCTCCTTGGCTCCTGATGCATAATTTCTATTCGCAGGCTTGGAGCGTCTAAACTTGAAATTGGCAAAGACATCGCGCTTGCCTATATCTGCATCAAGTGCCTGCGTATCCGGCTCTAGATTGCGCTGCAGGCCCACGCCGGGCATTACCTCCTCGTTTTGTATTTTGCGAAAGTTGTAAGCACCCTTGCGTTGCTTAATCTGCTGTTGCTGCTGCTGCTGAATCAGCGACAATTGCGGCGCTGGCGGCGTTTTCTTGGGACTGCCCATTTTGGGCAGTGGTTTGGGATCGCGCATCAGCATGGGAAACATCGCGTCGTCCGCATCAAAGTACCAGGGACGCGAAAAGTGGTAGCCGGTGCTGTAGTACGGCTTGAAGATGGGCTCGTTCGAGCAAATACTGAATGCATGATAAGCATGCGAGATGAGCTGTGGAAAGCGTTCCACCCAGTAGTTAGTGAACTCGTGTGGTATGCAGCCGAGCAGCTCCTGTGCCTCCACCGTTAGCTCGTGGTAATGATGTTTTTTATTACGCAACGCGCGCAATAGATCTCGCACACTGGCCCCCATATATCCGCGATATTTTCTCAAATCATCGGTAATCAATGGATCCAAATGCATGTTCCAATCGTCCAGAACAACTATGCGTCCATTCTTCTCCAACGATTTGAGTGGCTCGGCATGAAATTGCAGCTTCTCCACACGATCGCTAACATCCTGCAGAAAACTGAGCATTTTCGGCTCATCCCAGAAGAGTGGATGATTGCCAATGCAGCGTGCCGGCGGTCGCGACTGTGGATCCTTGTGTATCATATCGGATATAAGCTGCTCAGCCAGTACCTACGGAAAGCATTTCGATATGAGTATGTCTATTATTCCAGTTCGCTCATCACTTACAATTTTGCTATGCTCAGCGTCATCCTCAGCACGCAGCTTAGACAAGTTATAGTCATGCGAAAGTATATTTGCCTGACGCTTGAGAGTGTCACCAAAAGCATGATGTCCACCGCTCAGCACATAGTAGTAGACACAGCCCAGCGAGAAAATGTCCACTGCCGTGGTCTGCAAGAAACATGGAACAGCATGAGTACTTATTAAAAATCTGTGTATGCAATAGGACTTACGGTTCGCTGAGCACGCATCATCTCAGGAGCTATCCAGCCATCGGTGCCCGTAACGCCCGAGCGACGCGAAAAACTGGTGCGTCCAAAGTTAAGTTTCTTGCACAGTCCAAAGTCTGAAATCATAACGCGCACTTTGCCTTTAGGATCGGGCAGCGACAGCAACACATTCTGTGGCTTTATATCGCGATGAACTGGAGGGAAAGTAAATAAAATTAAATAACAAATAATAATGGATATAGTGATCCAACTAACCTATGTCAAGTGAATGCAGGTGGCTCAGTCCAGCTGCTGCCTGGACCAGAACTTGCCAAATATCAATGTGCTGGCGAAGTTCCATTGAGCGATCGCCCTCGGTGTAATCCTGCAGAGTGGCGTTGCACAGCTCCACGGCTATATAGCGAAACTGCCGATCCTGTTCGGTGCAAAAGTAACGCACCACATTCTCGTGCGCATCCGATTCGCGCAGTAAGGCCACCTCGCGATCGGCAAAGGTAAAACATTCTGGAAGCAAACGCTTCACGGCCACAAAGCGTTCCTCGAAGTTTCCCTTAAAGACAAAGGTACCCTCGCAGCCCTTGCCCAAAACTTCATTCGAATTGAAGCTGATCTTGCCGACGCGCACATTTCCATTGCCCAGATCAAGTAGATCCTGAGTACTGATGTTGCTGCCACTGCTTCCAGTGCTGCCATTGTTGCTGCTGCTCGCGGCCTGCTGTGCCATTGTCTTGGATCCATTCTCGCTCTGTTTCTGGAGCTCCCGCATGGTGCTGCACGTGTACCAGAAGAGCGCAACCATGCCCAGGACAATCACAATCAATATTTGATGCACCTTGCTACTGGGATGATCCATGAACCATTCGTTTATGAACGCCTGCACTTTGTTGCTGTTGGCCAGAATAATGGTCTTCGTACGATTGATGGTGTTCGAGCGCGTTGGCTCAATGCTGATCTCAACCAAGTTCGGATCGGTTTGCACGCCAATATCCGCAGCATTCTTTTCGTTATTGGCCAACAGGCCATAGCCATCGTTATAGTTGTGTATTGTGGCCAGACTGTGCACATCTTTGCCAGCTGAGGGTGTGGGAGATAAATGCAAATTGCCCTTGTTGACCTCATTGGGCATGTTGTAGTGTCCCAGCATAATGCCGGGATTCTCTTGCAGCACATCATTGATGTAAACGGTGCGTGGGTCATTCTGCTTATTGTTTAACTCCACCACTGGTCCATCGAGCAATTTGATGGGCGGTGTTGTAGATATGCGTGGCGTATTCTTATTCACCAGGGACGGAAGAGCATATAGACCACGCTGATGCTCGCCCACATACAGAGATTGACTGTAAAGGAGATCGAGTGTAAGTATTTAGGCATGATCAATGGTATATAAACGTGTGTGTGGCTTACAATAGTTTAACAGTGTTCACATTGCCCGTCTTTGACTCCTCCAGAATGGCGTCATAAGCCTCATCGGAGACTGTGGTAAAGGGCACGCTCAACAGCCCATCGGGCCCCAGCAGAAAGGCGGCCACAACGGGACTGTTCAGATCGCGTTGCCATAAAAATTTGCCCTGCTTACGATCGAGGGTAACAATTTGTCCATTGCTGGTGGTGGTCAAGTGAATATATTCTATAGATAAAAGAAATATATTAAAAACTTGACCACTATTAAATATTCAAAAATTTTACCATATTCCTTGGCAAGTTCCGGTGGGGCACTGAGTGCATTGTAGTCATAAAAGGTAATATTCCAGGGTTTGGCGTTCTTATCCTTGGCCTGGCTGTCGTACATCATGACCGTGTACTGTGTGCGTCCCAAGTAAATAGCACGTGATGTGGCCCAGCCAATCTGCTCTCCGTCATTGCCATCCATTTGAGTATCGCCGAAGCCCATCACCTTCTCACGCCTGCCCGTCTTGGGATCGACCATGTACCAGGTGTCGCTCTTCTTGCCCGAATATAAAATGCCATCGGATGAGCGACAAGGCGCGTTGGCCACCAACTGCGGTATGGTATAGGGCAGCTTCTTCAAGCTGCCCATTTGCCCAAGCTGATAAATACTGCCATCTCTAGGATCGGGCAGATAATGTGGTACCTGAACATTTTGCTGTGGTTCCGCTACAATAGGCGGATCTGAAACAGATAATATATATATATATATTAAAAATTTTAAGTATATAAATAATACAAATAAAGCAGCGAAAATGTCCATGTCAATTTAAGCACTGGGCGTATCTTTTATTGATATAAGAAATGACAAAACACTTGAGTACATATTTGCTATAGACAGTGCATGTGCGTGTGGCATATGTGCAATCATTGCTTATCTTTATCTCCATTGCTTATATATATAAAAGAATTTTAAGATAATTAAGAGTTATAGTCATAAAGAAAATAGAGCATTCGGCGCAAGAGCATTCCTTTATGATATCGGAAAACCTCTTTCCACACTGATCAGCTAACTTAAGCAATTAAAAAAGTAACTGTAAAGCGCATGTCGAAGAGTGAATTATTGCTCGTGATAAACACAAATCTAATATCATTTGTCAAGTGTCTGGAAATGTTTTTGTAACGCCCTGCAATCGTCGAAAATGTGTTATTACTGTATATCAATTGTTGTAGTTAGTAGTTGAAAACTTGACTTGTTGCGGGTAGTCGGCAACAAGCGAGCGTCGAGCAATGCGACGTTTGGCTTTATCAACAGTCGGCTGCGCGCGCATTTCTCTTGCTGAGCCTTATCACCAAACTAACCCACAGCAGGCGGGTGACAATTAATGAAAAGAGAGGGAAAGAAAGAGAGAGAGAGAGAGAAAGGTGCGGCATGTGGGGCCCGCTTTTGGTAGTGGCAACCATTTCTTCTCGTCAGGTCATTTAACTCGCCTCGCCGGGCACTCTAATTAGCAACCCGACTCTAACCAAAAATACTGTTTCGCTTAGAACATGTGATGAGGTAATAGTCAGTAGCCATATCTAGACCAATCAATCAATATAAATAATATTCATAGCGGTAGTAAAAGCTCCAGTGAATAAACACCTGCAGTCCTGGCTGGAGAGAGCCTCGTCTCCACAGCACGCTTCGCTGTATACACTATTTGCTATGGCTGACTGATTACCATAATGCAAGACTAATCTTCGTATAGCATTTATAAACCCATTACATATCATGTTTATAATGCATGCAGTTCCATTTATAATCAGCCATTCAATAATTTAAATACTAAAACTTGCTTGCAAGCAACGTCGATCTGCCTGATGTTCCCCACATGTGTTTTTTTCTTCCACTAAAGTTATAAAAATTCTAGGAAATTAAAAAACGAAACAGAAATACCGCGTTAAATTTTCAATTTGTAATACATAGTATAGAGTAATACTTTATTTAGTTTATATATACGTACATATGTTCCTATAGTCAACTAAATACATATTTTTATGGACTTATCGCGACGAGCCATCTTTCTGGGGGCGTATCTTTTTCAGCTGTACACCGAATGACGATTATGGAGTAAATAATAAATAATTGTTAGGATTTTGCAAGATAGCCAACGAACGGGACAGTCGGGCTCTATGACATTTGATAATGCAAATTCTGTCACGCAATCAGTATAGAAACAAGAAAGAATAAATAACTATTTATAGTTTAGCGAGCGCCAAATAACAAAAAATATAAAGATATGTATTTTTCCGTTGACGAAAACAAAACAAACAAATAAACAATTGGCCATGAAAAGGCGTTGAGGCAGTGCCTATAATGTTTATTAAGAACAATTACCAAGCTTTATAAGCACATGGTATATTGAGTTATTGGAAATAACTGATTTACAAATGGCATATAAAAATACATATGTACATCTATATGTATATGGGGCATTATTGCCATTCTGCCTGATAGGACAGACTAATTTCTGTTAAAACTCGTCTAATATGCTTTTAATATACTCCAAGCCACCTGGCTACAAGCAAAAAAAAGTTTAAAAAGTTTACAAACAGATCACATTTTTAATAACAGGCGGCAGTCGCGTAGTGTTGGCAGTTTAATTGAAGGAACTACATATATATATACACACACAGATATATAGCTCTATATTGAGAGCGTGTTCGGTGTAGATTACGCATGTACACGCATACACACTTAAATTCAAGCCTGCATACATACATGCTCCGCCGTTATCAGTTGAAAACAAAACACAATAACGGCACATTGGCGAGAGCAAGAGTGTAATTAGAGTAAAGCAACAGCATCGCCACCGGTTGTTACTGCTCTGGCATATACATACATAGTATGTTTTCTATATATATTTTGTTGTTTTCGTTTTCGCACAATGAGCTCATCGAAGAGTTATTCAGCCTGCTTTATGCTGCACTTTTCACAAGTATGGCGAAATGCCTTCAAATGCAACAGATTTTTCTTTATTTTTACTACATTTGGGGTCGTAGCGTTGCCGGTGAGCGGCTTGTGGAGAGTGGGAGAGTTGCCATATGCTTAATGTCTCACACACAGTCGTAGTGCGAAAGAGAGTGACAGACGATGTAAATTGAGGTTACTTTTTACGATTGCATTTCAAGCACCACAACTAAAACTTTGAAACGGTAATGGTCTCCTGTGTATTTGTGTGCGTGAGTGTGTCACTTAATTATACTTTACATATGTCTGTATGTATGCATATGCCTGTTCGTATAATTACCATCAGCTATTGTCCAGCGTATTTCGCTTGTTATCGGATCGATTGCCGTTAGCCCGCCACCCAGCGTGGAGAATACCATCAATGCCTCCTCGTCGCGGGCAAGGTCGGTGCAATCCTATAGTAGAGAAACGGAGAACCAATTCGTTAATTGTCATCAACTATTTATTTGATTAGCCGCACTACAATGCCCGCATTATGCTTATTGCCTCCTCTTACCGTTTTTTCTTCGACACTGCTCACAACTTCTGCTGAGTCGGCGTTTGTACCTGTCGATTGTTTTGCTGCTGATGCAATAGCGCTGCTCAGCAGCAAAATAAACGCGCAACAACAAACGAAGTATTTCATTTTGCACAATCTATATGGCATCGACTTCACTATTCTTGTTGTTGTTAACATCGCGCGAGCGACACAGCGATTAAATATGTATATATTTTGCGTTTGATTTTTAATGCAGTTCGCAATTACTTGCAGTTAGTTGAATGTATCATATTTTCACAAATTATTTTTCTTTTCTTTAATTTGACACTTCACACACACACAATTGCATTGGGTTACATTAACTGCGTATTTCTTTCATTCGTCATTGTTGCGTAGAGTTGTACTGTTCGCGAGCATATGAACAAGAAAATTGTTCAGTAAACTCAATTGAACTGGGTCACGCTGGTTATCATCAACAAATCAAATGAACGTTCATACTTATACTTTGAACTGGTTCCGTAATTAAAATAACTTTCAAAATTGAACATTTTATGGATATCATTTACGATATCTTTGCATATTCATATTCTATTTGTTTTATACACCACCTACGATTAAACACGTCCACAAGTTCTTCATGGAACTAGTCAAATTAAAAATACCGAAAATATGAAAAATACTGAATGCTTTACAGTATGCCCACCTTCACTTTCTTACTAAAACAGCTGATTTGTTTACTGTTGCACAATGCGGCAACCGGTAGCCAGTTCATGGCATTTATTAATTAAGCGTTTTCTACACACAAACAATGCTGTGCAACTCGCCAAACAGCAGCCCAACAACCTCAAGGGTAAAAGCAAAAGCTCTCAGGATTGGCTAACACGACAACTGGCTGATCCGTATGTGGAGAAGGCGCGCATGTTAAATTTTCGATGTCGGAGCGCCTTCAAACTTCTGGAAATGGATGATAAATACAAGATTCTGAAGCCTGGAGATGTAGTTTTGGATTGTGGTGCCGCACCAGGCAGTTGGACACAAGTAGCTGCAGAGAAAACCAATGCAAATGGCAAAATGGACCGTATGCCGAAGGGTGCTGTATTTAGTATAGATCTCCTCCATTTTCATGCAGTGCCAGGAGCGACCATCTTCGGTGGAATGGATTTCACAAAACCTCTTGCTCAGCAGCGTCTGCGAGAGTCGCTGGCAGGTCGCTCAGTCAACTGCGTTCTCTCGGACATGGCGCCGAATGCAACGGGCGTGCGTATGCTTGACCAGGAGAGCATTACAAATCTGTGCTACGAAGTCCTCAGGTTTGCCCTCGCAATGTCGGCACCACAAGCCAATTTAGTTGTAAAAATCTGGGACAATGGCGATGTACCGAAACTGGAAAGGGATATTTTATGCTATTACGACAAAGTTAAACGCGTGAAACCCCGCGCTAGTCGTGGCGACTCAGCAGAGCACTTCTTGCTGGCGAGGGGATTTAAGGGTCTAGCAGCAATGTCTACATAGTTTTATTAAGTTTTAAATGTTGTCTGTAATAGTAAAAATAAGATAAAATAAAATTCTATACATATATCTGCAATTTTATCCCAACTTAACCGTCATTATTATTAATCGATTATCGGATGTGAAATTGAATTATCTTCGGTCACACTGGTTAAAAGTTTTTTAATATATATGTTTTATACCTATTCAGTTAAATGCCAAAGCAAGTATTTGAATTTTAAAATTCGTTGAAAAATCTTTTATATGTTTTTACTTTAGGACACATTTCGTTTTTAAAAAATATATCGACATAACACTGAAATTTACATTTACAAACCCTGTTCAGATGCAATCGAATATCGATAGAAAGTTATTCGCGCACTGAGCCATACTGGCAACACCACACCGTACTCGTCCACAAGCCCCAATAAGCAGCTAATTTCAGCACCAAAATATACCCATAGCAATCTCTATATCGGCTAGGTAAAGAAATATGTCGGTCGCTGACGCTTTCGAATATCTTACCCTTGGCAATCCTGTCAGTCGCACGCTAATCAATTCCTCGGGTTCATTACTACGAGCCATAGTAAGTATTGTAACTGTATTCTAACTGTATTCAATTTTTGCGGCAAGTCATTTCAGATTGTTATTATAAATTTGATCATTACTGCAGGGTCTGCGTCCAAAGAAGATGGCTCCCAATGATCATCCGATTGGAGTCCCAATGCAGATACAACCTTTAAATGTTTCGATGCATCGCATTGTCGGCAGTCACTATAATTTTGTTCGCATTGCCGGCTTGGGCGGTGCATCGGCAATTTTTATGGGCGCCTATTGCAAGTATTTTCTAAAGGATGTCTCTGATCCCAAGGTGCAGCAGGACTCGCAGGCATTTGCTGATGTTGCCAACCGCATACATTTCCTACACTCGTTTGCGCTCATGTGCATGCCTTTGGCTCATTATCCAGTCTTTGTAAGTATTAAACAATCGTATGCCCTATAGGACGAGAGACCTGTTAGTTGTGTGTTGTAGAGTCTATAAGAAGTAGTCCAAATGATATGATCATTTTGATCCACTGTACCGTAGGAAAAGACGTAAAACACATATGAGTAAAGATGGTGAGATACAGAGCGGGAGAGATGGGGCAGAGCGTTGCTGATTTGTAGGGTATCGTTAAGCTTATACATTTAGAACGAAATAGAACAGAGCTTGCATGGGGGCTTCCCCTTTTTAAAAGCCTGCAAAGAAAACTATTACATAACTTAAAGAGAGTGATATAGAGGCCAATGTGCGACTTTAACATACCTAACCCGAGATATTGTCGAAGTAATTTCTTGGAGATCTTCTGTTAGCAACGTATTTACAAATTTTGCATTGTCCACGCCCCATTCCACGCCCATTGTCCACGCAGAGGGTGCAAATAAAGAAGTCGATTTTATTTGTTTACAGTTTATTGAGCATCATAAAGCTTTTCAGTTATTTTGTCTTTTGTAAAAGTTAAATCTTTGAACGGAATTTACAACAACTCGCGTTACTCTCTGAATGATTTTCGATTTTCAATATTTAAGTGTATATCAATATGTTTTTCATGTAAATGTGTATGTAATTGACACAATCGCTTAATATAAAAAATAAAAAAAATTAATAAATGTAAAGAAGAGGCTAATTGAACCATGAGTAAAGTTTGATATTTGCTAAGCGTTACGATCTATAAGAAGTTCAGATTGTATATGAAATATCTCTTATGTTTCTTGTCTCTTCAAAGCTAAAGCTAAATGTTCAACAACCACTAATTGCAGCTTAAAAGTAATTTCAATACCACATTACGAAACTTGTATACGATAATTGCTAACATTTAAATTTAACATCGTTTTCTTTGTTACTATAGATGATATGAGAGGTTCAGAGCTGATATGGTATAGGGCTTCGAGGATATAGGAAATATATGTATTTGGTTTAGCTTACGACTAGGTTGATTCATCTCTTGAATTTCTTTTGTTTAAAAAATGTACCAAAAGTCAGCTTCAATAACGCTGCTTAAATTTTTCTTTGTTTATAATTTTGTTTTCAGCCTTATGCGATAAGTAAATCGTAGAGCTTGCCTTTGGGTTCCTTTTCTTTTGTTTTGTTTTGTTTTGTCTTGTTTGTGTTTGTTCTCAAAGCAAACAACTAAAGCTAACATCAAAATATGCAGGCCATGCATTATTATTGTCTAACACTTAAATGCGGTATAAATAATTTTGTTTCTTTCTTAATAATATTTGAATTCCGTATTTTCCGTTCCGCAGACTGGAGTCTTGATGACCATGGGCACCGTCCTCTTCTCGGGCTGCATGTATTATCGCGCTCTGACTGGTAAGAAGCGACTGCAGCACTATGCCACAGTCGGAGGCTTCTGTTTGATTGGCGCCTGGCTGTCTCTGGTGGTCTAGATGTGATATATATATACGCGCATCGTAGGATATAGTACATAGAATTACAAATGGCACACATTCAACTATATATAATAAATGTATATATAAAGTCAACTAAAGCTAAAGCCTAGATGAAGTTTCGTGTGTGATTCGCGCGGCAGCTATATAAATAAATACAAATGTATTATAAATATATTATGTATTACATAATTATGCGCTTTTAAAAAGCGATTTCTTAGTTATCAATGTCAGCTCCAGCGAGCTCTTGAATTTAAAAACTCTTTTTTTTCTTTTAATTTGTTATCAGTTTGCAGCAAATGGAAGATACAATTGTTTTTCTTTTCTTTTTCGATTTTGTTGTTATTAAATGCATTGAATCTCTATTTGTTATAGATGATTTAAATGCAGTTCTATTAGTTGCTTTTACGAACTGAACAGCCAATGTGAAAGGGATAGAAATAAAATAAATATATTGTGAAACGAAAAATTCGAAATAAAAATTTAATAAAATGTTACATTTATTCTGTATACCTGTACATTAATAAATTACTATAAAAAACACACATTAATACTAGACGTAACAGTTTATAGTAATTTTCTCTTTTTTTTCTGTTTTTTAAATAATCGTTATTGTCGTTACGGAACACATTTTAGGCGACCTTTTAAAGGTCTTTTCTTCTCTTTTGTGATATTGATTTAGATGCTCTAAGCTGAGCTCTTATTGTCAAACATCTCGTGCTATATAGTTCTATGATCATCTCAATTCAACTAACAGTTAGTTGTATCTCATTTGTACATCTGTGTGTGTGTGTGTGTTGTGTGTTTTGTATTATAAAAATCCTTTGCTTAACGATTGTTTTTTGTTTTTCTTATCCTTTTTTCATTACTTTATCTTGGGCTACCCTAATAGCTTCTGCTTGGAGGCCTCTGCGAATAGGAAGGTCTTTTGTATGCGCGCATTGGCAGCCGGGTGGTTCGTAATTGGTTCCAGTATCTTAAGTATGTAGTCTTTGAAAGCTTTCGGCACGGCGAAATGTCAAGAATCCTTTTTCAGCCGCAAATTGTCCTCATGCGCCTGTTCAGTAATTATATCAGATATAATATAATATATATATGTGTATATTCTTCAGCTGAAACTCACCTTTTGTGCAACCTTGAGAAGAGCATCGAATGTGGCGTCGCCTGTTTGCTTGACCATGCTGTGGAACACCTTCTTCTCGCTGACGGTGAGCAGCTCGAAGGGCGATGCAAACTCAACGGCTCGTCCCGCATCCATAACCAAAACCTTGTCCGAATCCATGACCGTGTGCAGGCGATGGGCAATTGTCAGCACTGTGCACTCCTTGAACTTGTTCCTAATCGTATTCTGGATGAGAGCATCTGTCTGGGGATCCACGTTGGCCGTCGCCTCGTCCATGACCAGAATGCGATTTTCGCGGAGTATGGCACGGGCCAGGCACACCAGCTGGCGCTGACCCACGCTGAAGTTGGTGCCGCCCTCGGAGATTTTGCTCATCAGGCCGCTGGGCAAGTCGGCAACCACCTTCTTGAGCTTGACCTCCTCCAGCGACTCCCAGAGCTTCACGTCGGAGTACTCATCGAAGGGATCCAGATTGTAGCGCATGGTGCCCGAGAACAGGACCGGCTCCTGGGGTATAATGGAAATCTTGCTGCGCAGGTCGTGCAGACCCAGTTCGTTGGTGTCGCGATGATCGATCAGGATGGCGCCCTCGTTGTAGGACAGACGGAACAGGGCATTGATCAGCGACGATTTACCGGCGCCAGTGCGTCCGACGATGCCGACCTTCTCACAGGCATTGATGTCGATGTTCAGCGAACGCAGCACGTAGTCCGCATCTTTGTCGGGGAAGTAGCGCAAGCTTAGATCTTCGAATTTAATTTTGCCTTCATCGGGCCAGTCCTTTGGTGGTTTCTTGTTTGGCTTCGACTCGAAGTCACCCTCCGGCTCCAGGTCCTCGTACTCAACGACACGCTCCACCGATGTCATGTTGTTCTCCAGCTCGGCGGACTGACGCATGCCCCACTGCACCATGCCCGTCATGCCCATAGCCTGTACAGAGAATTTAGTTAGAAGAGCTTAGACAACAGTTTGTTATAGCGAGTCGCACCTGTGTTATGGCCAAGCCAACCTCGCCGCCGTTCTCCGGCGAGAAGAGGAAGAAGCTGAGCGTTACTATGGCTATATAGAGCACACAGATCAGATCCAGCCAGTAGCCAAAGGCACGGCTCGTCGCCAGAAACATGTAAAAGCCAGAGCTGTGCATATCCTGGAAGTTGTCGAACTCCTCAATGAGCTCCTTCTGTGCACCGAAAGCGCGGATCGTGGCCAGGCCATTAAGCGAGGCACTCAAATGGGAGTAGATTGGCGAACGAGCTGAGTGAGAGAGCGAGAGATCGAAAGCGAATATAAAATCTGGAGTACTTCATCAACTACCTGCTCAGCACTTACTCGTAGCCTCCAGTCGCTTGACATCTCTGGACGTGGTCAGGTAGAAAGAGCGCAGCAAATAGAAGATGATCACCAGGATAAACGTGACCAGCAGATACCACACATTTACAATGCACAGCACGATGATGATACCCAGGATGACGAGGAAAATCTGCATGACGTCCATCATGACCGACGGCAGAATCTCGTCCACCTGACCTAAATCCTTGGAGAAACGATTCAGAATACGACCCGATGGATTCGTATTGAAGAAATTCATTGCCGCTCGGGTCACGCCCTGGAACATTTTGTTGTGCAGAATCGTCGAGCTCTTGGCGGCTAAATAAAAGAAGAGCACACTGCGCACCAGAGAGAACACAATCACCAGGACGTTAATAGCTGTAAAGTAGTATATATCGACGGGATCCGTATCGCTGTTGATTCTCGGCATGAAGGAACGACGCAGGCGCGACATAAAGGTATCCGGCGCGGCTTCACCGTTTTTGTTGACCCTGAAATTGGGATTAATAATTAATTAAATTTGCTTTATATAGAGTAATGTTATACAAAATGATGTTAATAACATAAACAAAGTAATAGCAATTAGCAGTTATGCTATTAACATAATGTTAAGATTGCAAATATGACATAATTTTAATTATGTTATCAATATAATGTTAAGATTATATATATTTAACAGTATTAATCTCACATTTTCAGCTCTGTTTAGCAGTTATGTTATCAGTGTTAAGATCACATGTATTTAACAGGTCTAATCAAAAATTTGTTAAGCAGTTCGGTTATCAAATATAATTACATGTATATAACAGTGTTCGTTATACGTTTTTCAGCTCTGTTCGGCAGTTATGTTATCAACATAATGTTAATGCGACGTTTTTTAGCTATGTTAAGCAGTTCTGTTATCAACATAATGTTAAGATAACAGTGTTAGTCAGACATTTTCAGGTCTGTTATCAACATCATTTAGCAGTGTTAATAAGACGTTTACAGTTCAGTTATCAACATAATGTTAAGATTATGTGTATTTAACACTGTTAATTCTGACTTATTGAACTGGGAGTGCCAATCTCAATTTTCCACAATCTTAACCAAAAACTCTAATTTCTAAATTTCTAGGTATTCATAACCAGCATCTTACATTTATTTACTTACCAGTATGACAGGAACATATCACCGCCAGAGGCCAGCACCTGAGCGCCAATGCAGAAGAAGGCAAACACAATGAACAGAAAGTAGCCATTGGCGGCAAAGTACTTCTGGTAGAGACTCCAGCCAATGCGTCCCTCGGTTCGCGATTCCTGCACCTGCATGGGCGACTCCATGACCATTGATTCGGCGCCTGATTCCATGGACGAAACACTGTTCTGTCGACTGCGGCGCGTGCTGATCTGCGACAGCTTTCGCTTGTCGGGAGCATCGCCGGCGGCCTCCTCCTTCTTGCTGGGATCGGTTAACATTTGGGCAAAGTCCAGGCCACTCTTGCACATGGACTCGTAGGTGCCCTTGGCGCTGATCTTGCCTTTGTCCATAATGACAATCATATCGGCCTGCTCCAGGAACTGCAGCTGATGCGTGACCAGCAGCACAATGTTGTCCCGCAAATAGCCACGCATGCACTGATCGAACAGGTGACGGCCCACATGGGTGTCCACGGCGCTAAGGGGATCGTCCAGCAGGTAGATATCTGCCTTGCGGTACACGGCACGGGCCAGACTGATGCGTGCCTTCTGGCCACCGGACAGGGAGGCGCCACGCTCGCCCACAATTGTCTTATCGCCGTACGGAAGCAGCTCGAAGTCTCGCTCCAGCGCACACTTCTTGACCACCTGGCGGTAGCGACTCTTGTCCATGGCCAGACCGAACAGAATGTTCTGACGCACGGTGCCCGTGAAGAGCCACGGCTCTTGGGATGCATACGAGAGGGTGCCGTTCACCTTCACAGTGCCTGATTCCGGAGGCAGCTCGCCGAGCACCGTTTGTATCAAACTGGACTTGCCAGCACCGACGGGTCCGATGACAGCCACCAGCTGTCGGGGCTTGAACTTCAGATTAATGTTATCCAGCGTGTACTCCGGAGCCTTGGAGTCCCACTTGGCCTTCAGCTTGGTTATGTTTATGCTGGCTTCCGTCTCGCTGGGCCGGCGGCTGTTCGGCTTGAGCATGCCTGTGACCGTGGCCGCAGCCTCCTCCACAATGGTGCCAGGTGCCTTCAGTTTCTGGTCATTCGCATCGTGCGACTTATCGCGGACCTTCGTCTCCTCGTGCATCATGAACTTCTGTATACGGCGTATGGAGACGAGCAGCTCAGCAAACTGAGAAATGAATGGAATAAGTGTTGAACAGTTTTAATGAAAATATAATAACAATATAATAATGTTATTTATTCTATCATTTTTATGCTAAAAATTTATTTAAATCAGTTTATTTAAATTGAAAACTTGTTTAATCGCGCTTTTTATTTACATAAATATGTTATGCTAAAAAAAAATACAAAAAAAAAAAACAAAATCACACAAAAAAAACACAAAAAAGACACGAAAAAAAAGAAGAGAAAATTAAAAATTAATAACAAATAATAAATAAAAATAAAGAAAGAAAAAAAACAAAAACAAAAACAAAAAAAGGAAAAAAAACAACAAAAAACAAACAAAAAAAAAACAAAAAAAAAAAAACAAAAAAAAAACAAAAAAAAAACAAAAGCAAAATACAAAAAAAATACAAACAAAAAACACAAAAAAAATACAAAAAAAAAGTAAGGTTCCAGCCATGCAAACAGAGCTTAGCTGTTGGGTGTCCAGCCAATCACATGCAACTGTAGAGCGGGAGATTGTTCGCGCTCCAGCAACTAAAGCGCAGCCCACGATTGAGTGATTGTGTCTTTTAACAGTGTGCGAAGCATTGTCAATAGCAATGGCATTTAACTCTGTTCACAGACACTATCACTCAATCGTGGGCATTTAACATTAAAGACATTATTTTATCATTTGCACATTTGCATATTTGTACCACTATTTTAACAGATCTTTGTTTCAGTTCTTGTTAACGCGTTTTCAAACACTTAAAACGTAAACAATTATTATATTTAAATGATAACGGAAACAACAATTTAAACAAAGACAAAATATGCTTACCTGTGAGATGCCCATGGGGAAGTAGATGGTCATTGTGTTACGCAGAATATTGTAGTAGGCGGTTATGGCAAAGGCCTTCTCGGCGGTCAACAGCTTGCCCAGGAGCACAAAGCCCACCAGGCTGACGAACACCGAAATGCGCGTCACATACATAATGAAACTCTGCAGAGTGCCTCGAATGTAGTTGACCTTTCGTATGGCATTCATCTCCTTGCCGCGCACGTAGTTGATCATGTTGCTGAATGGGATTTCCCAGGCGTACATTTTGATCACCTGGATGCCCGAGATGATTTCATTCATCATGCGTACACGCTCATCCGTACGCAAGGCCGTTTTCAAGCGCAGACTCGAGGTCTTCTTGCCCAGATACGCCTGGAGGGGTATGAAGAGCAACATAATAGCGACGCCAAAGAATGCTGAGACGCCAATCTGTAGAGGAGCATGGGAATAGAACACTTACAATTAAGATTTAGAGATCAACTAATCCCACGCCCCGCTCACCTCGCGGTACATGAGCCAGGTGACCACAGCGATCTCCACTGGGCCCAGCCATAGGTAGTGCGTGTGTATCACGGAGACGTCCAGACGGCCGACATCATTCGATATGAGATTAACCACCTGGCCGGTCGTGGTATCCCCGAGGGCTGTGCGACTGAGCCGCAACGCCTTGCGATAAATCATGCTGCACATGGCGACGCGCACCTTCATGCCCGTGTGGAACATGCCCAGCATATAGGGATGCATAAATAAGACGTTGAAGGCGCTGCACAAGATCACGCCGACGGCATACAGGTATGCTGTGGTCTGATCGTCGTTCTCCAGATTGTTCGAGTCCGAATAGTAGGCCACCAAGCCGCCCAGGCACAGCGGCTGTGTCACGCTGTCAAGGATTAAGCACCATAATTATGATCATAAATAACTGCATATACATATGTCGGGAGGGGGGTGTTCGACGCTTACCGGAAGCCCATTTCCACTATAAACAATACCAAGCCGAGCAAGCCAAAGTTCAGGCCAAAGACGCTCATCGTTGCCTTGAACAAGCTGGGCTGCTTCTTCTTCTTACGCTTCTCCTCCACCTCCTTCTCCCAGGCATCGCTCAGCTTCTTGCCAAGTGTATCTGAAAGGCACAAAATATGTTGAGACCATTTATAAAAATGTAATGAAAACTGTGCACATTCGATGGGCATATAATTATACAAGCATAAATCGCCTTAAAAACTAGTTGAGATTATATAAAAAAAAAATATTATTGATTATTATTACCTTTTTCATTTTGCTAAGAAAAAAAATTGTAAAATTTAAAAAAATATATATATTTAACAAAATGGGAATAAAAAATAATAACTCTTTAAATATAGTTATATATTATTATATTATATTTTATTTTATTTATATATTTTAATATTTGTTATATATAGTTAATATATTACTTGTTCTGTATTCGATTCACAGCATTCGTGGCTTAGCTTAAGCTCTTTAGCTCTTTGTACCCCACGCTCTTTATAGTGCCCCGAAGGATGTCGTATAGCTGATTCTATGAGCAATAATGTTGACTCAAGGTTTTACGATTCAAGTCCATGATTTTTATCGCCTTTAAATGGGCATATCAAGCTTTACGTTTCTATTGTCTATGTGAATTATGGCCTTCGTGAAGCAACAAAGAAAAAGCAAAAAAAAACCCGCTGTGCAGTCAGCTGTCTCGTGGGCTTATCACTTATCAGCTAACTGGCTAATCGCGCCTGGTCAAAGCTGGACGCATGTGCGGCTGCTCAGGCACCTAACTATATGCTATATCACATATATATATATAGAGTATATAGTATATAGTGCATATGTCTAAGTCAGAGACACTTCCGCACTGGTTTTTGGCCAATCTTAAGTGGTACCAAGTCTTTATATACTCTACTATATATATATTCTACAGCCAAGTATTTGATAAATAGAAAAAGAGAGAGAGAGAGAGAGAGAATTAGTTATTTGCCAATGTTTACCTATATAAATATTTACCGAAGACGCATGCCAGATTAGATTGGACGCTTGTCCACTTAATGCCAGCCGTTAGTGTCTCTATGGGCCCATTTATTTTAGGGCTAATGGGCGCGCGATATATACGCGTATATCTCATATATCATGGAGCGGTCAAACTGGGCGAGAGCTCATTAATTGCGGCAATGCCTGCTTGTCAAAGTTATCAAAAAGTTATCAGAGCTCAATATTTTTTGGCACTAACAGCCACTGATTTTTATTATTTTTATTAATGGTTCCATAAAAATCAAAGTTCAATTTCCATGATTAACTAGTTCCCCCTGATAAGCGTGATAAACTTTAAACCTATTGCATATTATAGAATATTTTATAGGCGTCAATTGACAGGAATCTTATCTGGCGATGACTTTGCATAAGATTTATGAGGAATCGCTTCCGATAGTAAATGTATCTATCTATCATGCACTGGTTAGCACTGATCCTGTGTATTTCAAAGGCCACGCCAATTGTCTCGAGCTAAAAATGAACTGCTTATCCATCAGACAGGTTTCCTGTTCACATGCTCTAGTCTATCTAATCGTAAAACAGAATAAAAACAACAACAACTACTTTTAAGTGGTGTCCCAGTGCGTGGTTGTATCGCCTTAGCCACTCGAAAGCACACGTAAAATATGTCTGAAGAGTTGATATTTCCATAGATAATACACTGTGTAAGATTTGTCATACCACGCTATTGTTCAAAAACAAATAAAAGTTAAAACTGAAATAAATTGTATTTCAGCCAATAGGCCATGATGTAAGAAAGTCAAGTTAGCTGATTACAAAATCAATCTCTATATAAATGTGCTAAATCAAGTCTCTTTTATAGACAAAAGTTATAGTCTATCTTATTTGTATTATACCATTAACCAGTTCATATGGCTATAACTAATTTGTGAAAGATAATATCTTTGACGTGTATCCATATATTTATATATTAGAAATAATATTCGATTCATGATAAAAACTAACACAAATTTTAAAATTAAATATTAATATAAATTAAATGAGATAAAAATACTTATGAAAAAAGTTGATACAGAGCCTTTATATATCTAGGTATATGATAAGATAAACCCCTTAAATCTTTTATATTAAAATAAAAGAAAATTAATTTACAACTGCTCTTTTAATAGCCAAAAATCTTCCTTATTTATTATTTTTTATTAAAAAAAAAAAAATTATAAATATTTATAAATATTATACAAATCTTGTAATTAAATTTTGTATAAATCTGAAATTCTTACTGCTTTTATGTATAAATTTCAATTGAAATTTCATTGAATTCAATTATTTATATTTAGAAATTCTACTTATATAAATTGATTTCAATTAAAAGCAGAGCTGTTAATTTTCCATTTGAATGGAAATTCAAAATGGGTTTTACCTTTTGAAAACCCATTTTGCATTTTCATTCAAATGGAAAAATTAACAGCTTTGATTAAAAATACGTTTAATTTATTTACTGTTAATGCTCTTGCTAGTTTTATTAATAAATTAACTTTTTTAAGTTTTTTATCTGGAATCCTTTATGCTTTAACCAATTAATTTCATTCAAAAATTTAATTATTAATATTTTTTAATTCATTCTGCTTTTAATTAGTAATAATATTCATTTATTATTTATTTATTTCTAGAAATTCTTCATACTCTTATTAATTAATTTTTATAAATAATTCGTTTATTTTAATCATTTATATTTAGATATTCTCCCTGCTTTCATTAATTAATCTCAATTAAAAATTCATTTAAATTAAGTTTCAAGTGCAATTTCTTGTTTATTGATAAGTATTTTCTTGCATCTTTTTTTTTAATTTTTGATTTTAATCTGCGTAATACTAGTAGATTATTTCTTATGCAGAGCACAATTCGGGCGCTGATTCAGATTTCGACTCACAGTTAAATGATTCATTCATTCACTTACCGGACTTGTGTTCCTTCAGGGCTTTATAGAGATCGCCTTCGTCGAGCGTCTTCTTGCGTCCCTTGAAAAATGTGGGCATGGTATAGCTAAGAATAAGTAGAAAAGAAATTTAAGAGTAATATTATATAATACATATACATCATATATGTATAGAACTCACCAAAACATTAGCGAGGACAACGGATTCGATGTCTCGCGCGGATTCGGCGGCAACTCATCTGCGGTGACGGACTGCATTTTGCTCTCTAATTAGTGTCAATCCGGTTCGATGTCAATATCTCAATAGCTTGTCATTGGTGTGTGTATGTGTGTATGTGCGTGTGTGGATGTGTGTGTGTGCTCTATCTGACAGCCACAAGCGCCGCTGTAATATAGTAGATGATAAATGTGATAACCGTTAATTTGACGTATGAAAATCAAAAATATTCAACAAACAAAAACAAAACTAACTAAATTGCTAAATTGCTGATAAAAATCTGTTCTCTCTGGTATGAACTGATTGAGCATTGTATATGCTGGAAACTATTTCACAAGCTAGCATAAAATCTTATCTGGATTCGAAGGAATCGGAACCACACTCAATTTATAGATATGCAATTCGAAAACGTCTGGCGGATAACGTTAATCATGCTGAGTTGGCAATATTAAATTATAAGTTATATGATTTGGTAAACTATAAGATTTGTTTTATTCCACACGTATTATATAAGGATCGTTATGTCATTTAATTAAAATTAGAAAACTTTATAGGTATTTCCAATGGTTATGTCAGTATATAGTGTGTATATATATCAGTTCTTAATCCACTTTGTGCACAGTTTTTATTTATTTACGGCACTTTCTAATGTCTTCAGATCATAAATTTTCACAATCACAATCATTATCAGATCATATAGTATATTCTGATAGTCGAACAGCTGATACAAGGACGAAACGTGTTGAACTCACTGAATTGGCACTGGAACTCCGACAGGCAGTTGATCTCTAACTGAGCTCTTGGCCAGATATAAGAGGCACTTTTATAGCCAGCGAGCGAGTGATTAAGGCGGCAACCAAATGCTGTTATCAGCGTTCGACTTCGCTTTTGTTTTGTGATCGAGTAGAGATTTGATAACGTTCGCTGGACTAACAAATTCTGAATGAAATTTAAACGTTATCTAAAACGCTGATAATTCTAACTATAGCCGAAGGCTGCAGCTGCACCAGTTGTGCCCACGTCTCAGAGGCTTGTCAAAAGCAGAAGCAGAAACATCAGTTCGAATTCCTGCTAATGCGTACTTTAATTGCCTTTGAATATAAACAAACTTATTTGTTTTTTTTTTATTTGTGGCTGAAGCTTTTCTTTTGTGTGCGGATTCAAAGAAAAATTTATTCTAATGTCTTACCAGCAGGTTTATTATGTAGCAATTTGTAGCGTCGCAAACAAATTAGCAAAACATAAGTACGAAAATAAAATTGAGAAATGATGGAGGTGGAAAAGAAAACACACAAAACTTGACTGCAAATCAATAAACAATTATGGTGCCAATTGAAACTCGTGCAATTCACTTATAATCACTAGTTCTTATTGTCGCTTTCAAATAAATGGTGCCCTATGTGCGTGTTTTTATAGAATTAAATGTAATTGTGCAATAAAAAAAAACGTTAAACAAGTTTGTGCGAGCTCGAAACTTGGTCTGCTTCTTCTTTGATTTTCAGCGACGCAGGCGCAGTCCTAGCGATAACATTTCTGGCAAATGTTATCCTTGCAAGCTGAAATTGAACATATTCTGTGATTTTTAACACTAACGAATCAATATTTTTTATATACAGAGAGCTAAAAACTCGCAGAAAGTCTTTGATTACAACATAAAATATCGTTGAACTTAATTTAAACATTAACATTGCGCGCGCTTCTCGTACCGCACACTTAACAGCATGTTAGTGCAATACACGACTGCCGTTAATTTACATTATATATCGATAGACTTTAAAGTGCCTATCGAGACCAGTTATTATTAAGCGGTTTAATTTACAACACAATAATTAATTAAACACGTTTATTAACTTGTTAGATAATTAAGCAAAAAGTATAAAATATAATTTCATCAAAATGCAGTCAGTTTTAAGGAGTAGCTTGAGTGCCGGTAAGTTAATGTTTTCACTGGACTTTGACTTGTTGATATGTATACTCGATCATCCTTAACACCTTATCAGCCCGTCAGACTTTGCATCTCAGGCAAATCGCTTCGCTTGCTGCGCTGCCGGACACGCATCAGATGCTGCAGAAAACATGCCGTGACTTTGCCAACTCCGAACTGGTGGGTGCAAATGCCGCGAAGTTCGATCGCGAACATCTTTATCCTGCGCAGCAGATCAAACAAATGGGCGAACTGGGCCTCATGGCCGTCTCTGTGCCGGAGGAGCTGGGCGGCACCGGCTTGGACTACCTGGCCTATGCCATTGCCATGGAGGAGATCTCACGCGGCTGCGCCTCAGCGGGTGTGATAATGTCCGTCAACAATTCCCTGTATCTGGGTCCATTGCTGGGCTTTGGAAACGACGCCCAAAAGGCTGCCTACATAACGCCCTATACGACGGGCGATCGCGTGGGATGCTTTGCCCTGTCCGAGCCTGGCAATGGCTCCGATGCGGGCGCCGCGTCCACCGTGGCCACGGAGAAGGGCGATCACTATGTCCTGAACGGCACCAAGGCATGGATAACGAATGCTTTCGAGGCAGAGGCAGCTGTGGTCTTCGCCACCACCAACAAGCAGCTGAAGCACAAGGGCATCTCGGCATTTATAGTAGACAAAGGGATCAAGGGCTTCTCGCTGGGCAAGAAGGAGGACAAGCTGGGCATACGCGGCTCCTCCACCTGCCAGCTGATATTCGAAGACTGCGAAATACCCAAAGAGAATCTGCTGGGCGGGACGGGCCTGGGCTTTAAGATTGCGATGCAAACTCTGGACGCCGGCCGCATTGGCATCGCTAGCCAGGCGCTGGGTATTGCGCAGGCCTCGCTGGAGTTGGCCGTTGACTATGCGCAGAAACGCCAGGCCTTCGGCAAGCCCATTTCCAAGCTGCAGGCCATCCAACAGAAGATTGCGGATATGTCCCTGGCTGTGGAGTCGGCTCGTCTACTGACCTGGCGAGCGGCCTGGCTGAAGGACAACAAGCTACCCTATTCCAAGGAGGCGGCAATGGCCAAGCTGGCTGCCTCCGAGGCGGCCACACTGTGCGCCCATCAGTGCATCCAGGTCTTGGGCGGCATGGGCTACGTGACCGACATGGCAGCCGAGCGCCATTATCGAGATGCGCGCATTACCGAAATCTACGAGGGAACCTCGGAGATTCAACGCCTGGTTGTGGCGGGCGCAATACTCAAGGAATACGCTAGTTAATGAGATGTCAACCCCTTTTTATAATTACTATTTTTAAGCAGAATGTCTACATGCAATAAAGTCTTGAATGGACTAAGAGATACCCTGTTTTGAAAATATTTAGGCATGCAACAGGTGTTTAATGGGTAAAAATAAATGAACTTTTTGATCATAATTAGCAACAAAACTGATTTGGTACTTTAATAAATATCAAACTATATTGAACTGCGAATAATTAGCTAATTATTCTTTAAAAACTTTTAAATTAATTGTAATTAACAATGCCGCAAAACGCGCAAATTGCGCTGTTAAGCAGCTCTGTTAAGAACATATTCCTCAAGCAAACTCAACATAAAAGTGAAGTATTTCCACACGCGCCACACCTGGTCACACTGTCAGCTATTTTACAGCGGCGTCAACATCCACTCTGCGCACATTTCAACAAAATTTCGTTTTGTTCGGTAGTAATACGTTATAAAACATTTAGCACAGTGCAATTTGAACAAGTGTGTGGTAATGAAGCTGTTTACAATTTGCAACAAACCAAACGCACGTTAGCAACAACGTACTAACTCTGCTGCGTCTCACGTATCCCCCTCACACCCAACACACACACCTCCATCGACAACTAGGCGCTGCGCCAGGAATAGCCCAACAGAGGCCAATACAGCGACAGCAGCTATGGATGTTGTTTGTGTAATTGACACCACTGTGGGCGATCATTTAGAGGATCGCCTCTGCGCCCTAGAGGAGGTCAAGCAAGCTGTCCAATCGGCTGGTGCGAACTTTCAGCGTGTGCAGGTGCGTTGGCGGTTAAAATGAAAATACAAAAAAAGACACTAAAAGAAAAAAAAAAAAAACAATTAAATCGAAAGACACCAAATGTTATACAATAATAATATTTGAAAATGTTCGGATTCTGCAGTTCGAGCGGTTGGATTTTGGCGAAACGAATGTGCTGGAAACATTCTACAACGCCGATGTAGCCGTGATTGACTTGAGCATATTAACGCAGCAGCGTCCGCTCTCCTATCACTATGGAGTGCGCGAAAGCTTTGGCATGAAGGAGAACATTTTAATCTACAACGATTTGGAGTCCAAGCAGACGCTCAGCCTAAAGGTGTGTAGACAAACAGGTGTGCACGCGTCTTGGTTCGCCAAGATGTTGACAATAGAAAAACAGCAAATGCAAAGCGACAGCAAAAACCCAGCATAATCGGCGCTGTTCTGCCGATAAGATAAATGACAGAGCAATAAGTTTTTTTTTTCCTTACTTTTATTTACCTTTATTTATTTAACACCAGACGCAGCAAACACTAGTGTTTGTTGATGCTGCTGCTGTTAGTTTTTACCGTGCTTCCGTTTTGTGAACAAAAAAAAAAATAGTTGTTATTTTTGTTTTGGTCGCTGCAGCACGAAGCGCTAAGACAATAAAAGAAATAACAACAACAGCAACACCAACTGAACGGACGCCAACGCAAAACTCAAAACAACACGCACGCCGCACTCACACAACAACAACGTACACAGACACACACACACACACACACACAAACATGCGCACAATAAACAAACGCTGTGCTTGCTTGCACTAACAGTGGCGTTCATAAAAACATGTCTAGCTTAAAGAATGTTTGTTGGGAATTGATTTATAAATTCCCCTTTATAAAAACAGAGAAGTCCAAAAAGACATGCCCATTTACAGATGTTTGTCTAATAAGACTTCTTCGACTAACAGTGGCGTTCATAAAAACATGTCTAGCTTAAAGAATGTTTGTTGTGAATTGATTTATAAATTCCCCTTTATACAAATAATAACTTCTACATAAAATATCTACATCAAATTTTTTGATTCAGAGTAGTCCTAAAAGACATGCCCATTTACAGATGTTTTACTAATAAGACTTCTTCGACTAACAGTGGCGTTCATAAAAATATGTCTAGCATACAGAATGTTTGTTTTGCGTTAGTTTGTATGCACTCACGTTGAGGTAAATCTTTTATACTAACAGTTGGCGTCAAAAATGCATGTCCACCTATAAATATTTGTGCGATAACACAGCGTTTGTGCTGTTTATGCAAACAGTATTGTCCACAAATACATGTCTAGCTTGAAGAATGTTTATTGCGAACTTGTACGAACGTCCTCTAACAAAACGGAAGTAACTGCTGACGTTAACAGTGTCGTTCATAAATATATGTCTGCATTAAAATAAAATATGTTTTGCATGCATTGGTTTGCATTTACAGTGGCGCCCAAGAAAATAAGTACAGCCCATTAATATCATACCTCTGCTTTCACAGCTCTCTTGTGCCAACTACCTGTTCCTCAGCTACAAGCGTAACGGTGAGACCAACACCTGCAATCTAACCAACCAGGCCAGCAACAAGGAGCCAGCGACTGATGGGCGTGTGCCGACGACATTACAGGCGCGTCTCAAGCGCAAGTTGCAAGATGTTGAAATACAATCAAAGTTCGTACTTGCAACACACTCATCGTTCTTTTGAAATCACGGCATTTTATTTACATGAATTCACTTTCCCACTGCAGGGCACACATGCGAGAAAAATTTCTCAGTGATATGAGAGCGGCGCGTGATGCCTACGCGCCCAGTGATGATAAGCTGAAAAGCATTCTACATGGAGTAAGTTCAATGTACCTATGTTTACATAAAAGCGTTTGGCAGAATGATTATCCAATTGAATTGTCGTAATTTGTAGATGCGTAAGCGCCTGGACGATCCACACGTTCTCTCTGGCGAGGTATTGCACAGTTTTATGTGCTCCCTGCGGGATGTGCAGGACTACGATGCGATGGTGCGTCTGGTGAATGATTTGAAGAACATACCAAATACGCGCAAATATGTGGAGACGGGCAACATGAGTTTCTTGTATGCGTTCGCACTGAATCGACGCAATCGACCGGGAGATCGAGAGAAAGCACTGGAATCATCACTCAAAGCGCTTGAGAAGAAGGAGAATCACTTTCCGGACATGCTGTGCCTGTGCGGACGCATCTACAAGGATATGTTCGTAGAGTCGGACTGCACGGATAAGACGAGCCTTGAAAATGCCATCAAATGGTATCGCCAGAGCTTCGAAGTGCAGCCAAATGAATATGCGGGCATCAATTTGGCCACACTGCTCGTGATCGAAGGCAAGGAATTCAGCAACACGGTCGAGCTGCAGCACATAGGCATGACCCTGAACAATCTCATTGGCAAAAAGGGCAGCTTGTCTACGCTCAATGGCTACTGGGATGTGGCCACGTTCTTTGAGATATCTGTGCTAGCCGAGGACTACGTCAAGGCCATCCAAGCAGCTGAATGCATGTTCAAGCTGAAGCCGCCAGTTTGGTCGCTAAAATCAACTATTGGCAACATATCGTTAATACATCGCTTTCGGCGCAAGCCCGACGACCGACAGGTGCCCATTGAGGAGCAGGCTTTTCAGTTCTGGATGGACTTCTTTCTGGAGGCCATAAATGTCAAAGAGATTAATAGCATACGTTTTCCTATATTGGTATGTGCTCTAGCGGATCAATCCACCTACTCAACCGTATAATAAACTTTTATTCCTTTACAGATACTCGAACCCAACAAAATTTATATGCCCAGCTATGTGACCATCAACATGGACGCCGATGAGAAATCCATACAGATTGTAAACATTTGCCTGGCCCACTCAAAGAATGCCTGCAAGAAGCTGCACGACTTTCTGTTCGTTGCTTCCAAAATCAAGTCGGTTAGTCTGTACAAACGGGACGATCTCTGCGCCTACCTTTATGTGCATCACAATTCGGACGATTTTCAAATCTACTTTCCGTCCACCGAGTGCCGGCAAAGCTTCTACGATCGCATCCTGGAAATGACTGCGGATCAGGAGGTTTTTGTTAATCTGGAGACTGATGAGGCGCAAATCGAGGTGAGTGTCATCTAACCAAGACGAAGTGGACAACTTGTGAGCTAACTTATCAAACTCTCGCAGTACGAGTACGATTACAATGATCAGAATCGTAAGATTACGCTGGGCAAGGGCACCTATGGAACGGTGTATGCCGCGCGGGACAAGCAGACGCAAGTCCGCATTGCCATTAAGGAGGTGCCGGAGAAGAACTCACAGGATGTGCAGCCGCTGCACGAGGAGATCAAGCTGCACTCGCAGCTGCGTCATCGCAATATTGTACAGTATTTGGGATCACGTTCGGAGGATGGCTTCTTCAAGATCTTCATGGAGCAGGTGCCCGGTGGCTCGCTATCCGATTTGCTAAAGACCAAGTGGGGTCCGCTCAAGGATAACGAGTCCACCATGGCCTTCTACTCCAAGCAGATACTGCAGGGTCTCAAGTATCTACACGAGCAGGACATCGTGCATCGCGACATCAAGGGCGACAATGTCCTTGTCAACACGTACAGCGGCGTCGTCAAGATCTCCGACTTTGGCACTTCGAAGCGCTTGGCGCGCATCAATCCCATGACAGACACGTTTGCCGGGACACTGCAGTACATGGCACCGGAGGTCATCGACCAGGGCGTGCGTGGCTATGGACCGCCGGCTGATATCTGGTCCTTTGGCTGCACAAATGTTGAGATGGCCACGGGCAGTCCTCCGTTCAGCGAACTGGGCAATCCGCAAGCGGCTATGTTCAAGGTGGGCTTCTACAAGAAGCATCCCAACATACCGGAGGAAATGTCCACAAATGCCAAGAACTTCATACTGCGCTGCTTTGCCATAAGCGTTCAGGACAGACCTTCTGCACTGCAGCTGCTCGATGATCCTTTTCTTACAGAGTAAGTGAATCCTGGTTGAGGATTGAGCTCAGTTATTAACAGTGCTCCGTTTTCTCTTACAGCAAACCACGCAAGCTGCGACCTGCTTTGCCCATCAACACCTCAGAGTTTGGGCGCAGCATCTCTGTGCCCGCTGATCGTTTGATTCACAAAACAGCTCCGCCTTTGACGTACCACACCACATCGAATACGCCCACCACGCCCGAATTGGAGTAAGTAAATGCAATGCCTTCTATGTCATTTATTTACTTACCGCATGATGCATCTTTCAGCGTCCCTCTTGGCACTGCCTCAGTGGATATGAATGAACTAACGAGCACACAAAATTTCATCATTGAGCGTCGCAATTCGTCCGGCTATCTGCTGTCGCCAGAGATTGAGCCACAGACGCCGTCGCTGCGTACCAGCATTAGCGATACGAGCGAAACGGACGGATTTTATCGTTTGAAGAAGGATTCGCAACGGCGTGCAACACTCTCCAAAGTACTGATGCTGGACGAGTCAAAGATCTGTGAGATTTGGGAGAAGAAGATCAATGCAGATCAGAACTTTATAGCCATACGGAACAGCGATCTGGTGCTGCTAATCCGCGGTCTGCGTGACTACATTTCAAACGAGAATGAGAAGCATCTGGAGGCGACTATCAACGAACTGAAACAGAAGTTGGACAACGACACGGTCGCATTGGATCACCTGCATTTGGCGTTATACTCATTTCAGGATGCGGTAGTGTCTGCGCTGCGGCTGCACTGCATCAAACCGCATTGGATGTTTGCGTTGGACAATCTAGTTAAGCGTGCCGTGCAGGCGGCTGTCACCATATTCTCACCAGAACTTGGCGCCAATTTAGCGGACAAGGATCTGTCGGGCAATGATGATGAGAGTGTACATAACGCAGGTCCACAGTCATCGCCAGACAGTCAGGAGAAGCAGCCCCATGCCATTGATAAGATGCAGGCCGGCAGCAACGGCAGCGGCAGTGATCAGTTGGATGGAGTGGGTAGCTCGGTGGAGTGTGTGCGTATCCTGCGAGATATACGCGACAATCAAAAGCAGCTGCAGCTACAGATTATGGAGCAGAACCGCCAGAGTCTGCGTGCTCTGCAAAGCATCAGCCAGGAGCTGGCTCATATCTACATGGGTGGACGCAAGCGATTAAGGTGGGTTGGGAATCGGAAATATTAAATAATACATTCTATAGAGATTTTATTCATTTTGCAGACGCACCTTCAACGGCTTCAACAAGAAGTGCCATAGAATGAGTCCGAGCGGGACGGGAAATGCTACTCCGCGTCCAATCCAAAATGCCAATACTCGCCGCCAGCTAACCAAGCCCAATTTCGGTCTGCACGAGATAGACGAGCAATTGGAGCAGTGGCTAGCGCAGCATGATATCGATGAATTCTCAAAGACGCTCATTCTGAATGAAGGTTTCACATTTGAGGACTTCATCTATAACATGGAGAAGCTGGATCTAATGCGTCTGGGTCTGCGGTTAGTATATCTGCTCTCATATACATATTCTGTTATAATTATTCAATATGATCTCTTTCAGCGTTGGCATCGAAGTGCGCTTGTGGAAACTCATTATACAGGAGCGCGCCTGCACTTCGGTGTGCATGGAGAGTCCGGCCGACCCATACGACAAGCCGGTCAACAACAATACCATCACAACAAATTCAACTGATGAAGATATTATAAACCTCGCCAAGGGCAAGATCAAAAAGAGCGAAAGCGAATACGCTTCTTGCAGCGAATGACTAAGCCGCCCCAGAAACCAATTGGAATTAGAGTAGAAGAAGAGTGAGAAAGGGACAGGGAGGGAGGAGGAGAACGGGAGGAGAATTGTTGTTGTTTTTAACTGATTCTGTTTAATTGTAAATGTTGTCATATCTTTTCGTGCTGCTACTAACAGTTGCAAATGCCTAGCCTTAAGTTGAAAGTTTTTCAAACGCCTTAAAATGAATTTTCCACACACGCACATAAATTGTATCTATGTGTGGTGTGTGCATTGTTTTTGCCTTTATCTGCTATGCATGTTAATTTATAATATGAAACTTAAGTGCCTTTAAATTATAAAAAAAAAAACAGAAATAATAAAATGAAATACACTGTGAAAAAATAAGTGAAAATGTTGAGCTATTTAAATAATGTGTTTATATTTGAAGTAGATAATGTTAAGGCGTCCCTGTTAGTTTACATTTAATGTAACATAGTGAGCGTCTGTTATGCTGTTGCTAACATCTATTAGTTTCAGATGTTTCTCGAGTTAAAACAATTATGTAACTTTTCTAGTTCGTTTGCATTTATTTTTTTTTTTCATTGATTTTTTTAGTCTTTATTGACATTGCAGAAGTTTGAATTTAACATATGTTAGTTAACATAGTGCTGTTATGTAACAAATTGTTGTTATTGTTATTCGAAAGCGTTTCGTTCTGTTGCTGCAGTTGTTCATGCTGTTGTTGTTGATGTTGTTGTTGTTGTTTTGTTGCTGTTGTAATAAGTTGTTGTTGTTGTTATTGTTGTTGTCGTAGTCTCTTATGCCTTGGACTCAGCCTCGCTAGCTGTCGCTGTAGACTGAGCATCGCTGGACTTGCCATCATCCACCTTGCCGAAGACACAGCATGGGCACTTCTCCTTCAATGCCAAGCGGTACTTGGGATGACTGAGGAGAGAGAGAGAGAGGGAGTTGTTAAAAATGAAGTTGATTGTGACTATATAGAATATATATATTTATATACCTGATGCCGTATACAATTGGATTGTAGCAGGCAGCCGACTTGGCGAAGCAAGCGCCCCAAATGGTATTCAATGGTGTTAGGCCCTCGAATTTGAAGAGGCCCATGCAGTTGATGACCAGATATGGTGTCCACGCCATGAACCACAGCGAGATGGTGACCAGAGCGACCTTGGCCAGCTTGCCCTCAGCGCTCTTCTCGGCATCCTCGGACGAGCGGAGAGATTTGACATTCATCTTCTTGGCCTGCTCGCGCATGGCTTTCTCGTGAGCAGAGACGGCCTAAAAGGAAAGAGAAAGAGAAAGAGAGAGAGAGAGCTATTAGTGGAGGTCATTCTCTCGGCTCAGCTCAGCTCAACTTACAGCAATGATGAACCAGTAGGAGTAGCAGATCAGGAACAGCGGAATATAGTAGACAAAGATGGAGTAGAAGATCAGATATGAACGTGGATTCCAATCGCGTTCCAAGTAGTCAATACCGCACGATGTCAGATTACCCTCGGGCACATATCTGCTCGGCATCGAACATAGTTTAGCTAGAGAATATAGATCTCTTTAAATTCGAACTCACCTGCTCCAGCCGAAGGCGGGCGCCAGGCACCAAATGCTGGACATGAACCATATGTAGGCAATCTTGCCCAATGCCAATGGGATTGTCATTGGACGGCCGGCCATGCCCTTGACAATCACTTGATAACGATCCAGCGATATCATGCACATGGACCAGATGGAGCTGCAGCCAAAAGCCGAGCCCAGGCCGGCATAGATGTCGCACATCATCGGGCCGAGCACCCAGGTCTCAAAGTACAGATTGATGCCCATCATTGGCGTATTGGTAATCATGATGCCGAAGTCGGATATAGCCAGATTGATGACCAATAGGTTAGCAGGCGTGCGCAACGATTTCGTGGTGGCGAATATGTAAATCACCACGCCATTTCCGCACCAGGAGATCATGCCAATGAGGATCATGTAGGCGGTTAGGATTTTTGCCCAGATGGGATCCATGGCGGGAAATTGATTCCAATATGGGCTGATTAAGTGCGCCATATCGGGTGTGACCTGTATGAGATAGTAATGCAAGTAAACTCCATTCTTCTAGCGTTCTTCCCTCTCTCTCTCTCGCTCTCTCACCTTGTCTACTACCGATCCATTGGACAGTGGGGCAAAGTGTGGCCCCAGTTGTGTGGCTACTGCTGCAAAGCTGCCCAGACAGAAATGTTTATAAGCCACATGTATTCTATAGACATTATCCCGCTGCTGGCTTACCTCTCCATTTTGAATTTGTTTATCCGCTTAGCACTATATCCCGGCTCTAACTTTCACTAACTTCTGCGATTTACATAAAAAGCTGCAAATTAGTTTTAAATTCTCTAAATTTCTAACACTTTTTACATAGGTTTTTATATTTTCCCTGAATATTATTTCACTGGAGCGGACTATTCGCGGCGATTGGTCGTTGGAAACCTGCGTCTGTGCTTGGCTCAGGCGCCGCTTTTATAGTCTTGCCTTTGCCCGTGCCCAGCCAAATTCAATTAGTTCTTGCACTCAAAGGCCTAAAAATAAAGGCGTTAACAGCCTTTGGCTTATAACGTAAACTTAAACAAACATATAAAATATAATATTGCAACGATGACGCGACGACATCCAATGTCAATAGTTATGTACTTCAAAGGTTTCCCAGCTCCAGATTCCAGCTACGCTGGCAGAGGGCCAACGCTTGAGCTGACATTGTGCCGCTAACGGCATGAAAGTGGGCGTGGACAGTCAGCGATTTAATGTGTCAATGCAATGTGCGACTATGAAGAGCAGCCGCAAATCAATAGATGCACGAGCCAAAGCAAACAAATGTCCAGAGATTGAACAACTCAAAAGCGCATTGAGCCCAAGCGGCGTATGCGTAATGTCTGTCTGAGATATTTATATGTTGCGCATACGCAACATTGCGCAGCTTCGATTGCAATTGGCTGATGGCTTGAATTATAATTAATAAAATTAAAAAATGTAATAAAATAAATAAAATAATAATCTTTATGTGAGATTTACATCAATTAAATTGCTTATTCTTATTTCAAGTTTTTAATTCTTATACATTTTATTCACATTATTCAATTTTAATATCAATGTATTTCATTCTGTTATAATTACAGCATTTTTTGTGAATGATATCTTACAATAATTTAAGAGTTTAGACTAAGAACTAAGCCTTTTCTACTTAGATATTTATTTACAAACATAACATATGGCATATATGATAACATAATTATTAACATTATATATATGGATAATCATAGCTAATATAGATTACTATTTATATTTCTTTTAGTTAAATAATTTACTATTTATATTTATTATTTAATTAATTTAATTATATATATATATTCTATATATTTATTATAAAATTATTATTTAATTAAGTTTATATATTTTATTCTATGAATCATTTTCTATTTATAATCATTTCTGTTACTGCTGCATTTAATCAACCGTTAATGCTATAAATACTATATCCAGAGATCGAATCGGCAGCATTAGACGTAAGCCGCTTTTCCATACAATGTGCCATCAATAGATCTATTCACACTTCAGTTGTGACGCTCGTGTTCCATTGTTTACGTGTTGTCTCGCATGTCAGAGAGCGTCTAAACAAACATACTCTGTGTGTGTGTGTGTGTGTGCGTGTGGTCCTCTAGGGTGTGTGGGTGTTGGGTTTTTGTCAAATCTTCTACAGCCACCACATAAAGCGCGCTTTGTTTGCTTTATGCGCACAGTAAAACTCAACACAGACACACAAATTGGGTCACACACAGCCAAGGCAGGGCGAGCGGGCAGCAGGTAGCGGGTATAGCAAGGTGGGGGCGGGGGCGGAGGCGCCCTTACATGGCAATGGAACGCTGCTTAGTTAAATAGCTGTCAATTGATGAGACAATCAGCCGCTGTAAAGGTTGAGATCTTTTGGTTAAAATCAATTACCGCAAAAGCAAAGCGCGCCAACGAAAAATGAGAAACAGAAACTGAAACAGCAGCAGAAACCGAAACATGCAATAAAGATAGAAACGAGCAGCAGATCAAAGCACAACGCTAACCGGAAGCTGCGCTTCGCTGATGCGGCCAATGATCAACACGATCGAAATCATCATCAGCTACATCATGATGAGCATTGCGAACGTCATCACAGTAGCTACAACACTTGCTTGCGGTTAAACCAACTGTCGCCGCGTGATCTATGTGTGTGAGTGTGGTTGTGTGGGTGTGTGTGTGGATGTGTGTCTGTGTGTGTATGATCTGTGTGTAATATGTAAAATTTGTAAATAACCAAAATGCCTCATCAGACATTTTTATACGACAGAGGTGAGCGCAAATATTCGAACATCGGTTCGAGCTGCTCTAAACAAACAAAAGGCGCCCACCTGCAAAATTCATATAAACAAATTATATTCGACAAAACTAGCAAAAAATACCAAAATGAACAAAAAAAAAATAGATAAATAATAAAAAAAGAAATGATTGCAACAAACATGTTGGAAAAAAGGCACGACTGAAATAAGTTATTTAGCGTTAGCAAAAAACAAATAAATGTTTCAGGTTTTATTCTTCTTCGTGTCACAGTCAGACGAAAAAAAGAGTCTACGAATATGACAAGCCTGACTAGTGTATACCCTATAAATAGTTATGATCTCATGCTAAGTTTAGTCACATGTTAAATATTATTTTTAGCTACCAAATGTATGCTTAAAAATTTCCGTCTTTCTACAAAAAATATAATTCATTTATTATTATTTTACTACTCAATTACATATTTTTAAACTGAATTAATTTTCAAAATAAACATTGCAATTTCAGTTTTACCTCTCTGCATGCAAATTTAAAAAAAAATACTAAATTATTCCCAGCTGCAAACTGCATGACGTATAGCATATACCCCATGCTGCTCAATAGCGTATAAATAACAAACACCTTTGCTTTGATTTGTGCTGTTTGCTTTTATTGTTGTTGTTGTTGTTGTGGTATTTTTTTGTTCGACTGCGTGTTGTGTGTGGGTACGGCAAGTGTTCTGCGTCTGCGTCTGCGTCTACGTCTGCGTTTGGGTCTGAGTGTGCGTGCTGTGTGGGGGTAAGTGAGAGAGCAATGCCAAAGAGAGCATAAGTGAGGCTGTGGTGGCTGCTGCTACTGCTGCTGCTGCTGCTCAAAGAACGCCAAAGTAAATGTCGATGTTGGCGCTGCTGTCATTTGCAATTGAGAGAGCGAGGACAGAGCGAAAGACTAAAACAGAGAGATGGAGAGAGAGAGGCCGTATGTGTGTGTGGGAGCGCCCTAATCGTATGTTCTCAGTGTCATTAGCTGCTGCTGCAACAGCTGAGATCACTTCCACTTCGCACACTGGCGACGTCAGCGGAGGCTGCACTGCCCACAGTGACTGCGACTGCGACAGCGGCAGCGACAGCGACTGATGTTATTTTCAGTTGCGAGCAGAGCGTCGGCCAAAGATTTACAGTAACAACACGAAGCTAATCAGCAGCGTTTGGCGGTTCGCGTGCAGCGTGCGCTCGGTAAAAATTCTCTTGTGCGGAACACGGGAATATACTGTTAAATTTAGCGCACCGGTCACAGATTCCAAAAAAATATAAAGAAAATACGAATTTTTGCGCCCAACCAGCCAGATATACATATGTACGGCGCTATATGTAAATACAGTTACATGTGTTTACAGTTAAATCTGTTTTCGCACTTGTCTGTGCTTGTGTGCTTGCGTGTGTTGTTATTGTTGTCTCTCAACTTTGATCGCAGTTAACTTGTTTATCCATTGGCAGCCGAAATGAAATGTCAAATTGCAAATTCGTTGTTTAACCTTTTGTTTAGTTTATTAATTAATGACGAAATTCTACCAACGCGGCGCGCGTCATCGAGACTGTCGTCAGCGCACGCCTAGGGGCACAAATGCAATTAAATCATTAATAAAGCCAGACAAACATCCAAATATACTCGATAGCGCCGACTCCCATACACACAGACACACACACACATACACACGCGCTAAGTGCAATAGAAAAGTGTGTGGCAAGCAGCACGGAAGCAGCAGCAACAGCAGCAGCAGCGATCACGGCGGCGGCGGCAGCAACTACTTCGAAATTTATTTTCGAATAAATAGTACAAAGTTGAAGAAGAAGAAGCAGCAGTAGCAGCCGAAGCTAAACGTAAAAACAAGGCAAAAATGCCGCAACGGGCAAAGGGGCAGCTCTCAATATATCTTTTTTTTCGTTCTCTTACGCGTGCACAGTGAACTGCACTTCATTTGCATTGCCTCAATCGCCGAAGATGCGCGCTCATTTGATTAATTAATTGCCGGGCGGCAAATATTTCGCACTGAGGTGCGAAAACGGATTTATTATTGTTTATGACTGCGTTTCGTTTGCTATGTTAAGTGATTTACGCACCCTTCACTACTGAAACCGCATAAAATTGTTGAGCAAATAAATAAGCAAGATCGAAAGTTAGGGCTGCCACACACAAACTCTAAAATACACAATAAATTACTGTAATTGGAAATAATAATTTATTAAGTAAAAATAAAACTGTTAAAGAAATTAAAAATTAATAAAAACAAGCTAAATATTAAAAAAATAAAAAATTAAATTAAAAATAAATATATTCTTAAAAAAAAAAATTAAATTATAAATAAATATATTCTTTAAAAAATGTATAAAAAATGTAATTATATATTTAAAAAGTCATCTCTAAGCGAATTTGGATTCATATAAAAATCTTACATTTTGAAATCTGTGTTGACATATAAAGCAAATATTTGCCCTTAAAAATATTTTTGCATAAATATTTGGCATAAAACCGTAAATAATCTAAAAATTCCACAAAACTTTATTTTAGGGAAATGTTTTTATTTGTTGACCACTGTGCACAGTGGTGTACGCGTTTTACGTATTGAGATGATGCCCCGATCCCGATGCTAATGCCGCAGTTATATATATATCTATATATTCGTCTATGTGTGTGTGTGTGTCTGTGTGTGTGTGTGTGTGTGTGTGCGTCTGCGTCTACGTTGCGGGCTGTGTGTTTCTGTCGGCGTCTGAAATTAACGAAATAGGAAATTTTGGTATTTCTTTATATAAATAGATTTCGCCATACGGAGAGAAGTTAAAACGAGGAAAATGTGAAAATGTGAAAAGTGAATGAAACGCACGAGGAAAATTTGTAAAAATCAAACCCAATTACAGACCACCAAATACTGAAATGTGAAAACCAAAAACAAGAAAATATATATGTATATCTATGATATATATGTGTGCATATGTCCAAAATATTCTGAATCTGTGAAACGTCAGAAAAAATTGGAGAAAAAACAATTTTTTTTTTAAAATACACACCGTGTTTGTTCGAGTGTAGGCATAAACACAGACCAAATCGAAAATGTGAATATAATTGTAATTCTTTTTTTTTTTAACAAAAATTGTGCGTGCAAAAAATAAACGATACATAATAACAGTTTAGACGAACACGTTGAACACTTTCAAGGAAAATGCAGGCGTCTTCCACGACAACGACAACAACGACAAAAACAAAAAAGCTGAGCAGCAGCGGCGGCGTCGGCGGCAGCGGAAGAGGCAGCACTGTGGCTATGACAACTGCCAGCAAGACGACAACAACAACAACCACACGCAAGCCGGCAACAGTTGCTGGCGCGAGCGCTGGTGTCGCTGTCGCTGGTAGCCAAAAGTCGCCGAAGGCGACGCCGTTGATCGGAAGCGATGAGCACGCCGAGATCGTGGAGCTGATAAGCGAGCAGGCCGATGCCATCTATCACCAGTGGAAGAATTCCGGAGCGCCGCCCGCCGAGCTGCTGGAGACGTACACAGGTACGACGTCAACCGCCGGGAACTTTGCGGATGTTGCTGTTGCAGCGGCATCGGCGAGTGCAGCAACAAATCTGAACAATGCCGAGGGCTTGCAAAAGATGGTCACCAGCTTTGTGAACAAAGACAAAGAGCAGCGCGGCAAGGGCGGGGGTATTAAGAAACCGGAAGTGGGCGTGGCGGTGCAATCAAACGGCAAGACGAAGAAAACAGCAACTGCAACAGCAACATCTGCAGCGGCAGCAGCAACACCAGCAACGCCAGCAACAGCAACTGTCAAAGCCGGCAAATCAAGTCAAGTGGAGCAGGCGCTGCAATCGCCCAAAAAGGTTGCTGCTGTCTCTGGGAAGACGTTGCGCGACGTAAGTCTCAACTATGACATCAATCTGCAGCTGGACGTGAACAATTTGTCGCAGCAGCAGACACAGCAATTGCTGCAGATCAGTGAGCTGCTGCACAAGGAGGCGACAGCAGCAGCAACAGCAACAGCTGCCAAAAAGCGACTGAACAGCAGCAGCAACAAGATCAACAGCAGCAGCAACAGCAGCAATGCCACTCATAGTTTAAGCAACAGCAGCAGCAAGTTAACAGCAACAGCAACAGAGCAGCCCACAAAAAAGATAAGCAAAGTCAGCAGCAGGAGCAGCAGCAGCAACAACAACAGCAGCAGAAACAGCAACAGCAACAGCAACAATATAAACAGCAGCAACAATATCATCGATGTGGATGTGTTGGATGCGCCGCGCGTGGGCGTGGCAGAGCTGGATGAGCCAACGAAGAGTGCCAGCGAGCCGGCAATTGGCAGTCGCAAATTGCACAAAACCAAAGAGATCAACAATAGCGAGCAGCACAAGCCGGTGACGGCAGCAACAGCCAAAGAAAAGCTGGCAATAACGCGCAAAGTTGCTAGCAGCAACATCAGCAGCGGCATCAGAAGCAGCAGCAACAGCAGCAGCAACACTGATAACAGCAAAGCCAGCAACATTGTAGCGAGTGCAATAGCAACAGCAGCAACTGCAACTGCGCCAGCAACTGCAACACCAACAGCAGCAGCAGCATCTGCTGCCGTTAGCACGCCAGCAACATTGACGGACACAACGATGCCAACGTTGACCAAAATCAAACCGACTAGCGGCAGCCGAACAGCGCTCACCAATGGCCAGGATAAGAATTGTAATGCGAATCTCATTTTGATTTATTAAACACACATCCGTAGCCTAATCACACTTCACTTTTGTAGTGGGCAGACCGATCCTAACACGCGGCTCGGTGGCTGAGCGCGTGCTGCTCTTCGAGAAGCGTCCGGATGTGCGCAACTCGTTTCTCGATATCAAACGGCCAGCGGATGCGCCGCCCAAAAGTTTGCTCAAGGTAAGCTCAAAGTAAAAAAAAAATAATTATATATATAAAATGCGGCACACACCTATAGAAGAGTGTGCGTGTGTGTGTGTGCGTGTGTTGTTCAGCTGTTATCTAACAATTGCAAATAGTTCATGACAAAATTCACCACAGCCGCACGCCAGCAACAATTGCAACAAATTGCTAGGGCCCCGCTCTCCACTCTGCCTCCTCGCACTCTCTATCTATCTCTCTGTCTCTATCTCTCTCTTTCTCATTCATTTCATCATCTGCATTTAAAGAAATATCGTGTTATCGAGCAACGTTGATTGATTTAAGGTTAACTCAAGACGCCATCGGCTGCCAACATAGATGAGTCGTTAGAGAGCTGTACCTATAGCTAGATATATATAGGGAATATCGAACAATACAAATATAAGGGGTGTTCACTATGTAAAGCTGTTCCACAATATTTACTTTGTAAAGTGTATATTATCGACTGTTATATTTATATATTACTTACTATATATGTAAAAAAAAGACGGGTTGCTTATAAAAAAATATAGCTCGGATCCGATATATCCTGTTAGTTGTCTAAAAAACTCGGTTCTAAAAGAATTGGAAGAATTAGTTAAGTACATATAAGCCAGACCCACTTATGGTACTCAGAATCATTAAAAAAAGAATCTGTTAATAAACAAAGGAGTGAATATTTTAAGATTCGAAACATTCTATAAAAAATCAATTATGAAAATATGCACTGAAAAAAGCTAAGAGTTTCTAAAGATTGTTCAGCAATATATATACATGTTTTATATATAAGGTATATACAAGGTCAACACTCTCTATATACTCTAAGCTCACTTTCAATACATATTTTCTTAGATATTGAACAAAACCCTTTTTAGGTGTTCTATGTTCGGTTTTCAGATCTTAATTTAAAATCGACTAAAAAATATAAAATTAAATGCATATTTTTCTATACAAAATTGGACTGCACAATAGTCTATAAATAGTTTTAAATTTTTTATATAATTTTTTCGCCTTTTTATTCATTTATTTATTTATTTTTTATTTTTTTAACATTTAATTTGTTCCGCTTTGTTGACTAACTCTATTAAAATCAAAGATATAGAATTTGTATTCTATTTTTTTTTTTTTTTTTTTTTTGCACTCTTATAGTGAGTGACCCTAATGAGCATGCATACTCTCTCGTATACAAACAATCAAATTAAGCATTTACGATCAGCACGATTGTACATAGAAAAAAAAGAAGAAAAAAATAGAAAATAGAAAAAAAATCAACATAAATTTAAGAAAAAAAGAACCGAATACAAATACAATACAAGCACATGATTATTTAAGCAACACGAATGCACTTTTTTTTAATGTTTATTGTTATTTTGGGTTTTTTGTTGTTGTTATGAGTATTTAGTTTTTTTTTTTTTTTGCTATTAAATTATTTGTGCATGAGTGTGAATGAATATCAAGTTTTTAACAAACTCAACTACCCGGCGAAACTTTACTGCGTTTCAATATGAAATGTATTTGTTGTTTTCGTATTGCTTTTAAGTAAATAATCGCTATAAATAATTCGCATACAAAACTTGGTGTGCGATCGATTGTGCCGTTTGTGCTGTCGAAGCAGGCGCAGCTCTTGAATTCTCGCTGCTATCTATCGCCTTTACGACTTAACAACTATGCGTATGCGTAATATTTAGCTTGGCCATCAGGCGTGTCTGTGCGTATACGTAATACGTGTGCGTGTGCGTGTGTGTGTGTGAGTGTTTGTGTGTGTTTGGTTTTCTTTCATGCGAGTTGAGATTAATATTAATGCGGCCGTTGACAGTTTTAAAATCATGAATGGCCAATGCTTGGTTTATGCTGCTCAGCTGTTGAAGACTTATGGCTAAAAGCAAATGATGCTGCTTATATGGCGTACAAATGAAATGAAAACAAAGATAGACCACAAAGGAATTTGGTAGAACAAAAGCGTACACAAAAAAGATATACGTATGAGGCGTAAAGATATTTAATTGATCATTTAACACGTGGGTTCTGCCTATTTGAATTATTATTGATTCTTCTTTTCATAAATGAAAACTATTTTTGACTCTCTGGAAGATTGTTCAAATGTCAATGAATTATTAAAAATAACAGGAATTTGTTGACAAAGATTTTTTTATTTTTATATATATTTCTTCTAGATGAATTATAAATTTTGAATTGATTATTCTGACTCAGCGCATTAAAATCTATAAAATTCTTAAAAATAAAATGCTTGAGATTAATTGTTTTATAATTGTTTATGATCAACCTTTGCCTTTCACATCTCCAATCGCGTTTAATTTAATTAATTTCAGAAATTTTTAAGAG
Organism: Drosophila meridiana; assembly: GCA_035045185.1. Taxonomy (NCBI): domain Eukaryota; kingdom Metazoa; phylum Arthropoda; class Insecta; order Diptera; family Drosophilidae; genus Drosophila; species Drosophila meridiana. Next base: position 18,692,754 of record JAWNPF010000055.1, on the reverse strand, counting down.
CGAAAACAAGAGAGAGAGAGAGAGAGAGAGAGAGAGAGAGAGAGAGAGAGAGAGAGAGAGTGAAAAATAATCAGCCGTATTTCAATTTCTATAGATTTCTTTAGATTATTTTTCATTGACGCCAATTAAGATATTGTAAATTTAGCTTCAATTTGCAGCTGAATTTAGCACAATTACAACAACAACAACAAAAGTAGTGTATGTGTGTGAACTTATTTTGTGTTCATTTGTTATTTTGATTTTCTTTGCGTTCAATTGAGTTTCCACGAATATTTTAAGTATTTTTTGATTTATGCTCGCACACACACACAGTTTTTCATTATAATGTTTAAACAAAACTCAATTAACAGCAATTTCTTTATGAAAATAGTTGTTCATGTTTTATAATAAACTCAAAGGGCAAAATTAGCACAGATGTAAACAAAAGAGCAAAAAACTAAAAACCTTAAGTAAACCGAACATTATATACTCTCTCCTCAGTTATAACTAGGTGTTGTTTCTGATAGTATAATATATATAAGTATTAGAATTATATTATCTCTACTCACACAGTTCAGTATAATATAGTATATATGGTATAATATTATTGATATATATTTTTATAATATAATATACAATAATGTGTGGTATTATATGTGGATAATTCTTTTTTATCTAGATAAGCTCTTAGAAATAAATCATATAAAGTAAATTATAATGACAATGAGAATGAGAATAATGATGAAAAGATGATGATAATGAGAATGCAAATTCGAATGATGAGTATTTGAATGATAATTAAATGAGAGTGAGAATGAGAATTTGAAAGAGAATTTCAATGATAATGAGATCGACAATAAGATTGAGAGTGAGAATGAGAATATAATAATATTTGAGAAAAGTCTTTAATAATGATTATAATAATGAAATGAATATGATAATAGGAGTAAAAAGGATAATGATTATGATAATGGGTATAATAATGATTATGATGACAGGGATAATAATAATTGATCTGAGATGATGATTTTAACAATGATGATAATGAAATGTAACAGATAATGATAATCATGATAATTAATGAAATTATTTTAGGTACAATCACAATAATGATGTTAATGAAAATAGTTTGATTAGTTAGTTTATAGGCATTGGAGATGGCTTAAGAGTATCTCGTAGTCAGACTCATTCGTTATTTAATTCGAATTATTTTCTTGGTAAGCCAAAGAATTTCTCAATATTTATTTGTGCCAAAAGTGTGGCAAATTAGTTTGTAAACAAAAGAAAAATAATTGCTGTTGGCATATGAACTGCGTTCAGAAAGAATTCGAGATGATTTTGATATTATATAAATAACTTAGCATATCTGATAAATGCTGTTGTTGTTGCAGGTTAAGCTGCATGCGACGCCGCCGCCACCGCCATCCCAGGAACAAAATCTACTGCAAAAGGAAATACGCAGCTCCAAGAGCGTCTACATACCCAGGCAAGATTATAGATATATTTATATATATCTTCACATATATCTTCATATATATCTTCATTTATGTTTCCCTGACAGATTTTACTTTCCACATGGCAAGCCGCAGCCAACCATTGCCATGGAGCGTGTCATACGCGGCATTTTGTCCGCGTTCGATAGCTTTCCCAACAATCAGGTGACCAAGGATGAGCTGCCCCGCATCCTGAAGCTGTGCGGCCTGCCCTTTTATTGGCGCATGCCGGTAATGATCTTCTGCCAGGCGGGCACCACGGGCTTGGTGGAACGCCAGCGTTTTGTCGAGTTCTGGAAGCAGTTAAGTTGACGAAATTTCTGGCCGGGATTTCTTATTGTACTGATTGTATTGTGTTCCATCTATCCCATGCAGAATGAATGTCTATTGCCATGAGGCGGCCTCGCGCTTTGTTTATATTCTGTCGCGCGGCCAACGCTTCCGTTCCTATATTGTGCCAGAGGACTTGGTGCCGATGGTGCAGGATGTGGTCGATACGCATCCGGGTCTGGCGTTTCTGAAAGAGGCCACCGAATTCCATTCCAGATATGTGCACACGGTCATCGCGCGTATCTTCTATTCGGTGAATCGCAGTTGGAGCGGCAAGATAACCATATCGGAGCTCAAGCGATCCGATCTGCTCGAGGTGAGTCCACATGGAAGATGAAACTGTGATTAAACTGAAGCATATTTTCTTGCGCAGATGATTAGTCTGCTGGAGGAGGAGGAGGACATCAACCAAATCATGGCCTTCTTCAGCTACGAGCACTTCTATGTGATCTATTGTAAGTTCTGGGAACTGGATAAGGATCACGATCTGCTCATCAACCAGGACGATCTGGCCAAGCACAGCGACAATGCGCTCTCCACCCGCATCGTGGAGCGCATCTTCTCCGGTTGTGTAACGCGCAGCGACAACAAAAAGGCGCCCGAAGACGAACCCAAAATGTCCTACACGGACTTCGTGTGGTTCATTCTGTCCGAGGAGGACAAGCGCACGCCGACGGCCATTGAGTACTGGTTCCGCTGCATGGACATTGACGGGGACGGCGCTCTGTCCATGTACGAGCTAGAATACTTCTACGAGGAGCAACAGCAGCGCATGGAGGGCATCGGCATTGAGTGCCTGCCCTTTGAGGATTGCCTCTGTCAGGTGAGCACTAGGCATAGCCCTCAAATGTAATATGATATCATCATGTCTTTGAATATTTGCCAACAGATGCTGGACATGATCAAGCCTGCGAACCGTGATTCCATTACACTGGGTGACTTGAAACGCTGCAAAATGACGCACGTGTTCTTTGATACGTTCTTCAATTTGGAAAAGTATCTGGATCACGAGCAACGCGATCCATTCGCCGCACAGCGCGATGAATCCGTAAGTTTGCCAAAGATTGATGGTGATTCGAGTTAGAGCCCGAATCCATGATCCATTAAATACCTAATTTATGTTATGTTATCTATTTGCAGACCTCCGATTGGGATCGATTTGCGGCACAAGAATATGAGCTGCTTATATCTGAGGAGAGTGATTAAAGCTCGTGCCAAAAATTCGGGTTTTAACAACTTATTTATATGCATACACAAACGCACAATTACAGTCGCTCGTCCACATACACTCACCCACACTCAGCCACACACTCACACACGCGCACACGCGCACACTTTCGTATACACCACAAATATATATATTTATTTACTTACAAATTTTTATACAAATTTCAAAAAAACAAAAAATTTTCAAAAAAAAACTACCACAAAAAAAAAAAAGAAAAACAAAAAAGAATTTTAAAACCAACTGGAATGTCTTAGAGCATGAATGTGCAATAAATATTAGAGCATAAATGTGCAATAAATCTTAATTATATTTATTACTGTGCGCTTTGCGCTATTCAGTCTGGAGTCAACAAAAATAAATAAATATTAGCAATTATAAGCTAAACTGAATAGCGGAACACGCCCGAAAATCGAGTTTCGAATATGCAAGTTTTGCATGAGTCAATTTTTTAACGAGTAGTTAACCTTAGTCAATTTAATTTGTGCAAATTTTGTTTTAGTTGAATATAATTAAATAAAATTAATCATAAATTTGTTTAATGCTTTCTTACTTTTATTTGTTTACCTATTTTGTATATGAAAAAACATACTACATATACACAATATATATATGATATATATGAGCTTAAGCTTTCGTTGAATCGCGTTCAAATTATCTGCCCCTTTTTATAGTATATACGAAGTGGATTCTGTTTGAATATAGTGTTTTTGATTATATTTTATTTAAATCCTGTTTTAAGTTTTTGGGAGTGATCATCTTGATAAAAAAATCGACTCTGAATCGATACATTTATCGGGTTACTAGAAAACCTATATTTTTATAGGAAACCTTAACTAAACTCTTGAAAAGGTATCCAATAATTTCATATTCCTAGCTCAATAAATTATTGATTTAATTAAAAAGTATATAAAACACATTTACATATTTTTCATCTTTTAAAATTTTTTTTTATTAAATTACTATTTTTTTTATTATTTTTTTTACGTTTTGTTGTACAACTTAAATTAGTTAAAAATATAATTTGCTTCTCGTCTCATTAATTAGACTACTAAAAATTTGTAACTCATTTTTTCGTTTGCCTAGTTTAAATATATATAAATATATTTGTTTGTTTTTTGTTTTCGTTTTTACATTTATCAAAGTTTATTTATATATAAATATATTTATGAAGAACTGAGAAAAATTAACGCAACAGTCATAAATTCTTGTTGTTGTTGTTGTAGTTTTCTCTAAATTGTTGTACAATATGTGGTATTAATGAACCGTATTTAGGAAGTTGGAGTTTTTGTTTTCTTTTTTTTTATTATTTTTGCTTTACATTTCTAGTGAAAAAATTAGATATTTGATTGTTTTTTACAATTGCCATTTTTGATGCTGCGAACGATTTTTGAAAGGCTGCATTTCAAATTTACGCTGCTTGTCAGTTATGAATCACAGGTGCATATCGAGTAGGAAGGGGACCGATATAGGATATACATATGCATACATATATATATATTATATATATATACACACACATAAATATATATATAGATATATATCAAATTGCGAATCAGCCATTCAAAAATTGTGGGACAGCGATTTGCAGGAGGTGCTACGTACCGACCACAGTATCATTTAAACGTGACTAAAAATAATATAACACATTAACGATGATGCATATATATATATATGTGTGTAAAGAGGGGAGTGGGTCTAAGATTATATGGAGCTAGGCATTGAAAGCATATTTGCAAAGCAAAAATGTTTTAAGAAACATGTAACTCTAAAGAATAGTCTAAAAGTGAATTTGAATGAAAAGCGTTGCAAACAATATTGGAAATGGGGAAAAAACGAATGGATAAGCGTTGCAGATCGTGTTGTTGTTGTTGTAACAGTTATTGTTGTTGTTGTTGCTTTTGTTAGGCTGGACGCTTTAGCTGCTGTTTACAGAGTGTTGTTAATCGGGGAGTTTTACTGTTTGAGCCGTACTTTTTCACTATCTTCAAAGTTCTTATCATTATCGTTGCTGGGCTCCGAATCTGTAGTCTCCGTCGTTGAGCTATCGCTGCTGGCGCTGCTATCGTCATCACTATTACGACTGTAAATGGGCTTCGAATTGCCGCGCACATAATCCGCCGTAATGTGTACGCTGCGTATATCGGATCCAGGCACTATGAACATGGGATCCAACAGCAGTTGCTCCTGTGGGATAGATAATACAAATTATTATTATGATTCTGCTTGACTTTCATTGCGATTATTCTGATCGGTAGCTAACCATTATGGAGCGCAGTCCACGTGCGCCAGTATGTCTTTCCATGGCCAGACTTGCAATTGATTCAACCGCATCTTCCGTAAACGATAGGTCCACTTCGTCGAGGCCAAGCAGCGCTTTGTATTGAGGCACGAGAGCATTGCGAGGTTCGGTTAGAATACGCACCAGCATATTCACATTCAAACTGTGGAAGGGCACAATAACCGGAAAACGACCAACGAATTCCTGTAGTGAAATAAAATGTAATTAATTAATACTGATAAGAAAAGAGATAGACAGGTGTTGCTACTAACAGGTATCATGCCAAACTCAACGAGATCACGGGCCTGCACCTTGGTCAGGCATTTATCACGCTCCTCCTGATCGTTATCCATTGGACTGGCCGCTGATTGCGCCGCTCGACGGCCCGAGCCGCTAGTCGAGGGCATGCCAAAGCCCAAATACTGTGCCGAAGAGTTGCGATTAGTATACATATATGATCTGTAGTTGCTCGATTAACTTACCTTTTCATTTAGCCGGCGGGCAATGAGACGATCGAGACCCGTGTAGGCACCAGATGCCACAAACAGTATGTTCGTTGTGTCCACCTGTACTGTTTCGCCACGCAGCTTGCGCGGCGAGTTGCGCTCGGGCACATTGACCACAGTCCCTTCCAGCATCTTCAGCATACCCTGTTGAACACCTTCACCGCCCACGTCGCGCAGCTGATGTATACCAGGCACAGCGCCAATTTTGTCCACCTCATCCAAGAACACGATGCCGGTTTGAGCGCGCTCCACGCTGGAAAAGATGGAGATATGATTGTCAGTGTTATCATGAAAATTGCTATATATCTATATTAACTATTTACTTGTAGTTGGCGTCCTGCAGCAACTTAGATATGACACTCTCAATGTCTTCGCCCACGTAGCCGGCCTGGGTGAGCGTTGTGCAATCGCAGATGGCAAACGGCACGTCCAGACAGCGGGCGATTGTCTGTGCAATTAAGGTTTTGCCAGAGCCCGTCGGGCCGAGCATAATGATGTTGCTCTTCTCCAGTTTGACATCGTTGCTCTGTCTGTCTAGTATCTCGGAGCCGGGACGATGATCGCTGCTCCGCGAGGCGTTGGCAGCGTTGCTGTTGTGCAGGCCGCTACCTAGACCGCCACCAGTCAGACCGCCGCCGAGGCCCATTTGGGCTGGTTTTGGCGGCAGCTCGTTGCCAGGAGTGCTGTTCAGAGTGTGACCGATGCCGGTGATGTGCAGCAGATCCGTTCGTGGTATGCCGTCGAGTCCGCCCCCTGAGCCCCCACTCGGCTGCTGCTGCAGCTGTGGTAAGTTGTGATGGATGCGCTTATAATGATTGTAAACGGCCACCGCGAGCACCTTCTTGGCAAAGTCCTGGCCCACCACATGCTTGTCGAGATATTCCATGATCTTTTGTGGTGGCGGCGGTGGCTTGCGCTGATTCTTTGGCTCCTCCTTGATGCGCTGCTTGGTCTCCACATCGGAGAGCACCACAAAGAAATAGTTGCACTTGGCGCACTTCACGAACCGCGTTGAGCTGACAAATGTTTCCACTTGGGTGCATGCACTGCCACATTTCGGACAGGATAAGAACTTATCGCCACTTCCGCCCGTTGTCGTTGAGCCGCCACTACCACCCAGACTCGACCCACCTCCCCCAGGTGTCTTGGATGCGCCACTTGGGCCATTTATGTCGCTGCTCTTTCCAGTTCCCGCTGTTCCGTTGCTGCTGCTGCTGCTGCCGCTGCTGTTGCCGCTGCCGCTACCGCTGCCGCTGCTGGAATCAGATCTGATCTTCACGCCGTTGGTTATGTCGATGTAGGCGGGTATGGCCACAACGGGTTCCAGCAGAAGCTGCCCACTGGCGGCGCATTGCTGTGTGGCCAAATGAAATCGTCGCCTGCCAATCCCACTGCTCAGTATTATGCAGTTCGGCGTATGTGGCACGTGGCTGGTTCCTGAGAGAGATGGACAGATGGAGTGTTCGTTAATAATATATATATATTTTTTATTTATTTCTTAAATTGCATGAAAGTGAACTTGATTTGTGGCAAAGCACATTGTAATCAGCATTTGCATATATATAAATCAATTCGAAGACATTCAGATTCTACCAAAATATGTTTTTGGTAATTTCTATATTATATTTAATGCAGATGCAACATTATCTAGAGTCAACCTCTGCTGACTAACTGGATAGTTCTCATACAATCTGGAAATACGTTCAAGTTGTTGTTTGTTTAGATCAATTGCTATATTATTCATTCATATTGTTCTCGCTACAACAAATCCAAGGCCAATTAGCAGCTACGTAAATTAAAAAATAAACTGTCTCAATTCAATTAGAACCTGCAGAAACTCAAGTTCACGGAAAAACGATTGAGCGCTAAAATAAAGAATATGAAAAGCATAAGTATATAATGAACTCGAAAGGTTGTTATTATAATGGTAGCAATAATACTTGCTTTTATATCTACAGTGAAAGCGCTATAAAGGAATTTTTATATCAAAATTATTACATAATAATTAACAAAGATATTTAAGAATTAAAATACTTGAATTAACATACAATATCTAAAATTGAATAAAAAAATATAATATGATAAAATATATTCCTTTGCCACACGTGTTCGTCGGCAGTGTTTTTACTGTACTTTACTATTTGAGCGCGACTGAAAGTAAACATTACTTGAATCGACTTGGGATAGTACTCTAACAATTTGCACTTATGTAATTGATGTAATTGGCCTTTCTGCACTTCCGAAAAACCTTGCTTAGATTTCCTTATGGTCCGGCATTATATAAAAAGAGTTTATTGCCGGCTGCCGCTGCAATAAATGCCTTTGGCCGTTGCACACTCGTAAAGTGTATGACAAACAAACAAAAAATAATAATACAAGATCATTGCGTCAAAAGCTGTAACTGCAATAATTAAACCTCGACCATATTTAAAAACAATTCAAGTTCAGTTCCAAATCGTAAACAAGAAATCGCAACAGCAGCAGCAGCAGCAACAACAACAACAACAACAGCAACAACAACAAACTTCATCGCAAATACGATACATGCTACGTCGTCTGATTGGCATAACGTAACGACTATGCGCCGTTGACCTTCGACAAAGGCTGTTTGACATGAATTTAAATCACATAATCGAATACGAGTTAGCTCCAAATCAATGGCCCAATTGGCGCGCGTCTACTTTGTTAGTCAAATGCACAACCTTCAATCGTAATGCTTATAATATTAATTTTTGCAGAATTATAAACGAAATTCTGATAAGCGCACTGTATTAGATTTATTGCTGTTATTCTTGCTGTTGCTTTCGGCTGCTGCGGCTACGTGACGCAAATGACGCAGTTACGTATGCGATTTTAGACAGTATTCGTACAATTGATGTGTGCTTATGTGTTGATGAGAACTGCATTTTCCGCTTACCCTTTGTCCAAATTTTATATTTTGGAGCCAGCAATATGATACGTCGTACCATACTCATTATAAAGCGTTGCTGTTGCTGTTATTACGGAAATCTCAGCTGGCGGGTCGGCTCGCACACACACATACACACAACGCTCTCGTCTTCTTCTTCCCTCTACTGTACTGGGGCTGCTGGTACTGCTGCTGTTGTTCTTGTTGTTGCCAGTCTGTTCTGGACTATTATGACAAGCAAATATTGCTAGTCATTCGATTTGGTTTTGCACAATACTCTGAATCGCTTGATGATTTTCACTCTTAAAAGATCACAATTTTCTTTAGCGTTTTTTTCGTTCCTTGTGGCTCGCTGTACGACGCAATTGTTAATTTTTCGCTGCTGTCTGCTGGTACTTTTGTGTGTGGAAACTGTGAACACTTCTTTGGCGCTGTGTGCGTCTGCATATATGTGTGCGTGTGTGTGTGACTATGTGCGAGTGTATGTGTTTGTCGGTGTGCACGTGTGTGCTTGTGTGTGATTCGGTTTTTCTGATTTCTCTTCACACGTCGCTTCGTGCTCGTTCGCCAGAGTATATGCTTCTTCTTTATGTTGTTCGTATTTTGGTATTCACTAGCAGTTGTGTTTTTGAAACCCTTTTTGTTGCAGATCCATGACAGTTTTTATTATATCTTATATATAAACCGTCCGTATTTACTGTCCTGGCCGTAATGGAAATTACGCGGTGTAGCTGTTGCTCATACCAAATCGATTTTATATGATAGGCTCACAAAATACAACGATGTGAGACAGCCAGCTGTTGTTTGAACTACAGCTGTTTGGTATGGCTCTTCTTCTTATCTGTGCCGCGCACCGTGGTACATACAATCACACAAACCGATCAAAATGTTTATCTAAAATCATACACAAAAGAATTTGGACTGTTTTACGGCCAGAAATATAGAAAAAATTTTATATTTATGAATTTAAAAAGAACTTGAATTTCGTTTTATCAAAAATTTTTTATTTGACGTGTAATTCTAATTTTTTTTGCCAAACTGTTTTTAGTAGCCAGGTATAATTCGGCCCTTTTTGCTAGCCTTCTTTAGTTTCTTGTTCTTCTTGTCCTTGCTGCGCTTGTCCAGATTCTCCTGTCGTTTCTTCTGGCGCTTCTCTATATCGTGATCCACCTTCTCCTTGCGTTCTGTCCATTTCTTCTTTGCTGCGCGCTTCTCCAACTTCTTCTTTTTTATGGCCTTTTGGAGGAGCTTGGTGTCATCTTTCACCTTCTTGCCCTCAATCTTATCAAAAGCCTTCTTCCAGGCCATATTATTTTGCAACTCAGCTGCCTTATCTCCTTGACCTTGTTCCTGCAGATCCTTTATTTGTTTGCTAGTCTCTTTCAGGGTTTTCAGTATTTCCTTTGGATTTTTATGCGATTTCTTAGCCTTAGCACCTGGATTAGCTGCGAAATCAATTTTGGAATAAACTATTTTCGATTCCTCGTTGAAAATTGTTTTTTTCTGAACGGGCTCAATGTTTGCCTTGCTGTCTGCTGTTTCCTCATCTTCTTTCAATTCTGTTTTGATAATTCCCTTCTTGAGTTTATTTTGTTTTATGTTCTCGTTCTTCATTATTTTCGCAGACGATTGCAGCAGCTTCTGCACTCCCTTGTTCTGCTTTAGTTTCTTTGCCTCGCGCTTCTTCTTTTGCCGTTCTGTGGTCGGACGCTTTTTCTGGCGTAATTTGTTCTTTATGGATGCAATGCGTTCGTCTACATCCTCATCCTCTTGTTCTTCTTCGTTGCCATTGTCATCGTCAGACTTTGACAGCTTCAACTTGGTGCCTTTTGGCTTTGGTTTGCTGTCATCATCAGACAGAAGATAGTCCTCGTATGTTTCTTCCCCTAAAATGAGCTGTATTAATGTAATGCCTAATGGAGCTTTTATTGCTTTTTATTTACCTTCTTTTTTGGAATAAGGCACTTTGTGTATTGTCAATAGACGTAATACTTCTCGCTCAAACCGCTTTCTTATAGTGTAATCGTCTTGCGGTATGGTCTTTTCAACGCCAAATTCCTTTTCGTAGTATTCCTTAACATCATTCACGGCGTCTTCATCAGTCATATATTCCATAGCGAATTTTAGTAAAATTCAATGCCGTCAATAAGAAAATCTAGATTAGAGCTCACACGTGCAACCACGATTGAGAAACTACCTTTTAACAGTGACGTGCAACTGAAGTTCATTAGAGAAAACATAATATCGCAAGTGGCGATAGTTGGCAGATGAGTTGCGATAAATTAATTAATCGAACAACATTTTAGATTATTTTTAAAACAATTATAAAAATATCTTAAATATCGTGATTTATAGTAAATATACATATTTATTTTGTTATTTGTATTAGTATATCTATTCTGTGAAGCCAAATGTTCGGAGTCATTCGATAGTATTTCTAAGATATCGATAGTTCTCATCGGTTTGTAGCAACATCTTCTATCAGAGTGACAGCCATCGATAGTTGATCGATATTCACATACCTTGACTTTACATCATTTTTCAGTAATTCGTCGTCCGAGAATGACTAATTTTTGCCAGTGTTTAAAAATATTTGTAAATGCCGAGATAATTTAATACAGTAATATAAACCACAACAAAGTGCATTTTGTTTTTGTCAGACGTAAAACGGCGGTCAGAAGTGTGTGTGCAAAGCGGCAACAATATGAAGAAACAATTTGCAAAAATTAAAATTGCTGCTGAAAACTTAAGGTAAGTTCAAAGGCCAGGGGGCGCAGGCAGCCGCCATCCAGCGCCAGCGGCGGCAGCCGTGAAGACGCGACGAAATGCCAGACAGAAGCGCAAGCAGCCAGAGGCGGGCGCAGGTGTTGCCTCATAACAACAACAACAACACGAAACACAACAAAAACAAATCAATGCCAAAATAAAGCGCAGCGCTTACGTTTTTTTATATGCATATTTCTTACGTCGCTGATGACCTAACGGCATTCGTGTGTAATGGCATTTACATGTATATCGATGTTTCTGTGCCTGTATTTAATATCACCTTGTTTTGTTTTGCTTCGTTTCTTCACATAGATCCACAAAATCGGACTGCAAAGATTCTGAGCTAGAGACCATTGAGAAGCAAGTAGACCGCTATCGCGATACCATTGAGAAAATTGTGCGCAAATTACCTGCGCTCAGCAACAGCAGCGGCGGCAGTAGCAGCAGCAGCAGCAATGGCACCGTTACCATCGAAGAGCACGACAAGCGCATCAAGAAGAACACGCACTACAAGATCGCCCAAGCGCTGGATGAGTCGGCCAAGGAGTTGCCAAAGGATATGCCGTTGCACAAGGTTCTAGCGAATTGCGGTGAGTAGCTAAGTCCAACTGTCTGTGTGTGTGTGTGTGTGTGTGTGTGATCGTGTCTGTGTTGTGTATGCGTATGGGTGTTTTTATCGGCGTCTCGCTGGCTGTGATAAGGGCGCCGCCACCTAGAAAAATTCTAAATTGACAAAAAGCCTAAACACGAAACCGCATAAAAAGCGCAAGGTGTGCACAGTTATGTGTATGTGTATGTGTATATAGTATATAGGCGCATAAATTTCTATGCATATGCTTTGATGACTGTGTGTCACGGGCTTGCGTGCGCTCTGTGTGTTTGTGTTTGTGCGCTTGTATATGTGTGGCCTCGCCTTGTCTGCGCTTGGCCTTGTGGCATTTACATTTCTCAACAGCGACGTCGATTATTATACCCTATTCCCATTGATAATGCATACAAACCGGGTATATTGCGACTGCATGAATGTTTGAAATGAATGGTGGGCATATGTGTACATATCGGCTCTTCGTCTCTTCCTACATCTATATATTGATCGACAACTGCCCCATCTGTGATAAATACAACTATCGATTAGCAAAAAGTTATAGACAATAAATTACAGTTCATAACACAGATTATAATGACATCGCTCTTCACATTACTAAACACACGTATGCTTAGTACAGGGTATTCTCTAGTCTTCCTCTGGTGGATCTCTCTAAATCACTATTTACTTGCTGTTGTTGTCGCTGCTGCTTAGCGCGTTTTTTAATCATTATAATAATTTTATGATGATTTTTTTTTCGTAGCTTTCTTTTACACAGTCATTCGCTGGGTTAGCTGCTCTCTGTTGCGGTTTGCCGCTCTTATTTTTATTTGCTTATCTATTTATACAGTTTTTTGTTTTTTTGTTTTTTTTTTCTCTCTTTGTTTTGATTGTTAGTGTGTTTACGTATTTAGGCCCCCGCCTTTACCTCCAGACTTTTAATGCCCTGTTTTATGACCGGTTTTTTTTTTTCAATCAAACTCTCATTGTGCATTTCTTTCAATTCAAGACAAAAGGCCAGTAAAAGTGATCTGCAATAATTATGTTATGATTATGATAAGTTGAGCAAAGAAGTAAAAGTTGCGCCAAAAAGAAATAAAATATAAAGTCGCTCACAATCTTCCTACATATATAAATATTCAAAGTAACCCCCACACCTTTTTTTCGTTTGTTGCTATTTCTTCTCTCTTTCTCTCTCTCTCTCTCTTATTCTCTCTTCCCCCACCCACTTTTTTTATATTACTCATTATTGGCTCCACTTACGCTTTTAGCAAGTGAGACACACACACACACACACATACACATGCACGCACAGAGAGGTTCACATATACATTTATAAGCACAGCAGATGCGTGCAGCAATTGCAATTTAGTTGCGCGTTGCGTCAGCGTCGACTGCGGCAGCGGCAACAGCTGCGTCGGCAGCGACGCATCAGCATGCACAGCTTCATGTTTACCTTGGTTCAATGTTCATTTGATAAGCTCTGTCCACAGCATTATGACATAAAGCGAAACAAACTAAAGCCTTTGTTTGGTTTGTATAAAAAGTAGGTGAACTATGCATGCAAACGACTCTCCCGTTCTCTTAGCTGTCGCTCCGTCCGTACGTGTATTGTATGTTTTTATCAACTCTATATATTTGAATTAACACAAAGTTCACGTACACAAATGCTAAACAAGGAAGCAGATTGTATAAAATGTATTTCAGTTGGAGAGTATAGCTAACCAGTCACTTTTTCTTTTATTCCCTTTGGAGTTTCCACTTCAATATTAATGTTATATAACCATATTTGCATTTGAAGTGGGTCAAAAGAAGGCATTAACTATTTTTGCAAATTGTATATTTAAAATATTTTCAATCACATATTAAACTATAAGTTTATATTATGAATGTCGATCTATTTGAAATTTGTGTTGGTCTGTGGTTAAACAGAATATTTATATACATAGAGTATCATGTTCTATTCATATAAATTATAATAAATTTAAAATTATCTAATTGCCAAGTTTTCTTGATTGGATTTGCCCCACTGTGCCAAGTGTGCCCTTTTGCAATTTATTTCTTAGCCACGACACGCTTTATTTCCACCTTCTCGTCTCATCGCCTTCGCTTAGCCACGACGAGCATATCTTCAATTTTATACTTCACTTGTGTTGTCGCCATTCCCTCTGCTGCGGGCCCCCGTATAGTTCCGTGTATTGTAGGCTCCGCTGCCGGCGTCGCACTCAACACAATTATCACAATTTTGCTTACTCAGCTTCGTCAGAGCAGCTATAGTTACGCCCCCGCGCCCGCTCCCACAATGCACGGCCCACAACTTTGAACCGGCAGCTACAATAACAACATCAGCAACAACAACAGCTTTTGCTACCGTCCTTTCGGCTGCGATAAGGTCTTAAATAAGCATTGACTTCCTCACTTAGACACTCTGAAATACACACACACGCGCGCTTCCTTTACATCATCAAAACAAAGTTTTGTATTTATTTAAACTAAAAAAAAACTCTTTCGCAATTTGCAGCCGAGTTGGAGAAGACAATCGCCGAGTGCATCATCGAGAGCGAACTGGAAACGGAGACGAAAGTTGTGCGGCGTTTAAAAAACATCTTAGATAAAGAAATACAAGAGATCTCAACGCTAAAGCGTAATGTGTCGCGCACACTACAGGAATACACCTCACTGAAGCGCAGCCATGAGGTAAGATATCATGCCACGGCCCCAAACTAAACACAAGACAGTAGATAAATCATTGGATCTGTGCATAAAAGGTTGTACACTGTAAAAAATGAATGTTGATTTCAAATAACAATCAAAATTCCAATAATAAAATAATTCTAGAAGTGGTTTCTTAGCAAGAGGTTAGAAAGTCTTTGGATGATAGAAAATATATATGTATGTATATGTGAAAAAAAAATAAATATATATATAAAGTTGTAAAGAGACGATATCAACATTAATTTTATAGTGTAACTCTTACCAAATATCTTTCTTCATTACCTTAAAGTTAATCAGGCAAAGAAAAAGTGCATGGAAGGTATAATAAATATAAGCAGCTGTTCAAAAATGATTTGTGATAATAATGAAGCACTTATCCAAATTGTGGAATGCGTGTGTTGATTATGTTTAAAGTGAGCACGATTACAGAGCACGGCAGAGGAAAGCAGTCAAAGTGCGACAGTAACAAAGCAACAAACAATAATCATAACAATAGCAGCAATAACAATAAGTATTTATACAACTTCTCAATTGTGTGGGGCTCGGACGTTAATGCACAGTGGTCTAATGTCACACGAGGCCTCCAATAACAAAGGTGTCTCTCCTAGACACTGTAAAAAGAAACTGTGTATAGTGCTTGGTTTATGGGAATTGCGAAAATGGAACTAGGTTTAATATGCTTCAGAAATTTTCAGGGAATTGCGCAAACTTCTCAAGTGTTATGTAATGGGTAGCTCTATATTTATAAATTTGTTAATGAGTGATTTTCCATAAATGAAATATAATAGAATTCTATTTACAATTACTTGATTGGGTTAAGTTAAATTAGATCTTAATATATCTCAATGCTTTCTTTGATAATTTAGTTTATCAAATCTAGACCTCCCCTTTTTTAGAAGATCTGCTCATAGTTCTCAATTAGGTTTCCAATTTGTTAATTTGGCTATTTCCTCTCTTCTCTAGCCGATAAAGATCTCTCACATATTTTGCTCACTTTTTCGATTGACTTTTAAACACTGTGCTGTGTGCATAGCCAGCCACGACCGGATGACAAGCGCCGGCCAAGAAAGCAATCAATTCTTTATTTTCTCTCTCTCTCTCTCTTTCTCTTTATAATGTCAGTTTATTTCATTCTTTATCATCTCACAATAGAATTGTTGGCATTGTTGTTGTTGTCGTTGTTGTTATTCGATTTTATACGTCGCTTGGCGTCGCTTGTCTTTATGATATGGTCACAGGATTGTTTGACTGTTTAACGGTTCTTGTTCCAATTTCTCTAGCAACTGGCAAGTACAGTAAAAGCCCTGTTAACGAACAGCTGCTGCAATACAATTTTTGACATGGAATTTTTGACAGGACATGAAAAATGTGTAACGAAACAACTGAAAAGCCATATAAATTGCTAAGCGAAAAATATGAATTTTTTTATTTTCTAGCAATAATATTAATTTTTGAGTTGTAGAATTTGCAGACAGGTTTCACTGTAGCCCTTTGAGTCTGCTTTTGCCCGTTAATGTTTGACGATTACTTGACAAAATTTGTGACGACGTAGTCAATACTTTTTCACTTCTTGTTTTTATTTTGATGATATTTCTTTTGGCATTGCTTTCCGCCTTACAAGCCAAGACAACACGACGACACGCTTTCTGCCTTATATGGAGAGTCGGGCAAATCAGTCGCAATATAATTGTTGTTGTTGTTGGGGGTGCTGTTTAAGGTGTCGGAAGACGTTCATTGACTTGGCCGGACAGCCAAGTGACATCATAATTGAAAATTGAGCCAATGAGCGAATGGGCGAATGAGCGCAGCAGTCGCAGCTGTCAGACTATTAATTGCCCATTCGTATCATATTTTAGTAGCATTTCTTAGACACCCTACATACAGGCGTGTGCGTATATGCCCCATAATCTTATCGAAGCATTCGAGCTGGCTCAATAAACCGTAATGCGGGCAACCTCTAGCTTTTCATATTGGGAGCGCTCTAATTGAGCTATATATGCGATATATGTCCGACACAGTTGCATACATCATTTTCGGTGTACCTTGCAAGTGCTAACTGTGGAGATGTTTGTAACTGTCCCGCATACCCAGTTTCGACTCAAATGTAGGTCATTAGAGGTTATATTTGTATATTATATATATTATATATATATAATATATATTGTGAGTCACACGCTGACTGGCATTGGAATATGTTGTTTGGGGTTTAGTTTATAATTAGATGGTAGATGCCATTGTTTGCTCATTCCCTGTTGCAGATTGATTGACAGCAGCATAGTGGAAGAGGGAGATGCAGATAGAGCTACTGTTGAGTAAAAGAGAGAGCGGGGAGAGAGAGAGCTGGTAATTTGTCACGATTTTGCTTATTTTTAGCGAACTTACGACGTTCCCCTTATTGGCGAAACGTAGAGAGAGCAAAGTGTACGACGCGATAAGGAATATTATAAAGGCAGCATTGTTTGCCTGATTAAATACTCTGTACGAGTTCACATAAAATGTCTATAAGTGAAATACTAAGACGTATTTATGTGTAGAATGGAATGATCTCTTCGCTTTATGTAGATATATAAATGATTCAAATTTATAGCTTAGGAAACTGTAATAATTAAAGTATAATTTATTTTTTATTTTATTTTTATTTTTTTATTTCTCATAATTACTCGAAATTATTTCTATTTATTTCTAAACTGTACTGCAGGAAACCCTTAAAATATTTATATAGAACACCCTTCACGCAAACCTGTACGAAATATTGTTTACGATTTTCTTATCAATTGCCGTAGACTTAAATCCACTCGCTAATGCACAAGCTGTGAGTCAACGCCTGCGGCAGTGTTTGGTGTGTCAATTAGCCGCAAATATCGGTCAGACCTATTAAATGTACGATATTTACCTTGTAAATGTTTCCATTTGCGCGTCCAACAAAGGCATTGATTGGAACAGCTGGCCAAAGGGTCTATTTATAGGCTACTCTTAGTGGGGCACTAGTTGAGAGTGCAGCAAACAAAGCAACAACAACACCAACAACAACAACAATAACAATCACAAACACTTGTCGCGCAACAGATGCCAGTTGTAGGTGGGTAAAGATTACAGTAGGGGCACTCAGTGTAGAGAAGCGTGTGAAAATGAAACCCAGTGCAAACAAAAGAAAGACAAGTGAGAGATTTCTTATCGGTGGAATGTTTGACTAAACTGATGAACGCCTCATTTTTCACTTTCAGGCTGCCATACGACTGGATGAGCCCGCGGCCAAGGTGAACCACATCAAGAGCCAGCAGGAGGAGTGTGAAGTGAAGCTCGAAAAGGAGCGCGATGCATGGGCCGCACAAATGCTGGAGCTAATTGCCAAAGAGGACGATATTGTCAACTGCATTCGGGAATATGTGCTCAACCAAAGAAACTATCATGAGCGTGCGCTGCAGCATGTGAATGCATCGCTGGCGCGCATTCAGGACACCATACAGGGCACAGAGAAGTCGCGGTTTGGCACCTCGCTCAAGGAACACTTGCAGTCGACGCATCGCGATATCTCCTACATTGTGGAGCTGTGCTGTTGCTGCCTGCTAGAGCATGGCCTCGAGGAGGAGGGTCTGTTGCGCGTGGGCTGTGCCAGCACCAAGCTGCGGCGCATGAAGCATGCGCTGGAGGCGCAGCACGTGAAGACGCCCCTGCCGCTGGAGTATCAGGATCCACATGTCATCGGCTCCATACTGAAACTATATCTACGCGAACTGCCTGAACCGCTGCTCACTTACGGGCTATACAAGGACTTTATACGCATTGCGGAGCGGCACACCGAGGCGGAGCGCAAGACGGAGATTAAGGCTATTCTGAGCAAGCTGCCCAAGGAGAACTACGCCAATCTGCGCTACCTCACACGCTTTCTGGCCCTGATGCAACAGCGGGCCGTGCACAACAAGATGAGTTCCCAGAACTTGGCCATTGTGATGTCGCCGAACATGCTCTGGCCGCGTGTCGACAAGAGCAGCAACGCAGCAGCCGACTATATTGGCCAGGTGAACAGCTCCTCGGCCGCTAACATCATTGTCGAGCTGCTGATCAGTCAGTGGGATTACTTCTTCGAAGGCGATGTCGAGTTCTATGTGACGCTGCAGCGTCAGAAGCTCTTTGTGGAAGGCAAGAGCAAATCGAATTCCTCTAATGAGCATTTGGATAAGCATGAGGGTGGTGAGTATTAGGGAGTGGTATATTTTGGAGCAGATGCTTAACTGTCTTTCGTGTCATCCTAGAAGTCATGGAGAGTCCGCGCTATGGCACACTGCGCCGGCAGAAGCCGAATGCTCCCTCGCCTCCAACTAAAACGGAGGCAACCAGCAATGGTGTTGGCTCCAATCATCGGCCGCATGCCAAGGAGCTCTTCCCGCAACAGGATGACAAGCCGGAGAAGCAGGAGAAGCAAGAGAAACCTGCAAAGCCTCCGCTCCCCAATCTGCCGTCATTCCAGCAGCCTGCTACAGCTAACCAGCCATCGCATACGCAGCTGGAGGCGTTGCCGCCGCCGCCAGTGACGCCCGCCAAGCCGGTTCCAATGACGCGCACACAGTTCTTTGGTCTGGACAATCTGCCCTCGCCCACAGCTGATCGGAGGAGCATCGATAGTATTGGTAGCTTTCGCTTGAAGCCCGATGTGCCCCAAAAGCCGCAGTTGCCCAAGCGGCCCGTGGCGTTGGCTGTGGGGAGTGGCGGAGGCGGTAGTGGTGGCACCAAATACGAAAGTAAGAGCGACGACGAGGCCATAACGCCCACGCAAGCGATAATTGACAATGGCAATGTGCGCTTCACTACGGAGAAGTTCATAGAGAAGTTACGACAAGACAATTGTGATACAAATGGCACGCGGGAGGAGGCAACAACGGGAACAGCGGGAACGACAGCCAACAGCACAGCAACAACAACAATGACTAGTGCACCCGGCACAGAACACAATCACAATCACGAGCATCAGCAGTCAACGGGGGAGAAGGAGCAGCAGAACATACCTACCACGCCCATATCGCCCAATTCATTACACACGCCCAAAAGGCCCACGGTGCCAGCGCCGCCGCCGCCAACAATACGCAAGCAGTCGGAATAGTGTAGTCAATAGCGAATCCTTAGTTAACCGGTGGCGCTTTCTATATGTTAACCGTAAGACTTGAACGCACAGTAATTTAGTTAAAACAACAACAACAACAACAACAAATCAAACAAAGCCTTTCAAAGAGTTGCATTAAATTATATATCTATATATACATATTTATATATAACTGAGTGAAAGCAACTTAATATTCTGTATTCAGCATTTGTATTCTTTGCAATTTAAACGATATGTGTTTTACTTTAGCCATATGTGAAAAGATATACATATATATAAACATTATATTATACACATGTATTAGTTTGTAGTAGGCATTCATGAATTAACTCAATTTTTGTCGAAATTTACGCAATTTTTTAATTATTATTGTTATCCTTATTTAAAAGGTTGTGATACACAGAAAAAGAAGAGAAGAAGAAAAAATAACACGAAGGTTTCAGTTTCCTTAATTTTGCTTTGCTCTGTTCCCCACTTTCTGAAAGACAACTTCAAGTGTGATTTGAAATTTGAAAAATTTGTTGCCTTCATTTTTAAATTTGTTACGCTTTGTACTAACCGAAATTGAACTGTTTCGTCTTCGAAATGCTTCGAAAAGAAGAGTTTCGAAGATGATAAAGCAACGCTCGAGCGTTTTTCTATGTACATAGTATATATAAATATATTTTATTGAAAGTCTTATCAGTTTTAATTTGATGTACTCCGTATTTCTGCTTTATTAATTTGTAATGCAACTATTAATATTATTTTTTATCTATATTAAACCGATGTATGAATATTTGTTGTGTATATAAAATATACATTAAAAGTCATTTATGATTTCATAAACTGTTTAGTTATTTTCTTTCGTATACTTATAATTTAATTATAAGTTCTAATCATGAATATAAATATATAGTTAAGTGTTTATTCAGGGCACAAAAGAAAATGTGAATGATGTGTGTATGAAGAAAATAAGAAATTAAGCTAGACGTTTGCTTGGCTAAATATCGCTTTATATGGTAAGCAAAACAGAGATGTATGGCGCTAAACGGATCGTGTTTATATAGACTGTTACACTGAGTTTTTGGCGCGAGTCTGTTATGAACTAAAAAGCAATATACCTATTCTAACAATTAGTTAACTTTATTACAACACTTTCAAAACTCTCTTGAACTATTTTTCCAAATCTTTTCTACTTTTTTATATACTTATTCCTTTGTAAGCTGAACTTGTTAAGAACCAGGCACAACTAACCATAAGTTCTATCTTTAACTATTTTTCAAAACATTTCCATTTCTAAAATAACTTAACAAGATGTCGGATAAATCGTAATATTTGTGCCATAATTGAATTGAATACCTGATTGAACATCTAAGAAAAATATAAAATTGCCTAAAGCAAAGAATTTGCACCTAACATCATCTATCATATCTACACTATATATTTTCACACTCAAGAAGAAAAGATTATATTATATAAACAATTTAACTGAAGGATAGAAAGAGAATAAGAATTATAAAATTTATATAGATGTCAGACCAAGCTAAGAGAAGATTGAATCAAAAGTTGAAAGCACATCGTACACATATACATGCATATATATTATATAGTATTTATAGCTGAAGAGTTCAGATAATGTTGAAAAATTTGGAAATATATATTCTGCTACAATTGAAATAAAAAAACGCTCTAAACATTTGCGACACAAGCGATTGTTGTATTCTTTAGCAAAAGATTAGATCAATAAGTATAATATAATCTATATAGTATATAAGAATAATGTATAGTATGTAAAACTAACTTATGGGACTGTCTGCGGCGCTGCAAATATCAGGCAAGCCATGGGCGCCTGTGATGTAGAGAAAATATGACAGCTTTTGGGATTGTCCAATGTTTGATGTAATGGAACCTTTTACAACAGTTGGAGCTGTCTGCTTCGCTGGTTGTTCCTTTGTTTCCAGCTCACGCACATAGTCCATAAAATTATCCACATTTAGAGGCGTCTCCTCGACGGCCTTTGCCTCGCCGCCAGATTGAAGTTTACGTTGAAATTCGCTACGATAATAATCATTAATCATGGACATCATGCTCTTGGAATACCTATTAAGCAGATGATATGTTAAACATGGAAGTTATATATGTATGTAGGAGCTCTACCAATAGATAATGCCTATCAGCAAAATGCCCTGCATAAAGGGGCCCACCATCTTCTCCGTCAAGTGCGCTAACTCAAGTATATCTCTAGGTCTATTGTTTCTGTTGCTGCTCCCGAAAACTTTCCCACCATTGATTTAGCATGAAGAACTGTTCCTTGATATTCGGCCAGGCCATGGTCACAATGAGCATCACCGTATTGGCAAAAACAAACAATTTCATCATCTCAAATGCTGGCAAGGACGAGAGAAAAGGATTGGAAGGCATACTTTCATATATAGTGCGTTCTTACAGACCCTCCGGCGTGCGCAAATAGTCCCCGAAGCCGGAGTTCAGATCCTTGTCCTGTTCATTCTTTTGCTCAGGCAGCTGCTGTTCCTTGCCCTGCTTGCCCCTACCCTCGGCCTTATCCTTGCTGTGGGCGTGTCCCTTGCCGTGTCCGCTGTGCTTGTGCCTGCTGTAGCCCGTAGATGTGTTGGCAAAGGCCGATTTCTTCGATTTCATTGCATCCAATTGGAGCAGAAATGACAGCTGCTTCTGCTCCTGCTCCTGCTCCTGCTCCAACTCCTATTGCTGCTCCTGCTTGCGATCCAGCGCCGAGCACGTCCTAACGCTGCCAAAGCTGCTCCAACAATGACATATCGCCACAATTGGCGACCCATTGCCGAGACTCTGGGCAATTTTATGGTTTCGTTTTTATTGATTTGCATCGCTTACTGCTGCTCGCGTGGCACCAGGCGGCGCTGGGGGCGAGCAGGCGCATTCGCGAGCTCGTACAAACAGTCAGTAGAGCAATGCGCTTAAAATATCTATGCCTCTTATATTTGTCAGCCCGAATTGAATAGCGCACGGAGGGCGCCTAATTGATTGCCCGAGTGTGTTAACAAAGCTCTAAATAGATCTGTGTTTATACAGCTCTACTTGGATACTCGGACATAAATTATGTAATAGGGTAATGCAGGAGAAATCATTTTTTTATGCTATAATTATTTTTATTAGAATTTAAATCTTATTGAATTCGTAATATTTTTAACTTTAATTTGATAGATAAACATGTTAAAATATTATTGAAAATAGAGCATTTATTTAACTTTTTTTTTGTATTTATTGTTCTTTTTTTTTTTTAGACAGTGCAATAAAGTTTTCCATTAAAAAATGGAGTTTAGGTATTCTTAAAACTTTTATTATAATTTTTTTTTATTTTCTAAAGTTTTTTTTTGTGAATTTTTATATAAAGTATTATTTCTATATATTTATAATAATATAATATATTTATATATTTTCTATTCTGAATATTATGAATTTCTTTCCATGTTAAAGAATTAAACCAATTAAATACCAAGTTATTCATTCTAATTTTTTTTTTTACATAATAAATGAAATAAT
Source organism: Drosophila meridiana (assembly GCA_035045185.1). Lineage (NCBI taxonomy): Eukaryota > Metazoa > Arthropoda > Insecta > Diptera > Drosophilidae > Drosophila > Drosophila meridiana. Next base: position 18,669,345 of record JAWNPF010000055.1, on the reverse strand, counting down.
AAATTCATATATTTTTATTTTATCTCTTATTTTATCGAAAATATATAATATATGTCTCAAATCATTTTTCTAAATTAATAAACTAATTTGTAGATCTCATATTTGATATCTTGGAATAATTGAGCTACTTATGCATATAATGCGTCATTCAAATACTTAGCACATATAAATTAAGACAACAACTACTTACATTACAGCTAAATATAGTAATTAGCTACGACTTATGAAACATTTCCAATTATCACATATTACAAGTGCGTGTTGTAGCAGTCAGCTTCCTTCTGCTGCAGCTGTTGCTCCTTTAGCACTCTTTGCCTATGCTCGATTGCTTGGGGCGTACGCAGGCAGCAGGTGCACAGTCCGCCTAGTATGACCAGCACGCAGAAGGCGGACAGCGAGAGGGCGATGTTGAGTTGTTTGAGGAGCGTGAGAAACGAGGCGGAGAGCAGCCAGACACGGGCCCAGGTGAGCACAGAGAAGGCGAATGGAGCGCGCTTTCTCGCTGGAAGAGACTCGCCCATGCAGGCCATGAGCATGGCCTGGGCGCAGGAGACGCCCGCCTTGGGCAGCACGGTCAAGCACATCCACAGCATGGTCTCGTAGAGGTCTGGTACTGAAAGTACAAGAGCGTAAATCATTCGTGGACTGGCCAAGCATGCATTAGACACCTACGCTCCACGTCGTCCAGCAGCCAGCAGAGGCAGCCAACACAGCCGCCCACAATGCAGAAGCCGCCCGCCCACTGCCACTTGTGGGCGTCGTGGCTGTGGCACAAGTGGACGGCCAGCAGGCAGCCCAGGATCTCCGCCAGGCCAATGAAGATGGTGTTGGGCGTCAGATAGTCGCGGCCAAAGGTGCGCACGTTCAGCAGCAGACCCATGTGGCTGATGAGGAAGGTGGCCAGGGCCATGTGGGTGGCCAGCATGTGCAGCTTGGCGCGCGGATGGCCTTGCCACAGCTCCAGCCAGCGGGCGGCCGGTGGCTGCGAGCGCAGCCTCTCACCCAGCAGCTCCAGCTGCAGCCAGAGATCATCCGGCAGCCTGGAGCAGCGCTCATTAATGCGCGCCGCCTGCCGCAACAGCTGCTGCACATGTTCCACAGCCGCCGTCGGCTCTGCTCGCTGCAGCAGCCAGCGCGGCGACTCCGGCAGCCAGGGTAGCAGCAGCACAATGACCGCGGGCAGCGAGGTGATGCCCACGTAAACCTGCCGCCAGCTCTGGGCGAATGCAGCAATGGCGGGCAGCAGTATGACGCCAAGGGACCAGGCGGCGTCATAGAGCAGCAGCACGCCCTGCCGGCACTTGCCCGCCGTAATGTCGCAAACTGGAGAGGGTAAAGGAAGAGAGATGGATATTTGAGACTGCGGAAGGTATCAAATGATTGCTTGAGGATTAGCCCGTACGCACATATGACTTGTCCGGCTGTCATCATGAAGCAGCAGCAGACGCCGGACAGGCAGCGGAAGGAGCAGTGCAAGCTGAAGTCATTGACCAATCCCGTGGCCGCGCCGCAGCAGAGCAGGCCCCAGATGCCGGCGATGTACACGCGGCGCGGACTGAGCACCCGCATCAGCCGAGTGGACACTACGCCGCCGACGAACATGCCGAAGAGGTGCCAGTACTGGGACCAGGCCACGAAGATGTCGCACAGGCAGACCAGGTCGAACTCCATGATCAGCGAACGAAAGGCGTGGGCGTAGTTGAATTGCAGGCACTGTCGCATCGCATAGTTGGCCTCGCCATAGGCGACCAGCACGTAGCACTGATCCTCCGAGACGCTCGTGTTCTCTGCCCCGCCATAGGCGCTCGTATCGCACCAGTACTCCTCATTCGGATACAGCTCGGGAGCTGTGAATATGATGAGGGCCATAAACCAGGCGGCGGGCAGCTTGCACAGAAAGATGATGAGCACGGAGCGCAGCTGCCAGATGCCAAAGTCGCCCAGCACATGGGAGATGATGTCGTCAGCTGCAGTCTCTGCCATCTCTTGCTCCTGCACCAGTTCCTCCTGCTGCTGTTGCTCCGCATCCTGCTGACTGCTGTATATGTAGCTAAGGCGAGCATGCGCCTCTGGTGTAGGCGTGGGACGACGCTTCTTCCACTTGGCCTCAGCGGAACTGTAGCTTTCGTGCATTCTCGCATATGCTGAATCGAGTAACCACGTCTTGCGGCCTTCGAACCTCCAGCATAACTGCGACTGCGCTTAAGCTTGGCGCCGCCATCAGCAGATTTCGACAATTGCGGAGCAGGGCCCACAGCTGGTGCTAGTCGACGATATCGTCGCTAATCAAATTGTCACTCAAATTGATTTCAGATGTCCGACGACTGCAAATATTGAAGTCGGCCTAAACGATTATGTCAATAAGGGATTTTATTTATTTTTTCTTTTCTTTTCTGATCAAGTTTTCCATTATGGCTAATATGTATACAGAGACTTTTGAGCCGTACTGTTGACGGATTAATGAAAAGATGGCATTCATGTGGCGTCCTTTGGCTGTAGTAATTGCAAAGTAAAAGGTGCCAGAAGAAGGCGTGGCAGGTCCCGTGATGTCTATAACTCTTGATGCTAGCAGATGAAATGAAGTCTATAGCTAGTGAGGGTGATATGCAGCCGAGTTGATATATGTAGATCTGTGGGTCCCTCTGCATGAAGGCTTTGATCTAGAGACTTAAAAGATCTAGAGATTTATAATTATGGCGCAGTGTACATACATATAAGCATATTTCTTGACTAGTGAAGTTTTATTTCCTTACATTTAAATACTAAGGCTAAACAAATTCGTTAATATGAATATAACATTTACAATATAAGTTTATATATTTAGAATAAAAATATAAAAGAAAATATTTATAGAAATTTATATTTATTTTTTATATTTATTTAATATAATAATATTTTATATTTCGGATTTTAAAATGCATTTAACCAGAATTTAACTATGCCTTCTGCAACGCTAATATAGATAAGCCTTAAAATTAGTTGTAAAATTTTCTTTCTTTAGTTATAGCCAAGCGTCGTTTAGCTAAGACACCAACCCACTATTTTTATGCAGCGCCATCTAGTGGCTTTGCTAGCCAGTTTATTCAATTGGAGCGCAGCAACAATTTTAAATGTGACTTTAAATTGTGAAAATGAAAAGAAAAGAATATTAATTGAAAGAATTTATGATTTAAATTAAAAAAAAAAAATAAAAAATAATAATAAATAAAAATAAAAAAAAAAAAACAAAACAAATTGAAAGTAAATTTCTGATTTAATGAACAGATATGATAAGTCAATACATATTAAATTTAAATAAACAGTTGTAAGGCAAACAAAACTTCAATGGAGAATAGACAACTTTATAGTCTTAATATATATGTCTTTAAATATATATCATTAAATAAATATTCTAGTAAGCTAGAACAATGCTCTGGGTCAGTTTAAAGAAGCGACCACGACGTGACGTTCGAGAGCATTCAAAACAAAACTTATGTAAGCTCCGGCAGAAAGTGTTACGTGAGTGTTGTTTACGTCGCACAGCCGAAGCCAAGTGAAGTCTAAGCTTGAGTTAGGAGTTTGCGAAAAACGTGTTTTGATAGCACAGCCAGTTGGTGGCAGCTTTTTACTTTCATTGCAGCAGCAGCAATTAGCAGCCGGAGAGAGCACAGCGAACAGTTGCAGTTGCATTCGCGCCAGCACAGTGGCCACAACGAGATGGAAGTCCAGTTGGATATATACAAAGATGCCGTCGTCTTCATAACGGGCAAGTCTTGACTCTGGAATCGCTTACTAACCCACTCATTTGCCTAATGCACCTCCACTCCATAGGCGCCACTGGGTTCGTGGGCAAAGCTCTGCTGGAGAAGCTGCTCTGGAGTTTTCCCCAGATCAAACGCATCTATATGCTCATCCGCGCCAAGGCTGGCGTCTCGCCCGAGCAGCGTTTCCAGAACTTCCTGCAGAATGACATTTTCCAGCGCTTGCGCAGCTCGTTTCCAGAGCGTCTCAAGAAAATCGCATATTTTGCGGGCAACATCGAGGATGATTATTTTGGTAAGACGCAAGTGAAAATATTGAAGAAAAAACGGACTTGAAAGCTTTTCTATTTCTCTTTAATCTCAACAGGTTTGAATGAGCGCGATAGAGGCGAGCTTTGCGCAGAGGTTAATATTATATTTCACAGCGCCGCGACAGTAAGTTCCAGTTGGATATAGTCTCTTCATATAGTATGTCTATAGATAGTCATTGCTTACAGGTGCGCTTTAATGAGTGCCTCAGTGTGGCAGCTCGTGCCAATTCGCTGGCCACCTACAACTTGCTGGAGATGTGCACGCAGATGAGCCGACTGCAGGTAGGTGATAGACTGGACTTAAGATTAAAGGTGGATGATGATGATGCTAGAAATCATTTAGTATACGTGAGAATAGATTGATATGGAATAAAGCTGACAGCTTTAAACTAAAAGCTTTTTCACTTCAATGTGATTTTCCCAATTTGAAGTTTCTTTGTTATAGTATTTGATTGTAGTTTAATGGGTCTTTGAGGCTTTTAGCCTTACCGTGCGTTTAATCTGAACGATTTGTTTATTTATTTTTTGATTGATATGAAAATGAACATTTAATATAATAAAAATATATATAATATTTTCTATTTCAAATCAGATTTCAGACTTTATTGTCTTTTCTATTAATTTTGTATTATTCAGTTTCGAAAATGTATGACATTGAAAACAATTTTAATGAAAGAAACTCCCTTAATAATAATCTGAACAATTGTTATTCATAGCATTTTTCTAGTATAACCCTTAAAATAATTATAGATATTTGATTCCAATAAATTCATTCAGTTAAAGTCAGAGAAAGACTTTTGATCAGTATATATATATATATATATATATTCAATATTAGTATATATCTCTATATATAGTATATCTTATATACCTGACAGTCATTATATACTCCCCTCTTCAGCGCTTCCTGTACGTCTCCACTGCCTACTGCAATCCGGGTCGCAAATACGTAGACGAGTGCGTTTATGCCACGCTGCCGCCCGTGGATTGGCGGCAGTTCCTCAGCGCCATCAAGAAGATACCCGAGGAGTATCTGAATCGACTGGCCGACTACATCAAGGGCCCGCACGTGAACACGTACACGTTCACCAAGTCCATAGCTGAGCAGATTGTGAACTCGTACCGGCACCTCATACCCATTGTCATAGTGCGGCCCTCGATCGTGACGGCCGCCTATCGGGAGCCGTATCCGGGCTGGATCGACAACATTCAGGCGATCAGCGGCATTATGATGGAGATCGGCAAGGGGGGCATTAGCAGCATATTGGGGGACAAGGATCTGATTTGCGATATTATTCCCGTGGACTTTGTGGTGAATGCAATGATCATGATGGTGCACAAGGCGGAGCTGGGCAGGTGAATAGATCAAAAAATAACTCTAGAGATCTGTGAAGAGTAATTTGGGTGTTTCTCTTGCAGCATCAGCATTTGCAACGCCACCTCAGGCGCCACGAATCCCATCACCTGGCAGCGGCTGGGCGAGCTGACCATGAAGTGGTCACGCATCTATCCCACTAAGCGCATGATGATGTTTCCCAACTTCAAGTACAGGCGCGGCGCCTTGAGGCACGAGCTGGCCGTGTGGATGCTGCACTTTGTGCCCGCCTTACTGATGGATCTGCGCACCCTAGTGCTGGGCTCGAAGCGGCGCTTCGTGACGCCCATTGCCAAAAAGTTTAGGCAGGCCTGTCTGGCGGGTAGTTGAGAGTTACGAATATATTTAGGATCATTATTTGATATGAATCCTCTCGCTTGCAGGCAGCTTCTTCTCGCTGAATGAGTGGATATTCAAGAACCGCAGTCGGTTCTACTTCAAGCAGCTGATTGACAATGGCACTTTCGCCGGGCTCTACTGGAACCTGGATGAACTGGACTACGACGACTACGTCAGACGTCACATGATCGGCATCAATAAATATTTACATCGCGAGAAGTTTACAGTCGATGCCAACAAAATGCAGGTGACCAGGTAAGTTTTATAAACAATGAGAAATAATAAAATGAATTAAAATAAAAAAATTATATAAAAAATTACATTATGTAAAAAATCAATAAATTAAAATTTAAATTTAAATTAAAAAGAAAATAAATACAAAAAAAAGATTAAATAAAAAATAACAAATAAGCAGAAATATAAAAAAAAGTTAAACAATAACAATATTGAATATATAATAAAAATAATTATACAATAAAATATAAAATAATATAAAACAAGTAAGAGTGCTCTAATCGACACTACCCTGAGCCCTGATCCCTGTGAAGCGAATGGGGCGTGGCATCCAAAATCTATAGATTACATAATCTCCGTCTGGATATTTCCGCATTACAAGAAACTTCGCTTTGTAAATAGCCTTTTATGTTTTCTAGTTAATGTATACAAATTATATACCTAACTATAAATTACTAAAAACACAGCTATATTTAAACAACTCAGAGTTAGAAGGGAATTCGAAGTGCTAGTCGGACTTGCCTGACTAAAAAATAGCCTTGACGCAAAAAACAGACTGCTAAAGTCCTTGATATTTGCACATATGAAGAATTACTTTACATTTGCTAAATGATCGTTGTCTTAATGATCGTTCCAATAATTAATAATATTTAAATTTAAAATATATTATATTTACATTAAATAAACATTAAAAGTATAACTTTTACATTTTCGCTTAACATACTTAACAATTTTAATACTCGCCAACAGACAGAAGAAGAGGAGAAGCACCGCGCTGCACTGTACGACTGACCACCAAGAAATAAAGAATGCGACTGAAGCTGCGCTGCAGCAGGCTTGCCTTTATATAGGGCAGCGAGAGCTCCACTCAAGTCAAGCTCAACTCTTGAGCCTCTTTCTGAGTTAGTCTTCACACTGGATCAATAGGCGACCAATCAGAAGATGAGGTATACGACTGAGGCTGCGCTGCAGCAGGCTTGCCTTTATATAGGTCTTCACACTCGATCATTAGGCGACCAATCAGTGCACATTTTGCTGCTGCTGCTGCATAGAGCAGCTCCTCTGATCTTCAGCTGCTTTTATATAGGGCAGCGAGCTCAACTGTTAAGACTCTCGCTGAGTTAGTGTAAGCTAAACTCTCTATCAGTTAGCGACCAATCAGAGTATTTTCTGCTTCCTCAGCTGCATACATATGCAAACTAACATCTCCTTTTCAGAACTTTAACTCTTTCTAAGCTGTTCTTCTTTTTGGTCTATTTAGTAAAAAGAGCCGGAATCAAAAATGTAACACAAATTGAAATTGCAGAAAATTGCATATGAATCTATATGCAAAATTTGAGTTGTCTAGCTCTAAAGGTGTAGGAGATATAATTTGAAACCCTGATTTCCCATTTTCAATGGACTCAGGGTATAATTATATAAAAGAAAAATAAAAATAAAACAAATAATATATAATACAACAAAAATAAAACTTAATAAAGAAAAAATTAAAAATAATCACATAAATTAAGAAAAAGTATGACTCAAATCTTTTCCTCTTTTCCTTGATTACCTGCAGAATCTACTGGTTCTGGATATTCGCTCACCTGTGCTTCTATATGTTGCTGGTGTACGTGTTGCTGTAATCAATCAACAATAAAGTCTTCGCTTTGAACTAATCACAGAGAATTGAGTTTTATTAGCTTAGTTAATTAATTAATTAAGAGAGGGAAAAAGGGGAAGTTGAAGCTGCTCTTGGGCAGAGCTTTAGAGGCGCGTATTGTGCACATCCGACTCGATGGTCCAGACGGGCGCATTCAGGGGCGACTGCTCCTTCTTGTCCAGCTGCTCCTGCTGCTCCAGCTGCGGCACCACTGGCGCCGTGCTGGTGCGCGGCGTCAGCAGCAGGCAGGTGCAGATGCCGCCCAGAATGCTGAAGACGCTGTAGGAGGTCAGCGAGAGGGCCGTGTCGATGCGCTTAAGCACGTTGAAGAAGGGCGCGGAGAGCAGCCAGACGCGTGCCCAGGTGATCACCGAGAAGACGAAGAGCTGCTTCTTGTTGGCCGGCACCAGCTCGTTCATGCAGGCCAGGAGCATGGACTGGGCGCAGGACACGGCTGCCTTGGGTATCGTCGCTATGATCATCCATAGCGAGACCTTCAGCTCAGCATCCACTGCGGGAAAGAATGAGAGATTATTTACGGTTTGGTTTTCGGTCAAGGAAGCACTCACTGGAGTCGGCGCCCGTGAACAGCCAGCCCATGCAGCCCAGCATGCCAGCGAGTATATTGAAGGTGCCTGCGCACTGCCACTTCCACTTGTTGTGCTTCAGCGTGAAGTGCAGCGCCAAGAAGCAGCCAATGATCTCCGAGAAACCTGAGAGAGAAACTCCAATAATTACCCTGCTCTGCAGTCAGAGATCCCTCAATGCCTCACCCATGGCTATGGTGTTGGGCACCAGGTAGTCCCGGCCAAAGGACCTTATGTTCAGCAGCATGCCCATGAAATTGATCACGAAGAAGGCCAGCGCCAGGTGCGCTGCGACCATGTGCGTCTTGGCCCGCTTGCCCTGCCAGAGCTGAGTCCAAGGCGCGGGCGCCGGCGCTGTCTTCAGGTTCTCGCTCAGCTGCTCCAGCTGCTGCCGGAAATTGGGGGGTATTTTGAAGCAGCGATCGTTGATCTCCGCGCCCTCGCGCACTATCTGCTCCACATTGGTGATCGAGTGGTGATCCACTGCGTGGCGCAGCAGCCAGCGTGGTGAGTCGGGCGTCCAGTACAGCAGTACGATCAGCATGACGGTGGGAAACGTGATGCCCACGTAGATCAAGGACCAGCTGTTGAAGAAGGACGACAGCGTGGGCAGCAGGATGACGCCAATGGACCAGAACGTGTCGTAGAGTATGATGGCGCCAATGCGATGCATGCCAGCCGTAATGTCCGTAACTACAGGGAGATGATATAAAGGGTATTAAAATTATACTTTTAACAGGAAATTAAATATCCCCAATCAATTGATGGGGATGTGTGCTTAAGCCTGTTGAATGCAGAATAAATCTCATTTAGTAACGGAAACAGAGATTTTGATTTTAGTAGAAGGGAAATTTGTTCTCCTATATGCAAGATAACAAAGAATAATTAAATCAGTCTCGAAACACAACAAAATATGCAATAAAGGGAACTTTTCACTCACATATCGCCTGTCCGGCCGTAAACATAATGGCGCAGCAGACGGCTGAGAGGCAGCGGAATGCGCAGTGCAGACTGAAGTCCCTCGCATAGCCAGTGACCACTCCGCACAGGATTTGAGCAACGGCGCCCACGCAGTAGGTGCTGCGCGGACTGATGCCCAGCATCATCTTGGTGCCCATGACGCCACCAACGAGCACGCCGAACAGATGCCAGTACTGAGTCCAGGCAATGAAGATGTCTCGCAGGCAGACGAGATTAAATTGCATAATCAGCGAGTCGAAGCTGGAGACATAGCTGAACTGCTCGCACTCGCTGCGACTGCCGGAGCCGTCGTCCAGCACATAGCACTGGTTATCCGAGACGCTGTAATTGGAGCCGGCGCTGCTGTTCAGGTAGCTGGTGTCGCAGGTGAACTCCGTGCGCGGGTACAGCTCCGGCGCGGTGAAGATGATGCAGGCCATGAACCAGGCGGCGGGTATTTTGCACAGGAAGATGATGAGTATGGTGCGCAGCTGCCAGATGCCGAAGTTGCCCACCACATCCGTGATGATGTCGCTGCCGGGCGCAGCTGGAGCTGGAGCAGCGGGAATTCGAGCAGCCTCATCCTTTGGGACGGCAGGTGAGATGTGTCTGTGCGACAGCTGGGGACTGGGCATGGGCGACCGACCGCCGACAGTCTGAATTGTGGATGCCTGATTGACCATTTCCGCGAGCGAGCCTCGGTTCAGTCTAGCGCATTTTCCGCCGCGCTTCCACGTCCTCGCTAGCTCTGTGAATGACAAATCGAACGGCGACAGTTTCCATCAGTTGTGCTGTGCGTGACACATTGTGTTCAATTACTATTTTATTTATGGATAAATATTAACATACGATATACTACGAAAACATTTTGCCCGCCCGCCCCCACCCAGCCGTCGCTCAATTGAAATCAATTGAAAGCGGTTACAGCTGAAATCAGTTGACTTTCCACGGCTGCCGGCATTGAATAACATGCCGAATTCATCAAATGCCAGCAGCTCCTCGAAACCCGATTCCGTTTCGGCAGTGCGATTTAAGCGACAAATTTGTGGACTCGTTTGACTTTGTTATTTGATATAATCAGAGTTGAAAGAGCTTGAAAACCCGAAAATAAAGGGAATCTATAGAGTATACAATATCATCATGATTTCTAGATATGAGAAGTGCCTGCTGTAAGATTCAATTAATTTTAACAATTCATTGAACAAATTTAACACCAAATATTTGAGCATAAAGTGATTGATTAGCTTTACAGTTATTTTTGTCGCACTGTGATCAAATTACCTAAAGCAATTTAATTATAAATTAAACGAAATATTTGCATATTTCGTTTGTTGCATATATCATTAGGGGTATTCCTACTTTTATTCCTCTTTCTTGTAGATCCCTTGACTGACCGACCAGTCTCTGTCTCGATCTACCACAATCTAAAACAGTTTAGCACCTGTTACCGAATGCACTTTATTTAGTTTTCTCTTTTATTTCCTCGAGTGCCTTATCAAAATGTGTGAAAAAGATCGTATAACAAGAACAAGAACTTTATCGCGATTTTTATTGTTATCTATATCTTAAGGTTCGTCTGAGCCATATATTTGTCAAATATAAACAAGATACGATTCGCCCTACGTAGGTTAACTGAAATCTTTCTTATATATACTTTTGATATTTGTTCGTTAATATAGAGAGATAGGCTCCTTGACTAATGCCCACCTAATTTAACTAATTTGCAAGTATTGTCTTGTCGGATATATCTATTTGAGGCGCTAATTCCGAGTGATCCAGCGGCCTGAGTGGCCAATTGTCAAGTGGAGCATATGCCGTGGAACAATGCCCTCGTGCCGCCGACATCTGTCAGCTGTCGCCGTTGGGCGTGCAAATATTTTAATTTCGAATTCAAGCGTTAGTGTTAATTGCAGTGGGCAATCGGTAACGGGCATACGAAACTGGTTCCCCAATATCTCATATTTGAGTTTTCCATATAGTAAATTCCAATTCCGCAGCAGACGGCGGCGGCCGAGGAAATGCGGGGAGGGCGGGGGCTTAATTTAGTTGAATTACTCGTTGTGCGAATGCAAATTAATTAAGTCTGATATCAAAAGGGGGGATTGGCAGGTGGATGGATTGCAATCCATTAATGCTTTGTTTTGAATATTTTATATTAGATTTATTAGCTGAACCAATTCTAGTTTTTAATTTCCTTAAGTGGAGCAAGGCATATAGGGAACTAGCAATAGAACTAGGTCTTACAAGCTAATGCAAATGTTGCTGAAAAGCTGACTAAGATATAATATATATAGAAATATAGTAAATAAGGCTGAAGTGTTTGCACTTATGTGTAATATTATAATATTATAGGTCGAATAAACTGTTTGAGTTATGGCAATTTAATCAGCTTACGAAAAAGCTCAATAGATACTGATATAAATATAAATTTTTATATTCATTTGTTAATCTTTTCAGCTAATTATTTTATAGAAATATTATGGAAAAATACAACTGATATTATGATTTATATGATATATAAAGTCTGTAGGAAATTTTAATTTATTTTTAAATAAATAAAAATATGTAAAAAACTAACTAATTATGCTCTTTAATGTTTATTCAGATTATTAAAATGAAAAAATATGTTTAATTTTTTTTTGTTATAATATTTAACATAAATATGATCATAAAACTCTATCAAAATATTCCAGAAATCTTTGGAGTTATGTAATATGCTGCCTGATCTTTACATTAGTCGAGGGCTTGATTTTTGGGCAATTTGTTTAAGCAATTTGCGTGTTTTATAGTCTTTGCTCACTTTTTATGCAAGTTGCTCAATTAACACCCAGAGTTCGTCAATTTATCCCGCTGAATTTATAAGGCAATGTTTCTGTTCTGTTTGTATACAAATTAATATCAACTTATTGAACACGAATATACAGTTTTTTTATGTTCAATCGGATCGTTTGTGGAGTGTTTTTTTTTTATTAATTTGTTCGTTGCGCGCTTTTTTCTCTGTGTCGCGCGAACGTCTCAATCGGCCGAGAAGCGGAATCGAACTGAAGCAAGAGCCGCACGAGTCGCCATATCGAAGACGTCGTCAATGTCGGCCCGATTGTCGCATTGTCGCAGCCCCAATCGGCGCGTTAATTTTCTTAATGAATTTGTGCAAATAATTAAAAGGCATTTGCTAGGAAAACGTTAACCGAAACACTTCCGTTCGAACTGGTCGCTCCAATAGTCCCCAAGGCTGCGAGCAGACGCCTCCTGTTTTGACAGGATACCATTACAAGTCTGGGATGGTCGAGGCGTCTCCATAATTTCCGCACCTAATCAATAGAGCTCTGTTCACACTGCCAATGCACTTGACACGATTGCCCCGTCTACAGTTTAGATTATACAGCTATCTGCAGTCAATGGATCAGAATGCAGCTATTGCATCTGCCACTCTAACGCGGCTGCCTGATAAAACACTTTTCTAATTGCACTGCCATCCACTACTGCGGCGGGTTTTCTATTTTAATCTTTATGGTGCGTACCTGGCGCGATTCGCACTTGTTTAAGCCAAATGACACACTCGCGTTTATTTTCAACTTGCTGACATAGAACTTCTTCTCTCTCTTTATAAATAGGGCCCACTTTTTATGTAGTTTATAAATAAAACTATAAAAAATACGCCAGGAAAAGTGATGAATATGCAGAAAATTCTGAAATGGAACAATTAACTGCCGGCTATACAAAGAAATTGTCATATTTTTATGGCTTAAGAAGTATAATTAATATACTGAAATTTAAAAAGTTTTATTTTTTTTATTTAGCGGTTAATTGATAAATTATTTTAATTTAAATTATATAATTTAATATAATAAATATGTAATAAACTTTTTTAAATATGATATAAATTTTTAAATATTTTTATTTTAATTAAATTATATTTGCTTATTGTTATTAACAGATTGCAAATAGAAATATATATATATATTTATATTTAAATTATATATATTTAAAAAAAAATTGATTAATTATTTTAAATTAAATAAGAATACATTAATTAATAAACAAATATGTATATAATTTCATTTTTAATTTAATTATATTTCAATATAATTTTATTTTTTTAATAAAAATTATTTAAAAAAAAAAATAAAAAAAATTTTATTTTTTTAATTTAAGTAATATGTTATATATTTTTATATTTTGATTACATAATATTAAAATATTTATTCGAATAAGAAATTTGGAATATTTGCTTAGATTAAAATAAATAAAAATTCATTAATTTAATGCCATAAATATATTTTTCAAAATTATAGCAACTGTTGAAAGCTATGTTGTTTAATATATAATATAGAAAAAGATTTATATCGGAGACGAGCCCTTTTTATAAAACACTTTAAGTCTTTCTATACATAAATTATTACCAACTAGTATTCTAGTTGCTTAATCTTAACTATTTAATAATAGCTGCTTAATGCATCTCTTAACTCAACAGCAACAATAGATCAATGCGAACTTCACCGTTGTCGTCTTAGCCAAGTCAATGAAGTCTCTACAGACAGCTGTAATGCCTGTGGCCAGACTTGCAATAATTTATGCCAGCTCGAACTGTTGACATTTCGATCATCACGCGCTTCGATTATTTTATAATACTAATTGAGCTCAGATATCACACATTAGTTTAATAATAATTAGATATAATGAAAGTCGATGTCTTTAATTTAATTAGCAGTGAATTGACGCAACATTTGAGGCATAGACAGACAGCAAACCGCAATTTCACTCCACTGACCCGACTGAAATGTGTATGCAAACATGTGTGAAGGGTGTGGCTTTGATACATTTATTTCTAAGTAACTGTACATATATATATATATATATTATATCTATTATATAGAATCTACAACTTATGCGCCTATAATTTTTTATGGCATAAATTTTGTTTAAGAAGCGATTGCCTACTTTTAGGCTGTGTCTTAAAATTTAAATGGTGTGCATGCTCTGCGATTTGTTGGGCCCGTCGCCGACCTCGTTGATGCTCTCACACTCTTGGATCGTATCGAAGTTGATGTGCCACAGGTCCGCGATGCTAACGGCGACTGTTTGCTCAAAGTTGTGGAGCAGCTCGTTGCTGTAGTTGCTCACATCGGAGCTGGCGGTGCTGCAACGCCGCAGGATAACAGCCGAGTTGCGGCGGTAGGTATTTGGCGTTGGCACCTGACCCACCTGCAGCTGCTGCGTATTCCAATAGTAGCGATTGAGCAGCCGCATGAGCAGGCCATACACCCAGCCCACTGTCGCAATGATAGTGATGGGCAGCAGCCGATGCACCACAGTCAGCGTGCTCAGCAACGGCGAGAACACCAAGCAGAGCCGCCCAAAGCTGACCACTGAGAGCATGAGCAACATTCGTTTCTCTGGCGACACCATTTCGCCCGTGCACGTGGTCAGCACAGCTATGGACGCAGCATTGGCAAACTTCAGCAGCATCCAGAACGTGAGCTCCAAGCCGACACGGCGCGAGTTGCGATCTAAGGAAGCGAAGGTAATGGTGAAAGCTGAGAAGGAAAACATTGATATACCATATGCCCACCTGTCTCTGGCAATAGCCAAACCATATAGGTGCACAGTCCCGCGACGATAATCAGGTTGCCCGACCAGCGCCAATAGCGACGCGTGTAGAGTATGAAGTAGAGGCCCACAAAGACGCCCACCATCTCGGCGAAGCCCAGGGCAGCGGTGTTCACGTGCACCTGCGCCTCGCCCAGGCTGCGAATCATCAGCAATATTATGTTGTACAGCACCTGGGCACAGCCCCAGATCAGGTGTATGTAGATCAGCTGACGGCGCTTGGTCTCCTTGTCCCAGATCTGGCAATAGCCAATTCGCGGCTCGGCGCTCAATTCGCTGGCGTAGATGGTTAGCCGGACGTCCAGGGTGAGGGGCACCATGCGATTGTTGTGCGTGGCGGACTCCAAGAGCAAGCGCAGCGCTGGCTCCACACGCTGGTGGCGCAGCAGCCAGCGCGGGGCGTCCGAGATCCAGCGATGCAGCCAGACGAGCACAAGTCAACGACGAGGATATGGCTACGTATAGATGGCTCCAGTTATCGAAATATATGGATATGGCGGGCAGCAACACCAGGCCGATTGACCAGAAGAGCTCCGATAGCGTAGCCACCAAGATGCGTGCCTTGCCCGAGGTAATGTCCATCACTAGTTAAACCAAGAGCTGAGCAAGTTTATGTCTTAAGTCTTTCTTTTGTTGCTGTTGCTTACGTATGAAGTGTCCGGCCGTGTACATGAGCGTGCAGCAGACGGAAGTAAGGCAACGGAAATAGATGTGCAGCTGATAGGTGTCCACCAGGCCTGTGAGATTGCCGCAAAAGATCTGGCCCAGCATGCCGAGCAGCATCAAACGACGCGGACTGATGCTGTAAAAGGGGAGTTGACATTGAGATTTATGGAAGAGACAGTCCCCGACTCCGACTCACTGGCGCAGCGCCTGATACGCGAGCAGACCGCCAATTAGAGCCCCGAGCGCATGAAACGACTGGGTGAGCGCCACCAGCACGCGACGCGAGCAAATCAAATCGAAGTCAACGATCAGCGACTTGTATTCCGCATGGTGCTCGACGCGCTCGCAGGGCATCACCTGCTGCGTGCCGTTCCAGCTCTTTCCGTAGCGCTGCACAAAGTTGTGGGACAGGCTCTGCGCATAGGCATTGCACACCTGCACGCTGAACAGCCGATCCGTGTTTCGGCTCTCGCTGGGCAACGACTCGCTGGCATTCCAGCTCGCCGAGCGACAGACCAGTTCCCCGCGCTGTGGATAGGGCGCTGTGTAAATGATGCAGGCCATGAACCAGGCCGTGGGTATTTTGCACAGAAAGATCAGGAGAATCGTGCGCAGCTGCCAGCGCCCGAAGTTGCCATTGATGTGCTGCACAATGTCAACGCCAGGTGGCGGTGCAGAGGATCTGCGTCGCTTACAGATCGCATCGTTGGCCTTCATCATCTTCAGTGGCCGACACTAACACGCGCACTGAACTCTCCGGCCTCATTTCCATCGACGAGGAAACAATTTCGAGTTTGTTTTTGCTGTTAGCCCAACGGGAGCGACAAATTGGGTGCAAATTAGTTGCCGAAACGATACGAAAATCTGCTACATCGATTGGAAAATAATTGTATTTATTCGTATGCCCTGTTTTGCACATTTAAGAAAGGCATATTCGCTTTTTTGCAAACATTGCAGTGAATGGAAACTGGAACTTCTGAATACTTTAGACTACAGCAAAAACACGTTTGTGCTGCATTCAACTGTATACTGCAAGTAGTGTATTGCGCAGTCAGGTTGAGTCGATCACTTCGTTTTTCCAAGTATTTTTTCGCTCACTTTGCTTTGTTTTGTTATAACAGCGACTACGTAAGAACTTATGCAAATAACATGGGTTAAATAAGGAATTTACTTAAATAATAAAATGAATCTATTATTTTCTATTTACAGGATATGTCTGGAAATAATGTAACAAAAGCTGCGACATAATGGAACCAAAGGTGATAATTGAAATGCTATTTACATCGACTATGTAGAATTGGAAATATTTAGTTAAGGTAGCTAAGCGCTTGGCAGGGGACAGAGAGGAATCTTAAACACAAAATATAATATATATAATATAATTAATAAATAAGAGATATCAGTTTATTTCCCAGTACACTTAAAAATCAAACACAACATATTATTATTATTATTATGTATTTTATTTATTCATTTTGACCTGCATTTTATTATGTATATATATAAATATGTATATATATATATATTATTTTTTCGTTCTCATGCCCAAAAGTCTGTTTCGCTGTATTTGTTTGTCTCGTTTAGCAAATCGCAAAACTTCCAATAGTTCAGATAAACATTTGCTCACATTTTCCGCCTAGTCATCTTGGTTATTTGTTTATTATTTCAATCTAATTCGGTTTATTTTGTAGAATTTTTGTGTGTGTTGCTATAAAATGGCACAAATCAGTTG
This sequence comes from Drosophila meridiana, assembly GCA_035045185.1. Taxonomy (NCBI): domain Eukaryota; kingdom Metazoa; phylum Arthropoda; class Insecta; order Diptera; family Drosophilidae; genus Drosophila; species Drosophila meridiana. Next base: position 18,652,149 of record JAWNPF010000055.1, on the reverse strand, counting down.
TAGCCTTACTGTATATATATGTATATATATGAAGATCATGTTTGAGCCGATTTCTATAATATATACACATATTTGTATGTATATATGCATAGGCTCAGATTCAATGATTTCTTGGGGGTTTTTATTCATAATTCGTTGGTTTTGCGTTAAACGAGGTTTTGTTTTTCAAATTTGTTGCAAATTCAATAAATTGTTTTTTACTTTCTTTTTTTTTCAATCAATTATTGTCTTAAATAATTATGCCAGCTAACAATATTTTAACGCTTTAAAAATAATAAAATGTGTAAAAAAAATTTATTCAAAATTAAAAACTTAATTATATTATGTATTCTTTTTTATGGTATTTACATGTGGTGCTAGATTATTAAATAAAATAAATGCATTTTTGGATCGAAATCAATATTTGTTTTTTGTTTTTGTTGGTTTTTGTTCTCATCAGAGCTATGCACTAAATGTAGATTTGGCTTTACGTAACAGAAGTTATTAATTACAAAACATAATTACATTTAATTAGAGTTACAACTAAATTATGGCGTGTAGTTTATGCGCTGAGTGTATTTAAATAATATTATTACTTTTGTTCAGGCACGAACATAGAATACATAAATATGTAACCCTACCTGCTACACACTCAACGACTAGCACATGTGTGGAATTTAAGAATAGCAGGATGAACTCTGATCGTGACCCCCAGCGATAGGTTAAGAATAAATAATAGACGAACGCTGAGCCCTACAACCTCGCGATAGTATAAGAATACAATAGACCAATGCTGAGCCTTACACACTCAGCAATAGACACATTAGATTTAAGGGTTGAAATTATGCATGAGGCTGGGTATATATACTCAGCCTCAGAAGAATAAAGATCAGTACAGTACTAAACCCCAACATAGTCAAGTGTATTCATTCATGGTCCTTCGAGCCGGATTGGAAATCAACACAGTCAAGTACTGCGTGCTTCCAGCTGAGTGATTACTGTATTCGATCCCGGTCATAAAAGCCGAAACCACAAATTTACTAAATGTTTGTGGAAAGTGCTTAAAAAATATCTTTGGCTTACCAACCCACGCTGTGAGTAGAGGCACAGCACGATCAACCTGGTGATCAAAACAAAAAAACCTCCAACGGGTCAAGCCAAAGAATAAAGAGATGCTGTTAACAAAAACTCTAGAGAAATAATCAGAGATATATGACAGCATCCTGCAGGCCATAGCTTAAAAGGAGGAGTTTGCAGTTGTGGATAAGTTGGCAGCAGAATTCACTGCCAATCATTCACTGCTGAAGAAAATCGATGTCACCATGAAAAAAATCAGGATCTACAAAGAGGACCTGATGAAGGTCGAAGTTACCGACCACACTATGGACACCGACAAACCATCTACAAGCAAAAATTGGCAAATACGACCGGAAACATCCAGGCAAGAAAATACTCAAGAGGAAATAATATTTTCACACAGAAGTATGAGCCTAAAGGATGAGTGGATTAAGCTTGTTGACGAAGAACGTCTAAAAGTAAGGCAGTACATCATAGAAGTGTATGCCTACCTAGATTCAAGCAACCAGGAAGAAATCTTTGAACATAAAGATAAGCTAAACTTCCGATTGAAAGAAGTCCAGACACTGTTCACGGGCTTACAGGCAAGATATGGAAAGTCTGCCTACGACAGCGACGATATAGAAGAACTGGAATTCCTCGTCGACGGGCTGTCAGATAAACTTAACAAAAGAGTAAGTGACTTGCAGAACATAGAAGAAAACCTTCCGCTGTTCCAAGATCCAAAGCCCCAGAAACCAAAACTTCCTCATTTCTATGGAAATCCAAAAAAATGGCCAGCGTTCTTCGAGATATTCTCAAACATGATTCACAAGAGGAAGGATATCAGCGACAAAAGAAAGTTGATATACCTAAAAATGTGTATCAGGGGAGACGCAACAGTGGTCATAAGCCATTTCTCAATTGAAGTTGGCAACTACAATGCAGCGTGGGACTATTTGTGCAAGCGCTATGCTAAAAGGTGCCAACTATTGGATATCTCCATTAACCAGCCAATGAACAAGGAACTGAAGACCAATTTTGAAGGCAGTATCCGCAAGTTCGAGAGCACCTCCGTTAATAGGGACACCGTCATCGCTGATCAGAAGCTATCAAGCCATAAAACCGCCGCTAAAAAAGAAAATAGTGGTCTGGAACCAGTGCCAGAAAAACGGAACAGCGAATGGCATTTCATCCCGCCGGCAAGCCCTCACATGGGAGGATTAGGAGAAGATAAATGGTCAGTGGGAAATATATCAAAAAAAGGATCAACCGCAAGAGCAGGAGGACATGGAAGATGGGGACGAGAGTGTAATTGCTGTCACATCTTCGATACCGACATCAAAAGAAATCCAATTGGAAGATCAGTCGATTGACGATACTTCGATTGATAGCGCCCGAAGGATGTCCAAAACACTTCTGCCGAAACTACAACTGCAACTAGAAGTACAGCTGGAGATAAAAATAATGATATCGTCTCGAATTCTGTAATCTCCGCTTCAGCTACAATCCCAGCAAAACAATTGAAACAAATTGCTTCGGAAACCACTAAGGCTACAAATATATTAACGACAATTAAATCGGCGGTCGAAAACTTCATTGAGAGCAGCAACAACACCATTTCAAAGGAAAATATCGTATCCACTACAAGCGATTCGGTTGCATCCCAAAGGCAGTCATTATCAATAGCTGCTCTACGGCAGCATAATCTTCAAAAAGTGGATGACCCTAATTTGGAGGCCTTGACATCAGCAGCAATGATGCAAGCGGCCTCCGCCTCAGCACACTCAACAATTGACGACATCTACAAAGGGTGTACACATTTTAAAGAGAACCGACTTCACTTGGAATGGGAACCGCCACCAGCGCAGAAGACCAAGGAAGCAGCTGAGTACTCGACCAGATCTGGCCTTCCACACTATGAACGGACACATTTCTTTAGGCTTAGTAATAATTATAATAGTTATTTTTGTCATGTATATGATTAAGAGGAGAAACCAGAGACAACAATTGCTGTCGGTCGCATTTTCTGGCGCCCCGCAGAATGTTCAGGCACGAACATAGAATACATAAATATGTAACCCTACCTGCTACACACTCAACGACTAGCACATGTGTGGAATTTAAGAATAGCAGGATGAACTCTGATCGTGACCCCCAGCGATAGGTTAAGAATAAATAATAGACGAACGCTGAGCCCTACAACCTCAGCGATAGTATAAGAATACAATAGACCAATGCTGAGCCTTACACACTCAGCAATAGACACATTAGATTTAAGGGTTGAAATTATGCATGAGGCTGGGTATATATACTCAGCCTCAGAAGAATAAAGATCAGTACAGTACTAAACCCCAACATAGTCAAGTGTATTCATTCAACTTTACTTGTAGGATACGTAGCTCTATTTACAATATACGAGAGTGGATGCGTGTGCTCGGGCACTACGACTTATCAGCAAGGAGTGTAGTTAGTTTAGACGTATGCAACTAGGATAACTACCAGCTGTTTAAGACTACAATCTGGAGCCGCACATAGAAGTGCGCACTGAGATTTTTGTTACATTTATGAGAGCTGCCAATGCTAATTCTGCTTTTTGCTGTGTTAATCATTAGGTTTGCTGTTTATGTATATATGCATCTCTATATATATATAGTAATTCGATCTTTTGTTTATGATAATTGTTAACATTATGCTTAAACACTAGTTTAAAGTCCTTTGTTTTGTTTTTCTCTGTTCTACTGCATCATTTATGCTTCTCATACTCATTCTCATACTCATTCACATTTTGGTTGAAGACGATTCGCTTTCCTTATCAACTAAATGCTAGACATTAATTTTTGGTTTTGAAGATCCATTCAATGATCCGTGCTCAGCGCATCCTCGATGTTGCTATCCCAATTGAACTCCGTAACGCCCTGCTTGTAAAATATATTGCCCAGATTAGCAAAGCGTTGCGCAAAGTTAGCATCTTTCGCTTTCAGGTGCTCAAAACTGAAAGAGAGATAATGTTTGCTTAATTAAGTGTTTAAAAAGTATTTATATTATGTTTCATGAAAGGTTCAACATTCAAATACTATTGGTATTATGAAAGTGAATCAATTGACTGACAAAAAGGAATAAATCGAAACATGGTATGTTTGATATGTAAATATTCCTATAATATATTATAATATCTCTAGAATGCAGTTATAAGATCTCAATCTTTTATTTATTTATTTACAGTAAATAATATTATACCTGTATAGTATAAGAATATACAACCTGAATTCAAATGTACATGCACAAACTAAGTTTTAATAGATAAGCGCATATTCCAATATTATATTACCTAGAACAGTCTAGAAATAAACTTAAGTAGTGGAAGGAATTATGATCATTTCTACATATAGCTTAGCAATATAATTTTAGACTATGCTCTTACTTTTAAGCTGATAAACCTTGGTAGGACAATTGCTATTCATCTAAAATCTTTTACATGGAATTCTATTATACACAAAGAGAACTACCTGTATATGCAGAAATTCGGCGAAATACCTGACCTGTGCCGGCTGCTTAAGTAGGTGAGCCTCAAGACGTTTACAATGTGTGCGGAAAAGTTTTGTAGAACAATTTCGAATATACGCAGAAACATGTGTAGGTATGGATATGGATAACAGCATAGTTACAGCAGATCAAACTTCTATGATTTTCTCAGCTTTTGGCACATACTGTACCTCATTTCGAAAAGTTTTTCGTTCTTCACGCTCGAATTACAGAAAACCCAAAGGTAGAAATACGATTTGTTCGGTTTGAGAACTTTCTTAACCAATTCAACCCTCTGTCCCATGTTTACCTTGTTTTTTTATGTGTATTTTTTTTCTTTCTACAAAGTCTGCCTAGTGGTAAGTAAATCCTCAAGCCAAATCAAAACCCAATTGTTGCTGCAGCTGCGCTCGGTGCAGCTGTATAATTAGAAGGCAAGAAGAAGAAGTGCATGGCCCGGGGCCATTGTTGCCGCATAATGTCAAAGGTCATCATCAGCGGCAATTGTACAATGCAGAACCTGAACACGAACAAAAACAAGAAGGTAAAAACCCAAGACAATGGGCGACAGGCAGCAGATTTTACAACAGTACCTTGAAAGAAAAACCCCTCTAGACTTTAGACAGAGCTTGTTGCTGTTGTTGTTGTTGTTGTTGCTGCTGAGTGCCCACCCTTAAGCCACGCATGCGCAGCTGCACAGCTGCTGCGCCTCGAGCCGCATCCGTTCTGCCCGAGGAAGTGCCAAGGAGGAAGTCGCAAGTCTGAAAAGTTCCCATTGACTGATTCGCCTTTGCCTTTGCTTTCCACAGAGGGTTGGAAAAACTTGTGCCAGGAAATCAAAACGAGTTTTCTAATTGTTGTAGTTGCAGCAGAGCACATCATGTATTTCATATATGGTATATATGCGTATAGAGAGTGTTGGGAGTTGTCTTAACTAGTTTATAATTTATGGTTTAAAAATTTAGCCTAAAGTTGGAGTTTTCGTTGAATGAAGTGAAAACATTTGCCTACATATTTCGCGCCTTGAGCACTTGCTTCTGTGGCGGACTGGGCACATTTTCCTTGCCGGCGGCAAAGATCAGCGACTTCTTCGGTGTGCTGGCCGCGGAGCGTGGCGTGCGCGGCGTACGCGGACTGTGAGGTGTGCGTGGCGTTCGAGCCTTGGGCGACTTGCAGGCGAGGAGCTCGCTGAGCTCGCTGTTGTTGTCCTGGCGAACGCTCTTCTCGGAGGAATTGAGTAGCCACGAGGTGATCTTGTCGCATTCGGCGCGCAGCTCCGAATCGATCAGCAGATCCTCAATCTTCTCCAGATCTGTGGTGTTCGGCTTGTTCGCCTTGCTGGGCGTGAGCATGGCCACGGTGGGCTGCTGCTTGGACTTCAGCGCGATATTCTCGAGCTTGAGCTGTTCACACTCCTCGCGCACCTTGACCAGCAGCTGCTCCTTGTTGTCCAGCTCCAGTTGGGCGAACTGCAGCACGGTGGCGAACTCATCCAGGGCCTTCTTCATATCCGCCATGTACAGCTCGCGCGTCTCGTCTTTGCGCTTCAGATCGCTGTACATGTCGCAGTAGTGGGCCAGCTGGGCATCCCCGTCGATGCGCTCCTGGAACGAGTTAGCAATCTTATTGAATTTGGCCAGGGTATCCGATTCGCTGGCTAGCAGCTCGTGCAGCATGGACTCTTTCAACGATACCTCCTGCTGCAACGTGGCCGAGGAGCTGCGCACTGCCTCCAGTGCCGTCTGCGATTCATTAAGCTGCTGGCGCAGCTGTGTCGCATCCGCTTGCAGTGTCAAATAGCTCTGCTCCAGCGCGCCCTTGGCCAGCTGCACCGACTCCAGCTCCGCCTTGAACTGCTCCACGTCGGCATCGGACTTCTTGAGCCGCTCCATCAGTATGTTGACCGTGGAGCGCGTGTTGTTCAGTGTCAGCTGATAGTTGTACTTCTCGGTGATGGTCTTGGCCATATCCTGCTTGAGCTGGACCAGCTGCTGCTGCAGTGTGTCGCTCAGCTGGATGTAGTAGTCGATGCCGTTGCGCAGCTGCTCCTCGCACTTCTGCAGCTTCTCGTCGCGCTGGCGCAGCATGTCGTTGGTGGTCTCCAGCAACACCATCACATCCTGCTTCTCCAGCTCGATCTTGATCAGCTCGTTCTCGGCCAGTTTCTGGCGCTTGTCCAGCTCGGCGCGCCAATAGCACTTCTCGCGCTCCACGGCACTCTCCAGCTCGTTCTCCACCTGCTGCTGGGCCTGCTGCTGCTCGGTGTGCTTGGCCTGCTCCTGGCACAGCTGGCGTATGGTGTCGCAGTGGGCGTCGATCTCGCACGCTTTGTCCAAGAGCTCGTCCTGCAGCGAGCGTATCAGCGTGCACTTGTTGGCCAGATCGTTCTTCAGGGTGTTGCGCTCCACGCGCAGACACTCGAGCTCCGTCTGGCTGATCTTCGTTTCCTGGCCGTAGGCCAAGGCGTCCTGCTCAATCTGCTGCTTCAGCTGCTCCACATTCGCCAGCACCTCGGCATTCTTCGCCTGCAGACTCTCGATCAACTGCAAGTGCTCTGTGTTCCGCTGCTGCTCCGCGGCGCAGTTGTCGCGCGCCTTGGTGACCTCCTCTTGGAGTGAGCCGAGCTGCTGCTCCAGCTGCTGCTGCGCCGTCTGCTGCTGCTCGCAGGTCTGCTGCAGCTGCTCGTTGGCCAACTTGTAGGCTTCGTTCTCGGCCAGCATGCGCTCCACTTGCTGCTCGTGCTCCTCCCGCTGCTGCTGCATCTGCTGCTCCAGCTGGGCGTAGCGCTCCAGCAGCTGCGTCTGCTCTGAGCTCAGCTGCTCGTTGCGCTGCTTGTGAGCGAGATTCTCGCTGCCCAGCGCCTGAAGCAGCTGCTCCGTCTTGGCTGCCGTCTGCTCGTGCTCCTCGCGCATCTTCTGCTCCGTCTCCTTCAGCTGGTCCACGTGACGGCGCACCACGTCCAGCTGGCTCAGATAGCTCTCGATCAGTTCGTTCTTGTTGCGTATCTCCTGCTGCAGCGCCTCCTTGCCCTTCAGGCGGTTCGCCGACTTGGCCTCCTTCACGGGCGTCGTTGTGGCCGAGTGGAGGGGTGTGGAGGATGCCGTCGAGGCTCCGCTGCCCACCACCTGCTCCGCCGTGTGACTGGCCGCCGGACGGAACCGCAAGCGCTGCGGCAGCGAGGGTGTACGAAAAAGTCGCAAACCCTTCGACTTCTTGTCCTCCTTGGGAATGGCGAACTCCTTGGCGTCCTTCGAACTAGAGGCGAATCGCACCGCATCCTTGAAGAACTTTTCGATCTGCTCCTTGCGCTCGGGCTGCGGCGGCGGCTGAGCCACTGCAGCAGCCGCCGTGGGCGTGGCACAGCCCGTGGAGCCAGCTGAGCTGTTCGAATTGGAGGACGCAGCTGGAGAGCCGCAAACGACGTCCACATCGTTGAAACGCTTCAATTTGGCTTTGGAAAATGACATGTTTCTGTTTCGTTTCTTTTTTTTTCGCTTTGGTTTCTTTAACAATTTAACACTGTTTTATTTTATTTAAAATATATGCTTTGTGGTTAACAATTTGCCGCTCAATAACAAAAACTCAATAAAACAAATTTAGTTTTCAAACACAAAACATGAACTCTTATATAAAACTTGTTAACAAATGTCCGTTGAATGCTTCGCTGTACTGTTTAGTCCGTTGTTGTTGTTTTTAATGTATTTTTTTTCTTTTTGTAAGTTTCCCTTTTCCCGCTTGCCCCTTTTTGCAGCTGTGTCTGGAGCTGTGTTCCTACGCGTTCCGTTGTCAAAACCTAACTGAAGCGTTGCGAGCTGCGACGGCGCAAATGCAGCCGATCCCGACGCGAAACAACCCTCGCATAGGCAGCTAAAAGGTAGCCGAGGGTTGCCTTTTTCGGTGGTGGTTCGTGCCACACGCGCATACACACATACACACACACACTAGCTTATCGTTATCTTATGTGAACTATAGAAATTTTACTTTTGGCGCGCGCAAATGTTGCAATTGCCAAGACGGCCACGGCATACCTTAAGACACACAGACAGAAATACACCTATGTGTGTGTGTGTGAGTGTGTGTGTACCTAGACAGCTGTGCCCAGCAATCACATAGAGCACACATACATATATATATATCTATATAGCCGTTAGTGCCCCCCACTCTTAAAGCGAAAAAGGTGCCGCCGCCACAGCTGGCAGCCTGCATAAAGTTGACACTCGACCCGCATCATTAAAGGAAAAGTCGTGAAAAACCAACTGTGTAAATGAAAATGCAAAGCGTCGCGCCTGCGCCTTTTCATTACAGCGCATGGCAATTGGTTTGGCTGAATTTAATTGCGCTTATAGCGCATATAAATCGATTACAGACAACTAGCGAAAGGTAAATGAACTGCTGATAAAATTAGTGAATTGGGAGAGTAGATGGAAACGATATTCACAGGTAAATATATTAAAGAGACTTGGAATTGGTGCACCAAATATCATACATAATATACATTAATTAACCTTGAATCAACTATATATAGTAGAATATATGGTGCACTCAGAGGAAATGCGAATGAATAAAACACTCGGAAAGCATTGAAAATACAGAAATGTAAATAAATATATAAATAAAAATATTGAAATGAAAATATTGAAATAAATATTAAAGGAATAAATGGATCTAAACAATTAAGGAAAGAAGGATTGTTTTCGAAATATAGGAATATTACAAAAATTAAAATACTATTTTATTATTAATATTATTTAAATTATAATAATAGTATTTATATAGTTTTGAGTATTCATGGTCTTTGATCAATAGTATTATCAATAGGTAAATGGAATACCTCAAAAATAAATTTAAATTAATTTTAAGCCATAAATATATTAATATATATATATATATATATATTCATGCATATATTCATACATATATTCATATATATATTCACACTTATATTCATATACATATTCAGCGCTCAGCGGGATTGCCGCAAATGCCAAAACTGCTGAATTGTGCAGATGTCAAAGGAATTGCGTCTTAGAGCAGCACAGAGGGGTTCCTTCCTTCCTTGCTTCCTTATTTTTGTTACCTTCCTCTACTGCATTACATTATGTACTCCGCTTATGAGTGAACCCTGTTTGCTGTTTGATAAGGAGGCGACAGCCAGCCTGGCCTGTCCAAAGTAAATTGTTTATGTTTTACAGACCCAAGCAATCACAGACAGACAGAGCATTGGTATAGCCAGCTGCCCGGGCTTGCTTTGCGTGCCAATTGCAATAGTTTGCATAACTTGTACAACTCAAAGGGTGACAAGAGCTCAGTTAGCCACAGCTAAATGCTGATATCTGCAATTGTATACTGGTCTCAATTACTTATGTGTGAATTGAAACTAAACTGCAGTCGATTGTTATTGTAGAAGAAACAAGGCATAGGTTTCTCTTTTATCAAGTGGTCGTTATTCAAGCTCTGTATGATCAGTATTCATCAAGCGCAATTCTTCTTTTCATTCAAGATATTTCCATTCAGTTACCTTAGGATCAGATCATGAAGGAGTCCTCAACAAAAGCTAGGAGTCTTTTCTTTTACGTAACTTGGATATATATGATTATTATTGATCAAGAATAACTATCGGATCATTGACTCTTCAACAAAAGATAATTCTCTCGCTTATTACACAACTTATATATAATTAGTATCGATCAAGCAGAACTGTGTTCAGCTAAGATATTTTTTTTCATTTACTTTTTCTGAATATCACATGATCTTTTCATAAGTTGAAGATCATTAATGAGTAACGAAATTGATGATATTTCTTTGAGCAATAGAACATCGCCGACAACTTCCCATGCCTGATGAGGCATAACCAAATTTCATTAGCACTCAATGCGCCAAAAATAACCCCAAGTAATTACAATAACACGGTCTCCGTTAAAGGTAGGTACAGACACCATTGTGTTGCCAAGTTCGTGTCTGTTGCCTCGTCTTGATGTCAATACACTGTGATCGCCACACAAGAAAGGGTTTTCGCACCCTCACACACACATACACAAGGTATAAAAAGGACTCACAATGAGTCATCGACCTAAGCAGAAACTGCGCGATTCTTTTCCATTGAAGAGGTGCGCAATAGACAACAACCGAAAGGAACCCCAGAATCAGGATCAGGTTTCAGCGTCCGGATAAACACGTTGTCGGGAGCAGAATACAAACTAGCAAAAACAACTCTGAATCCATTGGAGTTTCACATTTATGCGCAAACAATGCTCCTGTCTGCACAAAGCCAATTATTTATCTATTAATAGAGGATATATGAATAAGCCTTAAATTCTGATGATGCTATTGATTCAAGGGGAAAGGAAAAGTGCTAAGACATATGAGTAACAAATATTTAAATTGAAAATCTATATCTGTTGTTCTATTTACTTATGCCTAATGGGCTTTTCCACTAAATGAATGTGGGTTAGAATTTATTATTGACAAATATGTGTGCTACTCTTATAGAATCTGAGTGCTCCAATATCACTTTATTTTACTTGATCAATAATATCACAGTAATATGTATGTTAAAAGACTTCGATATTATTTTTGTAAGTTTATCTTAATAATTTAAAAAATCTGAAAAGATTCCATCCTTCTATGTCTCAAAAGCAAGTGTATGATTTATGATTTGGCAAGTCTTTTAGATGTTCATAAAATACTAATACTGTTCTCTTTGCTCAGTGTTTATTTTATATTATTACATTTTTAAAAAGTTTATTAACCCTTTTTAAGAACATATATTCTTCTATATATGTCCTTCAAGGACACATTGTAGTCTGTAATCAAAGCTATACATGTAAGTCCTAATCTTATCAATATTGATCGATTTTTAGCTCTAATTTGCACTCTTAATTTCAAATCTTTTGACTTACCGCTGAAATAGCAAATTCTTGGCAAATGCATAAAGCTCAATGTCCAGGCCATTCAGCTTCTCGATGTGGCGTCGCTGATCGGGACGCAGGTTCGTGACGGCAGTGGCCGAAATTGTGGCATTGTGCTGCTCGAAGGGTATGGCGAAGCGCAGGTTGAAGGTCTCCTCGAAGATATATTGGGACATCTGCAAGGCAAGTGGATAAACAGTTAAGTCATGCTCGTTAAATCAATCTAGTTCGACTTACCTTTTGATATTCCGTCAGTCCAAAGTAGGCCATGGCGGCCAGATTGCGCTTGGCGCTGGCCAGCATGACTCGATCGCGCTCGTGCGCCGGCATCGAGGACTTGTTGTAGCAGCCCACCAGGGCGAGATCGGCCAGCATGCGAGTCTGCCGGTTGGCAGCCAGATTCGACTCACAGCCAGCAAACTGATCCAGGTCGACGTCGAGCCAATCCTTGCCCTTGTAGCAGGGCGGCAGCTCGGCGGCCGTGGCCTGCCGGCCCAGACACCAGTGCCGCGAGCCCTTCCAGGTGGCGCCGCGTCTCACATGCCGGTACTCGGACATATAGCGCGAGATCGGTTCGCGCAGCAGCGAGATGTAGAAATAGCGACGCTTGGCCGTCTCGCCCTCGTTCTTGTCCAGCTCCACGTCCACGCAGCTGGTCAGCTCCGTCCAGTCGGCGTGCAGGCCGCACTTCCAGCCGGTTGAGTATCTGGAGAAGAGCCAGTTCTCATTGCGATGCGGACGGAAGCAATAGCAACGCTTGCGCTGACGCTGGCACTCACAAGGACGCTAACAGTGTAAGAGGGGAAATAGTTAGGATTATCTTAATGAGGCATGGAGCTGTGCACTCACCTTGAGGTCCAGGTCGCGCACCAAATGCCGCCCAAAGGATGTGCCGCCTGTCTTTTGTATATGCAGAAATACCATCACGTCGTGCCCATCCATATCGAATTGGAAATCATCGTTCAGCACATCCTCGTAGCTCAGCCCGGCATTGGCTATAATATTCTGTGGCGCTGAGGCTTTCGACGCAAGTGCCGTGCTTCCGCCCACATTGTTGTTGTTATTGTTGTTGTTGCCGTTGCTGTTCGCCTGAAGCTCATTGTAGGCCATCATGTCCGACGATTGGAGTATTACGGCGCGTTTGGATAGTGCACATACCTGTGGTTCGCGGGCAAAAAGAGCAAACGTTGAAATACATTAAAAATGCGCAGGCAGAAAATTGTTAAATTTAATTTTATTCCTCCTGATATCCCACACACACACACACACAGAAGAACAATAAGTACGAGTGGCTTAAACTCAATTTATTGCCAGTAAAAATTACATAAAGGCCGCGCTGTGCGGGTGTTTATTTGTCTTCAATATTAATTAAATGAACAGCAGGATTAAATGCCAATTTCTGATATATCCTCAGGCATGTTAACGCTGCATACTGCCTCCTCCTTGACCAGACCAAATACTACTCGACGAAACATTCTTATTTGCCCAATGAAATGGGCACGTTTTTTATTTATTTATTAATTTCACTCACTCAGCGGTTATTAAGTGTGCGCTTGTGCTGCACTCGAGCTATTTGATGCTTTTATTTACTCGTTTCACCTTTCTGCAGGCGAAATTAATATTTTAAAATTTCCATTGCATACTTTTGGGCGGGCATTGTAATTCGTCACATCGCATTTGGGGGTGGCTAATGGATTTCTGATGTGAATCCAATTGGAGTGTCGAATGGGATTAATGAAGGCACGAAGTTCTTTGTGTTGCGTTCAGCAGCAGGCAAGAGCAGTTGATGTAAGTGAAATATTATATTATTAATATTCTCATTGTTGAAAATGTTGTGTGCAAGCCATAAGACATATATCATATATTGCTTTAAGTAATTTTTGCTGTTACAAAACTGACTCAAAAAACCAATTAAAGCACAAACAAGTGCTAAACTGAAACAAGTTCAACAAATATATGAGCTGTACATTGTTTTTGGCTGCTCTGCGTGTCCTTGTTGCTCTGATTATTTTTGTCCTTTGGAGTCATCAAAAGCTGGGCCAAAAGTTTCTCGATTAAAATGCGCAACTTTTTGCGAAATTTCCTCTATCTCCTTCTCTTATCTAACTGTTTCCGCTGCTTATGGCCAGCAGCGAGCACATACAACTAGCCAAAGCGTAAGCCGGAACAACTAACAAGTCGAAACAACAACAACAACAACGACAGCAACAACAACAACAACAAGAAAGAGAGCAAGTGGGCGAGCTGAGCAGCTCATTAAACAATTGGCAATTGGGTTTCAACGGAATTGGTGGGCAAGAAATTAAGCAGGCTTTGAGGGGATTGTGGCTGCTCTGTAGGCCTTATCTTAAAGTTGAATGCGTGTTAACTTGGCCAAGCAGCAGCCGCCAAGGGAATCCACAGCCGAACTGTATATATTTACAGCTGCATGTGGCAAAGGTTTAGCGTTCCGGACAGGTGCAAAAAGTTTTGAATTTATTGTGCAGCAAGAACAAGAGAATTCGATTATCAGCCAACTGCTAGAAAAATGGAGCAAAACTTCTGAATTGGCGCCCGAGGGAGTGCTGAGGTTTTGTATTTGTCAGAGCTTTGTTCCATCAACAATTTATTTGCTTGCCAAATTTCTGTGGTTTCGATTTGCCAATTTAATTTCACGCCCACGCATTTATCAACTGGGCTTAAATAAAAAATAAATAGAATACAGTTATGCGCATTTGCCGGGCCGAAAATGAGGCGCAAATCTACCACTAATTAGTAATTTAATTTTATTTCGCGCCCCACAACACATTCCACGGAAAATAATAACATTTCCGCTTCGTGTGTGCGTCTGTGTTAGATAGAGCTCGCACTTTGCTGGCCATTTAATTGCTTTTTATAGGCGTACATAAAAAAAATTATATGCACTATGGCCACACACCGCAAACCACCAACCTTTAACCACCAACCACCGACCATCGTCGACTAATGCACAGCCCACCAACATGTCCAGCCTCAGCCGCAGTTTAGGCAATGGCCGCAGCATTCCGTAATAATATAATAATAGTAATCATTTAGTGGGCAAATTGGTTCGCTGTTCACGCGCCCAACGCATACCCATTCACAAACACACACACACTGAGACACATAAAATGGCATTGTGTTGGTGTCACGCATGTGCGAGCATTTATGTAGTGTTGTTAAATGCTCGCACACCCGCAGAGACACACTTAAAATAGAACATGTTTCAGTTGGAGATGTGCACGTGACACGACGATGTATAAGATATATATTTATAATTTTAATGTAATATATATTAAAGTATACACATATATATCCTTTGAATTGTCATTGGCATCATTTATTAATTAAAGTTAAACCAGTAAATAAAGCGTATCAATAAATAAATCCTGCTATAATAGGAAATACAGCTCCTATCTTGAAAATGAGCTACTATATAATAAGTATCATGTAAAACAATATCACAACATAATAGTTTTTCCTCCTTTAACAAAGTTGGGTTCGCTTTCTAATATAGCTAGCATATATTGACATCAATCATATGCTTAATATTCACCATAATAACTCTCAAAATAAATGCAATTACTAAACCATCATTTCAATTAGACTAAGAATTTCTACTTTAATTCGGTTTTTGAAGTACTTACGATATAAATTATTGCACTGCTGTAGCTAATTCAACTAGCAGCGGAAAATCTCATTTTCATTGCTTTGCCGATCCTTGACATTCGCAATTAATTTAAGTGCAAAATATGCAGGCAACGCAAACAAGTCGCCGGCCTCCAAGCATCAGATTGCGACAAGGGCAAGTAAGAAGTAAGAAATAAAATAATAAGCAATTTGGTTTATGCTCACGATAGTCGTAATATTTGCTATCTATGTGCAAAGTAGGCTATTAAAAAACAGCTGAGAGAAAACAAAAGTCAAATAAAACCGCAAGTTTGAGTTAAGTAAATTAATATTTACGAGAGAGCAGCACACAGATTTAAGATTGTGCGCTTTATAAAGCACAAGGACTAACAATTGCTCTAAAGTGTACTAGACACACACACGCACATACACACACGCATACATGTCTGTGAACACTCGTAAATTTCCAGCACACCAAAAAGTAAACAATAAAACTTTTTGTAAAGGAAGAAAATGCTCCTGCTCAAGATTTGATGCCGAATGGCCATAAAAGAGGAAAGCGAAATAGAACAGCAAGCAAATGGATGTTGTGGAGAAATACGTACTACCAGGCACATAAAATTTTACGCAAATACAGAAAATAAATTGAAGAATCTACAAAAAAAATTGTAGACGTACACACAATTCCGTTTATTGCTTCTTTTTGGAGACAGCATCAAAAAAGCAAATTCCATTTATTTTTATTTTTTAGTAACACAAATATATCTCTCCAGTAATTTGGCGTGTGCAAACTATTGAAAAAATGATATATAAATAAATGAAATTATTTTAATTGAAAAACTCACGAATTCTATTCCTTATTTCGTGCGTTTCTGCTATGACATCAAATGGATTCGGCTCGTCGTTCGCCTCTCCTGCCTCTGGCTCCGCTGCCCGCAGGCCCCAACAAAGGCTTAAAATGAGCAGCAGAAATAATGGTAACTGAGCTGCATGCATGGCTAGAAAGCTTTGGCAAACCTCTTACCCCAAAAACTAGCGAAAACTTTTCGTTCAAGCCTCACGCTTTAATACAGTTATGCAATTATGTATACAAAGCGTAGAGTCTATTGCACTCATACATGGACACACACTGATTGGTGGGATCGAAGCGCACGTGGCCGGACTTGCAGCCACAGCCCAATTGGCAGGTGGAGCTGCAGCGTCGGTCGTAGGTATAGGGCACCGAGCAGCTCTCCTCGTGGCAGGGCATACAGGTAAGCACCTCGTTCTGGCCACAAGCTGCAAGAAATCCCTTACTGTCGCACTTATACATCTACAAAGCTTATACGCTTACGTACGTTGGCCAAGTGGAGCTGCCTGCAAGCAGCTGAGCAGCGACGCAAATGCAAATAACAACATGACGCAACAGCATGCGGCAACAACCTGTGCCCCACAGCGCCGTCTGGCTAACAGTGCGCTCGTTCTTCGCGCTCTTTAAGCGCTGCGAATTGTGTGTTATGGCAATTAGCCAAGTTTACATTTGCTCTGCTACTGCGCTTTATCCCAGCTTGTTTACAGGGTATACAAATGGCAAAGAACCGCTACGCTTTCGCTCAACCGAACTCAGCGATGCAGCACTTGAGGCGAAATTGTTAAGTGAGAGTTGAACGGTAAGATAAAACTATAGGGCATAGAAATGTGAAATTTATATGCAAATATTTTTATGCTTATGCTAAGTGAAAGATTGAAGCACAGAATTTGCTATTCAAGGCACTAAAAGTATTAACATATACATTTAATGTATCTATTCGAACAATATATGTATGTCCTATAATAAACACAGCAAATTTTCAACTACTTAAAGTCAACTCAAACACAAAAACTATAAACCAAAGTTTTATTAAGGCTCCATAATCCATTGCACTTGCTGCCCAAACTTATGAATAGCTAAGCATTGTTAAATATTGTACTTAAGTGTTGCTTTGATTATACATATTCTAACAATTTGGCAGTCATAATGGCAAGCATATATACATACATATATATGTGTGTGTTTGTACATATTTAACGATCCACACAAAAGGAATCTGGGTCCAAAATGCGCAACCCCAAAAGTGTGCTATCAAATATTTATATGCCGTCTGCTAATGGCGTGACTTTGGGTTTCTTTTTCTTTTTTCTTTTTTTTTTTGGCAAGGCGAATGGTGAATGCCGAAAATAATTCACATTTGCCGTGTAATAATCGCATTGGCATGTTCAAGTCGCATAAGCACCGTCCGCTTTTATGAACAAAATTTACACACAAATTTGCAGTTAAAAATGTGCTCCAATGCAGAACCCTTCCAGTCCTACATACATTTTCGTATATTTGTTTAAATGATAATAAAATGCAGCACTCTAATGTAATTTATCACTCTCACAGTCTGTGAGTGTGTGTGTGTGTGTGTGTGCAGTGTAGTGTGTGCTGTAGCCAGTGTTGTGTAATTTTTATATTTCCGTTTTCATGTCAGCCGCATAGAGGGCATTGGGTTTTATGCGATTGTTCGAGTCCTGCCTACAGCTTTATTGTTTACCTGACAGGCTCAGTGGGTGTCTGTGTGTATGTGTGTGTGTGTGTGTGTGTGTGTAGTCCTCTTCGGTTGGCCATTTCGTTCGCCTGATTGTATGTGTATTGCGCTTTGTGCCTGGCCATTGAATTGTTAGCCACAGAAATGGTTTATGACAGCATCAAAGCGGCTGCCCCTAACTGCTCTTAACTTGACCCGATGCTGTGCTTATATTGCAAATAAATACGTAGCTTAAGCCCAGCAATTGTCATTGCACTTCAGCTCAAGTGTTTTGAGGGCATTGGAATTGGAGTTCGGACTGAACTGTTATAAGGTGAGAGCTTTATTTATGTCTCTCACCTTATGGTGATTTGATGTGTCTATTTCTGTTGGTCGTAAGCTGTTTTTATTTAAAATACTCTTCAATTGAATTGAAAGATTAAAAGCTTAAAGCATTTGTGTGGCTAAGACTGGCATTAGCCAAGAGCAATTTATTTGTTAAAATAAAATTGAATAAACTTCAGATAAACGTTTTAATCTGTGAGAAAATCTATCATGACAATTTAATTATGGCAATCCGTAGACAAACTGAAGATGCTTGCAGACCATTTGAGTCAAAGAATAGCCATCAATTTGATTATACACTGAGGATTGATGTTTTCATTTTGTTATGCCCGTGTGTGTGTGTGCCTGAGTGTTTGTCATTTCATTTATCAAATGGAAACTCAAACTTTGTGGGTTGAGTACTGATTGGAGGCCTTAAATCATTGACAGTTGCTCATGTTCTTAGAAGGGCGTAAAAGGAATCGAAAAGGGATCAAGCCATGATGGGCACACATATATTATTTTTTAAAGCACAGCGCTGAAAGCTAATCTATTTTAAGTGTCTGCAAGGCATTCAACCGACCATGTGTGGAGTGTGTGTGTGCACATTAATGAAATGTAGCATAATATTTTTAGTTTAGACATTGGCTCGACTACACTAAGAGTGTGAGCATCTATGTGTGCGATAAGCGTTCGTGTAAATCCCCAAAATAAGCAGAGACATAACACACAACACGGACACATACAATCAGACACACACACGCACAGACTCACACACATAGACAAATCCCCTATAGGAGCTGAATAGCTTTGGATAGTCCTCAGCTATCCGCTCGCTTTTGGTCACTGACCATAAATTCAACTAAAATATATTTTGACATTTTGCACGCAAAGCGCTTGATGAGTGGGGTAGAGCAGACTCTGGCTGGCGAGAGTGAGAGGGGCATGAAGGGACGGGGCTAACTAAGCGTATTGGCCTTCCCACATCCCGGGGTGCAAATGGGCCAAAAGGGAGGGCACTCAGTTATATAAAGGTCATCGCAAGGACCAGGCCGCATTTCCTATGAAGTGTTAACATGCGATAACAGCTAAAGCAGCCGCCCCTCTCCCTCTCTCGCTCTTAGCCCGCAAACACAATAAATGATACCAAATGCTGATGATGGCCCAAAGATGTTGTTTTCTATGCTTTAAGAGATGAAATGTATGTCGAACGTTGGCAAAACAAAGCACGATGACACGCAGGCAACACGCACGATGTACGGACAGTGAAAAAAATTTTTTTATATATATTTATAAGAAATATAAATAATAAAAAATATATATGAATATTAATACTAAAATAAATATTTAAAATATAAATAAATAAAATCAAATTGTAAGGAATCTGCTAAGAGATTTCAAGTTTGTTTTACAGTGTTGAGTAACGTTAAAGAGTAGATAACAAGTCAACAAAACTGCAGTGTTAAGTGAAGTTTGGGTGATTGAAGTATTCTTTATAAGTTTGTAACTGTTAACAAGATTTCGTGTCACGCATTTCTCAAGCTCTTCCAGCACTATCATAGAATTTCCAAACCCTCAAACTCCTTCACTTTCAACTCCCTGAATTTATCGTTTATTGCACCATCATTTGGCATTGTTTCGGCTTAGCAGCAAGTGGCCAAAGCAGCAAATGAAGTGAAATGACTTGAAAACGATGATAAAGCAAATCAATGACAACACATTCCTCAGCTTTATCATAGACTTCTTTTTCTTCGGTCGAGATTGTTGCAGCCGCGAAATTAAGTGAATGTTGCATTATTCGGGAAATTTATTTAGTTTCCGTGGCATTTTTATGCATCCACAACTTTTTTGCTGTGCGCTCACCAAAGCATTTTAATTGCGCTTTTTAACAGCAAAAAATGCTTCTCCATGCTCGTAAACTGGTGTAAGAAATTGTTGTGGTCGGGCTTTGAAGGGGCGGCTGGGCACGCAACGGGATTTGTGGGGGCGTGTGACATAATTGGAGGCCGCTGTGCTGAGCTGTTGGGTTTCTCAGTCAGGGCCATAAAAATGTGCAAAGTATTACGTTTTCCCGACTACGCTATATACATATATATATTTTTTTAACCGTCTTGGCTTGCTGGTACTTTAAAAACTTAAGAGTTCGCGACCTGGCGCTGTTTTTTTTTTTGCCAGTATTTTTTCAAGAATTTTCATTCTGTTTTTAAGCGAAGTTTTTTCTTATTTATTTTGATATTTTTGTTTTGGTTAATTTTCCTCAAGTTTTCTTTTATTGCACTCAACTTGGCGCGTAAATTTAAATGAAAAGTGATTTATTTTTGTCCTTGGCCAGCTGAAAGTTGTTCAAATTACTTTTCAGATACTTTTTCTGTTTGTTAGTTAGTTGAGTGTAGTAAATCATAGCTTCGTAATCCCTGAGCTCTGGCTGAGTCACTTAGTTCACGTGAGACAGCTTGTTGGCCCAACTGTCATAACACACAGTGACAAGGGTGCTTAGCAGAGCTTTAGAAATAATTTCTCGAAAATGAAAACCAATCTAAGGTATACCCTGTAATCAGAGCAGTCAACTCGGTTCATTTCACCCCCCCTGGCTTAGGTGTTTAATAGAGATTTTAGATTTTCTCTTCTTAGTCCTTCCGCTGCTTACTCTGTGAAGTTGGACAGGTAAATCCCCTCCCTTCGTCAGAAATTATGACACAGATAATCCTTAAAAGTAAATTCATATTTTAAAATAATATTTTTAATATTTTAAATTATTTTTAAGTTTTTTTTTAGACTTCTTAAATCTCTTCTGTATTAAATGTGACTTTATCTCTTCTTGTTTTTTTTTTCTATTTAATTTTTGGGATACAATTCAATTTTGCGTGACATGGCCAGGAAAAATGGTCAAATGTTTTTCAACAATGTCATTTCCTTGATGTTTTCTTTTATGTTCTTAGAAATTCGGTTTGAAATGGAGCGAAAGAGAAATAGACAAAAGAAACCCCAGCTAGACTAACTGACTGAAGGCATGATTTTTCGCTTTGCCTTTGTTTGATTTGGTTTATTTATCTTTTGTTTTGGTTCCTTCTTTTTTCTCCTTTGGCTGATTTGATTTGTTTTCGGGGCCTGCCTTTGTCCAGGACTCAGTTTTCCCTCTCATTTTTTCTCTCTTGTAAATGTTCGCACTTTAATCAAATGCCGGCTAATCTTTTGAGCTGTGCTACTGTTGTTTGTCGGCCCTCTGGGATTTGTTTTCTTAGGCACACCAGCTAGCCGAAAGTCGTTTAACGCATTACGCATACGCCATGTTGTGTTTTGCGGCTTGGTTGCAACACTTGAAGTGGATGCCTTAAGTGTTGGCCAACTTAATTGAGCTTTGGTATGAAATTTCAGCTGCTGCCAGTGCTTAAATAATAATTTAATTAAATTCTCTGAAACCCTATGCATATTTATTATGCTGCCAGAGACAGTCGAAAATTCTGAGGCACACACACACTATAGACAAGGTCCTGTAGCTGTTTTAGTTGCATGCCAGACACGTTCTCAGCTTGCAACTGTTGTTGCAGCTGCTTTACATGTGCAACAATATGCCACAACAATGGGCCGAGTCGTGCAGCAAGTCCGTGCAACGAGGCGTATGAGTGTTGACTGCCGCCAGAGTGGGGGCGTGTGTCTGTGGCTTATTATGCCATTGCATGCAAGGCCGCAACAAATCATGACATAAAGAAAGACACAAAATGCTCAAATTTCTATGCATATATATAAATACATATATATATATAAAATATATATACATATATGTGAGCATGTCTAGATATACATATATGAAAAATGTGAAAAACATGCATGCAATTGTCTTTACACGTGCTTTGTTGTTGTTGTTTTTAGTTGGCTAACAACTGCTACACACACACACAC
This sequence comes from Drosophila meridiana, assembly GCA_035045185.1. NCBI lineage: Eukaryota > Metazoa > Arthropoda > Insecta > Diptera > Drosophilidae > Drosophila > Drosophila meridiana. The sequence goes on along the minus strand of JAWNPF010000055.1, from coordinate 18,630,305 downwards.
ACACACACACATAGTTAGACACTCATACGCACGTGCTATTTGTTTAACTTGCCTCCGTTTGTCTGTTTATTTATTTACTCAACTATGCGGCGCCTTTTTGTGCTGCCTCATAATGTGTTTATGCCAAGTGTTTATCCAATAACTTTCATTGTGTTCTTTTTGACCACAGTTGTGTTGTGTTCTGTGTGGCCCACAGGCTCGCTTCAAGCTTTTAAGTTCATGAATTGCACATACGCAGTGTAGGCTGGCTTCCCACTGAAACCCTATAAAATGTTATATGCGCCCGCATCTGTAGCAAAACTTTAAATTGCCCGTTGCTATTGTTAAATGTTTTTTCGTGCACAATCTATTTTACGCCTTTTATCGGCGTTGCGACTGACTAACGCAATGAAAAACGTTTGTCAAAAACAACAACAAAACGGCAAGGCAACGCAATTGATGTTACACTGCAGTAGAAAACATATTTCTAAAATGTTTTTCGTGTCGTGTGCCATTAGCACTAATTGTATTTATTACATATTTGAATGATTTATTTGTTAAAATTGTTGAAAAATATATATATCATTAAACTAACAATAAACAACAACAATTCAAGCTTTTAGATCAAACATGAAATTAATTAATAAAAGCATGTCGAACATTTAAGTCTTCCTCTTTATCTATTGTATATTTATTTATTCTATAGTATACATCGTTTAAGACAGTTGACTATTACTCGATTTTGATTCGTTACAGTAATATTTGCTATTACTTCGCTTCATTAGTCTATCATCAAATAAATAATTCAATTAAGAACAACTGTGCTATTAACATGACATATATTTATCTACATATATATTGGACTAATAGCTTCCTATATGCAGCTGCTTGACAATCGCACAATTAAATACCCTCTAGCTAGCTAGCTGGCAGCAAAAAGGCAATCCTCATATTTAAATCACACTTCAAATTTAGTTGAGAGTAGCACTTGATTAAAATCAATAAGCTGCGAAATCAAATTCAAGCATGATTTCATTTCGGTTGAGAGTCATTTCGCACTAAAAGGGCTAATTGGCACTTCTGAAGAAATTTACGTACAAGTGCTTGACCTCTGAACCGCAACTTAGTGAAATGACCTTTAGGTCGTGCACAGTGACTAAACAGATATTCGGCAAATGTAATTAAAATAGCAATTAAACTGCTGAGCCTATACAGCTGAATCTATATAGTTTAATGGGATTTCATCAATCCTTATATTAATATCTTGTAATATAGTTTCTGAGAAAAGTTTGCCATCAATTTTAAGAGTCATTATGCAATATTTTTTAAGAGTATTTCATCATCAACTATCCAATTCTAGGTACTGCCCCTCCCACAAATATATACGCAAATTATCTGATTAATTGGCAGCACAAAGCAAATTGTGTCGAAAAACGAACGAAAAGGCCCAAATGACAGTCGATTTTTGTTGTTTTTTTTGCTGGCCATAAAAACCAGACTGCAGTCCGATAAGCTTTCAGTTGCACAGCGTGAGTTAAATTGCAAACAGCAAACAGGTAACAGCTAACAGGTAAAAGCTCAGCCAACATGACTCGTGCACTTATCGCTATTGGCCTTTCGCTGCTGTTCACTCTGGCTGCAGCCAGAAATGAGTGAGTAGCGAGCTGAGAAGAGTGTGCGAAGCGATTTTTAGTTTTTGACTTTCTCTTTTCACAGCTTTTATTCAAGTGAAATACTTCGACTGGGCTATAATCCCACCTATGATCTGTGGTACTTCAATCCCAGAGGCAGACCAAGTAAAGTAAGCGAAGTAGTCAAAGCTGCCTATAGAGAACACAGACCTGGCGGAGTTTGTTATATGGAACCAGATACGTGGATATTCTGCAAAACGTTTGAGCCGATAAACTAAGAGTGAAATTCCGTCTTACAATCAAGTATTATTACTCACAGCTGTTGAATTTAAACTTAATAAATTGTGTGTTCCATTAAATATACCTGCAAATAGAAAACATTTTAATTCCATTAAAATACATCATTCAATTTAATAATTGATATTTTGTATAGAGTTTTTAATTCATTTATATAAACTATTTGCTGTTGAAAGAGCTGTTTCTCTCTCTCTCTCTCTCACTCCCTTTCTCTTTCTCTCTCTCTCTCTCACTCTTTCTCTCTCTCTCTCTCTCACTCTCTCTCTCTCTCTCTCGCTGTGTCTCTGAGTAAATATGTAACAGATGATAGATAACAATGCAACTAATGTTTAACAACTTAAATGCTTTTATTTAATCAATGCAATTACTGCAGTTAGTTTTAGGAAAATTATAAATAATTGTCATTTAAGCAATTTGCAATTTTTTGTATGATATATTTATATCAATTATATATAAAATGTATCATATTTTGCCAAAAAGAAAAACAATAGTTTTATTATTATTATAATTTTATTATATATTTTTGAAAATAATTTTTTAAAGAATAAATTACAAATTATAAAAATTATGTAAAATATATAAATAACAAATGAAGATCAAAAGCAGTATTATCTGTTATTATAGTACATATATTTAGCTAGAGCAAGAGTATCTAACTTTCTTCAATAGCCTTACAGTATTTCTCTATTTGGCACTGCCAAGCCGAAGGAAATTGAAGTTGCAGTTGGCAATATTATATTTACTTTGGGCGCGTAAGGCGTCGAATCACAGAAGCAAATTGCAGCTCGCATTCGATTGCGACCCAACCAACCCATTTCCATATACATTATATATATATAAATATATTTATATATATTGTATATATATCTTCTCTTTTTTTTTGTGGTGCTGTGGCACGCAAAGGAAATGAAATATGAAATAATTTATGAAATAAGACGGCTTCAGCCGAAGCGTTAGGGTTGTGCAGTCAAAATTTATGTTTGTGCTGCCAGATAGTAGCCGTACGTCGGGTTTGTGTGGAAGCGACTTGCTGATGACTCACTTATTGTTATTGTTATTGTAAGCGTTAAGTTTTTGGCTTTATTAAAGTCAGAGCAAAAGCTGAGAGCTGACATGCTGAAGGCAACACAACAGAAAGAGAAGAGCAACAAAACAAGCGGAAATATATTTCTATTGGAATTTCAAGACGGTATTCGGCGTTGGAAATACCCTAGAAAGACGTATAACTTTAAAATAGTTTGATTATATTTTATATTTCTATTCTATTTAAATGTGGTTTGCTGAAATTTCATTTCAGAATATTTTAAGCAATTAAAGTTATATAAAAAAAGAACATTTTAAAATAATATTATCAAAAATTCTGGGTATGCAGCTCATTAAATATTATTTCTATTTGCCATTCAAAATTCAGTCTTAAATAATTGCATTTGAGCATCTTCCAAGTCCTGCTGTCATATATCAGACCCTCCACTTCAGCTTTGACAAACTCCATCCCATCCCAACCCCAGACTGCATTGTTACAGGGTATAACTTGCCTAGTCCATCCAGTGTAACATGCAACAAAAGCTGGTAACAGACTGCGCTTGCAAAATGAAGTGTGTGAAAACGAGTCCATTTATTACTGCTGCTGGTGTGCAGCAAAAAAAGGGCAACAGCAAGGAAAACAAGTCAAGTTTCCGACAGACGTTGTCATCTGTGCCGAATTCTCAGGAACTCTGTCATAAGACCCAGCCAACGAAAAAAGAGATGAACATTTTGAAATTAAAGAGTTAAGAGAGCTTGCCGAGCGCCACGCCCCATATATGCACATTATGCATACGCCGTGTGGCCTGCATTGCCAGAGTAACTAACTGTTTCTGGACAAGTTTCCACAAAAACTTCAAACTAAGTGTAATCTTTGTATATTATATATTAAAATGAATATTTTCCATCAACTTTTGGCAAACTTATAAGCTAAGCGAAAGTTTTTAACTAATATTGAGACGACTAATTGGCTTTTGCGGCACTTTCGTATTTTATTTAAACTTCGTATTGAATGATACAATTTGTGACCAAAAACTTAGCATCCAAAGTTTCTTTCTTTTAATTTTTTATTTTTCTTCTTTTTTTTAATTTGATAACTTAGCAATTTCGTCATTCCCAAAGTTTTTGCGGTAGACCGCACAGAGAACTGTTTGCATCTAATCGAATTGGCATGTTGACTGCCAAACTTTTGGGCACACAGACACAGGAACACCGATTGCCTCTCAGTCGGAAATCAAAGCATATTTTCCTTGCAAATAGCGCACAAAAATATGTAAAAATTGCATTTTGTAGCTGTGTTTTTATATGGAAACAAAGTGCCAAATATAGCATTTTTCATTTATTGTGCCACACACACACACACACTCACTCACGTATGTCCACTTATGGCTACACACACTTTTGAGCACTCTATCGCAATGGGAAATTGAAATTGTTTCCAGAGTTTCATTTGCGACCAAAAACATTTTACGCTAGCCAATTTTTGCCGTAGAATTAGAGTGGAGCGCGTGTCGATAGTTGCATGCGATATTTGCATACAGCTTTTGATCAACAGAGCGGAAAATGTAATACTGCAGTCCCTATAAGAAATTAACTTGATTACTTAACAATTTCAACTATAGTATTCAAAAGTTGCCACAAGAAGAAACTATTATTGAATGTTCTGTTCAGTTCTGTTAGAATTTTCATCATTCATGGCCCATTTGTTTCATCTCTAGTTTTGAAGTGGTTTTTCAACACGTGAAGCTTATTGTTTTTTAATGAATTTTACTGCCCAGGAATTTGATATTTGCTAAAGCGTTTTTAATTGTTTTCTCAGTCGATTGGTTTATATGCACTTTGCCAGATTGCATTTGGCAATGCTGTGGGCCGGGATTTTGTGGCTTTTCAAAGCGCAGCAAACGCTTAGAGCATTCCGCCCTGGGTTGCGAATAGATCAGAATTCGCTTTTTGTTTGCTGCTTCATAAATATTTATGAATATTTTGAGTGCGATGCAAAAAACCAGCGTCATAATAAAGAATAAAATTGCTGGAAAAAAAAAAATAATGAAAATGCCAACCAAAGCGCAGCGCAATCAAATCAGCCAGAAGAGAAGAATATGGTAATGGATGCGCATAGGAAAAATAAGGAGGGAGAGCATGAAAATGAAAAGCAGAATTCGTTGAAAGCAAACCGCAGCAGAAGCAACAGCAGCAGAAGTGTAAATATAAACTCCGTTGACAATAAGCAGCCACAGCATCCATGCAATTGAACCTTACAAAATATTCCAGCTCACATTTACGACAGAGTGCAAAGCATGTGAAATCTATAGACATGTTAGCTGGAATCAGGCTAATGCAATCAATAATTTTAGAAAATTATAAATTTCAAGTAACGTATATTAAGCTGTTATTAAACAGCTTTAAGAGTACTTCTCTATAAGATGTAAAGCTGTACATTATAAAACCTCTGTCACTAAAGCAGATTTTGAGGATTAGAATTTGCTATATCTTTTAGTATATATATTGATTGGTTATTTCTTCTTAAGTAAAACTTCAATATTCAATTCCCCTTTCACTTCGAGCTTATTCCCTGCAGTTTGACTCGCCTCGTTAACCTGGTTTTCCACTTCAATGTATTCAGATTAAATTTTGTCTCTGGCAAATTTTCAATTTTATTTTATTTAATTTTTATATTTTCTAATGTGTGCGCAGTTTACTGAAAATTTATGTTATAAACAAGACTGACACTAAATTTAATTTTTCGTCAACATTTTTGTTTACAAAATGTGCATCGAATAGGGAAAAAGAGGTTCAAGTTATTTTGTCCTTTTTAGCTGCGACAGCTTGAAAGTGATATTGAATATTGAATTTGTTTTACTTGAGCTTGGCAGAGGATACAAAATTTCTTGTAAATAAATCATGTTTGAACATATGTAGCATGTTTACTAATTGCTCACTTTCATTTAAGTTAACCAATTAAATTGATTTTTGTTTTTATTTTCAGCTTGTGCCATTAAGGCACACGCCCTCTGCTGCAACATTTATGTTTAAGTGAATCTTTTACCGTTCGCAATTGCCGCATAAAATTTGCATTTCTTCTGTTGACACAATTGCGAATGCACCATAAAGTTTGCCCCGCAATGATAGCGCCAACCCCAAACAAACACACACATATATATATGTATATATACACACACATACATATATGAGTATCTGCATACGGTATGCTTTGGCCAAGTGGCGTCTCTGTCTCTCTCTCTCTCTCTCTCTCTCTCTCTCTCTCTATCTTTTGTTATTGCTGCATTGGGGCACGTTGGTTGGCCGGGGTTGCTCCTGCCACAGCTTTCAGCTCGCTTTGTGCCGGATATTTACGATTTACACGTATGCGAAATGCAACGACAACAGCAAAGGCAACTGCTGCATCGACTGCCGCTGCTGCTGCTGCTGCTGCTGCTGCTGCTGCTTGCTGCCAACTTGAGCGCTGCTGGCGGGCGTTAATGGTTTCATGTTGTTGCCGCACAACAATAACAAAAACAAAGCAAGACAAATTTGCGGCAGCTGCAGTGTGCGGTGACTCTACGAATGCCCTGTAAGTGTGTTAGGTTTTACCTTATGTAACTGAAGACAGACAGTTCGATATACCCCAAACTGCCTACGCGTACAGGGTATATAGATAACAATGGCGCACCAAACCAGCCTATGGCAAATAGTGCGCCATGCGCTGGCTCCTTCAAGTATGCAGCACGAGTTGGCTTGACAATTATTGTGATGATGCCATTGAAATTCAATTTCGTATGCTGCGTGCGCCACAGAACCCAAGTCCCAGGGGCCCGAAAGAAAAGTGACCATTGCGCTGGGGCCGGGCTCCTTTTGTGCCACTCACTTTTGTTTACGGAATCTGAAATTCTGCGCACAATACAAAATGAGTTGTGGCCCAGCTCATGTTTTTATGGCTCTGCAAGTGCAGCAGATTTTTGATTTATTGCTCTGGATGTTGGATGGGCTTCTCCTCGATTGCATGTGGGCATGTCATGCATTTTTAGACTTGCAAGAGACAGTTTTTAAATTTCAATTAGCTCTCTGGTATTTGCCAGCCCAGTCAAGCGGAAAAACATTGCTATTGACAAAACCTGCTTGACGATTGCAGCACCCGCTGCTGTATGTAGATGGGATGTTATTGCTAGTCAGCAGGAGAGAGGGAGAGAGAGAGGATAAGGGTGAGAGATAGAGTAGTGAGTGTGATTGAGATTGAGCGAGCCTAACGAATATGCAATCAGGACAACAGACATTTCAAACGTTTATCAACGCTTTACTGATTGACTATAGTTTGGCATTCTGGTTATCATTTATAAGGGAATGGAATCTGTTAACTGTGTTTCTTGAGTTTTAAGTGAGGAAAATATGTTTTTATTATGCGTAGATTATATTATGTATTATACAATAAGCTATGCCGAAAACAATTACTAAAGAATCAATTGCTTTTACTTTAACATTTACTTTTACAGAATCTAAATAACATTCTCTTTGCAAAATCAAAATTGGATTGGATTGGATTGGGATTCACTTTTCAGAATCAAAATATGTTTAACATTACATTGACTTCAATTTAAAGAATCAGAATTTATGTCAGATACTTATTTTCATTTCTTTTCAGAACTCTATCAAGTCCAGTTCTTATTAATAAATTTGCTCGTAGTTAATTCATTTTAAATATCTCCTTCAATGAGGCAAACAAAAACTCAACCTGCTCTTCGCATCTTTTCCATTTACTTTGCCGCAATCTTTTCAATTTCATGTGTATCTCAAAATAAACTTCAATTTCCATGTAAAACAAATTTCAGTGCTCCTTGTAGTCGAAGCCAATAGGAGGATTATACTTAAGCCTACTTAGGCAGGGTACATTTTTTTCGTGCAGATAAATACATTTTGGGAAAAAAATACCAAAACGAGCAGCTCATAATTGATATGTAGACTGAGTTTCGTTTGTGGCCTGGTCTTGATTCGCTAACAAAGTGGACATGTATCTGTGAGTCATTAGGCAAAGCCAAAGGTCCTTTGCAGCATTATCAAGTCGGGCATTGGGAGGCCAAAGATGCCATAGGAATAGCATGAGGCAAGATATCATGGAAGAGAGCCAAAAACGAAAATATGCAAATTTATTTTCGTGCTTTCAGATGTTTTCTTTTGTCTGCTCTTTGCTGGGATTTGCCATTTGCACACATCCTGGGAGAAGCCCTGGCTCTTGGGTCCTCGACATGTCTTGACAATTTGCACCGTGCTTGGGCTGCCCTGCGGCTGGCTCCTGTTGCTAGGTGTGCCAGCCGTGTTGGAAAACGTGGCTGGTGTTTGGCTGCTGATGCGTATCATGATCCGGCACTTGCAGACAGACAGCTCGAGGGCCCATACACATGTTAGGCCACAGAATGGACAACAGAATCAATATGCATATAAATATGTGGAGGGAATTGCAAAGTATGTAGTTTGTTTCTCTTGCCGAAACAACATTTGCATAAAGCAGCTACTGACAGGTGCCATAAGAGCCAGCCACAGCCATTTACTGAGCCACACGTTGCATGTGCGTGTGTATGTGTTGAGGGCTGCAAACCTAATTATATAGGTTGAACTGAAACTGAGACTGGCACCAAATAAATCCCAGTGCTGTATCAGCGCAAAGTCCCAAATCCAATAAGTAATCCGTAAGCCAAAGCGAAAGCGAACCGAAAGCACAGAAAAGAATGAATGAAAGCAACAAGGAGAAAATAAAAGCTGATAGCAAATGAGCTGCTACGGCGACAATTGCCAGCAGAGCGCACACACACACACACACACACACACACACACACACATGTATCAATATACAAATATACATACACACATACACACTGGGTCGCCGATCCCAATGAAAGTCATAATAATAAGCTGTGGGAATACGTATAAAGTGTGAAAAATATGTATGAACTGAGCTACTTACAGTTTATACTATCTAGGAATACCCTATAAAAGATATACAGTGGAGGGTAGGCATATTATATACATATAATATTATTTCAAAGAACTTTTCTGCTTCTCTAACAAATCTACATAGAAGATGATAATTAACATATTGTATAATAATAACAGTTTCTCCACAACCTGTGCTCATTCTTTTTACAGGGTATTTTGATAAACAATATGTGCTACGTAAAATGATGCGACTACGAACGAAAAAAAAATCACTTAGCGCCGCATGTGATTACAAGTAATTAAAATATGAGCGTTGCTTTTGATGGATTGCTGTAAGCCGATGACAAAGTCGACGCGTTGTCATCAAAAGTGATTAATTAATGAGCATGTGTGTGTGATTATGTGTGCGTACTTTCTTTTGTTTGCATTCATTGTGAATGTGCATGTTGGGCAATAAGGGCGTAAGCCTTGCCAATAGGTAAGTTACGATGGCTTACAACATTTCAATGAAGAATTCCATAATTAATTATTAATTATAAATGCCTGGTTACAGTTATATTCATAACTAATTATATGCCATATAGATGTATGTACATATATAAGAATTTACATACATTTAGATACATATTGCGCTATGTCATTATGAATTAATAGTGTGAAAGGGATAGAAAAGTATTTACATAATTTTGTACGAGAATTCTTCCCATGTTTGCACTAGTATTAGTGAGAACCTGACCGCGAGCATAAATAAATATTAACCGAGGGAGTCTGCGTTTCTCATGCACTCCTCACTCCGAGAGAGGGAGCTAGCGAGACACCGCCTGTAATGCCTGAGCGTAATTTCGGCTGCTAGTGAGTGAGAGTGAAACGTCTACTTAGGCTCGTCGCACAGGTTCACTTTCAATGGACAAAGAGAACGTGACTGGACGTGGTCAGTCTGAAAAAGCGCATAATGTAAAGGAGAACAACAGCATTTCATTTTAAGGCAGAGCTATAAAATTATTAATTGAATAACAGGTATTATAATTGGGACATGGCAGACATATACATATTTCTTTATTTACATAAAATAAATGTATTTCATAATATTGTAATCCTGTGAATAAGACATAAATTGAAAGTCTTTCAATTAATTGCAAACGACAACGGAAGGCTAATAGCTTAAAGGACAAATCTTTTCAATTACGTTCACTAAGCTTCTTCACTTGCTCTTTCCGTAACTAAGCAACTGAACTGTTAGCTTTTGGCATATCTTAACCATAAGCAGCTTACACTGAATGGACTTGCTTCATAATATTATGCCTGCAACCCATTCAATTGGAGCTCAATATGCGTCAAAACACTCCAACAACAGCAATAATGCCAACAACTAAATTTGCATAGCTGTTTTGTAAACTTTTCCACAAGTCTCATTCATGTTATATACTTTTGTTGTTGTTGTTGTTTTTCAAAAGTCCTGGGACCGAAAGCTGTGCAAAAACTTTCGTCGAGTGGCTCTGCATTTGACGGACTTCCAAAATTTGATAGCCAAGTAGCGTTCTGCAGCCGACTTCATCTCAACAACCAGCAAATAAATAATAAAAAAAGCTTGTAGTACAATAAGAAAAAGTGAATGGCAGCGCGTTAATATTCAAAAGCGCATAAAACTTTTCGGCCTCAAGCCCTTCGGCCGAGTGCCTAAGCGAAAATGTGAAGCATTCGCAGTTGAGGAAAAGTTTTTGCGCACTTCACGTTCGCTGAATTTTGCATGGAACATAAATAATAGTTCAAACCCCTGAATATTTGTTCACTTTGCAGGACTGCACGCCGCCGGGCCACGCCCCAAATGAAGCGTTGCTGTGGCTGTGAGCTAAATTAAAAGTTCGCGAATTTTTAATAAACTCCGTTCCACTAAATGCCACAGAGCCAGGCCAAAACGTTTTGCGGCCGGCAAGCGATACGCATACGACGTGTGAGCCGGCGGCAAATTTTAATTGGCCTGCCACGCTGGGTGTTTGTGTGAATGTTTTTAGTCCATTTGCTGAGCGTCGCGACAGTGTGTGTATGAGTATCCCTGAGTGCGTTTGAGTATCCCTGTGTGTGTCCAAAGTTCAAGGGATTCTGATTTGCCGTTGGTTTGATTAAAAACTTCGGATAGTTTCCGTTTTTTGGAATTCCCATTGTTTTTCTTTTTGCAGCTGGAATTTTGTTTGGTTTAGCTGTTTACTGGGATTATTGTAGCAACTTTGTTGCACGAACAACTTGACGCTCAAAATTGGCCGCACCGAACAATTACATTGTCTGTAAAGTTGGGGCCGCCTTTGGGGTTGGGGGTTTCCGCCACTTTGGGAACGTTGCCTGGAATTTGTACGCGCGCATTTTCTATTACAATAGTTTTACCGGGGCTGAGAGGCTGAGAGAGCCAGGTAAAAGTTTAGGTTTTTAATTAGTTTTAGTCGCTTAGCGCTAGGGCAATTTGTTACATGGAGCCGAAGCTTAATATATATAAATCTTTACAGCTCAGCTGTCGACTTTGCGGTTGATGAGGGCCTTTGCTTTCTTATTGTTCTTCTTGTTGTTTGCATTTGCTTAGCCTTTTTCCTACCGGTTGCAACTAATTGGCTGAAACTTGCGCAAAACGCTTTGTGGCAATTTGTAAAGATGTGGCTAAAGTCTACGCCTTGGTTGAGTGGCTAAGAAAGTTGCTGCGTAGACTGGCATACAAAAGGACATAGGCCTAGGTGTAAATTTGTATTTGATTGGCGTGGAAATTTAAGATAGAATATTGAATGAAGATCTGAAAAAGCTATTTATGGTTTAACAACTTGATTCATAACTACTGCTAGTTAATATGCTTTCTGTTTACAATTCAAGCAATCCATCAGGTTGATGTCTAAGTCGTAGGTAAGACTTAGCTCAGTTTGAGTTGAGAGTTGCAACTGGCAGCAAATTTTACTTCTGCTACTTATCAATCAATCATTTAATCAAACAAAAAACTATAAGATAATATATATTTAAATATCCTGGATTAAATGAAATGAAATGAACTAAATAAAATTTAATTCCCAGACAGTTAAGGAGCTAGAGCCAAAGACACTTAATTTTTACATCAATTGGCTGAGCTGAACACTTAAATAACTCAACTTCATTTAGCTATTTATTTTATATACTGTACACAATTGTATATTTTAATTTCCTTTTAAATTTCCTTTAAATTTAAGCATTCATCTTAAAAGTCTTCAATTTAAATTGAAGCATTCGTCTTGAGTTCATTCGATTCGAACTGACAGCTGTTTGGACTGAAACTCGATTGCAATGTCTATTGAGTGCTTGACAAGGCACTCACTTCACTCTGAGTACATTTAATGAAAGCGAGCATGTTTTGTGTAAGGTTCTCAGTGTGTGAGTGTGTGTGATTTTTTTTTTTAGAGTTGTGTGCTCGCCTGTTTGATAGCAAACATAGAGAAATATCAAATAATGCACATTTCCGCATCCGCTGTAAAAATATCGGCGCCATTTCGAGCCCAAGCTCTTCATATGGCAAATATTAGCTCACTGGCAATGCCTTTGCCTTCGAGTCTCTTGCGTGCCAGCGCTTGTTATCCTTGCTCGCTGCGAGATGTCCTGGCAAGTGTTTCAAAATAAACAGCTACCAGTGTAAATTGCCTTTGGGCAAGTTTGGTGCCAATGCTCGCTGCAGACGGAGCTTTGACTGGAAGTTTTAAGGCTTGACTTTGCACGCGTGTGAGATGAGCTGAAAATATATGTGAGTGTGTGTGTGTGTTTGTGTATATTTGCCACATCCTTCTTGCTCCTGTTACTGCTGCCATTTTGTTGCGCCAAGACAAACAGCAGCAGTTGCTCTGGCCAAACATTAAGAAATCAACTTTAGACGCCGGTCGTGTCAGCCAACGCGCACGTCTTTTGTTATGCTATATATACATACGAGTGTGTGTGTGTTTCCGTGTGTGCGGATGCTGCGACTGCTGCTTGCCCTACGGTTTGTTTTGGCAACAACTTGTGCAAGTCTTTCGCATATCGTTGTTGTTCTTATTGTAGAGTCTTCAGAAAGCTACAACATAAACATAAAGTTATTATATAAATATGAAGTAGCTACGAATGGGCGTGCCGGCAAAGGGGCGCCAATCCACAGTGGGCGTAACGCTGCAGGATAAGCGCCAAATCCAGATGCCTACTGCCTGTTAGCCAAAGGACTGACTGAGCCAAACTTTTAGCCAGCTCCAAATTTTGCTTTGCGGTTTTTCGCGCATTCGTTTTGGCTTTCACATTTCGGGGTCTGAGGCTTAACAAACTCTTTTTTTCTCTCGCATTTCCCTTTTTTCCGTGGTGTCTTTTGTCGTACAGCGGATTTGAATTATGCGGCAGATTAAGTCACAGCGTTTGCCCTTGGGTTATTTACAGCACAGAGATTCGCTTATGATAGCAGACAAAATGGTTTTAGATTTCTGCCAAAAATAAAGTGGGCCGAAATATGCTGAGCAGCCACAACAATTATCGACTTATATAGGTTTCTAAGCAGGATTAATGATGTGGTTGGAATAAAATTAAATGCACTAAAAATAGGTTTAAGCAGACTTCATTGAGATTGAAATTAAGTACTTTTTGTAAAGATTTTCTATTTCTATTTATATTTCTGCGCAGATATTTACCTATCTTAAATGAACACAAATAAGACATATGCAGATGGGTTAGATATCTTAGATATCTATACCAATGCTAATCAATTTAACTACCTATTTCAATCTTTCAATATATATGTATATGAGAGAGAGTCTATATAAATGTGAATTTAAACATATTTTACTTTCAGAAATATCTCACATAAATATATACTCAATTTACTAGTTTCCTCAGAGAAGTTAACCATCTATATATACCTAATCTCTAGCGCATATATCTTTAGTTTAACAGCATTCAAATAAAGCAATTTTACACATTTTTACTGCACAATTTATAGCATGAATATCGTATATTCAATTTAAACAAACCAATTTGGCATAACAAAACCTCCCAATACGCACACACACACACACACACACACACACACACACACACACACGCACACTTGAACACTTGCATGGTTTGTTAAAAGCAATGCAACCGCAAAATAAACAACAACAAGAGCGAAGCCCGCGCGCGCTCGGCCAAAGCCATTACTCATACGTCATGTGGCACAGCCAAAGGGAATACAAATACAAAATGCATGTGCAAAAAACTACTAGAAGCACTAAAAAAAACAACAACAAATACTATAAAAATACTGGGGAAAAAACAAACAGGAAAACAAGTAAATCGCTTGAGCGCCAAAAAATAACAACGACAACTAGACGCTGGGGCATTCGGATTGGGTTTTGGTTTGCCAAGTGGATCAGCATTTCCAGCACGCTGCTGCCGTTGCTGCTGTTGCACAGCGGCTTTTGAGGCTTTGCTTGGTTGTGTGCTTTACACACACACACACTCGCACACACACTTACACTCATACTCACCCTTGAGTTGTTTCTTCTGCATTTGCTGCACTGTTTAGTTCGCTTTGGCTGGCAAACGGCGTTTATTTCTATGCCGCAATTACACACGTTGCCGGGACGACTTGCCTCCCTTCCCACCTCTCTGCTTGCCACGCCCCCAGCTCACTCCTTTCGCACATTATTCAAGTTGTGTGCGTAACCAACTGGCTGCACTTGTTGTTGCTTACGACTAACTTGCGTTGAGCCACAAATTGAATTACCCAACAGTTTACCAGCTGCGTGATGTGCCCCACTAACCACCATTTGCCTTCAGCCCGCACGCTGCCTCCTCTCCCAGCTTACGCATTCTCTTTCTCTTCGCATTATTATCAATTGCTGCGGGAGCGGCACGCGTTTGGCAGCATTCAAATCTACAAATGCACTGGGGCCACATAACGGCAGCACGTGATGCCGGCCCTCCCCATCCCACCCTCCAACACACACATACAGGCCTTCGTAGCTCCCTTAGACCTCACAATTGTTAAGTGGCAAATATGTATTTGCCGCCTTGTGGATTTAAGTGAATGTTTTCCCTCCATTTATTTGTTAGCACTCAAATGAGTAGAGCAGTTAGCTAAGTGCGTCTGTGTGCCGTGCATACCTGCAAGAGAGATGAAAATGGAGGGTATTAGTATTATGTTTAATCAACATATTAATTGTAAGTTGAATCAATCTAATACTATAAATCTAAGAATTTTCTATTTTTATTTATTTTTTAATATTTGTATAATTTGAATAAAATTTAAGCATATTTGAATTGCATTAAATGCAGATGCACCAAAACCATATTTATATATAGATTCTTCATATTGGTAGGGATCAGAAACTGGTCTAAAACACCCAAATTTAAGGCCTACCATTCAGATAAGCGTTTGTTATTTAAAATGGCAAACGATAAGTCAGATTAAGTCAACTCAATGTCGAATCATTTCCGTTTTACCCAAACCATTATACTCATTTTACTTTGTGAACGAGTATAATTACCTTAATTTCCTAGCATTTACCGCTCTGTGTATGATTTTCTTCCCTTGTCTACAATATGTCAACTAAAAACTGTTCAATCAATCGAGTATTTCGAGCACGTAGCTGCTAGAAAAAATACACACAGGAATTACCAAAATCAGCAAAGCAAATAAATAAAATATTTATGTGAGCTAAGGGAAGTTAGTACCCGCTCTAGCGCCCCTCTCTCTCTCTCTCTCTCTCTCTCTCTCTCTCTCTCTCTCTTCCTGCCATTAGAATGTGTAATCTATGTATAGCTGGGATTGACGTAAACGTTGTCCTAACTGATTTCATCCTGTCGTCTGTTGTTGTGTCTGTCAACATGAAAGGAACGACAGCCAACAGCCGGGCAAAAAGTCAGCCTAATTGCAAAGTATTCATCACACGCGCGCCCATGCGAGCAAACGTGACAGATGCCATTCGTGTTGGCCGGCAATATATGCGCATGTATACAAAATGTGTGTCCATGTATATCTATACTTAATCAAAATGCGCTGCATGCCAGTTGAGACAAAAATAAACAAGATATAAATGTTTCAGATCTGAGTGCTGGACAAAAATATAACTCTAAAGCATATTCTTATAGGCAAGTAAACTCTATACAGAACGATGGTTTGAAAATTACTTTTACTTTTAATCAAATCCAAATATCCATGAGTTATCGAGTTCATTCTCTTAAATTTCAAAATTTCTGTAGCATACTTTCCAGCTTACCAAATATTCCACACTTTTTTTTTTTCTATCTTCAAGTCGTACCCAGAACTGGCCTTAAATTCGTTGGCGATGATAATGGTACCCCAATGGGCTAATTTAATACGTTTTTGCTGTTCAATGTGAAATGTGGCGAGCATGGAAGAAAGAAATCTTGGCAAGCAAAATATGAAAATGTGCAGAGTGCAAAAAAAAAAAGAGAAGAAAAGCAAAACGAAGAGGAAAAGCAAAAGGTTGCTTGGTCCCTGATATCATTCACATAACTTAGATGGCTTGCGAGTTGGCTGCAGTCAAATCTTGAATTATGGACTTGACTTAACTTGATGTGCTTGCAAATGGCGAAAGGTAAAAGTGCTAAGCGAAGCCATTTTGTTGTTGCTCCCACATCTTAAAGCTTCTCGAAATCTCAGAGAATTTAGTGCATAGGTTAGATTTAGGATTGATGGAGTTTTAATGTTTTATATGTTGAGCAATATCTAATTTTAGACAGCTTACATACTTTGTTTTTATATATTAGATTTTTCAAAGGCATTTAACTAGTTTAAAGTACTTTGGTAGCTAATCGATACTAATTGATAGCCAAACAACACAAAAGCTACTAATCAAAGAATGAACTGACATTGCTTATCAGTCATCTGTCAAAAACTGTTTTCTGTGTTGAAACGGATTTGACATATGCGAAGCGCTCAATTTGAGGCTGAAAATACTGCAGCTGCACAAGGTAAAATCCGCACAATCTAAGTCTTCCACACACACACATACAAATACAGACACAGACAGTTACACAAACAGATTTGCAACGTTGTTTACGTGGCGTATGAGTAACAAATCAAATGCAGCCCAACCAGAAGCAAAATGCCTGATTGGCAGCATAAATCAAGTGGAGGCAGAAGCAGACGCACGCGTGAGCCGTCGCCGTGCAGTTGGCATAATGAAACGCAGCAGCATCGTGAAGCGCCATTGCAACAGAGTTTGGCTCGACTACCGATTTCTTTGAGTTAGTCACGTTGCGAGCAAAACACTGAATGACTTCGTTAGCAGCTGCAGTGCTGCACTGCACTGCATGCACGGCGTACGCAGTTGCCTCTAAAACTGTCAGAACTCGGAACTTATGCAAAACAGGCAGGCAGTGGAGCAGACAGACAGCCAAACAGTCAGCCAGACAGACAAATCCGTGCACATTTGTTGGCGCTGGGTTCAATTGAGCAGCAAATTGCCGAAGCAACAAAAAAAAAAAAAATGAAAACCCAAAAAGGGGAAACCCTAAAAATAGAGGAGCAGCACCAGCAGAGTGGGCGTGTCAGCTGAAATTGTTAGCGCAAATAAAAAAGGGGCGGACAAAGTCACCTGCAACGTGCAAACGTTTTCAAAATTTATTGCCAGCATTTGCATGCCACAGTTCGCTACCTGCTACCCACACACACACATACATAGACACTCACATGCACTCACCCATCGACACATCCCCAAACACACCCCATTTGCTGGCAGTTGCCGCAGTTCGTGCGCTGCGAACATGGCGCAAATTCAGTTTGCACCGCAAGGGCTAACTAAGTCGCAGCGGTGCTGCCAATTTGCGTGAAACTCAAGCGAATGCAGCGCTGTCAACTTGATCGGATTTTAACAGCGTTACAAACACGTGTCGATCCATAAGCACCACAGATTTGCTGGCATATGTTAGTGGTTGCGAAGCAGTTGGCGCCGACGGCCAACTAAGTTTAAGCAGATGGAAATCATTTATGATAGTAAATACATATAAATATATATATACTGCATATATACTAAATATAAATATAAATATATGTAGTGCATATATACTAAATATATATCATTCAAATTATATACTTGATACTAAATGTATATACAACAAATTATAATATATATAAAACCAACTTTTAAGAGATCTGTAAAATTAAAAATTCTTAAGTGTCCAGAATGATGTAACATTTTATATGATACCCCTAAACATAGCTGAACAGCTCAAATATGATATACTTAGAAAATTTTCGGAATTTTTTACTTTACAGATCTTTCAAAGTGTTAAATACAAAAAATAAATTGTGGGGATAACTTATAACATGGTAGAATCATGACTGCCAACTTGTGTTAAAGACAAGGCCATACGATTATATTTGCTTTGATAAAGATGAATGAATATCTCAGTCCAATAAATTTATACAAACTAGCAGATATTTTAGTAGATAAACATTAAGTTTATTGCTGAAGCGATTTCCATTCTTCGTACTTGACACAGCTTGAATTGAAGCCAAGCGTATCTCGAATAACTATGCCAATCCAAAAGATACAATTTATGCTTAGCTAAACTTGTTAGCTCTAAGTGCTGCTGCTGCATTTGCCGACTTCTGCTGCAGAAATCGATGAGGCGAAAACCTTATTTATTTGTCGCACCTTTTGCCAGTCAAACTAACTGCATCAAGATTTTTCCTGCTCCCTTTTTGTCTTTTTTTTTTTTTATAGAAATCTTCGTAGTCCGATTTGAATGCAGTCCATGTACGAGTTGTGTTGTTTTTTCCAGTGATTTAACAGCTGCAGATCCTATTCGAGCAGGGCAAATACAATTTTCGGGAGCTGAACCGTCTGAGCGGTTTGGTCTTAGTGTTTGCCTTCGTTTTTAATTCGGAGCTTATTTATTTATGTCTTTTGGCCGTTTTGTAGCTGGGCTTAAAATTGATGTCGAAATTAGAATGCAGCTCAAGTGGAGTGCAGAGTACGGATTCGGATTACCGGCTGCAGACATGTATGTATGTGGGTTAGCCAAACACAAACTGCAGACAGAATAGAAATGTAAGTCCCCAATTTTTAGCCAACCTCTCGCCCTGCCTCTGCCATCTGCATCCCCTGTCCCTCTCACTCTCTCACTCGCCCTCACGTGCAGCTGACGCCCTCGAGCTAAATGTAAGCACTTCTGTGGTTCAACAATTAAAACGTTGCATTTGGGGCAGAGCTGTTCGCCTTGTTGTCTGCGCCAGTTCCGTGTGTGAGCGAGTCCCTCTGTGCGTCTGTTTGTCGTTATTTACCCCTGAGGCTACGTGTGAATCTGCACGAAATCTATGCTCGTCCTACTGTCGCATTGTGCTACGTCAATTGTTTTCTATTGTTTCTCCATTTAATTTTTTTTCCTTTTTTCTTTTTGTTTTGTTTTATTTCTGTTTTGCTTTCTGTGCAACGCAGCTGTGCGCAGTTACTGAATGCCCCAATGGGGTGTTTAATGGGTATTTGGCATTTTTGGGGCTAAAAACATTTCGAATGCATTTTACATTTTTAATGCCTTGGCAATGCTGAATATCTATATATGCAGGTATGTATTGGGAATTGCATGTGCTGTGGCACGAGAGATTCTTTGGGAATATTTTCCCAACCGGAAACTTAAGCTTTTAATACTACATATATAATAATGCTTTTAAAGCTGCACTGAGATTATCGAAAGCAAACTGTAAATAATAAATTAAATTGTATGTTGGCTTCGTATTTTGTGTATTTGATTTGAGAACTAATGAATAGGTTTCGGCTTAAACATTGCTTTAAATATACTGTGATTGTAAGTATCAGTCGAAAATTTTATAGCTTAAATAGGAATATTTTTAAGTAATTTTAGTTTTAAACGTATGTTTTTGTTTAATGTCTTGGTTGTTTATGATAATGGCGAAAGCAAATGTAATAATACTCGTATTCAGCGTCATTTAATATAAAGTCTAAATCCAATTACAAGTAACACCCCATTTATGCCATAAGTCGACCGAATAAATAAGCCTTCGGAAAAAACTCGATTACTGGGAAAAGGCATTTAAGCCTGCAAGCAAACTCCATATGTGAAGTAAGGAATAAAAGTGGAATACTATGAAATTTGCCTGATAATCCAATAAAGTGAATGGCACAAACACACACGGGGGAGTCTTGCAGACAGAAAGTGGCGCTCGACTAACAACTTCATTGATACACAGCAAGCCGACTGCGAGTCGAACCACACACCACGAACACACACACACATACACACAGAGATGAGGAGCTCTTGGCACCACATGCTTACAACAGGCGAACGGAAGTTAAACCACATTTATAAGTCGAACTTGGCATACATATGCAATGCCATGTCACTGCTTGTCTCCCTCTCCTTCTCCCTCTCTCTCTCTCTGTCTCTGACTCTGTCAACTGGCTTGTTGACATTAGATTGTGTTTAAAGTGGTTGCACACACTCATACACACTCACACACAGTCAGACACACGCACTGTGGCTTGGCATACATAATGCCTCTAAAATTGTCTACTTATATATTTATGCAAGTGCCTCAGTCAGCCAGTGTCGGGATCATATGCCACATTGTCGCACATCCGACTCGAGGCTCGTGTCATAAGTGTGTGTGCGTGTGTATGTGTGCGTGTATGTACATATGTCTGTTAGCTGTTGTCTGTGTGCGTGTGCATTTGACAATTGTTTGTTAATGCTCGTGCGTTGGCTGGGGCGGAAACGGAAACTCCAAATGACACTTACTCAATTTGCGCGCAATTGATTTTGCCTTTTATTTTTATTTTTTTGCACCCGAAAGCCCAAAAAAAATAAAATAATACATAAAAATAATCTTGGTACGTGACTTTTAACTAAATAAAACAAAATGTACAAAATACCCAATGTATTCGCATATGTTTCAAATGAGCAACAGCAGGCATGATATCAAATCTGATTCTAATCGACGTTTTCGAAATTGAAAATACCGTTTAGAGAGTAGCTGAAGAACACTGGAGAACGAGTGCTATATATGATATAATGTAAAATATTGAATACAGAGAACCAAAATATATTGATGACAGCTAGAATCAGTCAGTCTTCACACTCGGTCGCCTAATGATCGAGTGTGAAGATATACTCAGAAAGAGGCTGAAGAGTTGAGCTTGACTTGAGTGGAGCCGTCGCTGCCCTATATAAAGGCAAGTCTGCTGCAGCGCAGCCTCAGTCGTATTCCTCATCTTCTGATTGGTCGCCTAATGATCGAGTGTGAAGCCTGCAACGCAGCCTCAGTCGTATTCCTCATCTTCTGATTGGTCGCCTAATGATCGAGTGTGAATACTAACTCAAAAAGAGGCTCAAGAGTTAAGCTTGACTTGAGTGGAGCTGTCGCTGCCCTATATAAAGGTAAGCCTGCTGCAGCGCAGCCTCAGTCGTATTCCTCATCTTCTGATTGGTCGCCTAATGATCGAGTGTGAAGACCTATATAAAGGCAAGCCTGCTGCAGCGCAGCCTCAGTCGTATTCCTCATCTTCTGATTGGTCGCCTAATGATCGAGTGTGAAGACTAACTCAGAAAGAGGCTCAAGCGTTGAGCTTGACTTGAGTGGAGCTGTCGCTGCCCTATATAAAGGCAAGCCTGCTGCAGCGCAGCTTCAGTCGCATTTTTCATTTCTTGGTGGTCAGTCGTCCAGTGCAGCGCGGTGCTTCTCCTCTTCTTCTTCTGTCTGTTGGTAAGTGTTAAAATTATTAAGTATGTTAAGCGAAAATGTAAAAGTTATACTTTTAATGTTTATTTAATGTAAATATAATATATTTTAAATTTAAATATTATTATTAGACCACTTTCTGCTGCTGCTGCAAAAATCAGCTCTTCTGATCTTCAGCTGCCTTTTTATGGTGCAGCGATACTACCACTTGAGGTTGAGCCCAACTGTTAAGCCTCTCTCTGATTTAGCGTAAGCAAAACTCTCTATCAGTTAGCGACCAATCAGATTATTTTCGTATGTGTATGTGTACACACAAAAACGGTGGTCTGTTTGAATGTATGCGAGTAAAGGCCGATATATAGTACAAATATAAAACTAAAGAAGCGGCTGAAAATTCAAAAACAATTCAAACACAGATTTGGTTGAAGAATATGCTAGAACAAATGGCCTTGAATTTATTTGTGCAATGTAAATTTTTTTCAATGGCCCCATTTTTAATTTCAAATCTTCAAGAACTAGATTATTATCAGCTTTAACTTAATGTTTTAGATGATTATTTCTATAAGTAACTAACTAGATGAATAGAACAATCCTGTGTAGTCTTCTTTAGTTAGGGTATACAAATAATAAAAAAGGCAATTCACGTACTTTGCGACACATTTAAACCACTATTACGCTCCGATTGAGGGAAGGGAAGGGAGAAAGAGCGAATGGCGTTTAGACAAGAGGCGCCTGCTTTTTATTAACTTCAAAAGGCAGCTTTCACACAAGAGCTAGCTGCAATTTTTCACTTTTTTTCTTGCAGCTTTTTTCTATCCCCTGGGGCCACAAAGCCAGCCGCAATGTGTGTGTGTGTGTGTGTGTGTGTGGCGTATTTCAGTGTACGCTCTTTGAGGGGGTCAGACTTGATTGTATTCGATATAATCGCACATTATTGACACATTATTCTAGTGCCACTTTAAGCAATTTTCAGAGCAGCCGCCTGGCTGCCTCTGCTCCAAAGAGTTCAAAGTTCGCAAAGCATTTATTATTTAAGTTTCATAAGTTCACTTAAGTAGTTTTTTTTTTGTTCATTTGTTGAGCGTAATTATAATTAATGAGCCAATTTCTGTGCATATGTTTAATGCATTTGCTCATCAATTATTATTATGAAACAATGCATATGCATGTTTGCATAAAAAGCGCAACGCATTTACAATGAATTATATATATGCCGCTTTTTATCTGTCCGATTTTATGCAATTAACGCAACATAAATCAATTGTGCGTTGCATGCGCATTCTTACTCATACATAAATGCATTTATATACTCACAGATATATATAAATATATGTTAATTAACGTGTCACATTTCAATTTAAATAAAAACCTTAACATATTCAATTGTGTTATTTAATGGAAGCTTTAACAATTGTTAATTTAATTGTGCTGTCTTTTTGCATACACCGCTGAGTGGAAGCAATTTGCATGAGAATTTCATACGCTCAGTGACGAGAAATGGTATAAATAATAACAATTATAAGCACAGATAAAATGCCAGTGATAAGAATCATATAACATGACTATTAATAAGCTCTCATTTCCTAAATTTCACTCCAAATCAAATTACTATGTAATACCCACATTACATCAAGCTCTTCAGCTATGGCTGCCCGGTAGATAGCTATATATATATATATATATATAAGTATTTTGTTTGCTCAGTGGAATAAATGCGACAAGCTATAAATCACTCAGGACTTGCCACACACACACACATACACACACATACACAGGCACTTGGACAGCAAATAGGACAAATAGTGTGGCAGCTCATGAGACTAATGTGTGGCACGAATGGCAAGATTCAATCGAGAAATGGCTGTGCAGTTGCAGGACCAGGCGGAAAGCCATTGCTGGGTATTTGCTTATAAACAAAATTGAATTTTTATCGCTGCAGCATCGCAGGTGGAAATAAAAAATGCGATGAGGAATGAAGCAAAAATGAAAAAAAGAAGAAACCAAAACGTAAACATGCCAAGCAAAGCGCATGAGAAACGTACGAATCAATGAACAAGAAAAACGTAGCCAGATACAAGTGTGTATGTGTGTGTGTGTGTGTGTGTGCACACCTGCTAATACACTCACACACACATTCAAAAAGCATGCAGCATAAGTTGAAGTGGTGCTGCCAGGAACTGACGGGGCTTGGCATGGTTTATACGTGACCCAGTTGACGGGCATTGCCAGAGAGCCGAAACACTTCAGAGTCCTAGCAGAAGAATTGATATCAAGTAGATACGTCGAGTATGCTGGAAATGGTTTCAGTAGCCTTGCAGGATTATATTTGTGTATGCAAACTAGCAATAACTGCATAAATGCTGCGAGGGGCAACAGGACAGAGCGAGAGAAAGAGAGAGAGAGAGAGAGAAAGGGGAGAGGTAGTTGCTGCTGTGGCAGCAAATCAGATGGAAATTATATATACACAAGCTGAGCAAATGAAATGGCATAAATGAAAAGAAATTGCTTTAAGGCCAAAGCTGACCTCATGAAAACGGCACCAATTTGTTATGCTGGACACGAGACCCAGACCCCATCTGCCCCAGCTCAGCTGCCGCTCTCTCTCTCTTTCTCTGAACCAACTAATCCTATCGCTGTGGCCATAAAAACTTTATGTGTCAAATGTCATAATCCGAAATCACTTTGCAGGAACTGGCGGCAGCGGTCAAAGCTCATAAATTTAGCGACCTTTGAGCCATTGGCTTTTCGGTAGTCCCGAGTTACCATTTAATGGTATTTGCCATTTTTATTATTATTTATGTTTGCACTTTAGTTTTGTTAAACGGGGCACGCACATGATATGCTGATAAAAGTTGAATTCCCTTTCAAAACATAAAAACAATAAAAGCGGCCACGTTGCGTATACGCAATGTGTTCTGTTCCTTTGCACTCCATTGCGCATTTTATGGCGCACGCATTAGAAGCTCCAAACCCGACCTCCAATATCGCTCTCATGAAATTCAAATCTCAGCATTATTCAGCCTTTTTTGAAGCCTTTTTTTTAGCCGCAATCCAATTGAAAATATGCATATTCATATTCTGATTGTCTGTCCACTTAAAAGCTTTTGTCTTAATTGCTCTTCGACGCTGTTCATTTCGTTGGGATTATTTTTGCCAAATTCCGCACAGAAATATGCAGCCTTTTAGCATGTATAAGCGTATTTGCACACATTTTTAATAGAAGGGGATTATGTGCGCTCGAGCATATGCCATGAGGAGGCTTGAGTCGATTTTTGCTATTAATAAAAGTTGAAACTAAAATTATTAAAATCGTGGAGAGCTAAGCATTAATTTTAATAGCTAATTGATGTTGAAATTCAGTTGTGAACTAGTTCGATAAGCTTTTAAAGGGAAAACTTTTATAAAGCGGATTTCAGATCCTTACTTTATTAAATTTGCTGCTTCAACACCTGTTTTTTGACCGGGGCTATAAATAATCCTGAGACGAGTTAATGGTCCAAGGGAAAAACTGCTGCAAGGCTCAAGCATGCCTCTTCACCTGAACTAACCCATCAAATTTTATAATCCGCGCATTGTGTCTGTTCTGTAAAATGCAGTCATAAGAGCCTAATAAAAAATAAAATAAAAATAAAAAATTACGAGGTAGCTAGACTCAATTTAATGCTCCATAAGACGCTTAGCTCACACCCCACTAAATCCCTGAAAAACTCTCAAATATTCAAGCAAAATCCGCTGCTTTTTCTTCATATTAAAAGCCCTTTTTTCGCTCTCTAGCAGGAAAAAGATAGCCATAAATCACGCTAAACATTAAATTATGCACATAAAATGGCAGCCAAATCCGCTACCGGGAGACAGAAGCCGCCAGCACTGTCTGGAGTGAACGCAGCAACAACAACAACAACAACAACAACAACAGCCGTAGACAAAGGCGAAAGAAAAAGCTGCTACAATTATGTGTTTAATGCATAAATCAAAAACTCATTTAAAATTAAATCACAGCATTCAACAAATCACAAAACAAAGTCGCAGAAAAAAATGAAAATACACAGCGATATGAAAGCAATTATTATACACAAAGGTTTGGCTGTCTGTCTCTCTGTGTGACTGTGTGTGTGTGTGTGTGTGTGTATGAATTATTCTGGTATTCTACATGCATATAAAAAATTCAAAAGCCAGCCAGAAACAGCAACAGCAACAGCAGCGACAACAACAGCCAACAGTTGCCTTCAACGAGTGTATAAAATGTTTATGCAGAAATAAATTGAATGTCGCGGAAAGAGACGAGCGCAACGTAGCTGCCATCAGGCAACAGCTATTAAAATCAGAAAGTAAGAATCTCTAAGCGAATATGACGAATAATATATACTCTCAAAAACATAAATGTATAAAGGTTGTGAAATGCGCAGTAAAACATTAAAAGAGAATTTCCCATTTTTCAGATTTATAAAATATATTTTAGAATATGAAAATTTATATCCAAATTGCTTTAAAACTATAAAAGAAAACTTCAAACTTTTTTTTTAAGATTTTCTTATATATATTAATTATAATTCTTATAGATATTAATTATATAATATAAATATATTTTATACTAAGAGGTAATAGAAATTCTCAATCAATGGGATTAATTTTCTAACATATTCTAATAAAATTTTCGTAATTTAAATTGAAAGACTTTAATTTGAAAGCTTTTATCGATCATCATGTATTACGATATAATGTTTATATTATATTATCGCTAATCGACCGAAGTTATCAAACCTACTGATAGAAAATAGCAACTCTAGCCGAGAGCATAATAGATGTAACTGTATTTAATGCCAGGACACCTACGCACATGGCGAAATAATTTAAAGGAGAAAACGCCATTACGGTCTGTGTGGTAGGCACGAGGGTGCGCAGATAGGGCCAAAGGGAAGTTTGAAGTCTGAGTAGTGGGTGTGGCTATGGGGCATGAATAAGTACGACAAGCTGGGCTGCTGCAGGACAATGTTTGAGTATCGCACGTCAACTGTCGGCAGCTGCGCACATGCAAGTCAGACACTTCATGGCACACACACACACACACACACAGATGCAGCACACACACACTTGCTAGCAGGAAGTGAACGCAACACTCGACACTGCCGGGCCAGGCCGGGCATCAGGGCACCAACTTCAACGAAGACTTGAGTACGTGTCGCGTTGTCGCAGCTCCAATGCAATGGGGAAACAGTGGGTGTTTGTGCAGTGGGCACAGTGGGCACGTGGGTACGGTGGGCAGGGCAATGTTGGTTGCAAGCAGCACAATTCCAGCAGTAGAATGCGCTCAACTGTGCATATTTCAGCGTCCGCTTTTATGATATGCCCTGATCTATCCACGCAAATGTGCTGTCAGAGCTGTCAGTGGCACAGCGGCAGCTGCTTCATCAGCGCATTTGCCTGTTCGCCTAATGCGAACATCTACTTTGGCCTTTAGCCCCGCCGCCGCCACTGCCACTGCCACATATCATTTACAGCGCGGCAGCATGCGTCCACCTTACCCTCCCCTCCTCCAACCCAACCCTTTCCCCTTTGCCTGACAATTGTGCTGGCTGTGACAGCGCCTGGTTACAGCATTATAAAGAGCCAATGACGCTGGCGTCGCAGCGTGTGACCATGTCAAGGGGTTCAGCATCAAATGGCAGCAGCAATTGGATTGCGAACGCGAGAGATGGAGAGAGAGAGGGACGGGGAGAGGGTGCGGTAGAGGGGCCACAAGTCCTTTTGGCACTGATGTCTCGCCGAACTAGGTTTAGAGAGCAAGCTGCGACAGCTCCTCAGCACAGCACAATGGGAGCTCAAGTGTTTCGAGCAGCCAACTAATTCATTGATGCCCAAAAATGAAGCATACTCCATAACGACTATATGCCATATTGAGTGCAATAGCAAGTTGACAAGGAAAACTATCTGGCTTCAAATAGTTGGGAGATGTAAAGGCTCAGTAGGGTAGATATGTAAGTTGTGCTATATTAATATATGCTGATATGATTTATGAAAACTCAAGCTACGAGCATTAATACTGCTAAGCCTGCATCCTTTCAAATGATGACTAGAGGTGTGTGAGTTTAAATAAGTCCATAAGTATGCAATATAAATTTAACCTACACATTAATTAATAAATGTATTTTTATTGAGATTCCGGGGAGATAATAGAGCATCAAAAAGTTCTGGTGCTTTGTAATAAACATATATATTTTAAAAAAAAAAAAAAAAAAACAAATTACTTTGAGTAAATACTTTTTTAAATCAATTTAATTTTTAACTACATAAATCACTCCAACAAAAGATAATCACATTCATGGCAGTCGAAATTCCAAAAAAGACAATTCTCAATTAAAGAAATTTTCTGTTGCAGTATTTTTTTATCTGCACGAAAATCGTAGAATTTTTTACTAATAAATTTTAAACTACTCCATGGATTCACAAAAGCTCTGCTGCTCAATCAAAAAAAAGGCAACACCTCGAAAGCTCCTCTCTTTCCCATAAATAAAGGCATCACTCCATAATGTCTGTGCTATTATATACATCATTAATCAGGATAATCTACACTATTATCTCAAGCTTACACTTCAATTTTCCAATCATTTATTCACAGACATCAGCAAATGATGCATTGAAACACTTGAAAACATGCAATTTAACATAAAATATACAAAAGCCCTCAAAAAGAATTTACAAACTTAAAATTGTGTATGAACATGATTTACAGAACGTTTTCAAAAAGTTTATGCCAATTGCTTTAATTTAAAATTTATTTGCAAACATTTAACAATATTTTGCAACGCAAACTTTTCTCCGGTCCAAATTCAATTTCAGAAAAAATGCACTTCAATTATCAATAAATGCAAACATTATATAGCCTGGAGGAAATGCGTGTAATATGAATACGAATATATATGAAATATAACTATGAAAAACAATCAATGTAACTGTAAATCAATTTCTTGTTATCGGCTTACTGTGAGAGCCCTCAGATCTGCGTAGAAAAGAAGCAGCTTAACATGTAATATATATGTACATAACATATTTTAAATTGACATTGGTTTCATGCAATTGAGTTGTTATGTTGTGAGCTGAAAAAATCCTTTTTTATCCAGCAGAGTTATGTAAGATAATCGTTGGCAATAATTCATAACCATAAAATATCAATTGTTGTCTACAGTTTCAGTGGGGCGGACGCTTGTCTGTTATCAACGCGCATAAATTTCAATCTACACACACGCCCCACACTCCGTCTGTGTGTGTGTGTGTGTGTGATTGTTTGGGTGTGTGTGTGTGTGCAGCAGTTGCCACAACAAACAACAGGAACTATGCACAAAAACATTGACAATGACGCTTAACTGGCGAGGGGACGGAGGACAGCAGTCAAGTCGAGTCGAGTCGAGTCGAGTGACACGGCAGACAGACAAGTGTATCGAAAATAGCAGCAGCCGCAGGAGCAATGACAACGGCAACGACAACGACAACAGCAGCAACAAGGAGACCAGGACAAGGACTATATCATAAGCAGTCAACGAGCATATCATAAATATGATGAGGACTTTTTTTCGGGAGTGCCTGCCACTGCCTCAGCATATGTTTTAATGCTTAGCAATAAAAATTTATGCATGATTGAAGTTTTTGAAGATTGGCAAAGGCAGCGAACACAAATTGTTCAAATACGTGGGGGAAGCGAGTTATGCTTTGAATTACGCTGAAAATAAATGGCGTTTTTATTTGCCAAATCAGTACGCAATGGCGCAAGGCGAGACTCGAGCACAGATATGAAAGGAAATCAATAGACAAAGCTGCATATATTATAAATAAAAAAATGTATATATATTAAGCTAAATTTATTTCAAAATTTAAAATAAATTAATGAATACTAATAAAAATATAAATAAGAAAAAAAAACATTTTAAATGTTTAAAAGTTTATACAAAAAATTTAAAATAAATTTATAAGGCACTAATAAGTAAGAAAAACAAGGAATTTAATTATATATTATGCAAAATGCATATACAAATTGAAAATAATTTCATTTAACACTAATAAATCGAATAAAATTACTAATAAATAAAAAATATATCATTTTTAATTATCTAAATGCCATATAAAATATTTAAAGTATAACTCATATACAAATGAAAAACAATTTCATTATATACTAATAAATTAAATTAAAATCTAAGTAAAAAAACTATCCATTTAAATTATCTAAATCTCAAGTGTATTCAACTCAATGAATATAAATATGTTTCTCTCTCTTTTAAAATAAGTTCAATAATTAATGTGACTAACACAAATTGAATACCCTGCATAAATACCACAGTCTGTGTACACAAACAAATGAAGCAATTATCCTGGCTGTTGTGTTAGTCGTGACTCCTGCCACGATAAGCTTACAAATTACAAATCCCCTAAGTGCCGTATACAACTGAGGCGATAAATAAATAAATGCGGCCAGTCAAAGAAATTTATGCGCCAAATTAAAATCTTAGCTTTAAGCCGAACTGATGCGCATTAGTTCAGCCCAACCGCAGCATAGTCGAGTCTGTTTTATTTTTGTAAAAAAACGAGAAACAAGAAAAAGGAACACGAAAAGAAATGGCCGCAGCCGAAATGCCATTAGAGTGGAGGCAGACAAGGCCGCAAAATAATCTAATTGGCCGAGTTGGCAACGTTTTGCTTGTGGCTTTTTATTTCGGTACAGCTTAATTGTATTAAACTTGTTCGTTGTCTCGCTTCACATTTAAAAAGTTCAAGTTGGTGGCGTATACGCAATGTTGGCGTTACACTATGCGTATGCTTGATGCCTGTGCTCGAGCTTCTGCTTGTTTTATTGTTTATAATTCAATTGAACAGAACCATTTATCATGTTCTACTTTTCGATTTCGCTCTACGTAGAAAAATGTAGCCCAGCAATTTTCTTGGTGCTGAGTGTGTGTATGGGTGTGTGTGTTTATGTGTTTGCTGGAAAAATATAATTTATCACATTGACGCTGATGAATTGTTTGTTTCACACTATGACAACTTTATCGTGTTGCTGGGTAACGAGCCACTGCCACGCCACTTCCT
Organism: Drosophila meridiana; assembly: GCA_035045185.1. NCBI lineage: Eukaryota > Metazoa > Arthropoda > Insecta > Diptera > Drosophilidae > Drosophila > Drosophila meridiana. Next base: position 18,599,705 of record JAWNPF010000055.1, on the reverse strand, counting down.
CTGCTCCTGCTCCTCCTGCTGCTGCTCCTGCTTCGCCTGGAGCTGCGTCCACTTACTCTGTCCCCCTCCCACTCGTTTGCTGCATCATTTGCTCGGCTGCTCTTGTCTCCTGTGTTGAATTGCTTGTAAAATGTTTGTAGCTGTCACACAAACTGTTACTGTTGCCGTTGCCACTGCCGCTGCCACAGCTGATAATGATTTAATATCAGATGCCGCTCGCTGCATATTTCATGAATTATTTGCCACGTTCCGCCGCATTGCAGCACATAAATACATTTGCGCATTGCATTTTCGGCAAATTGTTTGCCTTTTGTCTGTAATTTATACAAATTATGTCGCATTGTCATCACAGTGTTAAATGTTTTGCATGTTCCACAGCAGCAGTTAACCCCCCCCCCCCCCCTCCCCACACCCACACACACCCCCCCCCCCCCCCCCCCCCCCCCCCCCCCCCCCCCCCCCCCCCTTCTCCCCCCCCCCCCCCCCCCCCCCACTTTCCCCGCCAAAACCCCCCCCCCCCCCCCCCCCCCCAACCCCCCCCCCCACCACCCCCCCCACACACCAAAAAAAAAAAAACCCAAAACAAAAAAAAAAAAAATTAAATATCCCCCGTACCCCCCAAAACCCCCCCCCCCGCCCCCCCCCCCCCCCCCCCCCCATTGCCCCCCCCCCCCACCATTTCCCAAACCTACCCCCTTCCCATTTTCAATGGCTCAGGGTATAAAAACTGCGACAGCCGAAGGGACTTGCCATGATTGTTGAATAAACAACGAGTTTTTTCAGTCTGGTGTTAATGCTTTAAATAGTTTGTGGCAAAGTTCATAAAAGTTATTCTATGATATTTAATCTGCTTTTAATAAAGTGTGGCTATTATGTTAAAATATTTATAAAAATAAATAAATAATATATTTATAAAAAGTATATGTAAGGCTATGTTAAATTGGATTAATTTAATATATTTTATTTTCATTTATTTGTAATCACATAATATTTATATAATTATATAACTCTCAGTCTGGCAATCAGCCAGGCAATTAGCAAAATAATTGTTATGTAACTACGAAAGCCCGCAACAAGTTTAAATTATTTTAAAATAAGTTTCCTCATTTGCTTTTTAATCCCTTTTATATTGAAACCACATTTTTGCAAGACTTGAGTTTTCAATTAAAGGCTTTGCCATAAGCCAGATTTAAATGGGAAAATGCTAAATTAACGCCCGGCATCAGGTGCAGTTAGTTAGCTTGAAGCTGGAGTCAAGCAACAATTAAATTAAACTTCAAGCGAAGTTTCTTTTTTAGTTTGCTTCGTTTCTTTATGCCTCAGTGGCAGATTCATGTAGCTGCGGGCCATGTCTGAGCTGTTTGGCCAAGTCCAACTAACTAGCTAACTAAGCAGCTCGTCTGCCTATCTAAATGTGTCTGCCGTCTGCTCTGGCCTGGCCTGGACTGGTCTGGTTCGGTCTGCTCTGGCTGACAGTTTGACGCATAACCAGAGTCAGAGTCAGAGTCGTGGCCCAGAGGATGATGTCGAGTTGCGCCTACTTTGACTGGCAGCTGTTGACTGCGTCTATCATAGCTGCCAACGTGCAATGCCGGGTGACGGTCTCGCCCCTAGGAGCCCCCTAACCGCTTTTCACATGCAAAAGTTGGGAGGTTTGTGCCAGCGACGTTTTTGACATATTGAATTAAAAATATAAAAAAAAGTCATCCACCCAGACGACAAACACTTTTAGCTAAAAGCAAATTACTGTCACTCGTTAATTACTGACGCTTGAATAAATACTGATTTGCATTAGATAAATGTATAGAAATCGGGCACTGGGTAAGGAGCAAAAACAGGCAGCTAAGAATATAGAAATTCATGCAATTCGACTCTTATTTATGTGGGAATATTATTAAGCTTTGTGTTACAATTTGGAATTTAGAATCACTCTTAATAAGGCTTTTTATATAGCCAAAATAATAGATTAGATATAATAAATATATTATATATACTGAAAGTACAAATGAACGCTAAATTTGTAAATACCCAAATTATTATAATAAAATTTAATTGCTAAAATATTCAGTAAAACTTTTTTTATTTATTTATTTTTTATTCAAAATAAAATATCCCATAAAAATAAAAATAAAAACTTGTATTGAACTAGATCTAGATTTAGAATAATTTGAAAAATATACAACAAAAATTTTGCTAAATATTTTAGTAAATAAATTCTATTAAAATATCCCAAATAAATAACAATTTTAACTTTTAGTAAAAATATTTGAAATAATATTGCCTACATAAAAAAATATTTTAATAAAAAGAATTCATTCAATTTTCAGCAAATTGAATAAAAAATATTTTATCAATTACTTCCTCCGTTGTTTTTACATATTTTATTTATATTCAAATTGAATTTATCTATGAAAAAATGATTTTAATTTGCAAAAATCAAATGCAAATGCAAAACAACAAAAGTTACAGCATTTCATCCAATTTAATTTCAATAAAAAAGAAACCAACTAGAATTTAAAATTTATGCTCTGCACATTTAACGAAAAACTCTTTCATGTAAGCAATTTCACTACAGTTGCTAATGAATATGCCTTTCACTAGAATAGGTACGTTTATCGACTACATTTAGCAGCCAACTGTATGGAACCCACGAGTAATTCGCAGTTCGAAATTCGCAATTAACTCGCTGTCCAAATTTTTCCACGTCAATTTACGGAATTTAGTTGCATGTGCAACGCTGCACTAAATGCGGATGCATCGAGCCCTGTTCGCTGGCAATTTTATTAACTTAAATGAGTATCAAATGAAGTGGCAGCAGTAGCAGCAGCAGCTGTTGCTGTTGCACTTTTAAATGAACTTCCAACTGTCAGAGGCTGCCGGCTGAACGTTCGCTGGTTTATAATTAAAACAAAATATTTTAGTTTGCAGCAGATTCTACAAAAATTTAATTGCAATTGCAAGCAGAAGCCAGAAAGTGCACAGAAACCAAAAATGGCCAAGTACGTACACATGCACACACACACAAACACACATTTTTGCACACCTCTACACTCTCACATGCCCGCCTGTACTGTGCGGAGTGAGGTTGGCTGGTCAGCCGCAGACATCTTTGTATGTTCGTCTGTTTGTTTTTTTTTTTTCATTTTTGTTGTTTTTGGAATTTTTTATGCGTCTCTAGCGCGCAGGTGGCTGAGTGCCGATCCCTCGCTGGTATCCGGCTTCCTGCTGCTGCCCCTGCTCCACATTGTTGTGGACGTGTCGGCGGTGCAATTTCGCTTTTAAATTTATCACCTGACACAAGAGAACACAAGCTGCAATTGCTTAGCCAAAAACAAGTGTGAAAATACACATAAAAAGAGTAAACTCTAGTGCTCAATAAGACTAGCCAAATACCCTGTAAAGCAATTAGTAATAGAAGCAATAATAGGAGTGAAGCGAAGACTTTTCACTTTATCTGTTTGCATTAATAATAACTTAATAAATATGTATACAAAGATTTTGTTCATTTAAATATATTAAAGTTAGAGAACTCTAAATATCTCTCTAGATATAAAATCAAGACTTAACTCTGATAACTGCAGTACTAATGGAAATGACTATTTATTGGCTGTTAAGCCCGAAAAAGCATATATTCAGATGTATAAGATATCTATGATAAATACTCATATACTTCAGATATATACATACACATATATTTTAGATATATTACTCATACAACCAACTGCTTCTCCTCTGCGTAATGCATTTCTCGGCAAAATTGGTAATAGCCTGGACAACACTTAGATCTAGATTAATGCCGTCCCATTAGCTTTCTTTTTGCTTTCACCTTTATCTCGCATTATTGGATATACATTTCTTTATATTTTTCCTTTTTTTTTTTTTTGCATTTTAATGGCATCATTTGCGTTATCCATGAGCAGCTGATTGTGGGTGATTTTTTATTTATTCGTCGTATATTTGCAATATTTCATTTGCATTTAAATTTGTTTGGCTTCTCGCTATTTTTCGCTCTGCTCATGACATGCTTATGATCTTCGAAGTTAAATATATGATCAAATTTGCATAAAATGCTGTCTATGTGCAAATAGGAAGCGCCTTGCCTTGCTGAGGCTATCGATTGTTTAGGCCAAAGCCATATTGTCACACTGTGTACAGCATCAAGTGATTATGTTGCATGTGATAAGCGACGCAACAAAGTTGCTTTAGCAGAGAGAGAGGACCAAAGCGAACAGTGAGATATTGTGTAAATGAAAGAAAGTGCAGAGAGAGAGAGAGAGAGAGAGAGAGAGAGAGAGAGAGAGAGAGAGAGAGAGAGAGAGAAAGAGTGAGTGAGTGAGTGAGGGAGTGAGTGAGTCAGTTTATGCAGCATGTGTGAGTGAGTGAGTGAGTGAGTGAGTGAGTGAGAGTCAAAGAAAGAGAGAGAGACAGAGGGAGAGAGACAGAGGGAGAGAGACAGAGGGAGAAAGAGTGTTTGAGAGAGAGAGAAAGAAAGAGTGTGTGAGAGGGAGAGGGAGTAATGGCATTTGGTTTTAACATTCCAGTGATGCTTTTAAAACGCATCTTTTATTAAAACTCTACAGAAAATGCCACCAAAATCCGATTTACCTGGACAGCATTTTATTCACCACGCAGTAAAAGGAAGCAACAAAATTATAAAACCAAATTTGCATTTGGCAGTCAGTTTATGCAGCATACAAGATTTATGAGAAACTCCAAGTTGTATTCGGTTGACAAAAAAAAAGAAGAAAAAAAATGGTGCCTGGAACATAAAAAGAGGCTATAAACAAGTTAAGGACAAATAAGCGCTCCAAGCTGACGGCACAAAGCGAGCCAATTTATTATAATGGCAAAATAAGTGAGGCGATATATGCGAGAGTGGGGGTATGTGTGTTTGTGTGTATCTATGTGTGTGTGTGTCTAAAGGGCAAAAACTATAATATAAACAGTCAGAGCACAAAAGGTCATAAAAATAAAGCAACGCGTTAATTGCAATTCCCAATTGACCACAAACAGAAAATTTGAGAGCATAAACTGTGGCTAAGCCCACAAGCTGTGTGTTTGTGTATGTATGTGTGTGTGTGTGTGTGTGTGTGTGTGACTGTCACATAAAGTAGCTAATTACTGTTAGTTATGTCGCTGCCCACAAAATGCCGCAATTTATGCGTCTGTGTGCGGCAATGTTTCTGTGTGTGCGGCTGCTGCGGTTACAACACCATAAAATGTTGGCTTACAATCGATGTGTGTGAGTGTATGTGTGTGTGTGTGTGTGTGTGTGTGCGATTGCGGTTTATGGCTAAATGCTGTCAAATGAACATTTTGCATCTGTCTTCCACTTTGGCTATAAAAATGCTTTAAAAACAATTGGGCCTCCCCCACTGCCAAAGCCTAAAACTGTCGTTCAAATAAACTTCATTTAGTTGGCATTTCGAATGCAACGAAGCTTCCCCGTCTATTCCTTATAGACTTCCAAAAACTAAGAGATACCAATTAGTGCATGGCCCTCGGCCCAAAAATGTCTGAATGCAAGCAATTTTGTGCTCATTTGTGCGACAAAGAGAAGTTCGACTCAGGAAAGGTTCTACTATACATTGAATACTCTTGCAACTATAAATATACCTATGTGTAAATATATATATATATTGAAATTGATTGAATTCTAGTTGAAATATGAAGTAATCTATTTGAAAATACAGAATTATTTCTCGACTAGTTGAAATAATGAAATAATGAAATAATATTATAATTGATTTATGTTTCGATATATTTCAAGATTTAGAAATATAAGTATAGAGATATATGCAAGTTTCTTACAATAATATTTCTAGTATATTCATATCTTTAAATGCATTCAAGTGCTGTAAATCATTCCAATTTTCGTCTTAATGAAACGACAGCAAAGTTGCAACTTGAACTGCACAGCTAAACTGCTCAGAATGAACCAGAATTCATGTGTTTCATTACAGAGAAAGGGTATAATTGAAGCTTTCTAGTTGCAGATTGAAAAGGCTCAGCTGAAACGAGTGGAAAACTATTTAATTAGGCTAATCTGTTTGCATTGATAGCAGCTGCACAGCAGGCCCAGACAGTAGTTGTCCAATAATTGACATGGACAAGCGTTGGCAAGCACTTACATGCCCCACAACACATCCACACCCACACTCACACACAGACAGAGAGACAGAGAGACAAACAAAGAGCAATCTAAAGTATGCAATGCACTGCAACACAATAAAAGCTTGCCCCAATGCGTGGCACACAGCGAGACTCGATTCACATTAAGCTGAACAAAAATTTACGCAGCGACTTTGTCAACTTGAAATTTAGGGCAGGGATATGCGAATTACGTGGATGAGCAGTTGGAGGGGCGTGCAAGGGCTGTGGGCGTAACAGCGGGTATCGGCGGGTTTGCTGTGTCAGTTTCGGGCTTTTATTGAATTTACTCAAAGTGCTTGTTTGTCTGGCGTCTAAGTGGCTTAGCGATTGACTCCAAGCGTGTGAGTGTGTATGAGTGTGTGTGTGAGTGTGTATGAGTGTGTGTGAGTGTGTATGAGTGTGTGTTGCCAATTGTCGGCTTCTGCTTTTTTATTGTATTATACTTAAAAATGCTCTAGTGCTTGCTAATTGGCATGCACTTAGCAGGCATAGTAACTAAAGAGATTGAACTAGATTGAGCACTTAAATATGTAGAGTATTTTCATTACAAGAGCTAAATCTGTCAAAATGTCATAAATTGAAATAGACCAAGAAGTGAGCCTCTATTTAAAAATCAATCAAACTTTTAGTAAATTGAAATAATATAATAATAAATCAATATATTGACTTTATTGACAACTCAAATTTTATTCTGCTAAACAACAATAACAATTCAAAAATTTAATTTTTAATGTGTTCAGGTTATACAAAATCACATCAAACTATGCCAATAAACGAGCAGAGAGAGTAGTAGAAGCTTCATAATTAAATTTTAAATGCATGCCACACACACACTCACACTCATTATATCAAGATAATTATCATATGTGTAGCCCTTCTGCTATTGAATCTGTCACCTTTTGCGTTGGTTTTTTTGCTCACACAGTTTGCGTTGGGCATTTGGCTCATTTAATTAAATTGCTAATTGTTAATTAATTAGATGCTGTAGCTGTTACTAGGGCTGCGAATAATATTAATGAGGTGTGTTAAATGGACGGTAATAATTGATATAACTGCTGGCCCACATCAAACAGAGCGTATGCGGCAACTGGACCGAATCTCATTGCTAATGCAATTGCCCATTGCCCATTGCTCATTGGCAATTGCCAATGGCCAATGGCCAAGTGGAAATGCAAATGCGGAAAATGCAGCCACAATTATTGCATCGGGCTATTTGATTGGCATTTGCTCGGACAGTGCGCATACGCCGCGTGGCGCCACACAGGTGCTGCATTTCGATTTCGTTTTCGTTTTCATATTTTATTTGATTAGCTTCGAGTCGAATTGACCAAACAACGGTCAGTTGCCAGTGGTCACGTCTGTGGTTAACCATATTGCATTTTGACCAGGAATATGCAATTTACGTGTGTGTGTGTGTGTGTGAGTGTTTGTGTGTTGACCAGGGCACTGGCAAAAACGCAAATGGCTAACTTTAATTATTGCATTTTATTGTAGAAATTATTACCATTTGGTTATGGGCAGACATTTATTGAAATATCCTCTAGTCAGCATGTGATGGGGTATATTAGGCTAATACTCCATACAAAATGATTGATTTTCCCTGCATTCCCTTAGTTCTTATGAGTTTCCGACAATAACGTTTCATTTCTTGACTTTTTATTAATTATTTTTAAATTCCTAACATTTAAGAGATAGAAAAATGTCCCTCCTCATCCACTTTGATTAAATGCAATATAAACATAATTAATGTTTGCACAAATACGAAACTGTTTGGAAAATCAACAAATTTCTGACATAAGGCACATTTATTTATTTATTTTTCGCCTTCTTTTTTCGCTCTAGCCACATTCGTGTATAATTATTAATCATGCGTCGCTTGTATTTGGTTAGATGGAGCTCACAGCGGAACAACGAGGCAGTCATATAATCAATATTTTTGCTAAGCTGCAGGCTATGCGAGTCAATTAATTAATATATTTATATGCTCAATTAATTGCATAATCCGATGGCCTAACAAGTTTTTTATACAAAATATATGTCATTCAAGCGGCAAATAAAATTAAAATTATGATTTAATGAATTTCCAATTAAATTTATGCTAAGCTTCGTTAGACAAATTTTTAATAATAAATAATACAAATAATATAGTAATTTCTTGCCCATATTTACTATATCTTTGCGTCATATGTCAACTCCAATGAAAAACCTTTCGCAGCCCAGTTCACATGCAAATGTGCATTGTGTGCATGTCCGAGGCAATGATGAGTGCTCATATTTTATGTCGTTGCGAATCATGCCACGACACAGCTGGCAAAGTTGGCAAGAAACGAAGTTAAGGACAGCAAAAAAGAACAGGAGAAAAGAGTAAGGGGAAGAGAAATGCACTGACGAACGTCAAGTGTCAGGCCGCAAATGTCAGCAAGTGACAAGTCAAGCAGCAAGCGGGCAACCAGCCAAAACCTGTCACATGTCGCCATGTGATTTATGTGCAGCAGCTGAGGAGAACGAACACCACGACTAACGGGACTAACAGGAATCAGCAGGAGTTAAAAGGAACAGGAACAGGAGCGCAGCAATATGGTGACCGCGACGACTAGCGTTGAGTGACAAACATTTCGAAATCGAAAACGAATGGGAAGCGAGAATGCTCAACGGACAGATACCCAGCAACATACTGAGCTATAGAATATAGCATATAGAAATATAGAATATGGAATATAAAATATATAAATATAGAATATAGAAATAGAGTAAAGAATATAGTATGCAGAATATATAATATACATATAACACAGAAAATAGAATATGAAGTATAGAATATAGAATATAGATATAAATAAATTTTAAATATTTAAATAAATTAAAGTATATTTTGAGTTCATATTTGCAATAAATTTACTATGGATATTATAGTGAAGATGTGTACATACGATTATAAACAAGACAAAGCATATGCAAAGATATACAAGACTACTCAAATACCCTCTAAACGTAAAAATGCCTGCTAAAGCCCATTTATTATATTTAATTTAATTCTTTTAAAATGTTTGCTGGAATATTGAGTATAAATTTGTTACTTTACTTTTAGCACACCACCTGATACAATGCCCTATTCACAGGGTAAAGAAAAACTTGCATAGCTTTTACTTGCCAAACTTTATTTTGAAGTACTGCCTGGCAAGCTGGCCTAGCTGTAACTTTTGCCTGTCGTTGTCTGCTGCTCATGTGTGGAGTGAAACGTTAATGATATTGCGTATACGCAGCACCAGCCCTCCCAGCCTCTGTAAAAGCGCTGCAACGCACAAGTCGCGAATTTTGGCGTGCATTTAATTAGAATCAGTGCACAAAATGAATGCAGCATCAACAATGTCTGAGCATTTGGCTGTCAGTTATCTGCAGCGAACACTCGCTGCCACTGAACGCACAACTAATTTGAGCGAAATGTAATGCGATTTGCGCATTAATTATAATTGAATATTCATATCGCTAATTGGCAGAATGGCGGACTCTGGATGCATCATGGCGGGCATTTATGTCGTTAAGGGAAAATCAATAAAACGCTGTGGCAACTAAACTGGAAATAAGCCCCACTTGGCCGTAGCTCAATGTCAGTATCATGGCCAATACACTTGCTAGCTATATAAGTGCATCAAGTACCCAGACTTGGGCACACAATTTTCAGCCTGTTTATACAATGGCTGTGTCAGCAGTCAAGTTCGACGACTTGCGCCAGGGCGGTCAAGGGCGCCGATAAACTGCACTTAAGTTAAATGAAATACTGATGTGGCGGAAAGTTACCCAACAAACTTTAGGTTAACAGCCCGCAATCAAATTACGGTTAAATGTATCAGGCGTCAACTCTGATTAAACTCAGCTCGCACGTTCACGGCAAATTTTCATTTAACAGAAATCGGTGTAGCAACAAAATGCATTGAAATTCGCTTTTAAGAAAAGTCTTCAATTCCCAGAGTCAAGTTCTGACGCAGCTTCACAACTTTTTTCCAAAGACGAATCGTTCGACAAGCTAGTTACTGTGAGAGTCATAGATTGTGTTTCAAGTTTGGGAAACACTTCAAAGATGTGTCAAAAGTTGCTTGCTGCTTGTATTTATGCTACATAAATTCAAGTGCCAAACTGAGAACCTGGTTACAAAATGACAACCAAGTGGCTTAGTGCCGTATCCTCTTAAGCCACTCGAACAGGATAATGAAATTTGCTACGTAAGTTGGTTACATGCATTGGGACACAAGTTGGATGATAAATTCCTAGTATTTATTTCAAGAAAGCTTAAGCTGAAATTGTTTTGAAAATAAGTGGAAAGGCATTTACCACAAATTGTTGACCTCCTTTGACTTATGAAGAGTTAAGTACTGTGAAAAATGAAGCTAAGCGTGATTTGCGTGCTCGATTTAGAACTAAATTCAATGACTCTGACTTGATCAATCGCTAACTCACTCAACCAGCTTTCAATTAACCAATAAGCATTTACTCAGTGAGTCAAGTTTTACAATCATTTAGTCGATTGATAAGATCCAAGGACAGAACAGAAGTCTGCCATCTAGTTTCAATATCTCAAGTCATATTTCTCTTAACAACACCTAACTTTAGGCAATAAATGTCTTCAAGTATCAGTTAGATGCGCATCCTGAGCTGGTAACGAGAAAAGTTGTGCTGAACTGTGGCCTGGCTCTCGGGAGATACAATTTATATGTTAAGCAACAAAATTGCATTAAAAATTACCATAAAATGAAATGCAGCGGCGAATACTCCAAATTTCAACGTTGACCGCATCGAAAGGACCGAGCTCTCTGCCAGACCAACGCCAACTCCAGTGCCTCAACACGCCACGGTGAATCTGTCCTCTGTCGTCTGTTGCGAGTCTCGCGCTTTCTTCCTTTCCCTTAGTCTCCCACCCCGTCTCCATTTTTCACTTGGCACAGACTCGGCATCCAAGCGCATTTGTATTCATTAAGGAATTTCCGCAAGTTTTTCAAGTTTTTTCCTGTTTGCCAGTCGCTCGGCTGTTGCCTTGCGTTCCCAGCTTCGTCTCTGTGCGGCTGTTTAAGCATTTGCTTCTTGCACTCTTGCTTAACATTTGTTGCTTTGCGCCTTTCTTGGTTCCGTTTCGCCAACCCGACCCCAAAACACAACTCGCAGCTGGCATGGTTGATTAAAATGTCAAATGCCGTGCATATTTTAAATGCCGTCGCGCCTCAGCAAGCATAAAGCACAGAAAATAAACCAAGACGCGGCCCAAAATGACAAAACAAAAAAAAAAAAAAAATATATATATATATATATATATATATATATATATATATATATATATATATATATATATATAAATCGAGCCAAATGGCCAAGAGCACAAGCAGGGCAATTAAGACATGAAAAAAAAATAATAAATAAAAAATTTTAACAAGCACGGCGCTAAAATACCCTAATAGAGCTAGAATCAGATATATTTAGATATAGAAAAATATATTCTACGCAAAAATAAATAAAAAATTCGGAATATTTTTTTAGCTACAACAAAATCAAGTATATAAAAATATTACTATATATATATTAACACTATTTCAACTCTCTCTCTCCACTCAACATACCCTTTAAATTGAAGTAATTAAGTAAGTGCATGGGCAAATATAGAAAATTCGTATAACTTAGAAAAGCTTTGCTACAGATATAAAACATAAAAATTCTTGGGGCCAATTTGCATTTAAGGCAACTTTTTGTTTTTTCTAAAAATAAACTTTATCTGAACTTTATTTTTCTTGGTTTCTTTTATTTATACAGGCCTAGAGAGCAAAAGCTTTAATTAATTACAGAATGAAACACTGTCTTAAAGATGTTAAGGTTACGCAGCCTTCGACCCCTTGACTCGCTTTAATCACACTCCCACACACACACACACTCTCTCTCACACACCTTTCAACAGTTCAATTAGCAATATTATATTTCATCAATTTCGAATTATTGCTTCAATTAACTAAAATATTCAAAGATTTATTTGTTGTGCGCTATTTGTAGATTTTATGTATTATATTTCTGTTAATTGCAACCAAAAGAAAAAACTTTTAATTACAGAAACCAATTTTATTAGTTTCTTGAACTTTTGCTTTCAACATTTGCAATTGCAAGCAATTAGTTTGGATACTTTTATTGCAGAATGGCATAAAATACTCAAGAACGCAGTTCAATGGCAGCGACGTAACTGTAGCCAGAAAATGTGCAAAATTCAGTCGGTTTCTATAGAAATTCTTTTGATATTCGATTTCAGCTCTGCTGCTCATCTGCTCACCTGCTCACCTGCTGCCACCGTGCAGACGCCAGACAAAAGCCAAAAAATGTTGCCGTGAGGCGAAAACTTAAACAAAGAGCCAGAAAACTGCAGAAACGAGAAGCAAAAAAAAAGTTCTGCTGCTTTGCTCTACAGTTGACTACATTATTGCGGTGCCGTGATTTATTAATGATTCACAGCAACGAGCTGCCAGTGCTTAAGAATGCGGCCTTCTGGAGGAGCTCTGCTTAAAGCTGCACTTGCGGCCAAGTTGCAGTTTCAGACTGCTTGAGTTTTGTGTGGAAGGTGCAAGAGATTGAGGAATGTAAATGAAGTTATTTACTTATTATTCCTCGAAGTTAAGACTCAAATATATAGTTAAACTTGACAACACAACTGAATCTTTGTTGTCTTAGTCTTAGATTTCTTCATGAAGCAAAATAAAAATATATAAATAATTAGCATATATCGCTCTACTTAACAGTTATTAAATTATCTCAACAGCACTCGCAGAACTTTGCCTCATTATTCCTGTTGCATACCTAAAAAGATAAAGAAAAACATGGTGAAATTAGTAAAAGCGAAATACAACTTGCATTCATATTTTTCAGTCGTAAAAGAGTAAAACTGCAAAACAAACTAAAATTAAAGCGAAAACTTTTGCTGAGACGCTTAAAAATGGCAGCCAATGGGTAAAGTTTTTCTTATCGAGTCTAAAAAGCGTTGCCCAGGCGAGAAAACAAATTGTTGTCATTATTATTGTTGCCCGAGGCTGCGCAGCAAATGGGGTTGTAGATAAACCCAGCGATGTAGCAAACCAGGACGACAAATGCCAATTTTTACGAGCCACGAGCAAAGGAAACTGTGAGTCTTAGAAGAAAAAAAAAAAAAGAGAAGAAACAGAGAAACAATTAAAGCGAAAGTTAAAGCAAGTCGAGCGTGAAATCAAGGCGCTGACTTTGACTTGTGGACATTCGGCTTGATATATGAAGCTCAAGCGAATCGCTCAAATTTAATTGCCAGCCAAAGTAATTACCAACCACAATGAGAATTAGGCAGCAGCTGCAACAACAACAACAACAACAACAGCAATGGCAATATGGCGAATATCTCGCTCTAGATCAGCTAGCGGCGCACTCATAACTCATACGCCACGTTGACAGGCAGCGGCAAAGTTTGTGCTTTCGGCCAATTTAATGCAAGAATGCGTCACAAAAGTTTTATTTCGTGCAACAGCAAAAAAGCCAAGCAGACAAAAAAAATTAGAGAAAGAGGTAGAATGAGGCATTTCAGTTGAATATACCCTGTTTTATATGGTAATATTAGTGCTTGTAGTGCTTCAAGTAGAGTCTGCTAAAGCAAATGTTATCTATGATAAAAATTAATGTTTGTTTTATAAGGAGGCAGCTTTACTGTGTCAATTAAAAATTCGTGAATATTTATTGAAGATTAAATATTATTTATTATAATTTTTAATATAACCAAGTACTATATTAGAAGTAAGCCTCAGTATCATATACCTTTACCTTAATTGATATTGAAAAGTTATAAAAAGCTATATCTTCCTCTGTTATAATCTACCAACACACCCATCAAACCATATACCCTATTAACTTATCTGCTTGCAGGGTATATGAAAAGTTAAAACGTACAAGATCATAAATCATTTGAAATATATGCGAACGCTGCTTTAGTTGCGTGTGTGAGTGTGTTTGTATGTGCCGGAAGCACGTCAGCATGTTGTGCACCGGAAGCTGATATACGTCAAGAGCTATGCAGCAGCTGCCAAGCCAGCCCCAAACGGTGTGAGTGTGTGTGTGTGTGAGTGTTGAATATAATGAGGCACTGATTGGTGCATGAGAAATTGCCGCATGGAGCGAAGTCTCTCGTTAGGTGGCACGCTTTCTATGCTGATTATTTTCGCCAGGGCTAAGTAAATCAAACAAGTTGACACTTGGCCAGGGCACTTGGACCACATTCTGGCGGCATGCGACATGCAACTCATAACTTTGCCACTTTATGTGGCACTAGCGTCAAGAACTTAACCTGCATCCTGTTGCAAACGCCACATTACACGATGCCACTTTACCTACCAGCAGCGTCGACGCTGCTTAACCCATTACAATGTGCGACATTTTTCTTAAACCTACCGCCCGCTTCCTGCACAGCCTCTTGCACTTTCTTGTTATAGAACTTGCAGCATTTTTCAAGTGGCAAACGCTTTGCTTTCTGCTTGTCTGCCGCTGCTCTTGCACTTTGCATAACTTTGTTGCATACTTTTGCGCGCGTCGTCTCCCCATCTCTCTCTTTCACTCTTTCTCTCTCGCTCTTTCTCTTTCTCTCTATCTCTCTCTCTCGCTGCGGCTCTGCCACATTATGCATTATAAATGCATAAACATTCTGCCTGGCGTTTACTTAATACTGCCATAACTTGAACAACGCTCGGGGGCTAAGAAACTAAAATAAAATATAATAAAATATACTCTGATCAAAATAAAAGTTTTCAATATTATTTTCTTTTTTAGAAAACTTGGGTTGAGAGCGAATGTTTGTTGGCTTCGAGTGCTTTGCTGAAGACGCTGTACTTATTATGAGCACTATAATTTTGCTGGTGCGGGCACGCGAAAGACTTGGCTTCCTCTGCAAGATGCTTTTAACAGTTTTCTCATTGTATTATATATACAGATTCATATATATATTTGTATATATATCAGACTTATTCATTAATTTCTGCTAAAAGCTAAAAGCTGCTAAGTTATTCTCATTGATTGCTGTTTAAGAGCAAACACTTTATGTTAATATTTTTAATGGCACTTCCTGATTTCTCCCAAGGCCATTAGATTGAACGACAATTTGTCAAAATATTTAGCTTACTTTTGTCGACATCAAAAGCCAATAAATAATGCCCGCCAGCCATGAATGCTAAGCGCCAAATGCGGGCAACGAAACTTCAGATTTAAATTATTATTAAATCTTAAAAGTGAAATACAATCAATTAAAAGTTGTTGCTTTGACTGACAAGCAACAGCAAGGAAACTCAATTTACCTCAAGCCTCACGCAGCATATACGCAATATGGCATTTGTCGAATATCACTCATACGCCATGAATGACGTAAAGCAAAAGAGTTCGCCATGCAATTTCATGCAACGATTTGTTTTGCAAAAAAAAAATGAAAAAATAGCAAATGGAAAAGCCAATACTCAGTTCATCTAGGCCATCAACTTGTTATAACCCTAGGCCCTAGGCGTCAACGGAACCTAGACCCGATTGCCTGCTTTCAACTAATTCCGTTCAGTTTTGTGTGCCAACTGGGGCAGGTAAGGCAGGTGGGGGAGGAGGAGCTTTGTGTAGCTCGACAATTGGATTTGCAAGCAATTAAAATCGGCTTAAAGTCGCTACTTTTCTTCTCCCTCTGCAGTGCCGCTCCGTGCCGCATTCTTCTCCATTTCGTAATCTGATTGTATAGCGCATGGGTAAGGATTTATTTACGATTATGCCCCGACTTACTTGTTACATTCGTTTTATGCACATTTACTGGGTAATTGTAGCAGCTTTGCAGGGCTTAAAGCGCAGCGAGCTGCTCCTCAAAAAGCAAACGAGCAAACAAGAAAAAAATATGTTCTCTCTGCGACTGCGAGTTGCCTAAGTCGTAATCCCCTTGAGCGGGTCCTTTCTATTAGAAATTATGCGAATTGCATAAATTTTAATTTAATTAAATACAAATAGCAATATGCCAAGCAGATTAAAGGGCCTGGAGATATTGCATTTTGTAAGAATAAGCTGAGTAAAAAAAAATTAAATTAAAATTTTTTTTTATAAAAAAAATATTTTATTTTATATAAATTTTTAAAATTTTTCAATTTTTTTTTTTTTTTTTTTTTTTGTTATTTTTCGGATTTATCTGTGGCCGCTAGCCTAAAGGCAACAGATAAACTAACATGATAAGAACGAACTCTGATGGCTTTGCAAGTTCGTATCTTTATTATATATTATATATATTAATATATATACAATATATAGTTTGTATCTTTATTATATATTATTAGCTTAAGCGTTTACTTGGTTTACTATAATCCAGCTAAATCCATATTTCAGCTAAGCCAATATTTTGTAGTTAAAATAAACCAATGCTAAGTGTTGACTAACAATGCACAAGAATCCTATGCATTAACGGCTGTTGTCTTTATACAACTAGAGCTTCCTGTACAGGTGCGCAACTATGTTGTTAGTCAATTGTCATAAATGCATAGTGTTTGTTTGTGTGTGTGGTTGAAATAATTCTCTAACATGTGCATGAGTCAGAAACGCATAATCCCATGTCAAGCTGAACTACTGGCACGCATTGTAAATGAGGCTAACAATGTGCCGAGTGTGCAGCACAGTATATGTATGTGTGTGTGTGTGTGTGTGTGTGTCAAAAGTGTAATTAATTACAAAATACGTGTTTGGAATGCACAAGCACTCAAACAACAGCCAACTGGCTAAACTGTGCGTTAACTAACATTCGCACTTCAGCAAGCAAATCCTCTGAGCAGCTCAAGTAGTTGCCAGACGCCGTCTCAAGTATTTGCGAGTGTGTGCGTGAATGACTTACAATGATTATGTTGCAACAGCCATGCCTACTCTCAAATGGAAAATCGTATTAAATAACAACTTAAAGTTTCATGGCAAAAAATCAGTCTTATAAATGACTGCTGCTTAGTTATGATAGTTGCACTCACTCTCCCTTTCTCTCTCTCTCTCTCCACTCTCTCTTGAGACACACTCATCTCAGAACTACTATCTGTCACTTCTCCACACCTTAGCCACAGCACGTGTAAGATAAATGTGAAAAGACATTCGAAATATGCTGGTAATTATTTTGTGTTGAATGTCCTTCAGGTTTTGTCGAGTGCGAAAATTTATTAGATAGCTTCTGGGCAACCCGGACAGTTATTAATGTGCAGGTTAGTTGGGCGACGCCCGAAAAGACTTTTAATATAAATGGCTTGGATGCCGCAGTACATCAAAAAGAAAAACCAGCCACGCCTCAATAATGCGGGCAGCAATTTCCTATGTTTTTTCTTCAATTATAATTTTACTTCAGGGTCTTGCTCTGACTAAATACGAGTATATTTAATTGATAAAAATGTTATGCACTAATTTTCATAAATTATGTCAACCCCTAATGAAGGCTCATCTCAAAAATGGGCGGACAAAAACAAAATTATAAATAATTATAAAATTAAATTAAAATACAAATGAAAACAAATGAAACAACTTAAGAAACTCAAAATATAATTCAATGTAAATTTCTTTATGCTAACATTAATACGCTTTTATTGTGAAAAGTTATCGTTTCATATCAGAAGAATATATCAAATGTGCGTATATTATTACGGTCCAAAGTGTATTCATATAAAACACGTTATTCTCTTGCCATCTATTTAGTCCCCCATTTTGTAAAAGTTTACTTCTATTTTCTGCATAGAAAAAAGTTCGTAAGTTTCCATGGAACATATGTCGTCTGCTGTCGGTTATTACTTTTTTATTTTAATGTTATTTATAGGTTTATTATATTTTCGATTTGCATAACTTCAAATAGCTGTCATTTGTCGTGGCCGCCACAAAATATGCAACAATATTTGAAAGACAAAAGTAGCGGAACAAGACCAAAACTTGGCTAAATGTCAACAAGCGTCCGAGCAAAGTTTTTCTACTTCGCACAAACTTTAAACGCGAAAAATTCAGCAAACACGTTTTCTCCCCTCACAATCATTCGACTATTATGTTCTCGCTCTTTCTTTCTCTCTATATCTCTGTCTCTATTCGTGTCTCTTGTTCTTTTCTCATTTTTTTGCCGTCTCTTTCGCTTCAGTGATGTCTCTGTCAGC
The DNA here is from genome assembly GCA_035045185.1 of Drosophila meridiana. NCBI lineage: Eukaryota > Metazoa > Arthropoda > Insecta > Diptera > Drosophilidae > Drosophila > Drosophila meridiana. Next base: position 18,581,397 of record JAWNPF010000055.1, on the reverse strand, counting down.
GGCAAGCTTGTTAGCCACTTTTTGTACTTTAGAAATGTCCCCAGAAAACACGTGAACATGGGGGCAAAAGCTTCCAATTTTAGTGCAAAGCGCTTGCACATGATTTTGCGCGTATATTAAACAGTTCTGGGTGCTTTTTGCTTGTTGTTATTGCGACCTTTGACACCCTGTATTCATAAATGGCATACATGAGATAGGCTACATTCCAACCTGACACTTATTTATAATATATTTAAGTGTTATTCTTTTCTATTATAATTACACACTTTGTTTTTATTCTCTTTCTTCAAGATGATAAAGTGTTTTTAAAAAAAGTTTTTGTATAATCTTGGAGAATTTAAATAAATGAGATCAGGTTATTTCGTATAGTGCGTTTTTAATAATATTTTATTTATTAGATATATAATATAAAAATTGCCTTGAGCAGTTTAAGTTTTTTTTTTCAAAAAATGTATACTTTTAATTTTTTTTTAATCGAGAATTGTTGACTATACAGGGTATTTTCTAGACAACCATTCAGAGCTGTAAGCTTATTTTTAGCTTATTTTCCTTTAAACATTTTTTTGAGTTTACTGTTGCTTTGCACTTGCAAACAGCTGTCAAACGCACACCGGCGCGTGTGTGTTTATGTGTGTTGTTTGTGTTGTTTTTTATGCTGTCGTGCCTTGAAATGTGTTTGAAACATGAAATTAATAAAAATGTTTGTCGGTCGCTTTCAAATAATTGGCTTGAAACATTTATTCACGTTGCAGCAAAAGTTAAATTTAATGCTTTAAGTGTTTGTAAATTATTATGTAATTATTAATTGAAGCAAAGCCCTTTCAAGTGTTATTAAAAAGTAAAACAAATAAACATTACAATAATTAATATTTTTATATCAATATTCGCATATGAATTGTTTGTTTGAAAGACTCTCAATGAAATGAGCACAAATCCCTTTTTGCCCACAGCCAAACAGGTTGAAAAGTTCTTTAATTAATTTGATTGAAAATGTTATGTAATTAACATAAAAGTTGTTTCGCGATTCACTTTGCTGTTATCGCAAAGTGCTTTGTTGTAGCTAGCGGGCGGCCTGATTGTAATGGACGAGCTGACGATTATTATGATTGCACAACATTATGTCAATCAATATAAAGTTTTTGGGGGAATCGGTTAAGCCCCTAACCGAAACCAAACACCCAACAACGCAAAATCATTGTTACGTTAATTTATTCAAATTGACGTTGGCTTTGTCTACGCATGGGATGCGACACAGTATTTGCTTAATGGGCAGTTTCTTTAACCTAATAGTAATTTTACAGACACTTCAATGTAAACAGTTTTATGTTAAATATATTAGCTATGTGCACATTTATAACAACTATGAGTATATATAGTAGAACAAGTAAATTTATGAGTACCATTATAAGTGCAAGTATAGGTAAAACTATTAAACAATATGAGTTCTACCTATACGTAGTAACAGTATAAGTTCTATAAAAACAAGTATATGCTGTTAATGCCAATGTAAACTATAATATAACTTCAGTTACGCTCGTCTACCCTATTAACACTCAGCTGCTGATCTGTCCATGTAGGCCCTAACACGAGTTAAACTAAAGTTGACAATTTTTCAGTTAACAGCGACTGGCTTATGCGGGAGTTGCAATAGTAGCCTGCTAACAAATTCTGTTACTATGGTCAGTCGTGCTGTCTAAAAGTTCTGACAATAACATTATCAACAGAATGTAGTTGCACTTTTGTTGCAGCTATTGACAGACACGAAAAAAGAAACTCATTTCGATATGGACTTTAGTTAATATTCTAGTAACACCTTGCAGATGTGACCAGAGCAAAACTTGCAAATGGCAGCAAAAACTCTGGAAAAAAGAAAACTTTTGTACGCTCGTAAAATGCGAAACGTGCCGGAATTCCACTTTGTTATCGACGGCTACCCCTCTAAAAAGGGACGAAAGACGGGGTGCTGTCAAAGCCCATGACATTTGATACAAAAAAAAAAAAATAAATAAAACTAGAAAAAATATAGAAAAACGGTGTACTCTGCGGAGTACGGGTTCGACTTGGTCTTGGAGTAGAAAGCTAAAGGCCTTTAAATAGAATGACGAGTTTGCCCTATAAATGCGTCATTGGCTCATTAGTAAATGAACTGTAAATGGATTTGAAAGCCTGTCAGACGATATGAACCCTTGCTATGCGCATACACACACAAATAAACCCATACACACCCATAAACCCATCCGACTTGAGTGACAGCTGACTCTGGGTTAAAGTCCATTCAATTATCCCCTTGAGCAGCGACTTTCAATGAATTTTGAGTTGGAAATTTGAAAATTAATCTGTAGAAGTGGGCACGACTCGAGAAACCCGTAGTGATTGGAGCTGTTCTAAATAGAAACGTCAAAATGACAGGACGTTGCTCTGCGGTTGCCAGCAAATTGCGTATTTCAATGCGAAGTTTATTAACCTCAAGACGTTGAGTTAACGGAGCACGAAATAAATAATTAAAATATGATAATTATAAAATGTTTAGCCAAATATTTGTTAAGTATATATAAATATTAAATTAAATCAAATAAGAAGAAAGTCCAGTTGGAGAAGTTAGAAGTTAAGTTAGGATATCTAAAAGTAAATTTGATATACATAATTATTTTGCTAAAAGAAAATATTAGCAAACGCAAAGCTGTCCTGGCTGGATATACTTTTATATATATAAGTTTTTTGGTATATTAATATATTACAATAAATTATAACAAGCTAAAGTTAGTTATAAACAAGCCATCAAGGCGTTATACTTTACGAGCACTTACTGTACTAATATGTACAGCTCGACACACGAATAGGAATGCAAACTACAATACAATGGCCGTGAGCTACCCAATCATCAAACACTTGGAATTAAGTAGAGGCGGCTCGTCTAGCACCTGCTCTCAGAACTCGACAAATTTACGCCATTGAAACTCGGAAATCGCACACAAACTATTATTAATGATAATCACAGTAATCGCATTAGAACTAAGCCCAGGCGCCGCTGCCCAATTACGCACAATATGGGGCGTGGCCGCCGGGCAACTTAAGTGTATATCGTGTTTAGTTTCCTGCTAGGTAAGTGGGCACAATGTGTATTAATTAACAGCACACACACACAAACACATACACCCAAACATATAAAACACACACGCATCATTACACAGAGTAAATTCAATTAGAGCAACAGAGTCGAGTTTGTATAAAACAATGATTGCAGTTAAAGCTCGGCATGTTTGTTCAGCAATTGTGACAATTAACATCAAATTGTATTTGTAAATTGGTTTGGAACGAAATAAGTAAAATAGATAAATAGATAAAATGTATGCATTAGGATATATTTAGTAAAAATTTAAATGGATTTAATTGAAAATATTTTCAAATGGAATATATATCATATATGTAAATCAATATATTTTCGACATATTTGATGTATATCTATATATTTATCAGACCTATTAATAATTAATATTTATATTTTGTAATAATATAATTTTCTAATGTCTTTTTAGGAATTTTTTGTTTTATGAATATCAGATTATTATCAGATTATAAAAATTAAAAAAATGTATTTTTCAAATGGGATATATCTAATATGCAAATCTATAAACGTACTAATTTTTTATATCTATATTTTATAATGATTTAATTAATTTGAATGCCTTCTTTAGATCTTGAGAATTTCAGAAATTTTCTATTCCTAGTTTCTATTGCGCACTTTTAGGAGTAAGAATTTTCATATATATTTTTATTTATTTATTCATATATATTTGTATTCATTTTATATTTTGTGTGTAATGCAACTCCATTAACCAAATCACCCCATGCTGTCTACAGCAAACAATTGAGTCTATAAATAGCTGAAGCTAATTCAAAATAACTACTAAATATCTATTGATTTAATTATTATTCGATATATTACAGTTAAAGCAGCTTTAGTTATTTGAACAGTCTGTTTTGTAATATTCTATGCTCCTCTTTGATTGATTATACTCTATACACTTTGGTAAGCTGCATGCATAAAACAATTTAATGCGATACAAGTAAAAGTAACTAACAAGCTCTTATCTAATTTGAGCTCACTCACACACACACACACGCATATGATTAGCTTTAATGGCAAACAGAAAAAAAATTGACTGTGAGCTCGTACGTCACATGTCAAATCAACGATGCGTAACGGCGGGCAGGATGAGGAGCGCTGTCAAACAATCAAAGCTCATAAAGGGAAAAAGTTGTACGTTTGGCTGGCGCTATAGATAAGGCGCGAGTGGAAAATAAAGCATGGCCATAAAACGTGGCTTATTTTAAGTGCAGCGCGACATGGACCACCGACGGGTTTTTGTGGGTCCATTTGCTGGACGCGCGCGCGTCTAACCTGATGCCATGGTGCCGTTATTAACGCACCAACACATTTAGTGAGTGAATATGTGTGTGCGAATTTGTGTGAGTGTGAATGTGTGTGTGTGTGTGTGTGTGTGTGTGTGCATATAATGGCAGACATGTCGCAGGGCGGACTTGTGGCCATGGCCAGCTTAATATTTGCTGCTACGTGTTGAACATGGAATTTAATTTCTTTGGTAATTAATTGCAATCGTGTTGGCATTACGTTTAATGTTCTAATTGGGTAAATAAGTGGGGGAGTCCCAGGTCGTTCGAGTGTGTGTGTTTGTCTAATTGTTTGGCTTTCAGTTTGGCGTTTTATTTGACAAGTCAAGGATGTTAATGAGAAATGCAATGCACGCTCCATTGATTTTATGATTTGCCTAATTGAAGTGTGATGCAGACTGTATCTATTATTGTGTGTGTATGTATGTGTGTGTGTAAAGGATGTGCGCCTATATATACATACATGTCATCAACTCATTGTGTTAATGGCTGTCATATCGAATTGGTTGGGGAATTCAATTAATTTAGTTTTCTATTGAGACTGATATTCAATTTAATTGAATTAAGAGAAAAGGGACAGAGCATATAAAATATAATAAAATATATAAGGCAGATAATCGAACTGGGCTGCCAAAAAATAGCACATATCAATTGTAGCAATTAATTGAATTAAAAACTGTTCGAGTCAGTTACTGTGAAGCTTTGCATAATTAGATTGCCTTGGATACTTCATTATCATCTCTCTCAATTCAGGCTGAATACTTACCTTACAGAGCAAGAGTAAATACTTGAAAAATCTCACTTGAAATTTGAAAAAACTTGCATTTACCTGCAACGAGAACAAAATACAGATAAAAGAAGTTTGTTACAAAATATTTTGTTTGTATAAGCAAAAAAAGTTGAGGGAAATATGATACTTAAGGAGGAGGGGCAACAGAGGATGAGAAAGAGAAACAGAAACAGAAACAGAAACTGTTAAACGGGCAGCTGTCACAAACTGAGACTCTCACAAAAGCCTATTAAAAACAACAAGAGGATAAAAGGGACACAGGACCCTCAAGAGAAGAAGAAGAAGAAAAAAATCGCCCGGCCGCAGGACAACAAAGCAATATTTGTGTAGGCGCTAAAACGCTTGACACATTTGCAGCGCACAAACACCAGGGGGCAGCGCTCATTACGACGCGCACTTAGGAAATTTACGTATTAGACGTTAAGGGTCGCCGGACCAAAATTAAAATGTAATTTCCGAAACTGACAAAATGGGGAACTTTAAATGAAAAGCATCTGAAAAAGGTAGTGTCATTCAAATGAAGGTTGCAATTAATCGACCTGACTGAAATACAATTTTATGATCTTACTAAACATATTTTATTCTTAATATATTTGGTTCAGATTATTCTAAATGAATAGCTACTCTGTATATTACGTACACCTACATATTTAAAGGTGTTACTTATAGAAATATTTGTTTTTAAACAGCCATTATTGAAAACTATAATTGATAATCTATAACCTTTAGCTATAATCCGATAATCTTATACAAGCCATTATATAATATATATCGTTGTTCACATGTCAAGCGACGCATGCAGATGGCAAAGCCTTTAACATAATTCGCATAATAAATATTTATTTTATGCAAATTTGTTGAGCAAAAAGAGGTTTAAAATTTAGCGAATTTCAACAAAACCTGAGCTCTGTTTTAAAGACTCATATACATTTTTATTATGTATTTTAAGGCTAGGCTGGGCTGCATCAAATTAGCTGCCTCTTGGAGGTCCTCAAAAAAGAAAACACACAACCAGAGCGGGAACGGGAAGAGGATGAACAACGGCAGCTACTTTATGTTTTCTGGTCCAGAGTTTTTCCTGCTGTGCCATGTCGGTTGACCGCAAATTAAATTAGAAGAAAAGCGAAACGAGAACGTAACAAAAATAACGAGTTGTAAAAACAACAACAGCAACAACAACGATGACGGGGACGACGGCAACAGCAACAATAGCAACAACAATAACAAGTGGAACAAGCGGAAAAACCACAGGCATTCCAAATGCCTGGCATTACGGAAGCAGAGCGACAACCGTCGAGCACCTAAAGTGGACCAGGCCAGAATTAAAACAATAGCAATAGAGTCAAGAGAGAGAACTGCGCTGCAAACAAGTTGGCAAGTCCGACATCCTTGAGCTTAGCCGGATAATTACGTAGTTGTAGCTACGTAAGCACCGCTTACGTATAACAGACACTCATTAGACCTATGCTAGGTGCGCCCTTCCCATTATCGAGCAGGAGACCCTGTTCTTATGCTCGATTAGCAATTAGATTTTTTCTCTTTTATTTTCAATGTTGTATATATTTTAAGCGCTAACCAGGGCTGCAACTTTCCCAAGTACTTAAAAACTTAAGGTAGAAAACTTGCTTTCCTTTTTGCTGGGTTTTTTTCTTCTGTCTTCAGGGAGGGGTCACGCCGTTGCTATCTAATGGACTTTAAGTTTTGTGCGGCAAGGCATGAAAAGGGTTTTTGCAACTTTTTGGGATCTGTAAGAGGCTTACATGAAAAGGCCTCAACACACACAATTTATGCATACAAATTTGTAAATTGTACATATTGATAATAAATGACTGACAAAAGCAGAAGCCCTACGAGAAAGGAAAGTTTTTAATTAAGGGGTAAATAATTAGTCAAGTGCTAGGAAAGGTTTGGTTAAAAGAAGCCAAACAATAATTATGGGCACCCATAATAACATCTTCTATCATCAATCAAGGCTGATTTTAGACCAGATGCTCTGCTGATAAATGTTACAGAATTAATTTTTCCAATATCAAGTCTCAACTTGGAAGCGAAAAAGATAGATATAGCTTTAACAGTTTATGTTTTGATTTAACGATATAGCTATAGTTTATTTTTAGTTGTTTTTCAGAATTTTTCATAAAATAACATGCTGAGTCCTTTACATAAACGTTTATATTTATGAATGCATTCGTTTGCAGATTTAAATAACTAGTAACGAGAACAATTTGTCTGGCCTATAGAGGCTGGCTGAAACAAAATTGATAATTGTCATTGCAACAGCCAAGTTGTCAGATAATAAAAACACAAATATGCCATGCATAAAATAAATAAAACATAAAACACAAACACACACACACATACACAGCTGCCAAAAACAATGACAGACAAAAACTAAATATCAGAATAATTTATGCTGGCGCCAAATCTGCGACGCCGTCTCCAACTGTTCCATTCAGCATTCAAATAGAGCTGGAGAGGGATGCAGAGGTGGGGGAATTCATTAAAATCAAATAAAAACCTGGTAGAAAATCACAAAACAACAGGCAATTGTGAAAAATGTGTTAAACATATGCAAAATAAAAATAAAACAAAAAGAAATATGTATAATAAAATAAATAACAAAAACTAAGAAATGAAAAGAAGAAAAAAAACAATAAAAATGTCACTAAACCTCGGCCTGACGTTTCAAATCACAACAACAACAAAAGCTGGCTCAGAATGTTGCGACAAAGTCATTAATTTTGTTGCTATTATTTATTATTTTATTTATCATTTTCTTTATCTTTTTAAGTATTTTTTGTTGTTTGATTTGTCTTCTCTTGATGACAGCGCAAAATATGTTTGCAGCCATAATAATTCCGATTGCGAATGACAATTTATCTCACGATTGCGATAGCGCCCATATGTGTGTGAGTGATAACAAGCCAGAAAGGTTAGGGTAGGGTAGGGTAAGTCGACGATTATAGTACCCTAGCTAAAACTGAGTGTTGACAAAGTATTTTAATTTTAAATTCTCACACACTAATTCATAGCTTATAAGCTGGAGTTGGAATAACTTATATAGTTATAAACCTATCAAACTGAACTCGAATTGATATACATACACATATATCATATATGAACACATCAAGCAACAAATTGATTTTAACCTCGTCAAGGGTATATAGAAATGTATTTGCGTGTAGGGTTATTCGATTTTCAGCAGGCGTTTGGTTTCTGCACTTTTTTTCGTGTGGTCGGATCGTATCACATGGGCTCAGCCTTCCTCAGTTCGTTGAGAGCTGTTAATAAATCATTTCATTTATGGCAGCCACGCAGCTGCTGAATTATTGGCGACAATGTGGCAGCGTTTCAACTGCTGCGACTGCAGTCAGCCAACGGCTACTGGCGCCGCAACGTAAACAGGCGAAAGATATAAATGATAAAATTGTGGGCAATATATGATGATCAAGGCGTTGGTTGCAACATGTGTCCCCCATTCGCATGACTATCGACTTTGGCCAGCGAATCTGTTCGCACTTGCTTAATGAAAACCAAATTGTCATTTATCACACAAAACAAACAGAAATGTGGAAGATCTTTTACTAGTTTAAAATATACAAAAAATTTACTACTGCAACCAGCTACTATATATTCTGCTTTTAAATATCTTCCCAGAGTTGTGAGTACAATTTGTCAGCTTTTAACCATTAACTACCCTCTCCATTTGCAGTCCAAACTTTAGCTTTATCCACAAATATTGACTATATTATTTATGAACTCCGTCGCACTAACGCAAAGAAACAACGCATTTATGAAAGCTGCAATTAGCAGCCACAGCTGCTGCGGCACAATTTAAATATGGCAAGAAAATGCAGCTTTCAACTTTCAACTTTATTTTGTTTCTCACCAAAAAAAAAACAAGCAAAAATACATAAACTTATATATATATATATATATATATATATATATATATGCACATGAATATATAAATGTATATATGTGAGTCCGGTCGGTCATTATTACAATTTCAGCACTTGCACTCAACTTTGTACCCAAAAATAATCCCCATGACCAGCTGGCAAAAAACAAAGAGCGACCCATGTAAGCTCCCTCCCGAAAAAAAAGTGAACCCAACAGAAGCAAAGAGCCGAATAAACCACACCAAACTGCATGCAATTGCATGAATGTGAGAGTGTGTGTGTGTGTGGGGCAAGGCGTTAACAGCAAACCACACTTTGTGTAATGGTCTTTTGGGTGGTGCTAAAGAAACGCATATGCGGGCGTACACGCGGCGTATGTGTAATATCGTGTTGACTTTACCAACAAGCACCCTCGCATACCAATGCGTCTATGCCTCTCGCTCTCCCTCTCTATATCTCTCCCTCTTTTCATTTAGTACTCGCATGCAACTGAATATGTGCATTGTTTGTTCACACACACACACACACTTTGACCCACATGTCGGGTTTGGGCACGCACCACGTCTAGTTGCCAGGCTTGGTTCTCATTTGAGCCGCATTTCCTAGTGGCCCAAAAGGAAGCCATTTTCTTTCGCAGAGCACAACAAAATGGAGGTCATGGCTTCCGGTTATTACTTTCGTATATATTTTCATTCGCTTTTTCGACATTAATTATCGTATTTTTTCATAATTTTTTTCTCTTACAGCAAACGCGTTCTTAGTTAATGCAAATTATTCAAACTGCAACATTCTGGCAAGCAGGCAACCAGACAGACCGAAGCAGACTGCAATATTCGTCGGGTTGGAAAAACGCGCTCACTTGTAAAGGGAATATAGTTCGTGTTGGCCTTACGGCTATGGGCTATAAAAAAGCATAGAAAAACAAGGTGAATTTCAGTGGATTTAAGCGCAAACATTTGTCTGCTTTTTGGAAATGCAAATTGGAGAATCAGAAAAAACGTAAATATGATGCATTTTTTGCTAAGAGTTTGTTTACATAAGTATATAGCTGTTTGAGCTGGCTGATGGACTGATGGACTGATGGAATGACGGACTGACTGACTGACTGTGGATTGAATGATTGAAATTTTAAGTAAACGGCTCAGAAGAATTTCACTTTATGGCTTAACACATATGAAGGCTTTTAAGAAGAGATTGAAATAAAAAATTTAGGGACAATATACAAATATTGATTGATAAATATGTTTTTATATACAATATATATCACATATATCACATTAATGATTCCAGAAAATAATAATTAAATATTGCAGTTTGTATTAAATATTTTAATAGCATATGGAGTTGTGCTAGTCATGAAGATGGTTGTCAGCTCTTAATTAAATTCCCTTTCTATTATTAAATACTCGGAATTTTCCTTAAGCGCAGCATAAACTGATTAAAATCTCTATAAAAAACCCAAATCTGTATACGCCAGATGCATTATTTGAAATTTAATTTTCAGCGTAATCCAAACATTTTCGAATTTTATGTTGGCTATAAAGCAAACTGAGCTAACGCAATTGTTGCTCACAAGAGCTCAGGCTTAATTCAGTTGCGATTAAAACGAATAATGCTGCACCTTTCTTATCAGTGGCACGTGGCAGATAATACAATTAACTCATACGATGCTATAATTTGCCAAGACACGACCTTTACCTGCTGATAAGGTTGCTTCTTAGCCTTAGTCGTAGCCGTAACCGTAGCCGAAGCCTCTCTTTGGCCTCTCGGTTGTCTGACTGAGCGTTAAACTAATTTTCTACGACTGCACATTAAACGAAATTTTTCGGGGTAGTTATTCCCCTGATGTCCTCGTGAGCAGCTTGAGCAGCCGTGGCAAAGGCAATTATGTATGTAGTTATATATACATACATATATAAATGCGGTGTATGGCATGTGGTCTATGGTGTATGCATGCGCTGGGCGTGTGTAATCCCAAATGACGCCAAAGTCAATCTTGGGCTGTGCCTTTATTAGAATTTCTACACAAAGGCCTTCCAAATTATGCAACAGAGCCCTTATCAATATTCATAACTTTGTTAAGGCGAATGTGTAAGAGGCTCGCGGCCAAACCTAGCCATAAAATGAATCCAGGATCCAAAGATTTATGCTTAAACTTGTACAGAATTAAAGTTTTAAGTACACCAATGTTCCCGTAGCATATTGATACGAAGACAGCAGAGGGAGCTAGCGTTTTAGCGGGAATTGTTGTTAATTTAACGCTGCTTCAACTTCAATTTAAGCGTAAACAGAACAAAAAATAGAATCACATTGAATCAGCATAAAATCCGCATTATGAAAAGCCAAGCCGAAGCATTACGTCGACTTTTATTAAACTCGGAACCACCTTGGCTAAGCGCCAATAGAAATTTACCTGCCACACAGACACACAGACAGCACGTTCTTTCGGTCCTGCCCTTCTCTGTGTTTGCCCATTTGGTAGTCTCATAAAATTAATAGCCAACGCCTGGTTTACTACCAAGTCGCCGAGCAAGAAAAAAATAAGAAAATTACGCCAAAAATTTGCCTAAACATTTTCTATTTTTTTTTTCCTTTCTGTCGAGCCTGGGACAATTTTATAGTCTCTGGCGCTCCAACATCCTGATAGGTATCATAGAAAACTTTACGTCTCAGCAAATTCCAGTTTGTCTAGGCAGACACACGAAATTTCAACGTGATTTTTCCGTAAAATATGGCCTAATATCAAGCGGCATTTGGCTAATTTAGTCTGCTGCCTCAACGAATGCCATAAGCGTGGCAGCATGTCAAGAGAGAGATTTTTATCTGGCATGTTTAGGCACAAAAGCTATGAAGCTGTTGGGCACACTATGCTACAGAAATGAGAAAGCTAAAAATAAAAGAAGCTTAACCTGAGAGTAAGAGAATCTTCATTGGACTCAAACTGCTGTCTGATGCGTACCACAATATTTTGTTTGCATCCAATTGTACCACAACTAATACCTATATAAGCGAGAGCTCTTTAAGAGTTCGCACACCTTTGCATATATGGTAAAAGCGAACTATAAAAAAAAAAAAAACAATAAAAAAAAACTCAAATGCCGACACTCAGCAGCGACTACAATGGACTCATTACTGCCCAGCACTGAAGTTCAGTCGGAGCAGCAGCTGCACCTCGGCACATGGCCGGCATTTAGCAAAAATGGGCAACGTAAATAAACAGGGGGAACAATAACACTGCTTATCGGCAATTAAAGACACGCCTCGGCCAGCGGAAGCGAATGCAGAAATGCAAAATGCAAACACTTCAGCAAGTCGATGATGATATAAAGAGCACATTTAATGCGCTCTCTGCGCTGTGCCACAGTTCTAATCATTTACTAAAGAGTGAAGAGAGAGAGAGAGAGAGAGAGAGAGAGAGAGACAAGGAGTGCGCGAAAGGGAGAAACTAGAAAGCAAACTTATCGTTAATTACTGTACAAAATGCTGGCATGGGCGCACTGTAACAATTGCCCCATCGTAATTGTTGCACTTTATGCAGTTTAACGCACAGCCAACTTTTCAATTGTTGCGACATTTTTATTGCGTAATTTATGCAGCAGCATAGAGAGCAAAGTATAAAGAGTAGACGAAACATAAAACATATCCTGTAATCGTTGTAAAATAATATATTCCCTACTTTCTTGCCTCAAGCATGGAAGTAATTAATGTTAAACTGATTATCGACCAGTTTTATGCAAGTATTTACTTACAATATTATATATGTTAAATATATCGTATAATTATTATTAAATAATATATATTTCCTTCTTTCTTGCCTTAATGTAAGCATAACCTAAATGCCCCAAAAAGCAACGTAAGTAATTAATGATTAACTGATGAACGATCATAAGCATTATATAAGTATTTATTTAAAATATTTATTAAATTTTGTTTCCAGATCTCACATAACACATGAATAATTATATATTTAAATACAGTTTACATGCGCGTCAAAGCATTCTGGTTTTACAAAACCAAGCATGCCACATAATATTTTTTTTAATTATTAATATTTTCTATTATATAATTTATTCTCTAAGCCTTTACATAAAGTGTTAAACACCCAATTTCACAATCTTTCGTATTTACAGGGTATATGAAGTAAGGGAACAAGAACGTGTGACCGATCGCATCGGGACTGGACGTGCAACGCACTGCTGGCAAAAAGTTTTGCAACTTGGAATTATGTGCAGAACACACAAACACATACACGTAGTCACACACACATACGCACACACACACACCTAATGACAGCCACAATTTACGCATGAGTATGTGTTTGTGCGTTTGCTGACATTTCGAATTAAGTGTAGTTAATGTTGACAAACGTCAACATTATGAGCCTCGCCTGCCACAACAACAACAGCAACAACAACTACAGCAAACAGTAGGAGATGAAGAAGAACAATGCCTCGCAGCCTCTAACCCACTCGGATGTCACACAATGTGCGACAATGTGTGGGTCCCTTGGGGCCACATTGAAGTGGCATTAGGCGCTTGATTGATGAATGTTTAAGTGTTAGATTAAGATAATCGACATTTCAATAATAAAATATTCGAGAAATGAAAACGACGCTCGTTTAACACAACGGGGCAGGGTGGGGCGGAGCGCAGCGGTGCGGTGGCGACAGCAGAAAATTCAATTGAGTGACGCTTGAAGTTGATTTAACGCATTAACGTGATGCTCAAATTGAAATGTTTAGTGAAACTGAATATATATGTATGTGTACAAATATACATATATTATATATGTATATATATTTATGGCATGCCTTGGAGTTCGCGAAATTATGCAATTTAAGTGATTAAAGATGATTATTCACTTGATCACATTTTATGCGTGTGAATTGAAAGATAAGACTTATGATATGACCTATGATGACACGATATTATATCATATTGTATATTATATTTATATGGCAATATATAATTATTATTTTTATTATATATATCTTATATGTATATTATAAAAATAAAATTTCAACTTCATATCTCATTTAATTCTGTAAAATTAGATGAGATATATATAGCTGCCTCTCTCAACTCTTAAAAATATTTTCTAGATTTTATTTATATTATATATTCATTTAATTTTATATATTCTATATTTATTTATTTTTATCATTAGCTTTATATTGGCTAAATTGTAAAATCAAAATTTTTAAATAAATACACATGCTACCACCAATAGATCTAATATATATATTTTTGTATATTATTTAATTGCCTGTTAAATTTATTTCAAATATATGAAATAGATTCAAAATAGAAATAGAATAGATTCTTATTTGGGGAAAATTTTACAGCTGCGACTTGATTGTAAGCAACTGGGTCAACAATTTGGCTTTTTTGACACTTTGCTCCAATGTTTTATGCTTTGTCTCTGCTCAGCAATTCAAATGCTGACATAAATTAGATAAATTAGATACATAAGACAAAAGGAATTAAAAGGTTTTTGTTAAATAGCCCCATTGTAATACATGTCAAATTTAAATGCAATTCAAAGCAATTGTCACATTTAAATGAATGTTTTTCTGGATGTCATTGTTGTCGTTGTAGTTGTTGTTGTTGTTGTTATGCAATTTATGCGCGCAGTTGTAAATGGGAAGCCGGCGCCAAGAGCTACGTAAAATACTGGACAAATGTGCGACCAACGAGGCGTCAAGAACCCGCTGAAGATATGCAAAATATGCTGTGACTACATGAAGATAGATGTATTATATATAGTATAAATGTATATATGTGCATATATATGTACAATATATATAGTGAAATATACATATACATATAATAGAAACATTTCAAGGCGTCTCACGGCATTTGCAAGAGTTAGTGGAACGCTTTAGCCCTACTTGCCCCAGGCTGGGGATGGCATTTAACATTCAGCCATTTGTCGTCAGCAAATGCGGGTTGAAATAAGGAGAAACAGAAATTATTAAGTAGACAGAGGAATAAATACCCTGGGCTTAGTTTTGAGATAACTAATGAAATAAGTTTATCAACTGGTTGTATATTGTTGATAAGTCTTAAACTAGATTTGGATACATTTGGAATTGAATTTTATTTTAAAGCCTACACTAAAACGCACTCAATAGACCCGTTTTCTATGCCCAACAGGGTATAGAAAAGGAGGAGAAAATAAATTAAAATTGGCATGGTCTGCCAATGCATTTTGCACTGGGGCAATGTCAATGCACTTTTTGAAGTCAAGCGAAAATAGACAGCGAGAGGCAAAGAGTTTACGAAATCAAGAGAGAGATAGAGATAGAGAGATGTATTCAATCTGTCCGTCTAGTTGCGAGTGGGCAAAACACTTAAGAACTGAATGGGCAAATTGTGTGGAAATGCTTGTTAAGCAAAGGCAACTCAATTAGCTAGAAGCGAAACGTTTTGAAACTTGATAAAAGAAATAAATGAATGGCGAACTGGGAACAAAAAATTGATTTAAGAAAAGCTCAACTAGCGCTTGATTAGCAGGCCAGCTAGTGATGTCTTAGCCAACTGTTCAACTGTTCAACTCTTATTGTATCATAAAAACCCGTTAACAAAATTCACTTCAACTGCCTTACGCCACATTTCGTATGCGTTAGACAGCAGCACAATTAGCTGGGCTCAATGAAATTAACAATTTTTTGAACTTAAACAAACCGAAGAACAACAATAGAGCAGAGCCCTTCAAGTTTTCGAACAGACATAAATCTAAGCGGGAAATATTGCGGCGGTACTTGGACGTGTAAGAAGCATTTATAAATTTTGGTCACGCCTTGATTTCCTGTTTCCACAGTATTGACTACAACAACGTCGCGACGTTCGTCAATTTCTATTAACACATTTTTTGGTCTGAGACGCTGTCAAAACATTGCCACCTGCAGAGCCGAGGACCGACAGTTCGGCGAGCAGTTCGGGCTCTTAGATGCCATTGATAAGCAGGCATCGACCTGGCCGCTTGCCTGGTACGTGGCTATTGTGTTTGGGCCCTTCGCTTGCCTCGCCGCATCTGAGCGCCGGTTTATAATCCGCACGTATCCTGCCGAGGCTTAGCCTGTTTTGTTTCATTGATTTTTGTTGGCCTCCTTCAGCATCTCGGTGTCTGTGTGTAGGTGTGAAGGTGTGTCTACTCTGAGCGCGACAACCACTCAACGACATTTTTAACTGAGATTTAGCTGCGCCACAAGGCGTCAAGGTAAAAAGTTATTATCGATTTTACATCCCATTGTTTCTCAAATATGAAACAAGAATTTAGAAGGCTCACATCTTATTCGACATATTTTATACTCGTATATTGTACGAGCTGCAGTTGCAGCTGCTTTTCTTGCATTTCGCGAACTTCAAATCGAAAAATATAATATATAAAATATAAAATATAAATATAAAATATACAACATAAATATATAAATTATATATTAAATTATATAAATTATAAAGTATATAAATATAAAATATAAAACAAATATTAAATAGGCAACTTATAAAAGATTTTATATAATATATGAAATATAACACATAAAATATAATATATAAAGTATATAATACAATATTTCGAAGATTTCTAAAAATTTTCTATTATTACTTAAATTTTCATCATAATTTACAAGTATATCTGGTTAATATGAAAAATTATTATTATACTCATAAACGTAGAAATCTGGCACATCTATTATGAAAAGAAATTCCCATTAACACAAACAAAGACGACCCCGTAGTCGACCCCAGTGCGGCTGCGACTCATTAAGAATCTTGCCTGGTGGCCTTCAAGAGAAACAAACCACTGATAATAAAAATAATAATAAAGAAGAAGAAAACATATTGCAGACTAAATGAAATGCCTTTGTATTGAGCAGAGAGCCATTGGCTGTTGTTCTGCTTGTTGTTGTTGCTGTTGCCTAAAGTGCTGGAAAATGTATTTGCATAAATAATGAAAATATCCATCAGGAATATAAAACGCTACTAAAAGCTAATTCATAATTCAATGGATTAAATAGAATTTTAAGGCATTGCAAATTAAAATTTGTATGTTTTCAAGACGAAACAGAGTCTATTTAAATAATAAAAAAGATTTTCTCAGTGTTGAAGATAAAGTGTCTTAAGAATTTTTCCAGAAATTCTTTTGAAATGCTGTCCAACATTGAGTGCAAGAGATGAGTAGAAAAGAGCATCGCTTCCGTTTGGTTTCAATTGCATTTCGGGCTGCAGTGGCTGCTTCTGTGGCAACTCTTGTTGCAGCGGGCAGACCGGGTGGCAGCGCTGTCCTCACACTTTGTCAACATGTGTTCAACATGATCACAAACAAGCCGGCTATTACTAGACATCAACATAAACATTAGCAATCCCAAAACGCAAAACCGAACCCGAGCATCAGAGCAGAGCATTACGAATGCGTACTTTGATGGTATGCGACGAGTAAATACCCTATTTAAACAAATTTTATAAAAGTGTATCTGTAACATATTCATTTCTTAATATAACATATTTTTATTTTATGCAAATCCGAATTATTGTTGGCAATTTAAAATAAAATGGGGATCTATATAATAAACAAAAATTTCTGATAAGTAAATACTCTCTTTATGTGAAATATATTCAATATATATACCATAAATAATGCCTTCTGATTAAATATAAAAACCAAACTATAGTGAAAAAGCACCGAAATGCAGGGTATAGACAAAGCAGAACTACGAATGCAATTTAAGCAGGAGCAGTCGGGTAAGAGGAGTTTGGAGGTGGGGCTTAACAAGCTGAACTGTATTGGTTGTTGGGCTTTTGGGCTAGGCCACTTGAGAGGCGCATGCTAAATATGCAAACACATTTTTGTAACATATTCCACAGATTCCCGACGGCCGCTGCATCTTGATGTGTGGCATTTCGTGGCACTCTAAGTGATATATAATAGGGCGTTGAAATGCTAGAGTCGAATTTTCTATGCTCTGTTCGAATGGATTCTCTATTGTTTCAGATGTGATGAATTGCTGGGCTCTGTGCTGCCAAACTTTGATGCCTGCCACTCGGCAGCTGTTTGTGGCACATCGGTCAAGATGAAAGACGAGCAGCTATTGAACCGGAACAGCAGCCCATCACTCTATCTCGCTCTCAGTCTGCCCCTCTCTATCTCTCTCTATCTCTCTCACTCTCTTTCTCTCCCTCTGAATGACTTCAATGGGTTAATGCTATAAATATGCACATATATGTGCATATTGTAGTTGGTTCACACTATGACATTTGGCTAGCCCGTCTGCACGTCCGTCCATTGAACATGTCTGGGAGCATTATTTACGACTTCCGTGATGAATTTTCAGTGGCCACTTCTGCAATTGCCCCACACCATCCTTCTCTCACTCTATCCCTTTCCTTCTCTCTCTCTCTCTCTCTCTCTCTCTCTCTCTCTCTGCAAACATATGCAATCGGTATTCATAAAATACCTCGATTTTAAATATAAACCTCGGTGTGCGTATTTCCTATGCAATTCACGATTCCCATGTCTGCGCTGTGAATGCGAGTTTTAACTGTAAGAGAGGCAGAGTGAGAGAGTAAGAGAGACACCAGTGCGGGCGGTCTGAGATATGCCTATAGGTATAAACTATGGGTTGCATTAGAGACAACCGGAGACAAGAGAGATGCGACTGGCATAAAAAAGGATAGCATGACAATTGTTGACAGAACTGACTAGAACTTATAACTATATTAGAGAATGCAACTTGAATTATTGTATAGAATTGATTAACAACAGGAAAATAAGAAGTAAAGCACCATGAACTTTCTTCCTTTAACTTTATTTAACTGATTCTCTTAATATGATTACAATTCAACTTTTTTCATAATTATGTATTTTAGTCGCTCCTACAAATAATTATCCAAATAAAACATAAAACCATATCCACTATTTCTCAGAAACATTAATATTAAATTGATTTGCTACGCTAAAGCCTCGACATAAATCAAATAATATATATGAGCCGCAGCTAAAGCAAAAACCATTCATAAATCAAACAAAAATTATCCACAAATACCAGCAAAAAATACACGAAAAATTGAAATCATTAAGGATAATGCGATGCAAGTGACGTACAAAGCATTTTGCTAATATTTTCAGCATATTTGGACGATTGACCAAATGAAAAAAATGATGAAAAACGAAAGAACATCAAAAACAAAACATGCTTCGGTCGATAGCTTTGCTGTTTTCATCGCCAGACTTGCTTTTTTTCCTTGTGTTCTTTTCTTTTATATCTGCTGTCGTCGTTTCCACTCGAGCAATTAATACGTGAGCAAACTGGAAAATACTTCAAGCAGCGAGCTGTCAGCCAAGTGCAAAACAATGTTAGACCCTGATGTATTATACAGTTGAAGAAGGGATGGGGACGGGGGGACTGGGGCAAGGAAAGTCTGACATATAGCGGGTGGATTGGGGCTGAGAGCAAGATTTGAAGCGGAGACATAAGCCATAAGCCATAAGACATTCATTCAATGTCGCGCCAACGTCTCGCGTAAGTCGATATCCCGAAAAAAAAAAAATAATAATAATACGGCCTTTCTCATACCCCGCCACTGTTTCCTCTTCTCAGGCCTCTTTTGCTTCTTCTTCTTCGTCTTCTTCTTCTGTGCACTTAAGAGCAAAAACCATAACCATAAAATCGTATTATGTGTAGTTAGCATTCGTATTGCAATTGCGAAATCCAAACACGCCTCTCACATTGTCACATCGAGCCCGGGTCTATATTTAGAAGTAGTTCCTTTTCCCCTTTCCCTTCGCGCTTTTCCCTCATTCCTCTCCCGTTGTAATTATCATGCGTGCGATTCATGATGATGTTGATGTGCTTGATGATTATCACAAAACGAAGAAATATAACACATTTTCCACTGCATAATAAATTGTGAGACGGCTTTTCCTCGACATTACATTGTGGAAAATATCTGCTCATATTTCAAGCAACCAAGCGGAAATCCTTTATCGCAACGCCCGCTCCCAAACATTCTACGCATAGATGTTCATATATATATAAATATATATACATATATATATATATATATCATATAATATGCTTTACATTTTTGCAGCTCGTTAGATTGGCGACAGCATAAAGTTATTCATAGAAATCCCATTGTTGCTGCTGTTGTTGGATCTATTCTGCCACAGAACTAACTCATTGTTAGCCCGACTTTTTGTGTGTTGACTGTTTGGCTAGCTCGGCCACGCTGACTGGGCAAATTGTGTGTGAAACTTTTAATTGGATGCTCATTGCACAATTTGCTATATTTTTAAAATAGCGCCACGAGCCAAATAGCAAAAGTTTTTCGATGTCATTAGAGTTCATTAGGCATATAAAACCAAATTAATGTGCGGCTAAAAAAATAAATCAAATTAGCTAAATATATTTAGTTAACGATAAGCAAAGTAGAAATATACCGAATTGATTATGGTTTAAATAACTCAATTAATGTGATAATATAATTAAAATTAAAACAATACCAACACAATGATCTCTCGATTATTCCTACTGCTCCCTGTTTATATTTTTTGTATGCTATAAAATCATAATTTATAACCCTATCTGATTTATCTGCATAAACCGATAGTAAAATCAGCACTAGTAATATATTATAATTAATATTTTTGGACACAATGTTTGCCCACACCTCCTACATGATTAGGCCATTAGGCAAATTGCGGCATTGAAAATATTTGAAATTACCAAAATTTGTCCAATTAGACGTGGCTTACATGCGCGCACAAAAACCAGACTAAAACATTTCCAATGAGAATTACAAAATGCTAATTGCATTTAGTGAAACATTTCGAATTGAATTCCTAATTGGCTATGGCTATGCGAATATTATAGGGATAAATACAGAGACAACGCAGCACAATATTCATTCATGGAATATGAAAAAGTTATTTTGGCAAGACAAATTGCCAAATGGAATTCCCATTAAGAACACTGTTGCTAAAAATAAGATATCAGATGGCAAATTGATTTAATTGGTTATATAATGCCACCCAATTAGTCATATCCATTAGGCTGTGATGCTTGACTTGACTTCACAGCCAGGTATCCTATACGGGTAACCTAAACTGTTATGCAGATGATGCCGCCGCTGCCAAACGTTTGATCCTCTTTGATGAACTACCCCGAAGGGCAACAACAACAAAAATAACACAAACACACACACACACACTCAAACAGAATAAAAGCATCTACCTGCATTGCCATTTAAGCTCATAAACGGCTATCAGCTTACATTGCTTTCAAAACTTGAGACCGCCAGACGTTTAATAATAATACTACATCTTGCGATTCAAAGAACTTTCGATACCCTAACCGCCACAAATAGCAGCTATATAAAAGGCATTTTATTCTATCCGAAGATCAAATATTCAAGAATTGTTATTTTAAGATTTTGAAAAGTTTTAAGAGAAGAATTTGAAAAATTTTAAATACAACCGATTTTATAATATACAATAGATAGAAATATATTAGTAGCTTTTACACCTGCTGAAGAACTTTTAATTTCATTTAAAGCACAATATACTACAACACGACTAATCAAAAACAGTTCATCTCTTGTGTAATAAACCCAATTTATTTAATTAAAATGTTTATTATGTTCAAATGATGTAATTTTGAAAAAAACTTTATTTCAAGCAAAGACTTTGTTACACTCTGAGAAATAGTTGAAAGATTATTATTATTTTTTTCTTTTTTCCAAATTTTTACTATATATTTAGCATTTATGCATAAATTTATATTTAAGCATAATTATTGTTGACTTTAATAACTGATAAAAGCTTCTGTTCTTCCCAAGTTTTTCCTACTTAAATGACAATTTACACCTAAACGAAAAACTAGACTCAATCTTAAACTTCTCAACTCTTATCTCTAAGCGATTCGAATCTTTTTATTGTAGTGTATCCCATATACACACACACATACATATACCAGATAAACGTAAACCTGTTCTCGTACATGAACCAGACATTGGGCCCGGCCTTAAAAAGCAACAACAAAAAACTGTCCGAAGCTATCAGAAAAGTTTTATCAGAGGAAAAAAAAAGGTTGAAAAAAGCTGAACTCTGGACAGGGCCGAAGTTGGACTTTTAGGCCAGTTAGCTAATTTGTGCCAGTCCATATTATGAATTAACAGAGCTAGAGTGAAATGGTTGCAGTCTCTCTCTCTCTCTATCTCACTCGCACTCGCTGCCCAAATATCAACGATCTTTTGTGCACGAATTAACCTCAAATAGGCGTGAATAATGCGCGTTGATCTTTTTCGAAAATCAGCTGTGCCCCCCATTGTCTTTTGGATTTGGGGTTTGAATCGCCGAAAAAAATATTAAGAAAACCGCAGCACTAATCTGAAATTCATGTGCCCCATTGTTGGAGCGGATGGTACCACATTAAAGTGCCGCTGACACGCGTCTTCTGGCTTATGACATGTGCGGTTTTTTTATGCCCCATGCCCAATGCTCCATGCTCCATGCCCCATGCTCCATGCCCCTTGCTCCATAGCCCCTAGATAGCTGTCTTTCCTCATTGCCGGCTTCTTTTGCTTTTCGCCTGGATTGAGCATGTGATTTTTTTTTTTTCATTCTTTCATTTTTTTGTATCTCAGATTTGCTGATAGTTTAATTGGTTTCGACTTGATATAGCTCTCTGTGTTCACATTTTTCAGCCACTGGTTTTACGTTACGGATCGTTAGGATGATTATAAAGACATCACATGAGCAGCATATTGATGGTAATTGGCTCGACAGTCCAGCTTTTAAGCAGCTTTAATTGAGCAGAGTGTTAATTGGCGGAATTCCAAAGCAGAAATTATATTATATGTAGAATACAATATACCATATATAATAGATATATATATATATTACTTTGACTTGTACTCAAACTAGTTGCGAATAAAGAAGCGAGCTACGTAGTGAAGCGTGAGGCGCGCATAAATTAAGATAAGAAACTTGAGCACATTTCGTAAATATCATTTACAAACGTTGAACATTAAGCAGGTTAATAA
Organism: Drosophila meridiana; assembly: GCA_035045185.1. Taxonomy (NCBI): domain Eukaryota; kingdom Metazoa; phylum Arthropoda; class Insecta; order Diptera; family Drosophilidae; genus Drosophila; species Drosophila meridiana. The sequence continues at coordinate 18,558,246 of JAWNPF010000055.1, read as the reverse complement.
ATCAAAGGAACTCGTTGAGATTTCATTAGAAAGACTATTTAAATTGATAAATTGTCTAGCCACGAGGTAGAAGCCTGTGGTTTCACTAGAAACTGTCAGATAAAACGATCGTTTAATTTTTTCAATCAATAAATCTTAAGAGAACTAAGCAGTTAGAACTGCGAGAAGCCAAAAAGTTAAAGAGGAACAAATATATAAACAAAAGTGATAGTCAAATATTATTTTAGATTTTTTTTTTAACATTTATTTTGTTTCTGCCCACAAGTCTGTAGGTAATCAAATTGTTTCTGATGTGTATTCTTTATAGCTACAGCATATTAATTTAACGACTCTGTTTACATTATGTGTGGACATATCTCGCTGTCGATGTGTTTGATTCCGACACGCAATTAAATTGATTAAAGTGCGGCGCACCTTGTACGAAAAAAATCGGCTTCAATAGCCAAATCAAACTGGGGCCATAAATTGTCGCACGATCATAAACCAAATCTATGCTAATAAAATGTCCAAAGAAAGATTAGGAAACCAAAACATTACGTACATTGGCTGCCGTTGAAATAAGAAGTTTTGATTTTTACGACCAATCAAAGCCAGTTGTCTGTTTTTTTTTTTTTTTAAGAGCGTGCAGGACAAGTGTTTGGAGTTCCCCTAATACAGCAATAAATTTGTAGTAAATATTGAAACCACAAAAACAGAAAGAGACGACGAGGAGCCAGACAGACAGAGAGAAAGAGAGAGAGAGAGAGAGAGTGAACTTTGCTGTATCCGCAAGTATGTTAAAACAATAAAGAGAAAAACTTTATTTGTGGCCGGAAAACTAGAAAAGCGAAAAACAAAGCATTGTCTTTATGGACTCATGCTCACGCATATTTCAAAGGGAGAAGAGAAATACTTCAACATTTTATGAGCCAGGCCAATGTACTAAAAACATGCTCATAAATACATATAGTTTAACATTGGGTCAACAATTGCGAAAGCTCTTGCTCATAATTAATACGGAGCAGACACAGCTCAAAGTTCGAGCAGTAAGTAAATGAAATTATTTTGAAAAACACGTGCCTAAATTAAAATGAGCGGAAACCCAATTGGAGGCTTCAGTATTGTAATTTATTTTTGTAGCTTTGGATAATTACAACGCTCCACTCCCCCATTTACAACGAAAACAACTCAAAACAACGTCAAAATTTAACAAAAACAACAACAACATCAACAACAACAACAACAAACGCTCGCATTTAATTAATGTGATTTTTTTACCAAGACAATAATAATAAACAATATCAATAGAAATATACGACACGTTGTCCGGCTGAAGTTTACCGTCGTCGAAATTTGAATAAATGGAAATAGATGTGAATATAAAGAAGCCGTCCGAAGTTGTGGCATATGCCTAATGAATATTCAGAGTAAAATTGTTCAATTTTGTTTGTTGCTTTTGTGTTTCCGATAAGTTTTTAACACATTTTTGTTGCGCTACAGAGAGCTGAGGTTCAGGCATCTCGGCTTCGAGTAGCATTCTGTAAGTGGAAAATGTTAAGCAAATCGAAATGGAAAACCAAACAAATGCAGTAACCTGAGTTAACATATTCCAGTTGCATAAATAGTAAACGAGTAATAAAGTATAAATATATAACAAATATTTCAAGTAGAATAATATCTGTATATATAAGGAAGAGTGAAACCTAAGAGCATAAAAATTAATTGTGGAATACCTTTATTTTTCGATCAATAAATAAATGTAATTAATAAATCAAAAATAATGATAAACTCGAATATTGGAATGCACAAAAGCATTATAGACTGAAATCCCATTTTCAATAGACTCAAGCGATGAAAATGTTTAAGTAAGATAACATAATACAACATGTTAACTAGCAGAGTGGCGCTGTTCGAAATTTTAAAGCAGTCAAAATGTTAAAGGAAGATAACATAATACAACAATGTTAACTGTGACAGTCTAGCCGTTCAAGAGATCAGTAAAAATCATAATTAACAGCAATGTCACGCTGCACTCAAATTCAAATAAAATACATAATGTACAGAGATTGTTGTTTCAAATCAAATATAGTTCTATATTTATAGCATTTCACTTAACTCAGCTCTTAGCCTATTTCAAATCATAAAAAGAACTGTCACATTTCTGAACTGACATTCAGTCTAATGTATTCATAAATAGAGCATTCATTTATATAAATATATACATATATATCTAGTGTTAATCATCTGCAGTCTTAAATGAGCTTAGCTCTAAACACATTTGTATTTTTCTACCCCCAAATAAATCTGCATTCGAGAGCAAATGCGTTGCAACAAAAATGAAATTTGGACACGCAATGCACCCACGCGTTGCACGACTTTAATTTATTTCGCTACACTTTTCATTTGTCGTAACGCGTCGCTAATTAAGCTATTTTTGAAAAAACATATATACATACATACATACATATATGTATATCTCTAGTGTATGTGTGCCTCAGCTGGGCGTGGCGCGTGTCTGCCATGTTGTCTCGCTAGAGAGGACAGAAAAAGAAGAAGAAGAATAAAAAGAACCACCACGACGAAGTGTTCAAGATCGCGTGTTGCCCCAACTGGCAGCTGTGCCCAATTAATGTCACTTTGCTCACCATTTCAATTTGCTATGAGTGCTGCCTATGAGCATAAGAGAGTACAGTGAAATCCCTGCTAACGCACAATTTGTTTCGAATACAGTTTAGTCTGAATTGGTCAGCAAACGTGCTGCTTAGCTGAACTGAAGTTGAGAAAATACAGATGCCGTAGCCGTTCGCTCAAGCGAGACTTCACTGTAGTCACATCTTGATGTAGGCGTACCAAACATGACTGCAAATTAGCTAAATGAAATATAAATAGACCAATTTTTTCACAATTTTTTTGCAAGACATGTAACCAAAATAGATTCTGCTGATAAGCATCGAGAATGTTGGCCAATTGATGTGTCAAACGTTATAAATTCCTTAACAAAATTCACAGTTTTTTCTGATGTGACAGTGAACTCATTTTCCATAAAGAAACGCACGCGCCCACAACATGCTTTCAGCTAAATATACCTACACAAACATATGTACATATATATACATACATCTAAAATATATTTGGACACATGGCGGACGTTCGTGACTTTTATAATTATATAACACAAATATTTTGGGTTTTATGGCACAAATTAAGTTCGCAATGATTATGTCAAGAGAGGAATATCCTTACTTTGCTCAGCTTTTTTTTTTTTTGAAATAGTAAAAGAGCAAAAATATTATAGAATTTAATTAGAATTTATTTGTGAAAAGGTCATATCAGAAATAAGCCATGATTTTATTGTAATTATCGATAATTATTATCATAAAAGATTATCAACCTGAAAATTAATTTTCATTTAAATTTTGAGTTGATAATTATAAAATTAATAAACGGAAAATACACACAACAAATATATAGGTATTAATTGATCGATATGTATCGATTAATTATTAATTTATCGATATCTACCGTATTGTACATAGTACAAAGAGTAGCAACAAATCGATAAGTATCAATTATTTCTTAGTATTATATTTTGTTAATTTATTTACATTTATTTAATTCATTTATGCTGAATATTAAACCTTAACCGGTAAGGATATATCCAAGTCGTTCAACAAAAGTTAAAATACTTAACTCACAACTGCGTCATAAAAGTGCATAAAACTGGCGCGCATTTGAAAATTTATGAGCTCGCCTAATGAATTTATAGACGCTAATATTGGAGATGACCTGGCACGACGATCAATTGATAATATATGTACATATATACACATGTATTTATATATATGTATATGTATTTGTGGGGCTGTAATGTGAATGATGGCCCGCTGAGTTTAGAATTTATGCGTTTCGGTGGCCGTCAAAAATATTTGTTTGAATCTGTTTTTCTTCTTGTAGGCCGAGACCCAGTGCACTCTGCACCGCAGGCGCCCCAAAATCTTATATGCACCATATTTTGAATGATTTCGACATATTTAATGCTTATCGTAAAGAGCTGTCATGTCAACAGTTCATAATGAGATTATTTTTGATTGAGCAATCTTTGAACTATATTGAAAGTTTTATTAAATCTAAGAATTTCGAAATATTATTTATTTAGAAATATATTATTCAAATTCTGTGTAAAACAGTTAAATTTATTTATGAATATTATGTATTACTGAGAAAAATCAACACACAATCACTTTATTGTATTTTCATTTCTAGATCAAGTACAGTAAGAAGACTTATTAGAAAACAACTAATTCTCATAGACAAAATAAGGATTTCTCTGAGGATCACGTAAAAACTTCCTCTAAGGGAAATGTTCTCTGAGCACAGCTATTCATGCACGGAGCTTTAATTGTATTTAGCCCAGTTTCTGGTAGCTCTTTAGTAAAGCTCTTCTGTGTATTCCAAACAATTGAAAGTTTATGGCGCCAATGAGGTCTTCAAACAAAGCAAAACAAAAAAATAACAAAAATTTCACATAAACAACAAATCGTTTTCTCGTATAAAAATAAAAATGCGAGAATCACATTTCGATATGTGTAATCCGCTTGAGAAACACGGAGGCTAATAAATTCTTGACTTTAGCCAAAAACAAGTTCTCTTCTTATATTTATTCTTTTTTTCGAATTTGGCGACACACTACGTAAATTCCGAGAATTAATTATGGCACAGACAAAAAGTAAGTTTAATTAAATGCAAACATCAATATAAATTATGAATCTTAACAGTTGCTAACTGATTTGCATTGGCGCCAAGCGGAGAGACAGAAGCAAAGCAAGAACAACAACAACAAAAGTCGAAATAGATGGGGTTTGCGTCAGTGGAATTCGATAATAGATCGATTAAGGATCGATAAACTTACCTGATCTTGACAGAAATAGCCGAAGCCGATGATGCCCGCTATGGCTAAGAATAGGCAAAACAGAATAATTGTTCGTATTTTGGAGCGTGGTTCCATCTTCTTAATCTCATAAACTCCGCTGGGTAGCAATAAAGCAAAATCACTGTCAACTTGTACGGAAACGTTCTTATGCATATCCACGGGCATGTTCCATAGAGTCACATCAATTGATCGCGTAATCTATACTGCATCTAACACTCGTGCGATATTCACGTGAGTAGGCCGAACAATGATCAAACATCAGCAAGTGTCGCCCAGTCATTGTCTGATAACAAGCAGCGCCACCTATCGTTTACATTTGACGACACATAAAAAGAGGTACAGGTGTTGGAATATAGCTGAAAATATAATTGGAATATATTAATAACAGAAATATACATATTTATATAATTTCTTAAGCTTATTTCTTTTATTGTTCACTCTTTTTTTTTTTGTTAATTAATGACCGACTTTGATTAAACAAGTTGTACGTAACAATTTGTCTATTCTTATCTGCAATCGAGTCTTAAAGCTCCAACAACAACGACAGCAAGAAACGAATGCATTGAATAAACAAGTCTTGCGAATCGATTCTGAAATTTATAGCAAAACTGAACTGATTTAAAATCAAAGCTAAACAGCAACAAAATAATTGGTTACATTTCCAGTTTTAAGAGCTTAAATTAAAAATTGACTTAATTTATGCAATGCTATGAATGAATTCTATATAAATCAATTAAATTAAATTGGCAATTACCCAAAAAAATAATAGAAAACAATTTAACTAAACAAAAAAGTATAATAATTTTTGTATAGAATTTCAATAGTAATAAAGGTTCATTAAGAATATATTCCATTATTTATATATATAGTTAATTAACTCTTTAATTAAATCTAGCTTTTTTCAGTCATATTTAGCTATTGCTTTGGTTGCTCTGACAGCGCATTCTTTGTATTGCCCTCTCTTTCCCACTTGTAGCGTTAAACAGTAGACGGTTAGATAAAAAATAATCTAATAATTACAGTAATGCACTTTTAAAGCATTTTTAAGTGTAATTTAATTTAATATAAATATGAAATTGAAAAAAGCAAGTATCTAAAGGAAAAGCCGGCCACACTTCACAGTTTTTTAACATAAACCAAATTTTTGAGCAGCAAAATAAACGCCTTTCGATAAACAAATCAAAATAAGAATGTATACGCGAAGTGGACGCACAGATAATGAGCATAAATAACAAAAAATAATACAAATAATAATAACATATACAGCAACGAAATTGGCACGCTACAAATAGATGGCAAAGCGAACGCAGTCTGTTTGCCGCCCAGGCGACGTCATCTACAGTGGGCTGCTCTCAATTTCCGCCAAATGTAAAACATATCTGCATGTGTGTGTGTGTGTGTGTGTGTGTGCGTGCGTGTGCATGTGTGTGGATGTTTACGAATTGTCGGCTCTGCAGTTGTGCCAATAAACAGCGAGTAAATAAAATAAGTTGGCAGCATAGCGCTAACTGTAAATTGCACATAGAGCCGGCATATTAAAGCAATATTTGCGTTGCATGCCGACCACGCTCCGATTGGAATTTAATTCAAAAAATGTTTCAACATTTGCTCGTACGATTAAAAAAAGTAAATTGAATTTTTGTGGAACATTAACAGAATTCCTATTAAATTTTTCCCTTCTTTAAAATCTTAAATATTGAGCAATATAAATTTAGCACATTTCTATTAGAATTTAATTGCAAAAAGTAGCGCAACATACAAGCAATAACATTTACATGGCAAATTAGCAGCATTCTTATTGGCCAAACATGCGTTTGCCAATTGGAGTTATGCTAATAATTGCCAACTGCACAGTGGGCTGAGGTGTTAATGTTGCACGTGCCCGTGTGGTTAACGAATAAATTAGCAACACTTGAATTACATCTAGCTGAGGCTGATGTCATAAGTGGCCACACGCTGTGCTTATTGCAGCGCATGGACCACAATAAACAAATAAGATAAAACGAACAATTAAACAACTTATAAACATTGCCACGGCGTGCACGCAGAGCGCAAAACAAAAACAGAACGAGCCGTCAAAGCGGAGACTGAAAAACAGCTGTTCGCATTTTATATGCTGCCACAACAGAATTAATCTCAGTTCGAAGCAGGGTTCAAAACACTTCAAAATGCACTTACTTTAGTCTGTCTTGTTCAACACTTTATTAACCATTAACAATTTAATAATCAGCTTTGGTTTATTTATTTACATTTGTATTTTGTATATTCTGACCGCTCGCACGCTCATTTAGCGCATCGTTTGCTTTGTGTCGTGCATTCGCCTTGAACAAAATGCGCCACACTTCTAACACTCACACATTATTCGCAAATAAATATTCTTTTAGAGACGCACAACACATAAATTATATAACTATAAAGGTATTTGTTTTATTTTTTAACAATTACACGCAAAAATGTTTTAATTTTTGGTTATAACACGCGTAAGCCCATCTAACACGTCTGTTTTCAGCAGCAGCGGCGGATATACTGAGCAAAAGGAAAACAAATATGCTTGCTATAGGGCTGCCAATCTGTTTCACTCACGCAGCTGTTATGTTAAATAACAGTTTCGTGTTATTAACATTGACTCTCAACACTGTTAAGGCTATCGATAACACTCACAATAACAGGAGTAGCTCACTTCGCCTAGCTGGCAACATCAATGCAGTGCGTTTTAAGTCGAAAAAAAAAATAATTTGCCGCCAAATTTGAAATGCGTATTCTGATGGTGTTGAGCGCTGTCCTTGCAACTTTTTGCGAAGCCAGCTACGATTATTATCGCCTGCCACGCTCCATCAAGCCGCAACACTACAGCCTGCGCATAATGACACATCTGGAGAATCCCAAACAGCTCATTTTCACCGGAGATGTTGAAATACTGCTGCGCATTATCCATTCCACCAACAATATCACGCTGCACGCCGGAGCCGACTTGAATATTGGCGAATGCAACACTGGCGTGCAACTGGCAAAATATCATTGCAACGAGCTGGTTAAGATCAAAAGTATGCAGCGCCAGCCGAACTTTCATTTCTTAATATTGCATTTCGAGCAATATTTACAGCGTGGCCAACGCTACATGCTGCGCCTGCAATTCTGGTCGAGATTGGGTCACAACATGGCTGGCTACTATGCCAGCTCGTATCAGGATAGCGCAGGCAGCTGCTGCCAACAGTTTGTGACTTCAGATCAAAGATTTCCCCCATTCACTTATCTATTACTTTCAGGTTCATATCTGTGACGCAGTTTGAGCCAGCAGATGCGAGAAACGCCTTTCCCTGCTTCGATGAGCCCGACTTCAAGGCTACCTTCAACATAACCATGGGCCACCACGAGAAGTACAATGCGCTCAGCAATATGCCGCTACTGCAGAGAACGCCCATGTAGGTATTTGGAGCAAGTGCATCCGGTGTAATGTGCTCTCTCTAAGATTTGCAGATGCGATCGAAAGAATTGGCTGTGGAGCACATTCAGGCAGACGGAGGTCATGTCCACGTATCTGGTGGCCTACAGCGTCAACAACTTCGAGGGCTACGTCTCCCAGAATCACGAGAGTCGCGTCCACTTCACTACCTGGGCACGCGCCGAGACCATCGAGCAGTGCCACTATGCCTCAGAGGTGGGGCCGAGGATCTTGACCAAGTTTGAGAAGATGTTTGGCATCGACTATCCCCTGCCCAAAATGGATCAGCTGGCAGTGCCGGACTTCAGTGCTGGCGCCATGGAGAACTGGGGTCTGATCACCTACCGGGAGGCGGCGCTGTTCTACGCCGAGGACGCCTCCTCGCAGCTGGACAAACAGCATATCGCCAACATCATTGCCCATGAGCTGGCCCATCAGTGGTTCGGCAATCTGGTTACCATGGAGTGGTGGAACGACCTCTGGCTGAACGAGGGATTCGCCACATACATGGCCACGCTGAGCATAGAGAAGCTGTGCTGCCAGTGGCACGCTTACGACGAGGACATGCTGGACAACGTGCTGGCCGTGCTCAATACGGATGCCTACTACAACACCCGGCCCATCCACCAGGAGGTCAGTCGCGCCAGCCAGATCTCGGAGCTCTTCGATGCGATTACCTATCGCAAGGGCGCCGTCGTCATACGCATGATGCACATGTTCATTGGGGATGAGGCCTTCCACAAGGGCCTCCACTGCTATTTGCTGAAGCATGCCTACGCCAACGCCAGGCAGGAGGACTTGTGGCTGGCGCTGACGGAGGCGGCACATGCTTGCGGCAGCATGCCCCTCGATCTCCAAGTGCAGACTGTGATGGACACGTGGACGTTGCAGAAGGGCATACCCTTGATCCAGGTGACGCGCCAGTATCTGAAGAGAACGGCCATAATTACGCAGCAGCGATTTGTGATCCACCACGATGATCGCGCGCACAAACGGTCAGAGCAGCCACTGGGCGAGAATGCCTGTTGGTTTGTTCCGATTAGCTACGCCACCCAGTGCAGCTCCAATTTCATTGCGCCCGAGCCGCGGACCTGGCTGCGCTGCACAGCCCAGCACGAGCCTGTGCCGCTGCAGCTGCGGCAGCTGCCCGGCGACGACGAATGGCTGATCCTCAACATCCAGGTGTCGGCACCCTATCGCATCAACTACGACACCGACAACTGGGAGCTAATCAGCAGAGCGCTGCACAGCCCCGACTACCATCGTATCCATGTCTTGAATCGCGCCCAGCTGCTGGATGATGCACTGGCTCTGGCCTGGAGTGGCCTGATGGCGTATGAATTGAGCCTGGACCTGTTAACCTACGTAAAGCAAGAGCACGACTTTATGCCCTGGCGCGCTGCACTCGATCAGATGTATGCCATCTATCGCATCATTCGTTACACAGATGATTTCGAGGAGTTTCAGGTGTGTGCAGAAACTCTCACTTCGGCTAATCTCCTACCCTAACAAATCTCATCTCTAGCACTTCATGCATCATCTGCTCTCGCCCATCTACTGCCAGCTGGAGGGCATGAAGGACGATCGACATAAACGCCATCATGTGGCCCACAAGACATTGATTACCAAGTGGGCGTGTCGCCTGTCTCTCAAAGATTGCGTAAAGTGCGCCCTCAAGTACTATGATCGCTGGTTCATCTGCAGCCAGCCGGACAGCACGAATCCCGTGCCCGTCAATCTGCGCTCCGTGGTCTACTGCACCGCCATGCAGCATGGCGATGGCGAGGACTGGACGTTTCTCTGGCACAGATATCGCAATAGCTCGCTGGCCAGCGAACAGCGTGTGATTCTGTTAGCCCTGGGCTGCGCCCACGAAGAGTGTCTGCTGAAGCGCTACCTGAGGATCATCTACCATGAGAAATCCCTCATTCGCAAACAGGATGCCTCGCTCATCTTCGCCGCCATTGTGCGTGGCGAGGTGGGCTTCCGCGTGGCCAGAGACTTCTATTTCCAGAAGTTCCAGCTGCTGCGAAAGTAGTAAGTGCTACGAATTTAATACCATTAGAGAATGTGCAAGAGTTGAGATTAGCAAGATATTTTGTGCAAATTTTGCAGTTAGTTTAATGTATATTTTATGCGATATTTATTTTTGTTGTATTATGGTTAACGGCAACAAATCAAATCAATAATTTGATTTTGTTGTTTAATTTACCGCATTAAACTACAGCTAGAGCTTCAGATTTGCAAAGACTCCAAAATTTTGAATATCATCCCGCTTTCCCAAAAATTTATACATAATGTATTTCAAGCATTAGAGGTCTGGTTTCCTATAGGATCCTTTAATATAATGGAAATAATGCAACAAGTGGGAGTTAAATTTAGATCATGTTCTCTATATAACCAAATTTTATGCCAGCTATGAACTATTTACAGCATATAAATTGCAGCTTGATTTTCGATATGGACTATAGCCCACTCAATATATTATCATATTTTATACTCGATATATTATCATATTATATACTCTCTCTCTCACTCTCTCTAGCTTTCCTCTCTCTCGCTCTCCTCTCTCACTCTCTCTCGCTCTCCCTCTCTCTCTCTCTCTCTCTCTCTCTCTCTCTCTCTCTCTCTCTCTCTCACTCTCGCTCTCTCTATCTCTCTCTCTCTATCTCTCTCCCTCACTCTCTCGTTCCGTATTAATCTCACACCCTATCTCTCTCTCCTATCTCTCTCCTAAGCTATCATTCGAATACGCGTGAATTGATTTCACTCCTCAGTCTGATTGCCCAGCACAGCAGCTCCACGGAGGACTATCAGCTGCTGAGGACATTCATCGATGGCCACCAGGTGGTGCTGCAAAAGAGTTCAACGCGCAGCCTGTTGCGCATCGTGGAGCAGGTGAAAGTGAACATGCGTTGGCGCTACCAAAAGCTGCCCGAGTTCGCCAGGCAGGTGGCCCTGTGCAATTTTGACTGAGCGTGCGTTTATTGTGAATGAGTTTATTTGTTTTATACATAATTTAATTGTCGTGTATTTCATTAGTATTAAACACATTGAAAAAACCGCATGGTATGCGCTAAGATTAATCACAGTACACCAGATCCGTTGCAATTAGTTCGCAGTCGCTGCACCACCACCACCGCCGCCGCCACCTGCACCACCTGAGAAGGCAGTGCTGGCATTGCCAGCACTGGCCGCAAAAAGTCTTCGCAGATTCTGGAGCATGCCCCACAGCACGGTGCCCGCTGTCCCGAGCGTTTCCAGCAGATCGAAGCCCGTGCTATCGATGGCCTCCTCGCGATCCTCCTCCGTCTCAATGGCCGGCGAGGTGTTGTTGCTGTGCGGATGCGTTGTATGATGCACACCACTATGCCCGATCAGCCGATGCGTGTTGTTGATCACATGCGTGTTGTTGACCCCACCGCCACCCACCGTATTGACCAAGTGCTTGACCGGCTCCAGCACTGGGATGGCCAGCTTGATGCGATGCCACGTGTCCGGCTCCTCCGTGGAGCTTTCGTGCTGCTCACTGACCGACTCCATTAGGGTCAGCTCATCGTCTAGGGTATTGCGCTCGCTGTCGCTCGCATCATCCGTATCCAGGTTGTTGTTGCTGGGTCCCTGCAGCTGCAGGAGGCTGCCGAACAGCTGCTGCACATGAACCGAGTTGATGGCCTCCGCCTCGTTGCGCTCAAAATCGAACTCAGCGTGCGGGGCGGAGCCTCGCTTCGAGTTCACAAAGCTCACAATGTGCTTGTTACCTGTGCTTATGGGCGTGGCACCGTCAGCTGGAGGCGCAAGTGAAGGCAAGCTGCTGCTGCTGCTGCTGTTGCTGCTGCTGGACGCTGGCTTCGCCGTCGCCATCAGCAGCCACACGAACTGCATAGAAATGAAATGAAAAGCAATTAAAATTGGCTGCTTAATTACGGAGCCATAAGCATATTTTTGTTTCCTTTCTGAATTCTAATTAGCCATTCCAAATGCGAGAACAATCGTATTTGGGCACACGCGACGCGCCTTAATTTGATGGCTTTGCTTCGCCTAGGAACATCCAAATGATTCGATTATGCCCTAGAAACTACATTCAAGGTCTTCAAAAGTGATAGCTAAAGAGCTCACAAATATGGGCTGGGTGCAAAAAATATAATAAAACAAATATTACGTATACGCAGGTATAGACAACAAAAAATATTACGTATACGCATGCATTGACTATAGAAGGAGCTGGCAATTAAATGGGTTAAGTATTCTTGGAATTCTTATTGAAAACGTATTTAGACTTATAAACAAGTTATCCGTAAGAAGTATGTTTTGGAAACGAATATTTAAGCCAATGAAACTTCATTGTTTGAAATATATTTCAAAGTTTTCTCGAAATCATTGCTAATGGGTATTTAGATTATGAAAGTTTTGTTGAAATTTATATTTATATATTAAAAGTAGAAGTAGATGTTGAAGTATAGCCCATCCCAAAGAGTATATAAGAGTATCAGCCGGAACGTTTATAATTTAATACTTTTGTGTTATATAGAACTGTATTCTAGTCTTTCTGTAGAATATATTTTTTTAAAATTAATTTTAAATTTATTTCATTTTTGTTTTCTTTTTTTAATAATTGTCAAAGTTTTGCAAAAATCCTTGTATTTTATAATAAACTAATTAATTTTAAGAATTAATATAATTTTATATTTTTATAGTTTTTATATTTTATAAAATATATATAAAATATATATATTGCATATCAGTTCAGTTTATACTCAATCGCGAAATGAAATAAGTTAATTTATTTTTTTTTATTATTATTTTTAATGTTTCCATACCTAACACCAAGGCCATATTTCAAATTATTGCTAATTTTTACAATTTTCAGGGCCAGAAAGTATTTGAATTATTAAAACGATGTTCAGCTGAATGTCAAAGCCTGCAGTTGGCACATTTTATAAATCACAATTCAAGTAGATGCATATATATATATACATATATACAATACATATTTTTGTATATATAAAATAATTTCAAAATTTAATAAATTTTTGTTAGGGTTTTTTTTCTTTTTTGAGTCACACGCTTACATGCAGAGCAACCAGTAGACATATTGAACTATATGTGGAGCTGGACAATCGCGACATTGTCAATGTTATATATATCTCTATAACTATATAAATCGGATTGGAATTGAAAACGCCAGCGAAGTGCTTACAACGACAACTGAGCACTGACTGACTGATTGACTGAAGTGGGCCCACTGGAGGCGGCCCAAAAGTAAAAACAAATAAATCTGAAGGTAGCCAATAAACAATTAATTAATATGCAGCGAGTGTGTCAACAATTGTTGTACCTAAAATTGAATTTAATATGTTTTAAAGAGCTGCATAGCTAATGTCATCAAAATCGAGAACTGTCTTATGCTGGCTCTTGCCCTCTCCAGCTCCGTCTCTCCCTCTCTCTCTCTCTCTCTCTCTCTCTCTCTCTCTCTCTCTCTCTCTCTCTCTCTCTCTCTCTCTCTCTCTCTCTTCTCTCTCTATCTATCTATCTCTCTCTCTCTCTCTCTATTTCTATATTCTTCATTCATATTCAAATGTCAGGAACATAGAATACGTTTCATAAAATTGGAACTGCTTCACATCGTAGTGGGCGTATTTTGGGTTAGTTAAAATAATCTGTTAAAAAATTATATACTAGTGTATTTATTCTTCACATACATCTCTTCGAGAAAACATCAAAAATAATTTTTTTCAATAAAATAATACACACAAACTAGTTTCGAAATTCCAAATTTGTCCTGTAATGTTCTGATCACATAGATAATACATAGTAATTTCAAGGCTTCGCAGCTTTCGCCAAAGTTTTGGTAAATGTTTACGCAATTTTATTCCTTTCGCTCGTCAGACACATTCTCAGATAGTATTTCCGAAGAATGCGTATCTTCGGCAAAATGACACATTTATTACACGTAAGTAAAAAGAGAATGAAATTTTTATTGGCGAGACACACAGATATCTCGGAGAGAAATTCAAACTTCACATAATTATATAGATATATCTTGGAATAGAAGCTGCTTGAGAAAAAACCCTAAACCTCTTAAGCCTCTTCTATGAGAAAGAAAAAAAAACTGATTGTGAGATATACAAGATTTATAGTTTATACGAAATTTAAATGGGTGTTGGATACTTAACGGTTCTTATTGAATCTAGGCAGTTTTTTGTTTATATATAAATTGATCTTGAGCAGATTTCAAACCGGGTTAGACTTGAAATCCAAGAATGAAGAGTTCCAATCGATCAAAATATACATATATATATATATATATATATATATATATATATATATATATATATATAGATATATATATAGATATATATATAGATATATATATAGATATATATAAAGATATATAGATATATATATAGATATATAGATATATATATATATAATCTATGAATTTATATATTTAAATATATCTCATTGCCTCACTTGTGAGAGCATTACAGACGTACAGCACAGACATTTAGAGCAACTATGCTCGAAACACAAAATCCACATCGTAGTAAGCTTTGGGAATTTTTTTTTTGTCCTGGACATATCAATTGGAACAGTTTTTCAGTCAGCTTCTATACGTCAACTGATAAACATTACTTTTTTTTCGTTTTGTTGTGAATTTTTCTTGATCAAAATTAAACGTGTAGCCCCCCATTTATTGACATAACAAAATTCAAAATTCGTCGTTTAAGGAAAAAAAAAAGTATTGAAAAGCAAATATTGTACACGTATGGCGACATATCTTTCACAGATCTCCCGATGTTTAAGCTATCATGCGCCCATCTGCCGACCCCATCGACTGCTTCATGGTAGTTGCAAGCAATGGAAGAAGATCTGCTCAAAGTGCGTCTGTTGGCAACCGACGCCATCACAGCTAATCGAGCTGCTGCCATCACAACCCACTATGATACACGTTCAGCTGTATTCGCAGCGTTCATCGAGTGTTTTTACCCCCCACACGAATGTAGACATGTTACGGAAACGTATTAGTTTTAGTGGAGCGCCATCCGAAAGCGAGGTCGCAGAGGTGGCACCCAATGTGGTGCCGGTCGGCATCATAATGCCCGAGGCCAAGGATGGCAAGCAATTGAAGATCGTTATTGTGCCGCTCGATTTGGCCAATCAGGATATCGAGAGCCTGCGCAATACGCTCGAGGCACTCAATCAGCTCCGCTTGCATGCCGGTGAGATTGACGCCTTCACCAACAGCATGATCGAGGACCTTAACGATGAGGCGGCACAGTCCGCCAACGAGACACCAACAGCCATCGAGGAGCAGGCGGAGGATAAACGCAAGGTTAGTTTCTTTGAGGGATATGTGCAAGGAGTCGAAAGTGGATTCAGCGAGGATGCGGCCGATGCTGTTGCCTTAAAGGCATCCGATATACGGAAGGCCGTGAGCAAGATCCATAATCTTTCTAGCGGTTTGCAGAATGCGGGCAACGAACCGACAACAATTGCGAGCGAGGCTGCAACGCGAGCAGCTGAACTCAGACAGATAGCAAACGAAACGCACACGCATGTGGTCTCATCGATAGCACGTGCACAGAATGAAGCAATGGAGACAACCTCATCGCTGCCGGAGGCCTCGCCCGAAGCAGATATAACGCCAATGACGCCTGCGCCGTATAAGCCGTCCGTACCGTCAGCACCAAACCAAACGCCACCGGCACCGATCACCACGCCTGGCTCACCACCTCAGACGATGCCACAGACAATGCCACTCGGTGATCCGAAAGAGTCGCAGATTAGTGCAGCCCATGCAAATGCCATGCAGGCCGATCCGGAGAAGGCTAACGTTGACTCCAATGTGGATCAAATAAGTATCGAAGTGCCGGACTGCTTGGGTCAGCGATTGAACGACATGGCGATTGCCTCGATGCATTTGTCCTTCGAAATGGACATGACAAATGTGCGCGATGCCATACTGAATGGTGAACTGGCCCACAAGCCGGAGCCGACGTTAGGCAGTGATGCGATGGTTTTTCTGGAAACCAAGGTAGAGGCTGATCCCGAAAATACACCGCAAAACACAGTGCCCCTGAGATTCAATGCCTTGATCAAGGGCATGGTTCAGATTGATGCCGACAAGCTGGATCCAAATCATTTGAGCGATGAACAGTTGCCGGAATATAATGATACGGTTACCTCGATTGCCGCCAGCATATGCAGCACTGCACTGCAGCGTGGATTTGCATCTGAAGCATTAATTGCTGCCGAACAGCAAGCACAACAACAACAACAACCACAAGATCAGCTAGATCAACAAGAACTACAACAACAGCAGCAGCAACCGCAGCAGCCGACGACCCAGTTTGTTGACTTGCCTGTTAGTACAGACGAGTCGAAGGACATAGTTGCGACCACGCCCACACGTGCTGGCGGCAAGATAGCGACACGTGCAGGACGCATGGCATTGAAGCGCAGCCAGGAAATGAAGCGCATGAAGCAACAGCATAGTCCGCCAACAATGAATGCTGTAGCCGAGCCGATCATTGATGAGCAAGCGGCGGTTGCTAGTCCACAGTTAAAGGATGGCTGCAAATATCCCATTATAAAGAAAAAAAAGAAATGCCCCAAAAAATGCCCGCTGCTCGATGATCCCTGCAAGGAAGATAAATGCAAGCGTCCGCAGCAGCCAAAAAAGCCGGAAAAGAAGGCGGTAAGCACGACTGAAATCGTGGCTAGTGCTAAAGGCAAGGATCCCTGTGGCAATAAAGGCGCAAAAGGTGGTAAGGACGAAAAAAAAAAAGACCCCTGTGCCAAAAAAAAGGACGATAAGAAAGGATGCGGTGGCAAAAAAGGCGGAAAAGGGGGTGGCGACAAAAAGGACCCTTGTGCCAAATTCAAGAAGGGGGGTGGCAAAGGAGACAAAAAAGGTGGTTGCGCCAAAAAGGGGGGAGATAAGGATAAGAAAAAGGATCCTTGTGCCAAGAAGGCAGGCGGAAAGGACAAGAAGAAGGATCCTTGCGCCAAGAAGGGAGCTGGCGGAAAGGACAAGAAGGATCCTTGCGCCAAGAAGGGAGCTGGCGGAAAGGACAAGAAGGATCCTTGCGCCAAGAAGGGAGCTGGCGGAAAGGACAAGAAGAAGGATCCTTGCGCCAAGAAGGGAGCTGGCGGAAAAGATAAGAAAAAGGATCCTTGTGGCAAGGGAGCAGGCGGCAAGGATAAGAAAGATCCTTGCGACGTATTTAGGAAAGGTGCCAAGGGTGGAGACAAGAAGGACCCTTGCAAGAAAGGAGCCAGCGGCGGTAAAGGCGGCGGAGGTAAAGGCGGTAAAGCCGATCCCTGCTCCAAATTCAAGAAAGGAGGCGCCGGCGGCGGCGGCAAGGGCGACAAAAAAGATCCGTGCAAGAAGAAGTACTCTACATACTCTAGCCCCGTTTCAAAATTCTACCATCCCAATCGCTCATATTTTCACTTCACCCGCACACCCAAACGCTTCCTATCATCGCTACCATTGAATAACCCAAAAAATATCGCCAACAAAAGTACCTCCAAACTCTTACTGAAACTGCGACCCTGTTTTAAGACCTACACTACCCAAGTGTGTCGCAGCTACCTCAGGAAACCAACAAATACATCGAGCTGCTCCCAAAACACCTCCTTAAATACACCTGCCAAGTTTCGAGTGTACTCGACCCTAGTGCGTCGTCACTATGGAGGAATGCCCTCGTCCATACAGATGACGGCCTGGGGCATTACGTCGCAGAGTGTGCGCGACCAGATTCAGCGTGGATACAGCAAGAAATCCAAGAAGAAGAAGAAGAAGCCCGAGAATAGCAAGTGTATTGCACTGCAAAGCAAAGGCGTACCTAGGGATCGCAAGCATATCAAGGCGCGCACTTCTCTGCGTACCGATTGCTATGGGATCTCGAACGAGTGTCCGGTGAACCGTTGCACTGGCAAATGTGACATGGTCCAAAAGCCACGCAAGAAATGCGATAGAGGAAAGAAGCAACCTAAACCGAAAATGCCGGTGAAGCCTAAGAAAAAGCTCCCCGCCATTTGTATGGTCGGTAAAAAGAGCAAAGCCAAGAAAAACAAAGGTGCGTAAGACTACAGATATTAGCCGAGAACACCTATAGCCATAACCTATACCCATAACTGCCCTATAATTATGTTCTAGATAGAAAGAAATAAACTTCTAGCCGCGGGCCAAATATTTCATAATCAAATACGTATGCTTACCAATAAGGCATGTAGCACAAAACGATACATCTGCCAAGCTCAAGCGGCACCTCTTACTAAGGATGAGTCCGCCGAAGATGATTTATGCGCAATGGAAGTGATACGTATACCTGCATCATACCAGATAAGTAGAGAGCGCCAGCCAAAACCAGATGTCAGACCTTTTGGTAAGTTGCCCCAGTTCCTCATCAATTGATGATATTCGACTCTATCCATCCGTCCCATAGATGTGCTTATTGACATCGGCTCTGTTGCGCTTACTGGCTCAGACATACATGTCTATGAGAATGCGAATAAAAATATGGAGGGAATGACCTTGGGACATGATGCCACTGGCTTTGTTGAGAAGGTTGGGAGCTGTGTCAAACATTTGCATGTGGGTGATCGTGTTGTTGTGGAATCGGCCCTGTCCTGTGGAATTTGTAATTACTGCAAACGAGGCTTGTATAACATCTGTGCCGATCTGATGTATAACGGCTTCTTAGCCACACACCAAACACATCCAGCAGACCTCTGTCACCGTCTGCCAGAGTCAACCAGCTTGGAGGAGGGCACCCTGACGCAAACCCTGGCGATGGGCTGTCAGGCGTGCTTCAAGGCTCAAGTATCGCCCACAAGCAACATTCTAATCATTGGGTCAACGCCCACAGCTGTGGCAGCAGCACTCTGCGCAAGAGCGATCGGTGCTCGAAAGGTTACCATTGCGGGGAACATGCGCTCGTCGCTGAAAATGATTGACTCTGATTTTGGCTTCAAGACCATATATTTCGATTCGAACGCACTGTTCGGAGAGGTGCTCGAGGACGTATACAGCAAATTCCAGGAGTGGCCCAACTGCGCCATCAACTGCGCCATCTCGCCGATGACCATGAATCTGGCCGTAATGGCATTACAACCATGCAGTTCATGTATCCTGACAGAATGCGAGTCGGAATGTGCCAGCTTCAATGCACTTGATATACTTATGAAAAACATCCGTCTTATCCCAAGCTTTCGTTCAGCCAATATGTGAGCGCATAAGCATATATGAATTGTCATTACAATCTATCCTTAATTCTTACAGGTACCCAACGGCATTACAGCTAATGAAATCTGGTCGCGCACCGATGCACAAATTCATTGCAAGAACCTTCTCATGGAGCATGCTAGAAGAAGCGTTTAAGAGTGCACAGCACGAGTCAAACATTGGCTTACGGAAAATAATCGTTAATAATACAGAAGAGATAAACATTGGGGGACTGTTCAAAAAAAAATTTAAATATCACAATTAAAGACCAAATTTGAGTAGATAAATTTTTTGTTCGAGTATCCTTATGCTGTATAAAAAGAAGGCTTTGTAATTAAACAAAAAAAATGAAAGAACCATTTTTGAATAGAATTTGCTTGGAAACAATTTTTTTTTAATTTCTGCTGTTTTTTTTCTTTTTGAAAATACACAATATTCAACATATTTTTTGTTTCTCAGCATCTATAGAATCTCTCTCATTATAGACTATTTAACGACCTCCGTTCGTCAGTTTATACATATATAAAAATTATTGTACTTCGCTGCTTACAACAAACTATTTTACAAATGTACATACACAAGAACTAAATATTGAGTCGTGCGTTTAAGTTGTATGCTAAGGAAGGAATCGAATGTACACACGAACACACGAATATATAAAACGTAAATTAATCATAAGAATCAAACATAACATAAACGTTAACATAATCATTAGCATCATACTGCAGTTAGTTCCCTGCAAGCTTCAGAAACATATGTGCTCGCATGTGGGTATTGAGTATAAATAATAGTTTGTTTTCTTTTAGAGCTAACAACTAATCAATATGCAAAGATATGTATTTAGGTATGTACGAGTGCATCTGTGTGTGTGACTGACTAATTCTGGATTGCATCTGGTTTCAATGTCTCTGTTAACATGTAATTCTTGTTCCCTTTTGGTTTTGTTTGCTGTTCTTGTTCAACTACTTGCGTGTGTATACCAAAAAGCAGTTGAATTTGGCTAGATCAAAACGCTTACGCTATAAAGTAAGTTATGATAACATATATGTATGTATATATATAATTATAGTATAGAATCGTCAGTTTCAAAAAAGTAGCTAAGCTCGACGCTGCGGTCAAGCATTCAATTATGAAGGTAGTTTGTCTTTTGGTGTTTTTTCATTTCTTCACATTACATTCATTAAACTTTTTGCAAAAAGAAATAATATTGGCAATTGGACTGCAAGCCAGCTCAATTTCTAATTATCATGAATTTGCATTTCCAGCTCTACATCCGAGAGATTTATTTCGCGCATCGAATTGATATACATGTAGCGCGATGTGTAGATATATAGCCAACGGAACCATTTCATTTGAGACCGGTGCTCCATCATGGCGCGTCTGACCACTGACGCCTCCTTCCAGCTGAGTACGCACCTGCAAAACTCGCTGCATTAGATTAACTCGAATTGAAATATATAGCAAAATACATACCAATGCGTCGACATAAAGCATGTGCATAGAAAATCGAAGACGGATAGATATTTGCGTACCAAGTTGATCGAGTCTAACGTATAAAACTTACAGGCTGATATTTGTCCCATATAAAAAAACATATATATATATATAAGAAAATATTAAAAATTATCGCAGCTATAATTAGAAAACGTAACGTTGGCAAAACAGCAACCTCAACAAAAGCAGCTACAATTAACATGACAATTAACATGTGCAATACGGTCTGTAGACTGTTTTGTTTTTATTGCTGGCGCTGCCAGCCAACCCGTGACTCACCCTTAGGCAATAAATTGGCTAAACACAAAGAAGCGGCCGCATAATACACAGCACAATGATTGGGATGCGAGCTGACCCCATCGCGATCGAAGGTGAATATCGCTTTTATATCAAGACTCTCAACGGTATGCAATATAAAGCTGGCAACCGCATCCGGTCGCCATTCAACATTCGGATCATCTGGCAAATTGGTCGCATTCACCAATATAACATTCGATTCGGCAATGCCAAGACGATTACATGCCCGAAATAGCTCCTCTCGACGCGATTGAGCCTGTTGCTCGTAGTTGCCTATAATGAACATCGTTAATTAACTTTTATTGCAAGTATTGTTGTTAATCGCTTACCATTCGACAGGCATAGCACGTACACCTGACAGCCATCACGCTGCGTCAGCGAATAGATCAGCGGGCCAAAGAACATGCACTCGTCATCCGGATGTGCGATGACTAAAAGTACTCGGCCCATTAACGCAGCCTTGGGCAGATGCACGCTACGTAAGCGTAGACCTTTTTGTAAGGTATTTCGCAGGCCGTTCTTTGCGGTGTCTCCGGTGGCATTGTGCTGTAGGTGTTGTTGTTCCTGCTGTTTCTTCTTTGCGCCTGGCACGCCTGACACCGATAGCCAAAAGGTCAACTTGTATAGGCCAAGGCATACTAGAAAGTATACCGCACAGGCAATCAGTATATGCTCCAGTGCTTCAGCCGATGTGGACTTGATGCGGCAATAGATAGCTTGAGGGGTGAGCAGTTCCAGGCGTACTTCTGCGAATGGGCTTGCAATAGTCTCGTATATACGGCTACCGTTTATTATGTTGGCCAAGTATTCGCTTAGCCAGTTCAATTTCATTTCATTGCGTTTGCTGCTTTTTTGCTGATTTTCGTTTGGTAAAATTCTTCACCAAAAATGGACATAAATTTAACAATAGTATTTCTGTAGCTTCAGTTGATCTGCGATTTGAACAAATAATTTGGTAACACTAGACTAAAATATGAACACGTAAACAATTCAAACTTATTGTGTAATTTAATACTTTAAACGGCTTCGTAATCTACGCGGCAGCACTAAAAAATCGCATTTTATTTTTGCGCTGCGTGTTTTTTGTCGGGGGCAACAACTAGGGATGCGCGCGTGAAGTGCCAGAACGCAAATATCGTGTTTATGCGCGTATGCGATAACTATACGACTGATCTGATTAATATTTTGTCTGGTAATTCGTCGAGGTTGTGTCCTTTGTCACTTAGTTTTTAACGGGATTCATTTCCATTTCTGACCGCGGCTCTTTACTGCGTACCGTATAAATGAGCTACTTCCCTTTCCCGATAGCACAAAAGCGGCATGATAACGAAAACTCGGGTATCGTTTATTCATTTCACGATGAATTTTTAATAGAGCTGGCCAATTCTTTGAGATGAGCAAGAATCAGCTGTACACAATCTAACTGTATTCCAAGTCTAGTATTTTTGATTTGGCGCACTTAATTTTATTTAAAGATTAAAGATTTTCAGAAAACGTCGGATTCGAGGGACGTGTGGTTGGTATTCAATAAATATTTATATATGTGTCCGTTGGAGGTGCGACACGTAATTAACATGGCTACTATCAATAAAATAAACTACGAATCAATCACAAATAAATATAAATATAAATAAAGGCCTTTATTAACAAAAATAAGTTAGTTACCAATTTCAAATCATTCGGTGTTAACGTCAAGATAAATATACGAAGTGTTTATGGACGATTTAATGTGTATTTTTTTAAATAAAGAAAGGTAAAAGAATTTTAGCATCAATAAATTCAAGCAATTCCTTATGTTTTAGCTTGCCAACAATATGAAAGATATACAATAATCAACACAACTCTTATATAAATTGTTTTTATTTCGTTCTATTCTGTATAGAAATTGTTGGAAATTGTTGTTCTTTACCAATAGTATACAAAACAAATAAAGTGAAGATTTAACAAGTGTACTCACTCGTATTGCCATCCCCAGCTGTCTGGACGCAGCTGATCAATGTATTTTCGATAGACGATAGCCCGAAGATAAAAAAAGTCACAACAACAAATGTATCGCTTCTCATGCACCTCTAGTGCCGAATTCAGAAGTGGCAGCAAAGTTTTTTTATTCAACAAAAATTAATAGTTAATAATTTGTACAATTCTTTAATCGTGTGTATTTTGTATATCCAAACTTGCTGTCAAAATTCCCACTAGAGTGATTTGCATTCTACCCAACGCAACAGACATCGCAACGTACCGGTTTAATTCAAGCGGCATTTGGAAGACAAAAAAAATCAAAGCAAGCGTGTTACTTGAGGCCCGCTGTAATTAGGTTAAAAGTGGCAACGATTGGCAGTAGCAGCAGCAGCAGCATCAGCAACGTGTGGCGTGTGTGTGGTTGGTTAGAGTGAGGCGCCTGCAAATCAATCAAAATCATGGCACACCAGCAGCAGGGCATGGATGCGGCGTTGTTCGAGCGTCGACTTCGACCGGTCTACGGTAAGTCTAATTGATGTACAATATATATCATAAATATATTGTTGTAATTGTTTTCAATTTATAGACAATCTTGAAGTGGGCAACAATCGCAAGGCACTACAGGAATCAGAGAAACTGCTACGCAAACATCCAAATTTACTTTGCGCACGTGCTCTCAAGGTAAAAGCAATTATTGCGAAATAAAAACATTTGAGCTTAATTTGATAAATAAATCCTTGATTTTTCAATTTCAATTTATGTATAGGGCTTATCACTTCTACGTCTGGGACGCTATGAAGAGAGCCACAGCTGCCTGCAATCCGTAGCCGAAGAAAAGCCCGTCGACGATTCCACATTGCAGGTGCTCTCTTTTTGCTATCGTGAAATGGAACAACGTAAGATACAGACGGCGATACAGAGAAAGAGATAGAGACACGTAGCTATATAACATTGGCGACCGTTTCATATTTATAAGTATATTTCTTGGCACGCGCACACGGTCGAACAATTAAAATTGCCTTCGCACTCGCTTTCATTTGCACAGAAATTAGCCCCTCCACATGGGTGCTGACGGTGTAGTAGCTCAACGGCGGGTAGAGAGTGAGACTGTAGCGCGTGCCAAGAAATCAAACTGATCTTTTTGTATGTATGTGTGTACTGCACGCACTTTCCTCATAAATTGGCTAAAACGGTTCTATACGAAGCAACAAACAAGTCCACCTGTCCGCCTGTATAAGCCTGTCAATCTTTATCATCAACTGAAAAAGTTGTATAATATTTATTAAACTGGTACATATAATAATTGACTAACATTAACGATTTTTTATATTTTAGTGGACAAAATCGTGGAACTCTATCAGCACGCTGTCAAACAGAACCCCGGCAACGAGGAGCTGCTGGCACATTTATTCGTGTCGCATGTGCGCGTTGAGGATTACAAGGCGCAGCAGGCCGTTGCCCTGCAGCTGTACAAGGCGCAGCCAAAAAATGCCTATTACTTTTGGTCCGTGATCAGCGTGGTGTTTCAAGGCATTCGAGGTCCCGAATCCAGCATACCTGAGAAGCGTAAGCTGTATCTG
The DNA here is from genome assembly GCA_035045185.1 of Drosophila meridiana. Classification (NCBI taxonomy): domain Eukaryota; kingdom Metazoa; phylum Arthropoda; class Insecta; order Diptera; family Drosophilidae; genus Drosophila; species Drosophila meridiana. Next base: position 18,533,329 of record JAWNPF010000055.1, on the reverse strand, counting down.
GCGCTGGCGCAGCGGATGGTAGACAAGCACATCAAGGAGGGCAAGCTAGAGACGGAGCAGGAGGCATTCCTCTATTTGCACATACTAAAATTGCAAAACAAGTACCAGGACGCCTGGGAGTTTCTTACCGGCGAACTGTGCGCTAAGTTGTATCCTGGTGCGCCTGTTAGCATGAAATTTGAGCTGCTCAAGGTGCTGGGCAATTGGCAGGAACTAAATAAGCTGCTGCAGGAGCTTCTCGATGCCGAGTGAGTGCTAGCTATATCGTAACAGTTGATGACTATAACAATAATATAACAAATCTTCATTAGTCGGGATCGCTGGGACTACTACAAGGAGTATCTGCAGAGCTGTTTCGAGCTCTTAAAACAGCAGCCTGCGGAGCAGCAAGAGCCAATATATTCGCTGCAAACTTGTCATGAATTTCTGTTGCACATCATTACGTCTTCGACGCGCAAGACGCGTGGTCCTTATTTGGCACGCCTTGAGCTGCATCAGCGCATGCGTGCCCAACAGCTGCCTGCGCAGGAGCTAATCGGCGACTTTGACGAGTTGGTCCTTGAGTACTTTCATCTGTTTGGCGATAAATCTTGCTGCACCCACGACATAGCATTGTTTTTACCCTCAATTAGCATGGAACAACGACAATCTCTAGCCAATAAACTGCTCACGGAAAGCGGCATTACCTCAAGCTGCTTGCCGCAAAACGTTAGTAATATTATAACTAGTAACTTTTCTAATTGAGTAATTTAATAACTTATATTTCCTATGTTGCTTGCAGAAGGAACACATGCAAAAGCATATTTGTGCTCTGCAAATTTCCCGCATGTGCGGCGCTCACATTGAGCTGTCCACGGATCACTTGATTGCCTTTTATACATCACTCAAGTTACACTATGAGCATGGACACAGTACGTTTGGCAAGGAACTGCTGTCTACGGAAATGGGACCCTCGGATCCGTATGCACTACTGGCAGCAAATGTAATGTACGACGTATCCAAGCGAGAAAGTAAATCGGAACATCTATTTGAGGCGCTTTGCCTGCTGCAATATGTACTACGTAACAGCACTAGTAATTTTCATATTAAGCTGCTCAGCCTGAAGATCTATCACATGTTTGGGTGCATGATTGGTGCACAGGAAATGTATGACTATTTGGACATCAAACAAATTCAACTGGACTCGATGGGCTATGTGCACTGCAATCTATTGCCGCTATCGGGCCGCTTTTCGGGCGCTCGGAATTGCTACGATACCACATTGAAGTTCTTCACAAATAGCTATAAGGAGCGTCTGGAATATATTTCGTTGACTTATCGGTTCTGCACATTCTCTAAAATGGAGGAATTCATGAACTTTAAAGAGCGACTGACAAACAGTTTAATGTATGTGGCCTGCTCGGTGGAGGCGCAACTGTGCGACTTAGTTTGCTGCTATGGAAGCATCCAGCAAAATCTGTCTGCCTATATGGCGATGAGCATAGAACCCGCCGACGATCGTATTTCCTGGAATGAGTTAAGTGACAATCGAGATTTACAAGCAATTATTCGCTGGGATCCTCTGCATCAAGATGATACAGAAGCTGAACGGAAGGAATCATATGAACAGGAGATTGAAGTGCTGCAAGTTCGCTCAGTACTTCTCCGCTTGTTCGCCTCATTCATTGATCTTTATCATGCACCCCAAAGTGCCAAACAGGCCATGTCGAATAACAAGACGACACCCCCTGCGCCGGGTGACGATATAGCTACAGTGGAGCTGTTACGCACATCATGGACTGGCCTTTTCCAACGTCTTCGTCTGATGAACTACAAACCGCTCTCGCAAAGTTTTCTAGTCAATTTACTGCCGACACGTCTTCATCTACTGCTTGAGCTGCCTTATGAGCGTTTCTTCGATGATTTGGCGCAACTGGTGCTGGATTTGTACAGCGGTGCATCGCAACTGGCACTGCAGTGCAAAAAGGTTAGCGAGAATGTCGTCTCTGTCATGGAGCTGTGCGTGCAGACGATAACGGAGAGCAATGAATGGAATGGAATGGATGGCCTTTGGAAGCGCCGCGAGCACCAACAAAAGGTGGCGGCCAGTTTGGAAGTAAGCACAAATATTAATTCCGAATAGTGCAAATTATATTAATATTTATATGAACTTGCAGATACTCTCACTTTATGCCTTTCTATTGTCGGTGCTGAATGACAAGCTGCAATGCAGCGCAAAGACAAAAGCAAAGAAAAAACCATCGGGTGATAACAAAACACAGGAGCCGATTAGCGAAAAAGAACGTAGTCAAATGCTCCAAGAGCTAATACGTCAATTGAAGCATAAATTGGAGGCCTGTGATGCAGCCATTCGTAAGTAGTTGAATAGCTCATTGCAACATGACTATTGAACCTAACAATATTTTTTCTGCAGGCATATGGAAACCGCCTACCCTGCCGCGTGAACTTAGCTCATTCATGGCCGATATGTCACTGAAACCGGAGGTGGAGGCCACGTTAATTGGCGATGTGTCCGCCACATTTAAGGAGTCCCATGAGCTGATGATCACCGAATTGCGCAATCTGTTAAAAGACAAAATACGCATGATTGGCAAATAGGTTTCACACTTAACTGACTTTGCTGTGCAAAGTGTTTGTTTATCTTCCCAACTCTATACATCATTTCAATCATCCGATGCAGTCCAACCCAGTTTGTTATTTAATATTTTAAACAAGGCCATTTATATATGCCCCGCTCGCTAATCCTAACTCCACTGTATCAGCTACTTACAATCACCAATCAAATTAGATTCTTGTGCACATTTTTGAATTACATATTTTCGGCATTTTTGTACAACAGGTAAGAAGTTGTAATCTTGTACCGTGTTCGGTTAAAAAGTAACCAGAACGATACATAAGTTGAAATAAATGAAGAGTAAATCATATAAATGTGCATTACTTTAATACAGTTAACATAAATATATTCCAATGTACCAAAGAGGAGGGCATATTTTAATATATAGTCCATATATATATTCACAACCAATGTGGCGATGTGGCCATGACGGAATATAGCTTCTAGACGTGCCAATTATTTCAAGTAAAATTTGAAAGGGAAATATCCGGTATTCCTTATTTTAATTAACTTAGGCACTTCCCAATATCGCTCAGCCGTTTTCTGCAGCGACATGGCTGATAGCTTTCACAGTTTGTAAATAGGCAGCAGCACGGGGATCGTTAATATGCTGTTGCGTCTGTAAATGCGCAACTAGATTGTGATTGCGTGCAAAACTTTTGTTACACAGTCTGCACAGATGTGGCTTCTCACCGGTATGCGTTTTGTAGTGCACCTTGAGCACATTGGCGTATGTGAATGACTTGCCGCATGTGCCGCATGAATAGGGTCGTTCATTGCGATGGGTTCTATAAGTGAAGTGGACATTTAGATAACACACATATATCCATCATTGTCACCTACCGTTCATGCTTGACCAAAGAAGTGCGATCCGTAAAGCTGCGCTGGCAGTATTCGCAGTTGTAAGGCCGAGCTCCTGTGTGCTGGCGTATATGGCGCATTAGCTGATAGTTGACATGAAAGGACTTTTTGCAGATTCTTAAAAGAAAAGAGATTACTATTGAGTAGACATTTGCTTTGAAGATTTGCTGTAGCTCAACTCACTCGCATTCATATGGTCGCTCATTGTTATGTCGTCGCATGTGCGTGTCTAGCGTGCTCTTGCGCGGATAACTGTTGCCACAAATGTCACACACATGTGATTTGGAAGCGGGAACATGCGTGGTCACCGCCTCTTCAGTTGCCACCAGAATAAGCTTTGTTTTATCTTCTGCAGGAGGCACTTCATCAGTTATTTCGTCATTGCACCAAATACCTTCTTCCAGTACCTCCACCTCGACTGGCTCGTATGTTTGTGTGGACGGTGTTTCTATCACCTGCTGCCCGAAGTCCTCTCTCAGTTCTTTGCAAATGTATTCACGCAGGAACCTGTCTGAGTGCCGACAAATCTGTCGAAATTTGTGTGCCAACGTTAGAAATGAGCGACATTTCAAGCAGATGCGAGTAGGCAGCTCAGAAGTGCGTACTATCTGAAAATGAAAACGGAATTTAATATATCTTAGTAGTAGAACAAGACAGAATTACCTTGATGCCACTGCAATTTTCAATTTTCTCACAAATAGATACTCCGCGTTGTTCGCCGTCTCGTTCGTAAATGGAAACCATATGTGTATCGCTATCCTGTAAGCAAATTCGACACACAGTTTCAATGTCCATTAACAATTCAGTTGTTGCCATAATTATATATCAATATGATTTAACTTAATCGGACGATATTTGTGTTTTGAAATATATCATATTTATTTGTTGGTTCGCAACATAATAATTATCGTTATCGTTCTTAGTTAAATATCGAGGGATGGGCTATAAATAATCGATATAGCAAAAATACCAATTGGCGTTAGATTTATAATTATATATCTATTTTTAATCTAAGACGATTTCTATTATATATGCAAAAATAATATTTGAATCAGCTTAAAATCTGGTGTCGATATATTAATTTTAATAAAATATTCTTGTACTCTATATCATTATGGGATATTAACGATTTAGGGAATCGTATAAATAACGAAAGTCGATATCATAAATACTCTTATCGATATACTGCTATTTATACAACAACCCTAATAGACCACAACATTTCACTTGATCAACATGGACAATACGGAGTCTCTTTGCAGAATTTGTTTGCTGCATCCTAAAGCTGAGACGCTTATGGCCACGGAGTCAAACTTCTTTCAACAAGTTAAACAATGCACAGGCGTGCTGGTGAGCAGTCAAAAATATAGTTAAATAGCCACTTGCAATAGATAAATCTCGTATTGTAGCTAACACAAGATGATCGCATGCCAAATAAAATATGCACTAGCTGCGCTTTGCTGCTCCGAGCAGCTTTGAAGCTACGTAGTATGTGCCAGCAGGCAGAGGAGCAACTGCAAAAAGTGAAACAGGAACAGGAACAACAGCAGCTGCAGCCGAACAGTGGTACCGAAACGCCAACAGATTTTATCGATTCATACGAGGTGACACTAGAAACAGCCAGCATTACAGACAGCCAGGACAGCACAGAAATAATCACAATAAAGCCTGCAACTCCATCGCGGGCTACCATTCAGCCATATAGACCCACCCGTCGTAATCGCACTATCGCCGGCGTGCCACCTACATGTTACCCAGAAGCTTCCAAGCCGCTGGGCGTCACGTATGTGTGTATTATCTGCAAGAATGTATACACGGAGAAAGTGAAGCTTACAACCCATCTGAAACTACACAGTGAGCACAAGCCACATGAGTGCGAGTAAGTTAAATAGTTTCCGAGCTCAGATTGAAGCTTTCAATTCTAATTTAATATTGTAGAATCTGCCACAAGCGTTTCCGCCAGACTCCACAGCTGGCACGACACATGAATTCGCACACTGGTTTGCGTCCATACAAATGCGATTATTGTGATGCTTCTTTTGCGGATCCTTCCACGCGCATCAAGCATCAACGGTGAGCCACAACATTTAAATCACTTATTATATACTTTCTATAAATGGTTTCCTTTAGCATCCACACTAACGAACGACCGTATAAGTGCAAGTACTGCCCAAAGTCCTTTGCCTACTCCAATGTGTTAAATGTACATCTTAAAACGCACACGGGAGACCGACCTTTCAGCTGCCAATACTGTGCTCGACGATTTTCCCAGGCCCACCATAAGAACACACATGAACGCTCGCACAGAGCGAACAAAGAGCTGGGCATTGCAGTGATTACAATGGAAGAAGAATAGCTGCCATTTGGTCTAGAATTTAAACATGCACTTTTTAGTACAATGATAAAATAAGAGTATAGGTAATATTTACCATGCAGGCAATAAATATATGTAAATCATAATACCCTTAATCTCTCTTAAGGGTAACCGATGCTAACTGATTTTTCAAGTGTTCAATTCTATCCACATCCGTCTATCATTATAAAAGATAAATATTCAAAATATCATACAAAACGTTTTTATAATTGATTTTACAATAATGTTTTGGCTTTGCTCTTGTTTGGGGACCGATTAACCCAGGCTCCATTTCAGGTAGCACATGTATAAACAATTAGCACTCAACTTATGAAATAATATAAAATAATATATATAGTATAATTATAATTTGTACAAGTCCTAAGACGGTGGCAGTATGCCAATGACCATCTCGGACACATTATCTTTAATGCGCTCTTGGGCCTCCAATTCCAACTCAACAGGTTTCCAAGGACCACGTTTTTCGTGCGTCACACGATGCAATCGCATTTTATAGGCTTTGACAAATCCTTTGCCACACAGATCACAACTGCAAAAAGAAGGGGAAACAGTTAGTTTTTCATTTTATTTTTTATAGCTTAAGTCACACTTACACATGCGGCTTTTCACCTGTGTGAATCATTTTGTGAAATTTCAAATTGTCTGAATATGTAAATGTTTTAGAGCAGACATCGCATTCATATGGCCGCTCCTTTGTATGTATGCTGTGGATATATAGATATTTACACACTCATTTAGTTATTTTTAACAAAGGTTAAGGAGTACCTACCGATGATGTTTTGTCTTGGTAGAACGATCGGCGAAGGCAGCTGGGCAGAAATTGCACTTGTAAGGTCGATTGCCAGTGTGCGTGTTCATATGACGCACCAGTTGCTGGTTCTGGACAAATCCACGACCACAGATCCTGCAAAGTAACAGAGTTATATTTAAAAATTTCTTCACTCTTTTGACACAAAACCAAACTTACTCGCACTCGTGCGGTTTGACACCGCTGTGGAATTTCATGTGCTCGGTGAGGCGCGCCTGTGAGGGATAAATGTTCCCACAAACATCACAAATATAATTGGAATGCTTGTCGCGCGGCTTGCGCCCCATTTTCTTCTCGTGCACGGCGTCCGTCGTAGTCTTGGGTCGCAGTTGCACTTTGCGTGGTTGTCGTCCACGATTTAGCAGGCGTGGTTCTGCCTTAGCTTCGGGCAAATAATGTTCTTCATCGGAGCTTAAGATATCATTCCTTACTTCATCATCGGGCACGTCGGTCCACACAATGCGCTGAGTGGCTATTTTAGTTTGCACTGTGCTGCTACTTGGGGGCAGTGATTCGGTTGCCAAAACTTCCAGTTCCTCATAGTCCGCAAAGTTCTCGACGTCGGCTTCCGTCTCAATTTCTGCCTCCGCTACTTCAACAACCGTTGCGTCATCATAGACAACGGTAGTCTGTTCTTCCTCAGTGTTGGTGGCATCATAAACAATGGCGTCCTCATCCGCATCCCCATCCCCATCCGCGTCTCCATCAGCGTCGTCTCCTGAAACCACGTAATTTATGAATTCACCGCTCGTTTCTTCAACGTCGCCTTCGATTTTGATTTGTGTCTGCTCTTCCCACGCATGCGCAATAGCCTCATCTTCCTCCTCGTCATCATTGCTCACACCGAAGCTGGTGTCCAATTCCGTAGAAAGCATATCCGCAATATGTTGATGCGAGCGTTGACAAGTAAGACGGAATTTGTAAGCGATACGCAATACTCGCACACATTTACTACACATCTTGTCTGGAAAGTTGTCATCGATGCTGACCTGTAAGGCAACAAAAGTGGGTTTATAAAACTGCTGAGGCTATTTGATATTCTATTTTACATACAGGGATTCCAGCACAGATGTGCAGCATTTGATCAAGGCGGGTGCTGGCGTTTTGACTAAATATGTCCAGCAATAGATCTTCGCCGTCGTTTGGATTGCTTAGGCATACTCGACACACAATCCATTTTTCGTTTAATTCTGTTTTCATAACTTAAGTATTTAATTGTTGCAAAACATACGAATCAGAAATAAATCTTATATTTTGGCCAAATTATAACAATAATGCAAGCGTCCCTTGCTAAGTTTGACATTCACTTGCGTACGCACACAAATACCCATGGTGTTTAGTATTTTTAATTCAGAGAATACAATTTTTACAAATGTAATCCTACTATTTATTTAAATTTATGCTATTTCAACAGTAATTAAAAATGTATAATTAATATCTAGTAAAAAGTAAATAATTAATTATATATGAATAAATAATATTTATTATAATACGACTGAAAAATACCACATGCATGATTGCCACGGTCACCTTAATAGCTGCCATTCACACAACAGCGAGAACAGCTTGGATTTTTGCCTTAAATATATTTTTAACATTTTTTTGGCGTCATCTAGAAGTAATTGAATAATTTGTGCATTCCTTGAGACAATACAATTTTAAACGATGCCAACGACAACGACAGCAACAACACAAAAGTGGATAGTATGCCGTGTGTGCTTGCAGCAACCCAAAGAGTCGATGGGAAGCATTTTCAATGACGACGCATCCAAAGATTTGACAAACATGATACTAGAATGCGGCGGCGTACCCGTAAGATTGAATTAAAAATGAATCTTTGAACAAATGATTGAAAGGACTTTGAATTTAATATTATGCAAACTGTTTTCAGATTAAGAAGTTCGATCACTATCCGGACAAGATCTGCGACAAGTGCTTAAAGAATTTACATATTGCATTCAAGTTTCGCCGTATTTGCCAACGATCATACAAGCACCTAAGACAATTTATAGCGCCTGTTGTAGTAGAACAGTCGGCCGAGGAAGATGGCAATGGACTTAATGCTAGCCATGAGCCATCGGGCATTGAGCTGAGTGAGGGCCAGGTGCTGGCAGGCAGTGAAGAGATCAACGATGAGAACGAGGAGGTCAAGGAAAGGCTGGTTCATGTAAAAAGTGAACAGGTGGAGGAAGATGGCATTATAGAGGAGCTATACGATGTATATGAGGCATACGACGGAGATATAGTCACCGAGCAGCCGGCCTACGAGGAGGGTAATGCAGAAGACGGCGATGAGGAAATGGGCACACAGTCAATATCTGGTTTCTCGGCCGATATAGAGTATCTGGAGCAACTGGATCAGGATCAGTTAACAGAAAGCGCACACGAGGATGAGATAGAGGTGCACAATACATCTGACGAAGAATTTTCGCCAATAAAACCGCGTACGATCTCTACACGCTCCGCCAGCGCCGGCATCAAACGACGTGCGAGCACGCGGAAGGCCGCAACAGGCAAAACGGCATTAGGGAATATTAAACGTGAGAAATGTAACGTGACCACAACAAACATCATATTGAATTCCGACGAGAGCATAACCTTTGGGGAGACAATTGTGCGCAAGGCAACAGGCATCAAGACCAAAGGTGGCCACAAGATTCTCGTGGGCGACAAAAAGGAATTTAAATACATATGCGATATTTGTGGAAATATGTATCCATCGCAGAGTCGCCTCACCGAGCACATCAAGGTGCATTCTGGCGTCAAGCCACACGAATGCGAGTGAGTATCATAACAGTTCCCTTTGAGTTGGATGCATTTAATTGATGCATGTAATTTTTATTAGAATCTGCGGACATTGCTTCGCCCAGGCCCAGCAGCTAGCACGACACATGAACACGCACACGGGCAATCGGCCCTACAAGTGCACTTATTGCCCGGCCGCCTTTGCGGACCTGTCTACACGCAACAAGCACCATCGGTAAGCATTGTTTTAAGCTAATATATATAAATACAGATTTTCATTTCCATCTCTACTTGCTTAGCATACACACCAACGAGCGTCCCTATGAGTGCGACGTGTGCCACAAGACATTCACTTACACGAACACGCTTAAATTCCATAAGATGATTCACACCGGCGAGAAGCCGCATGTGTAAGTAAAATTAATTACGGGCCACCAATTTTTTGTCTAATGCATTCTGTTCTTTTTGACAGTTGCGAGATTTGCGGCAAAGGCTTTCCGCAGGCTTACAAGCTGCGCAATCATAGAATTACGCACGATCGGCGCGGTGGCGGAGTCAACACCAATGTGGATGAACTGTATCCCATCTATACGGGGGCCAAGACTGGCCTGGAGCTGTAAATGCTAACAGACACATCAAGTAAAACATATAGAGATATGTATATAAATATAAGTATAAAAATATAACGAGCTGTTATATATAAATGCATATATATGTGAATTACAATACGTAATTGATAATGAAACTTTAAACTGTAACAAGTACTTGGAAATAATTTACGAACGCAGCTTAATCTAGCCTAAGTTTAGTCTAATTATGCGGAAATAAATTAAGTATTGCTGCACAGATTGTCTTCGCATCCGTCTCGTCAGGATATAGCTGCAGCACAGCGTGCACCTGATGCTGCGGGAATAGGCTGTTCAAGTGATAGCGCAGCATGTTGCGCTGCTCCTCACGCTTTGTGTGGTGCAGCTCCTCGTTGATGCGCGAATCGGAGGCTGACAAGTGGGCTAAATTGTGGGCGGGGATGGACAGCTTGGTGCCCTGATGTTGATCCGTCAACGGTTCGGAAGGTGTGCGAGTCAGATACTGATGTTGATAATTGCCATTGATGTTGCTGCTGTTGCCTAGCAATTGTTGTTGCTGCTGCTGCTGCGGATGTGGCGCGCTGTACGTGGGAACCAGCAAACGAAAGGAAGGCGACGGTGCCTGCCTTTGCAGCTTCTTGTGCCGGTTCTGCTGCTGCGCCGACTCCACGTCGCAGCTATTGCTGCCTAGCTCCAGCTGGGTGTTAAAAGAATGGCAGAGCTGTTGATGCTGCTGCTGCTGTGAGATTTTGTCAACTGTATTCGATTTGGTGCGGGCCAGCGCCGCCATCTTTGCATTATTGCTGCTGGTGCCACTGGGAGACAGTTGCTGCTGACCTCCATTGCTGTGCAGTGGAGCACTGTGCGAGACCTGGAGCGGCAGACGCTGCAGCTGCGTCGTCTGATGACGAAATTTGCACTTCTGACCGTATGTACATTTCTTACCATACGGACACAGTTGTTGCTGTGCGTCCGTTGTCTTTTGCTGGCCCTGTGTGCGCAAGAACATATCCAGATTGGGCCCGGAGCGACCCAGTGGATCATCGGGCGGCATAAATATGTCGTCCACAAAGGAGTACATAAGCAAGCGTTCCTGGATAACGCGGCGGAACTCGTTGCTCTCCAGCAACAGATCGCGATAGTTGTCATTGGACACCACGATGCCATCCGTTTCTACCGCCAGCTTGAGTATGAACCGATCATCGTAGCAGGAAACACGTTTACCATCTAAATGCCGCGATGGCGTGAATACCAGCATCCTCTCCTGCTCCAGCTCATAGAGCAGCTCCTGCTCGGTTATATTGTTGTTGGCCATCTCCTTGCGCCAGTTGGGCACAAAGGCTGTGATATGGCGATGGCCGCGCTGTCTGAACCAGTCTACACAGATGCGTATGCCGCGACAGCTGAAGATGGTGTGATTGCCATGCGACAAGGCAACATTGCTGCCATCGATGACGATGTGGCGCAGCGATCCTCCACTGCTGCTGCTGTTGCAAGTGGTGGGTGGCACATGACTGTTGTTATTGCTGTTGCTGTTGCTGCTGCTGTTGGTGGCTATTGGTCGCGGCGCATCTGCCGTCAGTTTGATAAGCTCCGCCAGCAGCTCGTTTTGTTTAGCCTCTGAACCGAGACGCGTTAACGCCGTGTGTATTGACTGTTCGCTGTAACCTAATTTTTGTGCGAATTCCAGATTCTTACGCTCCGCGCTGCTCAAGTCATCGTCGTCGCTGCTTTCCTGTTGCTGTTGCTGCTGCTGCGACGTCTTTGGCTTTCTCGCATACAACTTGTTGGCGCTTTGTTGTTGTTGCTGTTGCTGGTGCTGCTGTTGTTGTTGTTGGTGTTGGTGCTGGTGCTGTTTTTGTTGCTCAGGCACTTCACAATCCATTTTAATGCGCATTTAGTTGTTAAGCCTCTACGAACTACTGCATATGCGTATATTATTCGCCTGTTGCGAGTCCTTCTTAGTTTTTAAGCAATTTTTGGCGACTTTTGCAACAAGTTCCGTCTTTTTACATTTTGTTGTTGTTGCCAAACAGATATGTTGTTAACATAACAGCGGCACAACATTAACATACACTTAACTGTTAATTACAGCGATTTATAAATCCTAATAATCGCTAATAAGTTTAAGATTAAATTAAAAACTTATTAAATTAAGCTTACCTTGTTTATAATAAGATGTTAAGATATTGTTCAATTAACTCATAAATCAAATGGCGCTGAAAACAGTTTTCAAATAGAGCAGCAGTAATTCTGCGCTCTGAGTCCTACAAATCGATATAAAACTGCTAGAGAACCGTATTAATCGATGCCTGTTTTTCGTTGCTCAACACAGCTGCGCGCCACTTTAAGTTTTTTCAAACATTTGGATGCTAGCAATAAAAGTCTCAGTAACATTAACCATGCATAAACAGATCTTTATTGTGTTGTACATTATAATATCGCATATATCATTTAAATTTAACAAATTCGCTACAATTCATATATGTAAGTATATAACATTTAGGAGTAGTTGTTTTAAACATTTATAGATCTCACTTTTCAAAATAAAGTACACGTTTTCTCTTTGTTTGTTGTTGGTTTGGTCCCTCTTTTCATGAAAAAAGAGTGCGCTGCATTCTAATTAAACTACTCGTACAATAAATGTATAAATATATTAGTAGTGGTCACATCAATTCGGGTATATAGTATGTATGTGGTATATAGATTTTTGTTCAATAGATTAAATGCATAGAAAACACACGTACATCAACTACAATAAAGTAATTCATTAAATTTGATACTTTTTTAGTTTTGTTTTTGGTGGCAATTAGTGTGACAGCAGCACTAAAAAAGCTATCAAATTGGACGTAAAGTTTACTACTCGTGGCTAAAAACGTTTATAGAGCTGCTACAACATGTGTGTGTGTGAGGGTGTGTGTGACTGTGTGTGTGTGACCTATGTGTGTGTATGGGTGTATCCGTGTGTGACTAGGTGCTTGTGTGTGGTCCATTTCAAATTGCACAAGTCATTCATCTTGCACGCAGCTTTACTAAAATTTCATTCGAATGAAAGTATTATGAATGCATTCCCCAGACACGACATATCCTATAATTTCTGCTTTCGCGTGCTCAACCAATCTGTTTTCGCTTCTTATGGCTAACATAAAGTTCTAGTTGCTTTTGTGTTTGTGTGTGTGTGTTAAGCTTTATGTTGGATTTTCTCCTTTAGCGGGTAATTAGTGAAGTTTTTCGCGTTGACTTTGACACTATACAACCAAAGGGCGTCGCAACTTGTGTTATGCTCTACTTATTCAAGCCGCACTATTTAAGTGCCCTTCTGTCCAAGTTTATTACGCTTTTGTTGCTTAAAAGTCGCATTTCGAAACTGTTGCCTTTTAATGCAGCACTATCAAACTAACAAAGTTGGTGCAGTTACAATTCAACAGAAATGTAGGTTTAAATAGTTTGTTGGGTTAAATGTTTGAATTTTATGTGATATTGTTGGACTGTTTAAACTAAAAATAATTTAATTAGACGCCCGCAGGAACTGTGATGCATTAAAATATTCTTTGGCGGTAAACACAAAAGCGTTGCATACTTCTGTGCGGCACCATAAAAGCGAAGTCATAATATTTGCTGCATACTTTTGCGCGCGGCAATTTAAATATCAACAACTTTTCTTTGGCTAAGAACATAAAACGGTAGAATATAGCTATAGACACAGGGCTCATATATAATTTAATTTTTCTTCGACATTTTCTATTGATATTTGAATTTCACTTGCTCGTACGCATACGAAAGACTCACATGTGGCCAATTTTCGGCATTTCCTAATGGCCTCCGCTGGAGGCTGCCAGAAAGAATTGATGAGCTCCCATCAGGCTACGGCAATTTGTTAGGCTCAATATTATTTGGTTAAACAAGCTTTGCCATTAATCAGTTGTTTAATTTTTAAGGGCATGCGACAGGATAACGCCCACTGCGTGGCGTGCGTGTGTGAGACTTTGTTTTTCTTTTTTTCTGGCTAACAGCTTTTTCTTTTTGTTTCGTGCTCTTAGGTACACAAACCTGTTTATCGGGCCTAAAAATAAAGATACGTTGCGTGCTTGCCAGCTAAGCTGATTAACATTTAGTCCCTACATGGCTGCGAGTGTGTATGACAGAGATTGTGCGTGTGTGCGTGTGTGTGTGTGTGTGGGTGGGTGGGTGGGAATGTTGGACAGCGTGTAGGTGCTTTAGCGTTAGCTGTTAGAGCCGACATTTATATTCAATAGGTCGGAACTTCAGTTGACGTTCATTGTGGTCAAAGAACAGCCTTTTATGCGCAGGATTCTCACTAATTTTATTTCAAGTTGATTTGGCCATTGAAGCTATCCGCACTAACCTCCCACACCCACCACTCCTAATTTCGAATGTCGTTTTATTTTCAGACAATTGTTATGCGACGCTTTTTTTCATTGTTTTCTAGCGCTTTGTTCGTGTGCATTGCATTCGGTTTCCGTTACTGTTTTTATTATTATAGCCTCGAGCCACCAAAAAAGGGCAAGGAAAAACGAGAAAATAAGAAAACTCACTTCACTCGGTTCGGTTTGACTGCTCTGTCCTTCTGTCTGTCTGTCTGTTGGTCTGTTTGTCTGTTTTCCTTTGACTGGGTAACTGCTCCCCTGCAGTCAATAGCTGAAATTGGCATCTGCATCAGCTATACATCGACAGCGGGTCACATGGTTGTTACCTTCAAAAAAAAAAAAGCAGTGAGTTCTGTATTTCCATTTTAATACGAGTTTAAATGAAACCGAATTTAATTAAAATAAAACGTAGATAAGCTGCACTTCAAACTTTATCGCTTGCTACCACTTTAAGTTCCACAAATTGGATGTGTGGTGTAGATATATATGTGTATAATCGTGTATAATAGTACATAAAGCTCAATTTGGTAATATAGTATATAGATAAATATATTTTTATATGCGCATATTTTGAAACTAACTGATTTGAGTCGCTAATTCTTATCTCATTTATGCTACGAATCAAACCGAAACCTGAACTGAACTCTATTTATATATCTTTAAAATTGGGGCTTAACTTACAACACTATTTAAAGAGAGAGAGAGAGACCCAGTCATAAATTCGAAAGTAACTTGGTTCTCAACTCTTGTCTGCATCTAAGCATATTTGACAGATTCTAAAATTTAATCAGAGTTGCAATTTGAGGCTTTTATAAATATTATTATAGTTTGCAATGCATTTAAAAATTATAGATTTAAACTATGAAAGTAAATTTGATTCAGAATTGTGGAATGTATAGAAATATAGTTTAATAAGTCTAAAATGAATATAATAAATAAAGAAAGCAATAAAATAATAAAATAAATATGTAAAAAATGTTAATAAAATTGTTTTTTTTTTTATATCTAAAAAATTAAAATTTATTTTAAATATTGTTTTTTAGCATTTTTTTTAAATATATATAAAATAAATTTGTTTAACATTTTCGCACCACTGTGCGCATTGCAAACTATATATATTTAAGCCAAATTTGGCCGCACTTGAAATCGAAGATAATCGAATGAATACACCAAAGGCTACACACAGTACACATGTATACACTAATCTTAACGTACGTAAGTGTTTGAATGTGGGTGTGTGTTGGTGTGTCTGTTATTGTGAGTTCTTTAATTCTGCCGGCTGCTTGCTTGCGTCGCCTTCGCCTTCGCCTCTGTCGTACGCGTTTACCAACTTAAGCGTCAACGTCAACATTGTTGCAGTTGCAACAGCAGCAACAGCAGCAGCAGCAGCAGCAGTTGCTGCCACGGCTGTCCTGTTGACATTTGACCTCGGCATTTACCCCTTTGTGTGTCGTTTCCTCTTTTGCCATTTTTAGTTTTAGTTTTGTATGTTTTTTTGTTTGCTTTGTGGCGCGCACCCGTTAGGCGTTGATAAAATATTCACGCTTCTTGTGGCATTTCTCATACGCTATGTAGCACAGGGCAATCGTGATCAGAACGATAATCGTAATGCCCATTATAATGCTGACCAGTATGATTTCGTCGTTGATGCTCTTGTACGAGTGACCTGCACAGATTGAAGACAAGCAAATGGAGATAAAGAGATTAACATTTCGTGATGGCTTTGACAAATTGGTCAACATTTGTTGTTGTTGTTGTTGTTGTTGTTGTTGTTATGGTTGTTTTTGGTGGCTGTCTCTGTGCTTGGCGGAGCAACAGAGCTTTAGGGCTTTTATGTCAATAAACATTTGGGCTTGTTAGCTCTCATGCATATTCAACGCCAGCAACATCAAACAGAATATAGATATATGTATATATGTATATGCGCACATCCTGACAAATGCATTCTTATAAATATAAATAATGGCCAAGCATAAATGTAGGTACGCATGTCCCAAATAAATAACGAAGATAAAAAAGCACAGGACATAAAAAATTAAATTAAATTTGGATTCGCAATTTCCCTTTTATTGCAGGAGATGTATCAAAGTTTTACGATGCACGAGCATTGATTATTAATGCCTTTATCAACAGCGGAAACAGCAGAAAACAAATAAAACAACGCGCGAATAATAAGTACATACATATTTGCATATTATGATAAATATTCTATGGAATTATTGCTTTGTCAACAAATTTTCATGTTTATATATGCAATTATATATATGATAATATTATAAAATATAAATATTCTGTTATCACTGAATCGCTGAAATGAAATTCTTACTTTTTATTAAAAACAAAAACAAACAAAACTTTTTTGTAAATTTAATTTTAAGGAAAATAAATTTCATGCTCATAAAAACAAACAAAATTTGACTTGAAATTAAATTTAATAGCTTTTAAAATGTTCCTCAAACTGAATATGTTTTCAATCAACAAATTCAGGCAAAAGTTTTGGCAACTTTTTATGGAATTCGCTTTACTCTTGTGTGATGTTATTAGCTCAATAAACATCGTGCAATATAAACATATATGTGTAGATATTTTCTATGGCATCGTCTATGTGGCGAATGGCGGCCTTTTTTGTGCGCTCCATTTAGCCAAGATGTTTGCTCTCTGCGTAATTTAACACATAATCGATGAAGCTTGAACCGCCGCTGCCGTCTGCCTGTCTTTACCCACTCGCAACGGAATATTGGGGCAAATTAAAATCTAGATTGTTGTTGGCCAAGCAACCATTGCGTTGAGTTGGATCTGTTAATTAGATGCCTTGAATTGCTTCGGTAAGTTGAACTCAAGTCGGCTTTTAACGATCTGATGACTATGTGGCCTAATAAATTGAAATCAAGTGGCATGGCATGGCATGGCATGGCATGGCATGGCTAATGGCCGAGTGTCCTCTAGCCAAGTTCAAGGCATTTTTATTGCTTGCCCCTAAATGTAGGCAATGCTTTTCTCTTTCTGGTATGCAGTTGCGCGGCTGAGATTATGGTTTAATTATAATGAATGTGGGCCCAAAGAATAATATGAGAGGGTGGACTGTTGCTAAGATATAGCCATTGATATCGGTGGATCTAAAGCTAAAAAGATGTAGAATAAATTAGTTCACAATGAACGTCTGGAAAAGTCTTTTCCAAATTACAATTCAGAAATTGCACAAAGTTTGAATTAAAAAGTTCTCCAGAGTTTTAAAAGCAAGTCAAGTGAAAACATAATTAAAATAAATATGAATTTTAAATTAAAATAAATATGCTCAGCAGAAACTTAAAGAGAGAAAAAAATGTGTATTGATCTGTATATACATATATTTAATCGAAATCGAGAGGTTTATTCACACTTGGTTGGTTTTTAGTTTATGGAAAAGTTTTAAAAGCAATTTCTTCTGTGGTTAGAAAAAAATCAAATAAAAAATCCGAAAACTAAAAGCATTCAAAAAAGTTTGGCCAACTAACACGCAAAAGCCCACCAACTAGGATATGTAAAATAATTCATAGCATGTCCAGCGAAAAAAAAGGAAATGTTTTAGCTGTCAAATTGTAAAATTCTGAAATAGACAAAATAAAAATAAAAAGAAACCGAAACGGAAATACCAAACGCCGTAAGCGAATGCCGAAATGAACAAAATTGAAAACTAAATGGGAACTGGCATGCAAATACCCCAAGCGAGCAAAGCATGAATTATTGAGACTTACGAGAGAAAGAGAAAGACAGAGAGAGAGAGAGGGAGAGAAAGAGAAAAGTGGGGAACGAGACTGAGGCAAAAAGCCGGGTCCAAATTCGGGCTTATTCTATTGGGGCACGTGGCACATATTTTCGTATTAAGTTTCGCTTATTGTTTTCTGCCAATAAAGCTATTTGTATTATTATTATTATTATTATGAATCTGTCAGAACAATAATATTTGTATTATTTTATCTTTATTTTGGGTGGGAGAAAACAGACGAAACGCAAGAAGTCCTTGCGGGGGCTTTGCAGCCAGCATTAAAGAATTTGCGCAAATGCTCAGCGTGATTTGCTTTGATTGAAGCTTATGCCAACAACACACAAGGAGCTGCAGACACATATAAAAAGTTACATACATATGTATATAGATCCATCCACATGCTGTGCAGAGGGAGACTCAACGTGGATTACTCTGCTGCCACTTGAACATTCCATGCAAACCCACAACCCAGGCGGTTTCCTGACTTTGAGTTTGGCTTTAATGTCTGTCGAGCTTTAATTTCCATTTACCTTTCGAACACTTTGTCTTGGAAGTGTGAAAGGAAATTGTCAATTATTTAACATCAAAGCGCCGCTGAAATTGACATCAAATATGCAACAGCTCGCGGGCTTTCAACGGCTGGCCATGATTGTAGTTTAGCATGTGGGATGGCATAGCATTATGTGGGTCAGCTAAATAATGAGACTGCTGATGAGACTCGTAGACTGTTTGAGCAGTCAGCTAGTTCGATTTTGACTTTACTTCCGTGCCCTAAAGCTGGCCATGTCGAAACCTTCATTAGAAGTGAACATTCATTAAACTATGTATTATTTAATTACTGCTTTAAAATTCTTCATAAAAATCTATAAAAAATAGCAACGAAATTGTAATGGCTGAGTATGTGTTTGAGCGCAATGAAATGTTTGCAATCATTTATAATGCATTTGCCTTACACGCAGCGAAAATAAAATCTCGGCCCGTGAGAGTGTTAAGTCATGTTGTAATTTCCATTGGAGGGGCAAGATGTCCGTCATCGTACCCTTGATCACGTTGCCCATCCTTGTGCATGGCCATGTACAAGACTCTCCAGTAAGTAGATCGCATTATGAGACTTTCATATTCATCAAGCCTCATGAAGGAGTTCAAGTGCTTGTATCTGGTGGTGAATATGGCCATTTTCTGGGTAACTGAATGTATTCCGCTATATTTGACAGCCGTCCTTCCGATCATATTTTTGCCGCTATTCGGCATAGTGGTGAGTGATAACAAGTTCGTTTAAGCCCAATGGAAATGATATAATAATTCATCATAGGATTCAAATAATGTATGCCGTCTGTACTTTACAGACAGTTTAATTATGTTTATTGGCGGCATTTTTGTAGCACTTTCCGTGGAATATTGCAATCTCCATCAACGCGTTGCGTTGGGCACTATCCTTGTAGTGGGTTGCAGTCCGCGACGGTAAGAGCTGATACTGATTCAGAATGGGAAATAGTATGGAATAGACTACATATTTAATATAAAATGTATTCCTTTCAAGCAGCTTGCACTTCGGCCTGTGCATGGTCACCTGCTTCATATCATTTTGGATATCCAACTCTGCTGCTGCGGCCATGATGTGCCCCATTGTTAAGGCTATACTAAATGAAATGCATACTGTGAGCCATAATATCATATTTTCCCATTTAATCCCTCTAGTCTGAAGTTTTTGTTTGATATAGCAAAACATATTTGAAGTGTTTATGTCACAAGAGCAGGAGAAGATGGAAGAGGGCGAGTAAGTAATCTAAATATATCATATATATATAAGTATATATATATATATATATATATATATATATATATATATATATATATATATATATATATATATATATATATATATATATATATATATGGATATGAATAGTTATACTTATATTGTATTTCCTTTGATTAGGCCGCCGCATCCTTCAATGATGTCGATGGCATTCTATTTCGGTATCGCATATTCTGCCACAATTGGAGGCTCTGGCACGCTAATTGGCACCGGCACAAATCTGACCTTTAAGGGTCTATACGACACGTGGGCAATGCTGCATAATTAATCCTGTTCTGTTACTTAAGTGGGACTCTTTGCAGACGTTTTCCCAACATCAAGGAGAAGATCGACTTCCCCAAATTCATGATGTATTCTATGCCGTTTTGCACACTTGCAAATGAGCTCCTTATGTTTTTAGCGCTGCAAATAACGCACATGGGCCTGTTTCGTCCGAACAGTTATGTGGCTAAGCAAGTGAAACTTGGCACCCAGAAGAAGGATGTGGCAAAAAATTTGATCCAGGAGCGATATAAGTCATTGGGTCGTTGGTCTTGCCATGAAATACAAGTTGGCGTACTTTTCTTATTCATGGTTATCTTGCTCTTCTTCCAAAGGCCAGGCTTCATGAAAGGCTGGTCTGATGTGCTCAACTATAAGTAAGTTTACAATGATAAGGTGGTATGTCCGCTTCTAAAACCTCTATGAAAATGGGTATTTTACAATCTGATGAATTTTAATCAATTGCCATCCACATATAACAATCAACTGCTTTATCCAATCAGACATATAGGTGGCGCAACTCCAGTACTTATAGTAGTTATCATGATGTTTGCTCTGCCCACGCAGTACACCTTCTTCAGGTACTGCTGCAAAGGACGTAAGTTACAATAAGCTTTATGTTTTCGAATTTGAGCTAACATATACATGTATATATTTACTAACAACAGCTCCTTTCACGGGACGTGCGATGGACGCCTGCATATCTTGGATCTTCCTGCACAATAATACCCCTTGGGGCCTGTGCTTTTTGCTTGGTAGATTCGCATCTAACTCTTTCATACGTATATAGAGTATTATAACTGTTCTTTTGATTTAGGGGGCGGCTTTGCGCTGGCTGAGGGCAGCAAGATCAGTGGAATGGCCAAAATGCTGGGCAACTCCTTGTCGTTCATCACCGCAATGCCAACAGAGGTGATTGTGATTTTTACTGTTGCCACAAGCCTCTTCTGCACGTGCTTCAGTGCGAACGTGGCCATTTGCAACATACTCGTACCCATATTCAGTGAGATGGTAAGTAATGCTAACCAAAGACATTTTGAGCTGATAGTTCAACTTGCAATGCTGCAGGCCGTTACGGTTAAGGTACATCCTTTGCTCCTGACTTTCCCATCCACTCTGGCGATCAGTATGTCCTACCATCTGCCGGTCAGCACGCCCCCAAATGCTATTATCTGTGGCTATGGCAACATCAAAACCAAATATTTGGTAAGCAAACATAAAATTGCTTTCTCTCCCACGAATTAATTCTAAGTCATTCGGTTCTATAGGCAATTGCTGGCATTGCGCCAACCCTATTAGCATTGATTATCATATCCATTAACGGATTTTCCTGGGCTCACGTTATCTATCCGACCATTAAAAATTTTCCGGAAAAACAGTATTTAGAAAAGTAATATCACTTTCGGCCTTGAAAGATATTCCAAATCTACGATGATTCCTTCAGTCCCGTATTTAGTATAAATATTTAAGTATATACTTATTTATGTTATTTATAAACCACCAAACTCGAGTAATAATATATTAAATTTAGACCGTTATAAGCTGCAACTTTTCTTTTTAGTTCAACTCAAACTTATTAAAAATTCCATCAGCATAGCCAAAACCTGTTGAATTTCTTTTTGCTCTCTACGCGCTTTATGTAATATTCATATAAAATACGTGTTAACTTTTTAAGAATTGAATCATATAGAAATCCACTTGGCAAATATTCGAATTGAATTTGTAAATAAATAAATGGATAAATTCCAGGCAATTTGTTGTCTAAACAATATCAATAATAATGAAGTACAGGTCGAACCATTAGCACCATGCCTATCTCAATAAAATTGTTATTTATTTTCAATTATATAGACAAATCCCGAAACTTGTTTTATGCCCATTTTATACTGTTTACCAACACTGCGGGCATGGATCTCGCTTTAACAAGGTCGTGCTTCCCTTGACACCAACCCACACATACACACACTCACACAGGAGTTGCTGTGACAGGTGGTCTGTGTGTGGATTTTCGGCACATTTCACCAGCATAATATATACATACATACACATTTATTGCATTCAGCTGGATCACAATACATAATTCACGCACAATTTGTGGCAATCAAAAACTATGATAAAGTTCCATGTATATAAGAGCACAAAGGCAGCAGCCAGGCGCAGGCATCACACAAACAAACTGTCTTGCGTACGTAAGTGTTGCCAGCGGGTGGGCCGGAGGCGTTCATAAGGGCATAAACCTACTTAAGCTGGCAAGTGGGCGGGGTAGGGCGTTCCTTGGAGTTGAGACAACAAAACTTTATGCAAACATAGCAGAAAGTCGTATGCTGGCAGGGTTTCTTTTACGTTCATTCATAGACAATGTCTATGGCATATTTGTCTCTGGAGTTTGCTGGCTTTCCACGCTAGGCCAGGCCTGGTCTGCAATCGAATTTCTATTTCAGGCCAGGAGTAAATGATGTTCAGTGCACAAGGTAGCATAAAATGTACATAAACCCCAAATACACACTCTATATACACATATACATATATACCGAACACACTCCGAAACACAGTTGTTTACATGAATGCGAAGCGCAACAAAACAGAAATGTAATAAAAACACGTCTGGGGAAGTGGCCAAAAATAAAAATAAAATATAATAATAATAAAAAAAGGAAAAAGGAATACACAAAGCACGCTATCGTACAGTGATTACTGTGTAGAGATTGCTACGCGGCGGCAGTTCATCAACTACAGCAACAACAACAAACCAACGGCAACAACCGGCAGGATGAGAACCCAGACGTCAAGACGTCGCCGCTGGCTGATCCACCAAAGCCGCCAAATGTTGTTGCTGATGCCCTCAATGAGTAGGACAATAGCCCCATGCGTAAGCCTCCATTCAAACGCAATGGTATGAAATGAACGTGGAGACGAACAAGGAGCAAAGAACGTAAAAAACATAAAAATCAAAGAAATAATGTGAGAATTGTATATTATTCTGATTGTAACCGACGCTAAGGAGCGCTAGAGCCAAACATTTTCTAGAAATATTGACTAAAGCTAAAAGAAAAAGAAAAAGCAAAAAGAAACATTAAAAATAAACATAAACTTTATTATAAGTATTTTGTGTTTATTTAAGATAACATTTTTGCTACAAAAATATTTATAAGAACTTAACGGGCATTATGGCATTAGCAGCATAAATATGTTCAAATCCGATAAAAATTAGATTTAAAAAATGTCTAAAATAAGAAAATGAAGCTTACAGAAATAGCTGAAAGCAAAATTTATTTATTTAAATATAAGCAAAATTTAAATATATATATTGAAAATTTTAAACATGCTTATACACATTTCACGACAGTTTGTACCACTGTGCCATATGGCCAGTGGCAAACTAATGAAGTTGTCAAAGATTCTGTGCGCTTGCCTCTAACTGTTTGTAGTCTGAGTGGGATTGTATGTGTGTGTATGTGTGTGCTCAAAATGCGTAAGCTACTTACTACTGTAATAATTGTTGTCCGAGTAACCGTATTTGCCGGCTGTCCTGCCGCCGCCCGCCATCTTGTTGTGTTGCTTTGTTCCGTCTGACGTGTGCTTATAATGCAACTTCCGGTCAAACAGGCTGTGACCCAAGCACAAGTCTCTGAATTGGTTGGGCTTGTGATCCGCTTATGTTGATGTTTATGAGCTGTCAAGTAGAAAGCAAACCACATTGCAATATATATATATATACATATATATAAAAAGTAATAAGCACATACACAGCTGCTCGAGTATGGGTAAGAGCTTGTGTGTATGTTCGTGTGTGTGGGTAAGTGGCTGTTTGTAAATGGCTGGGTGTGAGTTCAATTACAACACATCAAATCACAACGTGCACGGGGCATAAGAAAATTTGTAAAAGTCACGTTACGTATACGCCGCGTCAGCCGCGCTTTAATTATGAAACCAACACTCTCTCACACACCAACACACACACAGTGGCACACTGCTGACGACCTTGTTGTGTAATTATGCATATAATTGTGCATGTACCTATTTAATATTAACAAAATTGTTCGCACTTTCAGCGGGCAGCAGCAGCAGCAGCCGCAGCAGGTGCCAAGACCCTAACGAAGATAGCAGCTGGAGCAAATGTTCAGCAACAAATAAATTGCGTTCAATTTGTGTAATTAGTGAAAGTAGCTGCAGTTCCTGCTAAATGTGTGTGTGTGGGTGTGTAGGTGTGGGAATGAGTGTGGCGGCGCCTTCACCTCAAGTCCTTGGTCGATTGGGCCCGGCGTACGAAGCAATTTACGAATTGCATTTTGGCCAAGTTTTGTGAGCTGCATATGGTATATGTTGTACATTCACTTTGCTGTGCTCCATTTGAGCTCGCATTGTTTGCCTGCCTCGAGCCGTGGCAAGTTTAATGAGTACGAGCCATGCCATGCATGTGTAATAGAACCACATTCCGATTGCATGCTGCCTACGTGGCTGCCAGACGTGCCACAAACTTGCGCCTCACCTGGGACGGGCAATTTGCTAAAACCAAAATCTATATATTGTCTCGAATCGCCTGTACGAATACCCTTTGACTTTTCAGCTGGAGTCTAATTAATAGTTGTGGACTATATTTCAAGTACTATGTACTTATTTTATGGTAAATTATGTTTATTGCATGGATGGAGACTGCAAATGGTAACATTTTTAGAGTAAAGTGAAGATGGAGATGGAAGGCTAGAAAAAAGTATCTTTTAGGCTTTACGATATAAATACAACAGCTTGTTATAATTGGTATTGGTAAAGTGGATTAGATAACTTTGAATTATTTATTCTTTATAATACACTCTTGATGGAATAAAATCAATAAATAAATTTGTAAAAATCCCTCTTGCTTCTCGTACATGAATTTATGTAAAAATTATACCATACTGTATATCGTTATGAATTTTTAACTTAACTCTGCCTAAATACAGGACTTAAACCAAAATAAATAATATGCTACATATTTTGTTACATTATTACAGTACAGTTGCTGACAAAAGTATGTAGAAAGTCTGCTATATATTAATATTTATAAAATGTGAACACTTTACAGGGTATAGCCACAGTTGGCATACCTTAATGCAGCCAAATTTGTGCATTTCGATTTTCAATTTAAGCTTTAAGTCAACAAAATTTCGGTTTCATATGTTCCACAACCAACTAATATTTATCTTTAGCAAGCTATGAAGAGGTAGATATAGATAATATTTATTACTTTTTGATTGACTAGCTTATATTGATTGAAATTTCTGAGTACTTATGCTATTTATATTCAAAGTCCAATCAATCGTTGAGTTTCACCAAGCAAGCCTTAATAAAGTGTAATCTGTTAATCCTCTTATTAATTTGAAAGTTTGCGTATTCTCGTTATTAATCATGAACAAAAGTTTTGCCATAAGCATTAATTGCTTCTGCTTAAAACAATTTATTATCGCTTAGGCGCGTGCCCACACAAAATTCTAAAAGTTTAGCTTAAATACAATTATTCAGAGCTGTAGAGATGAAAATACAGCTTTAATTTATAAAATTTGCACGTTCCCTTTGAAACTCAATTACAGACAGAAAATGGCAAATCTTACAGTTCAACTTTGATCTACACCCACACATGCACAATATATATATGTATACATTTTTGTGCGATATATATACATACTGCGAATTCTAATAAAAGTTCATCCTTTGAGCTATGTGCAGGGCACTTGACAGCTTGCTTGGCAGTTTTCAAATACCAATAAAAATAAAAGCAATAAAAAATTCTTTTCGATTGGCTTGGCAAATATTTTGTATACTGTTTTTAACTACCTGGCAAAAGTTTCCAGACCAACACAAAGATTGGTTGTTAAAAGTTTTAAAAAATTAAAAAAAAAAGAAGATATTAATTTGTAAAACAAAATGAACTTTGATAGTTTTATGTAAAGTGCTCTGGACCGGATCTAACAAAATAAATAGATAGAAAGTTTTTAGTCAGAATTGCAATTGAGTTACTAGCGCATAATTTACACAAAGTTTTTGGTACAAACTTAACCCCTTGTTAGAGGTTTTTGTTAAAACACTTTGACACAACATCAAAACAGAAAACAAAACCAAACCAAATATGCCATCATGAACTACGCAGCCAAACCAAATTTAATGAAATTTGGTAACCAAGTTACAGACACATTGGCCGGGAAAGAGATTAGCCAAAAGAAGAGCAGATGTTAGAGCAAGAGACGGGCATGCAGGAGGAGGGCAGCTGTAGCGTAAATTCAGTAGGAAATATCTCTCTAAGGAAAATGTTTTTCTGTTTTTTTTTTCTTTTTAATTTAAGAAGGACTTTAGCTGAAAGACAGCACTTGTATATTTAAGAAGCCTTAAGTCAAGGAGTTTATTTGAGAATAAACCAGGTCCTTAAACTTATTTATATCAAGTAACTCTTCTGAAAGTATTAACTATGACAGCTTCTATTCTATGTAAGACCGCAAAAAATATAATGTTAATAAATAATAATACATATTCTTACTATCAATAAAAATTCATAACACGTGCACACCTCTACTAAAAACTTCCTTAACTAAAAACAAAGTTTTAAACTAGTATGCAATATTGTCACAGTCTTTTTCCATAGTTTGATCACAGTTTAGAGTGGAGCACAAGTTGCTTATATTAAACAAAAGTTTCGGCAACATATTGATTGAGAAGCAATTGAGATAACTAACCCCAGCTTAAATGATTGCGCAAGGAGTAGTTAAAGCTTAACGAATATGCAAAACACGACTTCAAAGGCAGCTGAATATATGAGTCAGAACTTTTAGCATATGCTGTGAACGAAAACACCAGAGATATGGGAATATGGACAGCTGTGACGGAGTGGAAGCCACGGTTGTGGCCGTGCGCACGATGATGATGATGATACCCATCAGTGTGTGTGCAATCTGCGCCACTTATATTGGCAAGGAGTGGAGTCCCCGAGGCCAGTTAAGCAGAGGCATGGTCGACTGCTCGCCGTGCGAAACGCGCTCGGTTTTGTTTTTCGGCTCCAACCTGGTTGCGGTTGAGGTGTGCGTGCTTGAAGCCGAGTGCCAGCATGTGTTCAACAGCAGCTAACAGCACTCCAATCAAACACGAGAACACGCTGTTTATGAGTGTCTGCTTGTGTGTGGGCGGAAGATAGAGGAACTGCTATCAGTGTCCAGTGGCACTTCCTCCACTTAAATACTTCATATAACGCCCGAATAATGCACCGAAAAAGAAGAGGAAGACAAAAACAGAACAGCACTAAATTTGTCGCCTCTATTTCTGCCTGGATTGTCTGTCAAGTGTGCGTGTGTGCACGCAGTGAGTGTGTGCATGTGTGTGTGGCCATAACCATCCCATCCGCTGGAACAAGCTTTTCCGTACCGCCACAACCATTTGGTCGGGCATGGCATTTGCGCACGAGTGGCCCATTGTCTAAATTATTTCTATGGCGCAAAGTTTTCCATTTGCCGTCGAATTTGCGTGCTTGGCCCGGAACTCGATGCTCGGAACTTGGCACCCGGTAACGGTAATAGCGCTTCCAGAGCACAAAAAAATAAAATAAATAAAAAATGAAGAAAAAAATGTTAAGCAAACAATGCATCAATTTAAAGACGCACGTTTTCCTCCTCAAGTTTCGTCAAACGCCGTGATTCCTTGTGATTACCCCTAATTGTAAGTCAAGTCACTCGCGCATCCGCCTACAGCAATAGCTCAAACATACTTATATACATATTTACATATATATTTATATAAATATATCCTATATGTATTCATATTAACATATATATTTATACATTTATATGCTCTATGTGTATTCTCATTTCAATATATTTCAAAAATGTCTGTGTGCCAAAGGGATATTCAGCAACTTCTTTCAATTTCAGTTTTAAATGCATGAGTTGCTGATGTTTATCAATATATTAAAATAATGTTTAATATATTATACATACATAGTCAGAGCAGAGTAAAGCATGTGAGTGCTTGGCTTGCATTTTATGTGTTATGAAATAATAAAGATGTTAAAGAAAAACTCTGTATTTTATTGACAGTCGCGACGGCATGCATAAACTTAAATTATTCTATTTAGTTGGACTATGAGCAACATAAAACTGTTTATAAGTTTGCTAAAAAGTTGAAGCAAATAAATATTATTATCATAAAGTTTTTCCAGCGGTTATGCATTTAAAATTCCTAATTACGAAGCACAAAAGGTATACTATTCCATCAGCTCTTCAGTCATTCAAAATTTTAAGTTTTTAAAAATGATTTTTCATTATTGTTACTTTAACTCAATAATTGATTTCAATAATTTCACATTGTATCTTTATTGACAAACCTATATTTTGTTTTGATAATAAATTTGTATAAAAAAAAGTTTAAAAGAAATTTAATTTTATAGTCATAAGCGAACATATTTATCTATCAACAAATCATTGAAATTGAATTAGTTTTTTACAGACTTTTGACTGTAGAAAGTATGTTTATTATGAAAATCATATATATCTAACAGCATATTTATTCTAGATGTTTTTTTTCTTTTTTTTTAACTTGTATAATCAAATATAAAAATTAACAAATAAATAACATGAAATAGTAGACACAAATTTATATTTCATCAATGATCTGTGCAGCATACTTTCAGGAGTACATTCAACGAAATGGCGGTTAAGCCCCTAAAATACGAACAGATAGAGATAAGAAGAAGAAAATGTACTTAACCGTAAATACGATTTTCCTTTTTATGCAAAAGGATTGATTAACTTTATTAAATCTCTGCTGAAAGTTCGCTTTAAATGTACTATAAATCGTTAGAGGAATGCCTGAGCTTAATTAACTATAAGAATTGAAATAAAAATGAACTCTTCTCATTTAAAATTTAACAGAAATTTTTTCTGATTAAAAAATTGTATTAAAATTTTTAAAAATTTCAAATATGGATTACAAATTTGTTATATACGAAATAAATTATTTACTGCAATTTTCGAATCATTTGAATTTAAGCTCATGGCCGATTGGCGATTCGACTCGTAAGCCAAATCAACGACAGTTATGCTTTTGGGCTTTACATTACATAAATATCTATTAGGTGGGGCTTTCATAAGCCAGTTACAAATGCGCCTATACTCGTAGTTCCGAGGCCATTAATCACTGAAGCATATATGTGCGATGAGCATAATAAATCTTCCAGTTGTCAGGCTAAATATTTAAACATAATTAATGTGAGTTAGCAAAATGCCCAGAGAGCGCACCTTCAACCTTGGCCTCGGAACTGAGCCCAATTGAGTTGAGGCCGAAACACTTTTAACACTTTTCTGCGTCTATCAAATGCCCATATTTTAATGCATGCTAATCCCTTGTATACACTGGGGATTGCCGAGCTTTTGGGAACTGCCAGTTAGCATTAGTGTCCGATTTTCGAGCTCATGTCTGAAATAATTGTAAGTCTCGACGAGCTTTTAAGCCGACTTTCACATACTTTTACTAATGCCCGGCACTAAAATAACTATAAACTCTAGTTCCATAAGAGCAAAGCTTTGTTTTATAGAACAAATGCAGTCGGCACTTAAAAGGAATATATAAAGCAAATGCACATTGTGTGTGGAAAATGCAGTAAAATTTATACGATATATATATAAAGATATGCAAGGATTTATAGCGGAAAAAAATTATAAAATTTAAAATGCGGAACTCGTTCAGAATACAATAAAAACAACCCAGCTAAATCAAGGTCAGGTGTATTCAAATCAAATTATGATAATTTACCTAAATCAAATATACTAACAACCGCTAAACAATCTCATTTTCAGTCTTCCCCTATTTCTTATGGAAAATCATAAACAACAGCGAAATATTTCATTGAAACGTAATGGCTTATTCATAATATGCAAATGGTTCGTCGTAAAAGTAACGTTAAATGCTTTAAGCTTTTCCCTCTTTTCGCTCTTATCAAAATATGTTAAATTCTTCGGGCAAAAATTTGCTGCGGCCAATGTGTTAAAATGCGCATAAAAAAAGTTTCACTTTATGCATTAAATTGAGCTAAAGAAATAATAAAAAAAAGTGGAAACTCAGCTTTATTTAGTTTCGGTGACTCAAGCCTTAAACTGAACGTAAAAGCCATGAAGTGAATTTGGAGAGAGATTGATGTGTGTGTAATGAGCACGTAAAAATGGATTGCAAATAGACTGTTCGTTGTCGAAATACCCTGTAGATAGGATTGACAAAATGGGACCAGGGTTAGACAAAACTGAAGAATTTATACAATTTATGCATTTATATTACTATAACTAACTAACAATAACTAACTAACTATATGGAAATCTTCCTAATATTAAGAAATCTGTATATTATATCCATAAAAATAATCTATATTTCATGCAGTTAGTAAATCAATTCGTCATATGAATGTAACAAAATTGCGGATTATAACGAAATCTCAATCTCTCTCGTTGTCTCTCTCTGATTTGGTTTTGCAAATATAAATAATTCAAATAAATATCGTATCTATAGCTATCATATATATCTATATTTATGCTATATAAAGTCCTATAAATTTATACCATCTCCCGTGGTATATATCGCTGCGCGTGACATTTCTGACAACGCATTAAAATTTTCGTGCTCGACGCTCACTAAAAAAATTATAGCAATACACTTTACACCTTTTTGTCACGCAATAAAAGTCCTTTTAATATGATAAAAGATAAAAGAGATAAAACAAGTAAAAGGCACTTTGAATTCGGTGATGCGTTTAGCGTGGAAGCCCGACATTTATCTGGGCTGGCAACTGGCAGCTGGCAGCTGGCAAGCCTTAGGTGGCTCCCTAATTGATTTATATGGTCCATCCATATGGAGGTGGTCTCTGGTAGCAGTTAGCTGTTAACTGATCCAGGGTTCACACTAGCACTTACCCCGTGCCGTTATTTGATTTAAATTGTGGCGAGCTTTTGTTGTCTGGCGGCCATAAAATGCCTAATTTAAGCAGCAATTGAATTTAATTGCGAACAGTTGATCAATATGCCCGCAAATAACGGGCAGCTCGGATTCTGGGCGGTCGCTGCCTTTGTCCTGGCGACCGCCTTTGTTTGAGACGCGGCTAAGGCAGTGGCCAAGATAAACAGTGAAAACAGGCGACACAAAAGCGCGCGAAATCACACAATCAAATACACACGCACACACTAATAGAGTAATACACACTCACACTCACGCACAGCGAGAGGGGATGCTGACTGCGAGGACTTCGGTCGTAGCACTTTAATGTGGCGCCAAATGAAGCGGCTTCCACGTCCACGCCGTCTGGCTTGTTGTCGGGATCTGTTCAATGCGCGGCCGTCGCAGCGGCGTCTGTGCCATCTAACGGTATTTGTTGTACTGATTGCCCAGCACTGGCTGCCAGATGAATGGACCAAAAAATTGCCAAACAACTTCACAGTTGTCGGTGCAAGATGCGAAAAGTTTGCGCGCGCCCCATGGACAAAAGCATCACACACATACACGGCCACAGCGCCACTCACACACTCACGCTCACGCAGCGCTCGGAGCTTTTACTACGCGGCGAGCTTTCGGGTGCTGTTATTTTTGCCCTATCCACGAAGAAGCTACTTCGAAAAGTCAAAGTGCTGTATCAATTCGTTGTATATTTTAAAAGCTGAAAATATTTTTACTGATGCTGTAGTTGCTTCATTAGATAGCAAATTAGCCATATTAATAGATATTATAGATATAGATATTTTTTTTAATTCTGTTAAAATAACATACTCTATAAGAAAAACAAATCTTGTCTATATATATTTGCAATATTGTTTTAATTTTAATATAATAATTTTTTTTTTTTTTTTATTTGATTAAAAATTTTTTTTTATAAACATTTTATTAAGGGTTTCGTGTTTTTTTTTTTTTTTTTTTTTTTTTTTTTTTGTATATGATATACAGTACCGTGCAAAAGTGAGTGGATGTTTGCAAATTTGACTTTCGTCTCTCATTAAAAAGAAACTATACAAGCAAATCAGATAATTTTTTTTATTTTTTGTTAATTATAGTATTCTTAATAAATAAATAAAACTGCATGAAAAAATCTGCTGAATTCAAAGAGTTAGAAAGAAATAAGTAAAATAACCCACATAAACTCACTTTTGCACGTTTCAAAAAAGTGACATTTTTTCGCTTTCTACCGCTGTTCCTTGACAAAATCTTAGAGACTTACGGTTATTTAAGCTATTTTCATATTTCTTTTACTCGTAAACTGTTTGAAACGGGGTTATTGCAATTGAAACGAAATTTATTCCATTTTTAACATATTTAAAAATGATTGTTTAAAATTATTGAATAATGATACAAATTTCAACTGAAATTAAAATTTTTTGTTGTATACCTGTCCGATATGGTCTGTTCTTCAAGTATTATTGCCGAAAAGCTTGGTATTAGCCAATTTGCAATGATTGCTGTTCAAAGGATACGAATTTTGACCCCAAACCACATGTAAAAGTTCGCAATAATTTGTGTTTGGACTCAGATGCTCCACTAATTATGTCGGAAATGAGGAAAAACAAATTGCTATAACAAAAGGCTGCTTCTTTAGCAATTGAAATAACTGTTAGCGTATGAAATGTTAGAAGAGCACTTCGTGACATTGGATATTCCTCATGCCTTAAAAAGAAAACAAAACTCCATTGTCCGAAAACAAAGCTAAAGCGTGTGTCAAATTTGGAAGGATACATAAAAACTGCAGCATTGATAATTGAAAACGAGTTGATTAGTGTGATAAACCTTAATTTAACCGATTTAAGTCAGATGGTCAGCCATACTGCTGGCTTAGACCCGAGAAACGCATTCAAAGACACCATATGAAGCAAACTGTCAAATATGGTGGTGGAGACATCATGGTCTGTGGATGCTTTACGTGGTGGAACATTGGTGATTTGCATTTTATAGAAGGTCTAATTCGCAAAAAGCATTATTAAAGTATTATGTTACCTTATCTGCCCAATTTTACGGGGAAATGTGTACAGACCGAAAAAAAAATTGTTTTTGAACAAGATTGTCATCCAAAGCATACAGCCGAAATAGTTATGGAATGGATCGGAAATGAAAATTTTTAGCTAATGGAGTGACCAATACAGAGTCATGACCTTAATCCAATTCAATATCTTAGCTCAATCGTGCAAAGACCGCTGGGACAGTACAAGGTTGCCCCAATAAACATGGACAATATGTGGGATGGCGTAGAAGGAGAACGGAATCGAATTCCAAAAGAAATTTTCAAAGTTTAGTAGAGAGAAAGCCAATAAGAGTACACCAAATTACTACAAATAAGGTTCATGGACGAAAAGTTAATCAAAAATGATTAAAAATGTTAAATTAGTACATTTTTTTGAAACGTGCAAAAGTGAGTTTATGTGGATTATTTTACTTTTTTCTTTCTAACTCTTTGAATTCAGCAGATTTTTTCATGCAGTTTTATTTATTTATTAAGAATACTATAATTAACAAAAAATAAAAAAAATTATCTGATTTGCTTGTATAGTTTCTTTTTAATGAGAGACGAAAGTCAAATTTGCAAACATCCACTCACTTTTGCACGGTACTGTATATGATTCAGAAGAAACTTTGAAACCACTGTATAAATAATTACTGTATTAATTATTTTATTTTTTTTTTATTTTTATTATTAATATTTTATTATTTTCTTGTTCTTCATTTAAATATATAATTACTAATAATATACATAAACATATACTATACTCATAGTCCTTTTTTTTTGTAATCAAATTATTGAAGTTTAATAAAAAATATATTCATATATATATTTTTTATTTATATATTTTTTATTATACTTCAATAATTTGTTTACATAAAAAAAATCTAAAAATATATGAATTAATGATTTAAGGAATGAAATTGTCACTTATTCTATAGATTGATTATTCTAACATTTTTAAATCTACTTTTGCGTGCTAAAGCAAAAGACTTTTTCTTGAGACTATAGCTGAGTCTATATTTATAGCTATTGCTATCTCATTATATCATTGTGAATATTTTATTCTACCTACGATTATTTGTCAATACATTTTAAGCTATTTTTAATTGACAAGAAATATGTCAAAGCCACAATGAGCACAGTTATGAACCCAGAGATGACAATTTCATTTACTTATTACATTGCTCTAGATTATTGCTTAGCAGTTTATTCATTGATATAAATAACCAATTGAGCTAACGTGAATGTGCTAACTAGGCGTACAATTTGCTTATTTGTTGCGACTTTGGAGCCAAGTGAAAAACTCTGACGTCGAATCCATTCAGTTTTTTTCAACACGTGATGCGTAGCAACGCGCTTTGGGTCTGTGTGTGTGTGCGTGTGTGTGGGTTGATGGGGATTATCAGTGTACGATTTGCTAAACAAGGCAGATGATTTAATTGAATTTTCAGAGCTATAGTTCAAAACCGTTTGGCCAGAGATTAGAAATAAATAAAAATAAAAGGCAGCTGTGTTGGGGTAAAAATGGAAAAAAATGAGATGAAGTCATCTTTTATAATAGATCAGCGACGTGTCGTTGTAAGCGAATCCTCCCCCGGGTAACACGCTGCATGTGCGTACGTGAGTTCGGTGTTATTCAAGACAGATTGTATGAGGGTTTACTGTACGTATATTACTTTATTAAATATTTTAAAATTAATAATTACAAAATATATTATCATTATATATGTATTACATATTTGTGGGCTGGGATGGGGCATAATGTTGGTTGGGTTGGGGGCTCTTAGGAGAGGGGCGTGTTTTGTATTCTGCTGCAGCACAACTTAAAAATATCACACACAAATACCACGCAAGAACTGAAAGTTTGATGAGTTTGGTCATCGTTCTACATCTGCGCTCTGTCAAAACTGGGGCTTGGCTCTAGCATCTATGGACACTCCTTGTCGCTGATCTTCTGAAAGTCTAAACGGCAAACATTAATGTTATATTATATTGAGTTTATATTTCTCCAGTATGCGCTAACTCACTGGCATTCTGGAGGCAATTCTCGGTCTTCATAATGCAAACATTGCGATACGTTTTGGTAGCTCCTTTGTCATCCGCCGCGCATATAAATTGATTCTCCTGCGTGTCGCACTCCATGTTGCACTTCACATTCGGATCGGGCAGGCTGAGGCACTGCACCAGCGTCAGCGCATAGAGCGTCACTATAAATAAACACAATAGCCATAATAGTTAGTTGAGCGGAACACATAAACAACAGCAAGTAGAAGAAGAGCAAGAAGCAGAAATCTCTGCCTGGCAACATGCTCTGCATTCAAAATGCGATCCACCCAATATGATATCATCAATAGAAAAAAGTGAGTCCATCCATCGATCGATCGATCGTTCGACTATACGCCCATTTTTTTCTAGACGCCAGTTTGTCTGGCATGTCATTGGCCGGCCGGAAAGTTCGACAATAATACTCGTTTATTACCTGGCACAGTCAGCTCTGACTACAAAGAATTGACGTCTTGCTATTAGCAGCGCATTACTAATAATCCAAATTAGCAGCTAATTTCTTGTTATTATTATAATATCAAATTTAATAAAAAAAAAATATATATGAAAAATAAATTTTCTTAAATAAATATTTTTTGAAAAGGTTCACAATAATTTTTTATGAAAAATTTTAACATTTATTTCAATTACATTGTAATAAAGGAAATTCAGTAAAACATATATATATATATTTTATAACTTTTTTGTTGTTTGAAATAAATGTTGCATTAAGTAATACTTAGCAATATTTATTTAGACATTTTATGTTATAGGTATATATTTCGTTCTTTTGAATATTTAATATTGTATATATTGCTCTTCACTTATTTCAGTATCAATGCGTAAATAGGTCAGTTCTGTTGTTGCTTTGGAAAGAAATTTTAACTGTTAAATTGATTGCAAAAAAATGCAATAACATATAAAAATCACAATTGTTATTGCAAATAAATATATAAATCATAAAATACAGAACAACAACAATTACAAACTGAAAATATAAAAAATAAAATCAGTTTGAATTCATGCTAGAAAATTTCTTTTAGAATAACTTTCTTAAAAACTTTTTATTTTTAAGTACCTTTTACGAAGCAAATCTGAAATTCTTAAATATTTTGAAATTTATAAAAACTTAATACGTATAAATTTCTTGCTGCGCAGTGTTCACTGCAAATCAATTAATATCAAAAATTCTGGGAAAAATAAATGAATATTCTTCGATGGGATATTTGTTCGTAAAATATATGCGATACACATTATTATACCAGGAAATTTATAGCTCATTTAGTAAAACCCATTTAATTTGAATAAGCTAATAAAATAAAAATAAAAAAAAACAAATATTTATGAGTATGAATATTAATACGAATACTTACATGCCAAGAATACTGCAAACAGCTTCATTTTGTTGTAGTTTTTATAGATAGATATATATGTATATCTATATGTATGTTTATATATATTTGAAATATTTAATTTGTGTAAATTTTTATTTTGCGCTGTGCCTTTAACGATGAATTCGCTATTATCTATCACACCAGCAAACAACTAAAAACTCGGTCGCACAATTATATATATTTATATTTAATAAGATGCGACGCGTGAACTTTGTGGGTTAAAGTCGTGCGTGTATATAGAAGTAGTATTTATGCGGCGCTAGATTTTTGTTTAACACAATAACTATATATATTTATTTGGAATATATATATGTATGCCGTATACTTTATAAGTATTTATGCTACGCTATATATATTGTCTAAGAATATAGCTTGTCACTGAACTTCAGACACGTGTATATATTGCTATATACACTATATATATATTTTTTTTATGTGAGTTTTGTTGTTAAATACGCGACACAGTCGTTGCTAGAAGTATATGCACGCACTGATTCCGTTTATACACGTCGGCGAGGCCGCGTCCAAATGCGAACTGAAACTGAACCAAGCGCAAAGATATCCTCCAGCCAGTGGGTAAGCGAGATAGATTCACAGAGCGAGCGAGCGAGCGAGAGTGATGCAAAGAGATTGAGAGAGTGAGACAGGGAGAGCGAGTTAGCTCTGACACTGACTCTGGCCGTTGGACTGACGGATGAGACTGAAGCTGGATGCGGTTGCGGCTGCTGTGGCTGCTGTGGCTGCTGCGGTGCTGCTGTTAGATACAGAGATAACCATGTGTGTTCGCATACACACACAGTCACACTTAAACGTACACACACCGACGCACGCACATACACTGAGAACCGAAAGGCACGTTCGAATTTTCAGTTTCGAGTTTGGGGTTCAATAATCAATCAAAATCAGTGACTGACTGACTAACTGATTGGCTGACTGACAGTCTGACTGTGTGGCTCGCTGGCTGGCTGGCTGGCTGGCTGGCTGGCTATCTGGCTGGCTATCTTGGCTTTGGCTTTGGCTTTGGGCTGGCTCGTCGTAGCGCACACGAATGATGTCCGACCACACAGTGTCTGTTAGTTTTATAGAATTTTTTTCCATGCTAAAATTGATTTACGCTCGTGTCGTCGTCTTCAGTTTTCTTTTCGTTTGCTTTGTACATTTTGCCTTTATTTTATTTTATTTCTTCACTGTGTGTGTGTGTGCCACCGTGCTGTGTGTGTCTGTGTTTGTGTGTATTTGTGTGCCTGGCTGGTACAGCCGATCGATCGCTCGTTTGATCGTTTGATCGATAGCTCTGTAGGCGGGTCACGCGTCACGTTCCCCAGCCCCCTGATGGCTTTTATTTGTTGTTTTATAATTATTTGAATTATTTATGTATTTGAATTATTATGCAGCCAGTCGTCACATCTGATATTTTGAGTTGGTTTTTTTTCGTAGTTTTTGCTCAGCTTTTTCGTTAATTGGTTCACGTTCACGTTTCGCTTGATACTGCTCGCTGGC
The DNA here is from genome assembly GCA_035045185.1 of Drosophila meridiana. Classification (NCBI taxonomy): domain Eukaryota; kingdom Metazoa; phylum Arthropoda; class Insecta; order Diptera; family Drosophilidae; genus Drosophila; species Drosophila meridiana. Next base: position 18,495,208 of record JAWNPF010000055.1, on the reverse strand, counting down.
ATCGTTTAAATTTCGTCAGAAAAGAAATATTTGAAAATTGTTTTATTTTCATTATTATATATGTGCATACTTTTTTTGGCGACGACCACGAGTTCAGTCCACTCGTCGTCTATGAATTTCCTTTGATGCTCAAACATTTCTTTTATTTTTTTTCTGGCAATTCTCGAATATATCCATGTGTGCGTGTTTGTGCAGATCGTTATTTATGAAAGCGCGACGCATTTGATTTTTGATTTAGATTCACATTTTTGTGCGTCTGCACAAGTTTTTCTTTTTTGTTGTCTTATCAGCTTGCTTATAGACAGACGTATTTTACATATAGTCCACGATTATCTCATAACTCATTCAAGACATTTATATTATTTTATTTTATGCATTATCAAAATACTCTGACTAATCGCACAAGGTTCGCGTTCTATAAGCATTAATTGTGCTTTTTGGATTTTCTTGGGATTTTTACACGTTTCATTCGAACGTAAACAATCAACACATTTGCTTATATATGCTGCGGCAATGCAATTGATAAACAATTAATATATATTATTAATTACGATGTTGACTCGCATAAAGAACCTTTGATACCCTTAGTAAATAATACAAATTGGGATTTTGGGTTTTATGCTAGTGCGCCTAAGGCATTTCTACCAAGAAAGTGATTTTTATTTGGGAAAAAACATGTGCTTAGAATTATGAAAAAATATGTGAGATATCTACTAAGTTCACAAAGTATTATTAATTAAATTTCTACAAAAGTTTTTCGCTTAAAAAGTTTGACTAGATGGAAGAATAAAATTTGATTTGCGACTAAAGTATGCTAACATTAGGAAAAGACTCTAAACAAATTCCAATAATTAAATAGTTGTCCAATAAATTAGTTCAAATTTAAGTCTGCAGAAGCAGAGCCACGCCAGCCAGCGTCCATTTGCCTGGCTTGTCCTTGGTCTTAAGATTGAAGGTCCACACATAGGTTGGGCCGCGGGTGCGAGTCTTATAGACGGGGCATTCGTACATATTCCGCAAGTCCTGCTTGTCTTGAGTAATGGCCTACGGGTGTAGAGAAGGAGAAAGAGAGAGAGAGAGAGAGAGAGAGAGAGAAAAAGAGAGTGAGAAATATATGGATATTTAGAATTCGATTTATGCAGACATGCGCCGCATTTTAGACGCCACAGATCCGTTCCAAATTCAAAGTTGCCTTTCGATTTAGAATTCGCTTAGCGGCATTTGCATTTCAAACTCACTCGAATATTGATCACTGGCATTGATGGATATAGTTCTTTGAGACGTGATTCCATAATAATGCCCTGCTGTATATCCCATCTGGCGCCCTCCATATAGATGCCATGCACACAGCAGCCATCCCGCGGTGCCGTACTGTAATTAAATTCACATAGAGATTTGCAATTGATATCGAATAAGCATAGATTATTCACTAAGCTCCGCCAATTAGTGGGGCGCCTCTGTCTGACGCCAAATTCAAAATACGAGAATCTAGGCGCCACTTAATAAGCAATCCGTGTATCGTATCAGGAATCAACAATCAACAATCGACAGTCGGCAAATAGACAATTGTTAATTACACGTTATTATTAATTGCTATTTATAAATAAATATGTGCTGTGCCTGCATTGGCGCTGTGTTTAAAATTAGCTCTCGTGGCATAGCATTGCAGCTATTATTAGACTCAGCTTGAAGCCGTTGGCCGGATGAGCCGCTGTTTACACTATCTTCTCTGTGTAAGTATTGACACAAGTCATGTAGATTTACATAGCCTCATAGTTGATATGACAAGTAGTGCTGAGCACGTGCTGAGTCGTGCTGAGTGTGACAATATCGTGCGCTGTGATTGAGAACGGCTTAATGAAATTCCAGTAAGATCTCAAAATGATAAAACACGCATGATAAATAGCAAAACAAGTGAGAGTGATTTTAGGGTATATTAGTACAAGCTTAGGTGAGTGAGAGTACGCAATCTTTACAAGCTAAAGCTCGAGTCTGAATGAGCTGAACTCAATCATATATCACAAGCACGACTCAACACGACTTTACATATTCTTAGCAAGTCCAAGCACGAGCTTTTTGCAATTGCTCAAACACTCCTCTCTAGCAATGATTAGAATAAGGTATGGGCACATGTATGTGTCTGTGTCGCCTAATTGGGTTGTCAGTACTGAGCATTTAGCCGTTTTAAAGCTATAAGTCAAATAACAGTGATGCAAAAATAAAATCCAAATCACCCCAGATGAAGGACATTTGGAAGCAGTAAAATGAATTATAATATATGTGCCTATATGCCAATATCTGCTAACTGCCTGCCGTCAAATGGACATCTCCCATGCATTGCCAGACAATGGTTTAAAAATCGGTCGCAAGTCCACTGATATTTGCTGCCCGTAGCGTAGCTGGGGGTCAGCGCCAAAGTCAATTAAAATTGCGTTTTGATAAAGTAGTGTGTGTCGTTCTTTGTCGGCCAGCACTTACGTAAATTCCTCCTTCTGCTTTTTGGTCACGTCACACTGTAGGCACATCTTGTCCAGCGGCAGCTCGTTGCGACGCGCTGTGCTCTGCATGATGGCCGTTAGCAGCGATTGGGGATTAAAGAAGCCCGCCAGCCAGACGCAGGAGGGTAGCTGCAACCGGGACACAGAACAAAAAGCATAAATATTTGCAAACTGGTTGGGTTGGGTCGGTTTGGCTGCAGCATACCACAAAATCGGTCGACCATGTTTCCAGCTCTCGCAAGCGCAGGCACAAATCGATAAACCAATTGTTGAGCCCCAGCAGCGAGGGATAGGCACGTTGCGTCCATATCGGCGGCACTTGGTCCAAAAACAAGGAGTTCTCGAGCACCTCCATGTCCGATGTGATGGTCAATTCGCCTTTCAAGCCCAGATCGAGTTCCTTTAAACTGCGCTTCATTTCGCTGGTCAGGAAATTCATGCGCTCGCATTCCTGGAATGCCACAATAACATAGGGCGTACGCTCCTCCACTTTGTTCATAATCTCGACCATATTAAATTCTTCCGGCAGCTTCTCTATGATCTCGTCCACAATCTGCTTGACCTTGTCCTCACGTGTGACTGTGGCACCGCCGCCAGCACCTGCATCCCGCGGCTGCATTTCGAAGACGGTACGAAAAATGTTCTCCGCTCGAGTGGTCAGGAAGCCAACCTCTGCATTGGGATGCAGGCCATACAGATAGGGCGACTCGGCGGGCATCATGTCGTCCACATAGTTGTGATAGCCCAAATAGTCTGTGTTGGGCGGGGCGGGAAACGAGGGCGCCAAGAATAGCTCGCCGTCAACCAGATCCGGCTGCATATACTCCTCCAAATAGGTTATGCACAAGCGTCTGTCCCAATCATCAGTTATGTGACCACCGTACATAATCTCCCCGAACAGATAGCGCAAATCCTCCCAAGGCACCTTGGCATTAGCCTCCAAATAGTTATAAAGCACTGATACGCTGATATTCAAGTCGCCCACATTGAAGGGATAGATCTTGTTCCAGCCCTGGGCGCCAAACTTGCGGCGCTCAGCTACCACAGCATGGAAATAGCACAGTGAGAACAGAATTGCCTTGAACTCGGCCTCCTTGCCAGACATCTCCAGAGTTTCCTGCGTGAAATTGTCCAAAGCCTTGTGCAGATTCGCCAACATGCCCGTTGGCGGTTCATTGGTGATTTTTATGGAGGATTCCAGGATACCCTACCAGAGAATATCACGAATTTTAGTCTCTTTATTTTATATCCATCCCAACACTCACCTGTGGTATTATGTGTGCCGATGGCGTTGAAGCAGGCTCTGCGCTGAGGAACATGCGGTAATCTGGATGCGATCCATCCGCATAGTGTTCCAATTTCTTCTCTAGCATGGGCAGCCATTTGCGCACCAAGTGAATGTTCTGGAGGACAACCCAATGGCCGTTTTTGGCTGCCGTATCCATAGCTGTCTCAGCAATCGATTCCTGACCCTGACCCAGGGACACATTGTGAAAGTTGCCCAGGTCCATGGAGAAGCCCAGTTGCTTGCCTAAGGCTTCAACGTCCTTCAATGGATTCACGCCTGGTGAGAGTATAAAGAAGATGGGCGTGGATGGGCTAGCCTCTTCGTACGACTTGGCAAACTCCATGGCGCGATTCTCCACATATTTAGAGCCCAGTTTCTCTTCAATAAAATCTCTGCAAAATTATATGATCAATATTAAATTCTCATTATTATTGGAAATACTTACGCTAGTGCATAGGTCATGCGATCGGGTCTTAGAGCTCTGATCATGCAGAGACGTTGCAATGCGGTTTTATTCTTCCATTCCTGTGGGAATTTCTCCTTCTCCGGTATCTCGGATTCCACGAGCTTCTTCCAGCGTTTCGATGATGTCTCAATGTCCCGATCCAGGTTCCGAAACTCATCTTTGGACGCTAGACTGCAAATTCCGCCCCACGATTGATTGCTCAAAAAATCCACAGGACTTGTCACATGTGGCTTGATCGGGAAGCGGAGTAGGAAGTCCAGTTCCGCGGATGAGAGCTCCTCGTTCATCAGAAGTATCTGTTCGAACAAAAAGGAAATGCTTAGTCAAAGACATTACTAGTCTGGGGTTTGACTTACCTGAAAAGTCATTTGCGAGGCAAAGATGAGCTTGTCGCATTCAAAAAGACCACGCGAAGTATACTGAAAGACCGAATACGTAATACAATCGATCAGATTAGAAACGCGCAATGCCAAAGTTTCGCTCGGTTCAGCCTTGGCTATGGCCTTTTGGAACACTACACTGAAAGCCTGCAGGAGAAAGGATTATTGGGTTTTTAATTGGACTTTGAGTTGTTGGGGCATCAAGCAAACCTTCAATGAAAACTGATAGATCGGATTGATCGTGTTCAGCTCGTTGAGTATGAAGTACAAGAGACTCGCTCGGGCAGCAGCTGGCCTGTAGTATTCCCTAGCCTTATCTATTTCCTTAGACGTGATCTTAGCTTCGGCCACCTTCTCCTCAATATCCGAAGCTGTGCTCTTGGTTGTCTCCAGATTCTCGACCAATGCGGTGTCACCTAAAATATTCTCACCCGCTGATGAAAGACGCGAGAGCAGATCATCTTCCAGTTTCTTTAGCATAATCTTGAAATCATTCTGTTGCTTAGTTAGCTCAGCTTTCAAATCTTCCAAGTCTGGACGCTCTGCCTTTACAACTTCAGCGAGCAGTTGATCCTCCAGGCCATCTCGAGTTACAGTAAAATTGATCAGTGTAGTCTGTGCTTGCATTTCTGGTTTATAGTGCGGATTAGCTAGTTTAGTGTGCAGAATTAAACGAAATGTGGAATTGTACTCGATCTCCTTGTCACCAATTTTGATAGCTCTGCAAGACACATGGTGTTAAAAGTTTTCACGCGTATTGAGTAAGAGATGCCGCACTTACTTGCCCTTCTTGATAAGATTACGTCCGAGTAGAGAGTCCAAAACAGGATCTAGATTCTCATCGATATTCTCGATCAGCACCGTTATGCCGGTATTAATGGACTTCTCAATGATATCCAAATAGTTGCGTTGACCCAGCCGTATGACTTTCAGCTCTTCGCCGTACTTCTGCTTAATCCACTTGACGCCCTGCAACTGAGGATCTATCATGAGCGGCCATCGATCCGAGTTAGATAATATTGTTGCATTCTCAATGGACATTCGATCACTGGGCAGACCCTCGTTCGTCCAGATGGCAATGGTGGTGTCATCGGTAAGCAGCGTCAGCGGATCAAGATTCTCTGTTGTGGGTATGGGGGGATCAATGCTCTTCAGAAAGGGTGTCCACATCTTTTGCAAGAGATCAATGCGAAAACCCTTAGTAAAACAACCGACATAGGAAATGAAGGCGGTAATGAGTAGTATATCGCCGGGTAAGGTAATGCCCTGCTTGACGAAGCTGAAACGAGAGGAATAGTTAATTGAAATCTGCAGTGGGAGATGCCTTAGGGATACCCACTTATTGACTGCCTCGGCCCAGCGCACGTTCTCGCTGGCCAAGCCGCCGACCAGACGATTGGCCAGCGCAATGGTTGCTTGTGTGGCATCCGCTTCCTGTTGACAACGCAGCTTATCCGCGATTGCCTTTTCAAAGTCAGCTGTCAGCTTGGCTAACTGCTCCTCGAGGCTCTGTGCGATATTGAAATTAGATGGTAATAAAACTCTTCTTCTGGTAAACAAAATTAGGAACTTACCGCGACTTTCCGTTTGATACCCGCCAACTTGTCTTGAGCAGCTGCCAGTTCTGCATTAGCTGCTGCCAAAGCCTTGCGCTTCGGCTCCACATCGCAGTAGACCTCATAGAATTTAATAATATTGATGACCCAGGCGCAGAGACCCGCCGCAGCGCCCGATTTGGAGCGAACAAACTCGGGCTCAAATTCGGGGTCCTTGAGATAGGGCTGTATGGCTTTAATAATTTCCGGATGTATATTCTCCTTGTCATAGTTAATCAGCGCATCCAGAAAAGCATCGACCTTGGCCATAGAAATTTTGGCCGCTTTCCAGGATCGATCCTTGGGCAATTTGCCCCCAGGTGCCAGTAGGACCATGACGGCAGCTGTCACATTTGTCACCGCACCCGGTGGAGAGCCGAAGCTCTTGAGTTCTGTCAAGTTGGCCTTGTTGAGCGTATTGAGCGCCTCTTGGGCGGCCAAGAGGGCGGGCTCAGCCTTGAGCAAATCTTCCTCGCAATCGCGCTGCTTCTTGCTCACTTCGTCGGCTATCAAAGCGACCTTCATTTCCTCTTCGTCGGCAACCGCTTTTTCCGTTTGAACCTTTTCCGTTTCAATGCCCACAATTTCGATCAAGGCATCCGCTGCATCATTCTTCTCCTTCAACTCCACCTCTTGCACCGCCAGCTTGACCTTCAGATCCGCCACCTGCACTGCAGTGGAGCGCAGTTTTTCCAGTCCATTCTCGAGACGTTCGATTTTGCTCTGCAAGTCCTCGTGCTTGTGATTGAGTAGCTTCAGATAGAGATTAATCTGCTCAAGATAACTCTTGGGTGTAGTATAATTATAACGACGCTCGTTCTGTAAATAAACCTTGGACGTCGTGTTGACCGACGTGTGTACGTAGGCCATGAACTTAGCCACAGAATCGCGATGATTCTCTGGCAGCACTTTGTTTTGGGCCAGAAAGTTCATGGCGACCGAGATGAGTGCCTCCTGAGGCCATTCGTGGAACCAATTGATGGATGTTGCATTGATGATGGCAGGGAATTTTCTCGACCGAACACGCAATGTTGAACCCACTGGTGAAAAACACAGAACTATCTTCAATTGCTTGCGCACACGATCGATGAAGAATTTCCAGCAGTTTTCACGCGTATCAACCAGTCCCGCACCTTTGACCTCATTACGCACACCAGCGATTATGTTCTCGATTTCGTCATCCGGAAATAGATCTGGAATCTCGCCAGTGGCTAACAAATCGTTGATTAAGACAAGAAAATCCTCGCTAGGTATCTGGGCGTCCGTCATTAAAAACATAATGCTAACATTTTTCAGTCCAGCTTTCAAATACAAGCCGGAAAACTCGTTCTATGTTCCAAGACATTTATAAACCGTTTCAATTATTATGTAATTACATATATGTGAACAGAACTGACCTTTAAGTCGTTGACACCGTAGCCCTTCTTCAGCTGTATCTGCACAACCTCCAAGCTGGATATGAATGCTGCCAAGCGCGCTAGAGATTGTTTTCCACTGCCACCAACACCAACCAATAAAGCGCTGCCACGCGGCGATTCTAATATGCGATTGATTCTAACGGATTAAATAAATATATTAATAATTCGAATATAATTATGTTTTTTTTTAGGCTCACCTGCACACGTGCATCATCGCATCTTCGAATAACACCAGATTCATGGCAGCGACTAGATCATTATACGATGACATTGCTTCCTGAAGGAGTTTGTGAAGCTCAGGCCAACCCTTGATGGGCATGTACTTAGGATCACCAATTCCTCCAGCGAAATGACAGTAAATATTCGGCTTGTCGAATATAACGGATTCGTCAATTTCTTCGAACGACTTCTTGACAATGTCATGCTGCATCTTTGTAAAGCTATCGATGTCCTTATCATCGATTAGCTTATCCGAGTACACGCGCTGTGTCTCATGTTGCCACAAACGTATAAGATCTGTGGAGCTCGTCAGACAATCCGTCGAGCTAAATAAAAGACCCTACAAAAGGAAGGTAACAAATCATTTGAATATCATTGTTATCACATGAAGCTCATACAAGACTCACTTGAAAAACATTGCTGATGTCTCGCAGATTGAAGATATAGTGGGATTTGATGGCCGTGGGCAGGAAGACCTGCAGGCACTTATTGTGCAACGCAATCGTGGCAGCCACTATATTGGGCGTCATTCGCGTCACGATCGGCATGAACTTTTGCTCGGCGTTCGCAAAATGCTGCGACAATATCGCCGAGTACATGACAGTAATGGAGTCCGTGCCTGGAAAGCTGACGGCCAGCACGCAAAAGTGGCGCTGCAAGCGCGGATTAACGGTGAAGCTGCCCGAGGTCGGATTCATGCAGGCCACATACTGACAGTTGTGTATATCCTTGAGGGTCAGCTTGTTGCGATCGTACCAATGTCCATAGTCGAGGTGTTGGCGCATCAGCGTGTGCGGCTGCACAGTGCCATAGCAATCCACCTCGGGCATGTTGATGTCGTCAACAAAGTAGATCAAGGTCTTGTTGCCAGGCGGTCCGTAGTTGCGTCCCGCTTTCTTCTCCAGCGGCTTCTCGAGTATCTTTTGCAACATTTCGGACGTGGTATAGAAATTGAATGGTATTGTGGTGACAGCGTAATTCTCAGAAAGCGATTGAAGCTTCTCATTGACCAGTACGGTCTTGCCGCAGCCGGCATTGCCCACTAGCATCACCGGGTGCTTCTTATCCATCAGCAGATCCAGAAAATAACGCAGACGTATTGACTCGGAGGTGTGCACGAGCACAGCTTGCAAAGGCAAGTCCGAATCCAGCTCGAATTTCGTGATCTTCTCCGTCCACGGCACAAAGGTCTTCGTCTCGCTATCCAAAAAGTAATCAAAAACTGTTCCACCTGAATATTGTGGATTTCGAACAGAATTCGCATTGTTAGTTCTTCATTGTTCTTCAAGAGAAAATTCAATCGATTTTGCTACTCACCCGATGGAAACTTAACAGTTTTGAACTCATTTACCCACCATTTGCTGAACTCCACGCGATAGTCAATGGCTTGATCCTGAAACATGGCCGAACCGAATGCCCAAATGCAGGCAAAAACAAAGTACAGTTCGTGCCATTCTTTTGGACAGTCGGCCGGTGTGTTAGCTGGTATTAGAAAACAGTTTAGCAGATGGCACAGCATTTGTATGTGGGCCATTTCAGCGACAGGCGTGATTTTTTTAAAACGCACGCGTATCGTGTCCAATGAGGGCGGTATGTACTTATCGAATAACATGACCAAATTGGACTTTTCGGCTGGAATTTTGCGCGTTTCAACCCAACTGGTCACATAGCTGCAAAGAGATGCAATCGAATGGTTAGGGAATTGTGGAAGATAATAGATAAATAAATAATGAGTATTAATTTAGAGTCTGTTTTTATTAGTAGATTTAATCAGTTGAGCTGCCTTCTAGGGAAAAAAAATATAGTTAGTCAATGAGTCCGAATAGGTTATTCTATATCTGTGCTGTCTTCAATCAATTCATCTACAGCTACAGCTATACTATATATTAACTAGATCTGTTGCTACTCACGGATTCCAACCCAAGTCCTGGGGATTAATATACAATATGCCAGCTCTGGATACTGTTGCCGGTGTCGCTGTTCTCAGATTGGAGATCTCAAAGAGCAAACGCATCGAAGGTGTCAACGCAATGCGCTCATTGCTGGCCAAAGTCAACACTTTGTTATCGTCCATAACGGTATTTAAGCTCTCGATCCACATGGGATCGATATCGCCATCGAGCACAATCCATTTGGGTTGATCACCCGTTATGTTTGCCTGATCCCGCATTAGAACTGAGAACAGTCCGTCCTTCCACTCGCGCGTCGCCGGGTTGATAATGCCGAAAAGTTCATCATTGGTCACCGCTTTTGGATTCAAGTCATTGAATATGGGCTTCCGTTTGATGTTCTGATAGGTGCGCAGCAGCGTCTTCCACACTTGGGTTTTTCCGGTGCCCGCATTGCCAACAATGAATACAGAATGACGTACCTCCAACAGTTCCTCCAGTTGCACTACTTTCAGTATAAAATTGTCTTCCGGTTGTAGTAGCAAATCGGAGGCAGCTTGTTTTACGGTGCGTTCAAAGTCCTGATCACGTTTGCGCGGCACATCCAAAGCGGGAAACAGATCGCTGATGAGCCCCATGAACACTGGCATATCATCTGTTATGATTTTCGGTATATTGAAATCGCGCAAGGCGCGCATCAAAACCTCCTCCTCCGGCCGGCCAGGATCGCCGCGCTGCAAGCAGTAAACAGTTCAATTAAATATGTTCTCAAATACATTATGATACAATTCACCCACCTTTAGCGATCCGGCCACCACCAGCACCGACTTAATGGCACGCAAGCCCCAGTCGTAGTGATCCTGCTTTGAGAGCAGCTCCTTGCAGAGCGTATAGAGCGTAATAAATTTGCGTGCTAGGACACGTGCGTCCTGAAATCCCTCGGCGACCAGCATAATCTCGCAGATGAGTTCAAAGTCCGGTACTACCATGGCGCAGGGACGAAACAACGCCTTCAGATTCTCCGGCAGCTCAGTGCGGCCGGCATAGCCAGGATTCATTGTAATAAAGATGCCCACCGTGGGCACGCAAGTTATAAACTCGCCCATAAAATTAAATTTATCCTTCTTATCGCGTATGGCATCCTGGACGGACTTCACCTGGACTGCCACAACGGAGAGCACTTCCACCGTAATCCTATTAAACTCATCGAAGCAGCCCCAGGCGCCCGTCTGGGCAAGACCCTTGTAAATGTTGCCGCAGGATTGATAGTCCATCTGCTCGGAACAGTTAAACACGTAGACCATGATGCCAATCGCCCGGCCCAGATCCTTGGTTGTTTCCGTTTTACCCGTGCCCGCCGGCCCGGCTGGACCACCGCCCATCACCAAGTGTAAGCTCTGTGTAAGTGTTATGTAACAGCGATCTGTGAGCGGCGTGATGACCAGGCGTGGTGTATTGCCTAAGTATTCGTGACAATACTGGAACTCAGCATCGCAAATATTGGCAAAGCAATCCTTTTCCACATCATCGAAACGATGCCGCAACTGCGATTGCCACATAAAAGCCGAGCCTGAATCCAATTTGGCCTGAATCATCTTAGCGACCACATCTCTCGAATGCACATCAATGGTGCATATCGTCATGATTTTCTGACGATCCCCCTTGGTCAGCTCGCCGAGCAGCAGTGTTATGAGTAAACTGAGTTGTGAGATTTGTTTTTTATAGTAATCCTTGATCGCATTATCGTAGCCCTCCTCCAAGCGGCTGAACGCAATGTTCACCTCGGTGGACCACCAGATCTGTGAGCCGCACAGCGATACCTGGGCAGGATAGTCGAATAACCATTGTTCACGTTGCTTTTCCTCATAAGCGACAACAGCTTCCGTAACATAGTGACGCAGTGAGGCCCGCATTGCCGCTTGTATACGATTTAGCCACACTTCAACCGGGCCGCGGATGCTGGCCAACTCGTTGAACTCCACGTATTCGCCATCTTTGGCATACATGCCAGAAGCTGTCTCTATCTCATTGGCCGCGTCGCGGTTAAATTTGAGCCGTGCAATCGAATCGAATAGTTTAGTCAGATGTTTGGTAACCATATCGGGCTGAATGCCATTGCTAAGGACATCGAGCAAGTCGGCCGATGATACAAAATAGAAACGAGGAAAAGCCAAACGTTTTGTTTCCAAATACTCTGCCAGTGCTTTTTCGCATAGCGTTAGCTCCTTTTGCAAATGCTCCAGACGTTCGATCAGGCCAGCTCGATTTGTTGATGCCACCACATTCGATGAGACGGACATCTCATCCATGAGTATACGAAATTCGGCATCGATATTATCGAAACGCACCGAATCGACCGGCAGCTGTTTGCGTATATCTTCCGAACTCATGAAGATACTCTCAAGATGGGTCCAAGTGCGTTGCACCTCAAACCAAACGGTTATAACTTGATCGGCAATCATTAATTTATTTTGCCAAGTTGAAACTTCCTCGAGGAAATGGGCGATGTACTTGGATGTTATTAAATTTTGTAGGCACACCTGGTTCTCCTCGAGCGTCTCTATGAGTTCTTCCGATGCCTTAAGGAGTTTACAGCCTGTGCGCGGATGCAGCTCATTGTCGAACTCCATGGCCGACCATGTCGAGTTCAAGTCCCTCAATATCTTCTCCATGGACATTTCCTTAACCGCTTTATCCACAATATTTTTCACCTCCTCCTCGCACTCGTGCAGATTCAAGCCCAGGAGCTCGGCCAGTGTGGTCTCGTGATCCATTATGAATTTCACCTGTTTAAAATACATTACCAGATATATCAGTTACTATATACTTAATATATATAAAAATATGCATATGGTCGAGCTACGATTTCTACTTGAATTTCTTTACAACATGCATAGCACTTACGGTCACTTCCTTGGGCAAGGCGGCCAGACTCTGGAATGAAATGGTATTTACAAGAAACTGTACAGTTGAGGCTAACTATATAGAATATATACACATGGGCCTCTTTTAAATCAAGTTGGGATTAAAAATAAGAAAGTTACTTATTTGAATTAGAAATAGATTTACATTGCTATACAAACGAGCTGGTGCTAGGCTTAAAAAAGAAATTTACAATCAATTATTTACAATATGCCAAATTAGAAATTGGAGAGAGAAATTAGTGAAATAAACTGAAAAATAGACCTTGGTGGAGTTCATCAGTTGATTCCAGTGACGTTCGCGTATAGCCGGGTTTTGCAACTCTCCGACAGCACGCAGCGAAGTTAGCATATTCTTAACCGTTGATTCCAGATTAATGAATGTATCCCAAACGCGCATCTCTTTATCCAACAGACGTATGTCCTTGGCAAACTTTTTGCACTCAATATCCATGTTCTCCACGTCGACTTTGCGCCAGGGCGTTGTCTTCCAATCCTCAATGCTGGTTTGCACTATATTCACATAATCCCAGAGTTGCTGCGATTAATTAATATATGAAATTTTCAGATTAATTAATAAGGTTTATGATCGAGCTATAGAGGTCAGTTCGGATTTGTAGCTAGTTAAAAGGTTAAAAAGCTCAAAATTCCAAATGTAGCATGCAGTACATAGGGTAAAAATTTAGTAGATGGATTATATAGGAAACATGCAAAAATCATTTGATGAATTCAATATCGCAGTAAATACCTTGAGCATGCGCAGTTCCTTACGGCATTGTCTGAGCACTTTAAACTCCGGAATATTCACTTCAAAGAGACTGCCCGACTTTTGGATCTCGCCCATTTCCCGCTCGCAGAGATACATATCATCGTTGATGCGGTCCATTAACAAATAGGGCTTCACGCAGTCGAAGCGGAAGAAGTCGTACTGCTTGAACACCTCGCGGAAGAGCTGTATGTGGGCCTCGAAGAGCGTTATCTTATTCCTGATGCTAACCACCTCGGTGGCTTGGAGGGGCGACACCTGTTGTTTGACTGTTGTGGCTATCTTCTTGGTGTTGGCCCACTGCTCCGGCAATTCCTGCAGCAACACGTTCACCTCCTCGGGTATGTCCATGTCGTAGTACTTCAACAGCTGAATTGTCTCCTGCATGGGCTCGAACATCTCATCCGTGTTGGCCGCACGCTCCTTCACCTGCATCAGATAGGCCATAATGCTGACTAGACCCTCGTAGTCTTTCTCCTTCACCGTCTGCAGCAAGCCCTCGTCGGCCTTGCGTATAAAGTGACTGAGATCCATCAGACTGGACGTCACAGTGGTCACCAGGTGCATCTTGAACATGTTGCCCCACTTGCAGACGGTGTTGAGCAGCGCCTGTCGAAAGGGTCGCACATCCACTTGGAACCAGGAGCTGAATACTTGAAATGCGGGTATATCCTCAATCTCGGTAAACAGCGACTCGTAATTGTCTATTTGCTCCCGAAAAGCCTCAATCGTGGGCTGACACGGCTGTGGGGGCGGCGGTGCAGTTGGATCATTCATTTGCAGTAGCTCGATCTCGTCTGGATCCAACATCCGACCATACTCCAAAAAGTATTCCATGCACTCCTCTCGGTCATCCAGCCAGAGGTACGAATAGCGCTCGAATTGACGGCAAAAACGCGATGCCTCCTCCATGACCAAGTCAACGCCATTGAGTATCTCCCGTCGCATATCAATAATATCCTGATTTTCCTTGATCAACTCCACGTAATTCCGTTTCTCATTAGGCTTGAGACGCTTAATAAGCGAGCCCATTTTCATAATATCCCGCATGAGTTCAATAAGCATATTGTTGAAGCCCATGGGATCCTCGGGATCTAGCGAGGGCACGAACACCAAGTTGGGCTCAACCAGCTCCAGACGCGATTCAAATAGCGGTGCATAATTGTTATCCGGATCCATATTCTCCGCCAGATAGCCCACACTAACGCCCACTGTGCGCAAGATGTTCTCGTACACAATGTTATCCACAAAGTCCACATAGCTTAGCCAGACCGGATCGTTTTGCTTATCCGCCATGTCGAACTGCAGCATGTTATCCTGTAGCAGTTTATGTATCTCTACAGAAGCGGCCTGGATCTCTGCATAACGCTTGGTCGTGCGATCTGGTCGCTCATCAATGGAAAGCACCGATTCCTTTTTGCAATCGCGACGCTCGAACAGCGGCTGCTTGGCCCATACCTCCATAATTTTCCGTATCTGACGCAGATTCTCCTGGGTATGATTCATGCGATTGCGCAGGGCAGCCACTGGCTGACGTAACTTCTCCAGATAGCTCATGATATCTGCGAAGAAATCATAATTAGATAAATACCGAAGATAAAACGCTCGACTGCTCACCTTCTGAATTCCAGACGAGCTGATCCACACCAATTTCAACCAGATCATCAATCATTTTAATCTCGGGCTCAATCAGCTTCAGCTCCACTGGGGAGCTGCCCTCCTGTATGCTGTTATACCAATCGATGGTCTTTTCAAGATTCAATGTATAGGACCGAAAGACATCGCTCTTCTCTGCAAACTCAATCGCAATCTCGGGTATGCCATCTATTTTCATCTGCTGCATGTAGTGCACCTCGCGCAGTATAGAGAACAGGGTCGAACTAAAGTTGAGGATCAATGAATGACTGTGTTGATCTCGTGAAATGAGCGACTTTCTAAGATCCTCCTCAATTTGTGCAGCGAGCTGCACAGACCAATCGTCAAAGTACTGCGTCTTACAGGCGCCCAACTTTGCTATTAAACACTCATAACGCTCCACAATTTCCAGCGACTTTTCGGTTTTGGTTATACTGCGAAAAATTGGAAGGTATTATAGATAATATAATAATATTAATTGCCCTGAATTGTATGGAACTCACTCATGCTGTAGCGCCTTGAAGTTCTTGACGGGCGCGGTAATGCGGGTCTCGAGCTGATAACACCAGCGTATAAAGGCCGCCACCGAGGGACAATTATAGTCGGGATATAGCGTATCGCCGACTCGCCGCAGCTCCATTTGCTTGTCATAAATATTCTCACAGACTGTCATCTCATCATCGAGCATGCGAACTATCTCCGCATAGCGTTGAGTAAATTCCTCTTTAATTTTTGGACGATCCAAAACGCTACCCACGATGCTTATAAGCTGTGCAATGAGAGCAAAACCTGAGTATTCGCCTGAATTAAGTCTAAATTGATTAGTCCATACTCACTTTAAATATACTCTCTAGATTATGACAATCATCGAATGCCTGACAGAGAATGGCGGCCAGCTTCATGTCTAGCTCTAGAATGCGCGTCTGGAAGCCCTTGAAGTCCTCATCGAACTCATGATCATCCGGATCAAGAACATCATAACTCTTCGATGCAAATGCCGTAAAATATTGATTGAACTCCACATAGACATCGGTTATCCTAGTACTTAGCTGGCGTCCACGCAGTCCACCGATTTCGACTTTCTCTAATTTCAGGAATTCAATCACAGTAAAGAAGAACCTGTGAAAAGAATATCTACAATACAGAGAGACGCACACAAAATATAGTTTCCGATTATAAATACCACTGAATTGTTGTCAAACGCTCGAGGAATGCATTAAAGCGCTTGAAAACTGAATTTGGATGAAAAGTCCACAAAATCGGTGGACGCTCCTCAGGCTCCGTAAAGAAGGCAGCCAAGCGCTCCTTATAAAAGTCAAAGAGTTCCCTAAAGAATTTTAATATTTGTATAGAGAGTGTCAGACGCTGCATGGCCTCATCTATGTCGCTGTGAAATATAGACGAAGGATCCAAATAACGCTTAGCCTAGAAGAGAGATGAAAACTCAGTAGAAACAAGAATGTACTAGTTAATACTACTCAATTAGGATATACCCTAAACCCTACAAAGAACGGATCTATGTGCCCATCATTATAATCTGACAAACTGATTGACGGAATCTATGGACTAATTTAATAACTTTCTGACACATTGTGATTGAAAATATATGTACGTCAAGCTAGTCAAATTTCATATTATATATGCACATACCTGGTGTATAATCAAGTTGCATATCTCCTGCAATAGTACTGTTATTTTCGCAGATTGACAATAGTAGCGTGAGTTGCCCCAAAGCGTGCACACGGTGTGCATGAAAGGTATTAGCAGGGGCTTGAACTCGGCAAAATCAATTTCCTCCAGCTGATGCAGTGGGCGTTTCAATGGGTTCAAATAGAGCGTTATATCCTTTGCCTCGGCAAGTGCTGCGATTGTTCAATCAAGTTCAAAACAGTTTGTTGGCATGCCAAAGGCGAAGACAGACAAAATATACAAAATGTATACATACATAGTATATAGTCAATAGCTAGCATGATGTTGAGCCATTAAATTGACTGCACTCACCCGTAACAACGTTTTTGAAGAGCGTCTGAAAGCACGGATGGTAAGCACTCATCGAGTATTCCAATATTAAGGCCATGGCTCGTATGCGCTCATTGCGCAATTGGTCATAGATAAAGGATAGATTCTTAAGTCGATTGTTCCAAAATGTAAATTCTATGAGGCAATTGAAAGGGGAAAATATAATGAAGTCTTTAATATAGTAAAGGTAATTTGATTAACCAAAATATTAGAATGGTAAAAGGAGGTAGATAAGGAGGAAGTAGTAAAAGGAAAGAAAATTGTTGATGACTGCGATAGATAAATATTAAATTAAATTAATTCAACATATTCAAATGATTAATTCTTCTCTATATAAGAAGGTTCTTCTTAATGATACAATATACAAATATTAAATAAAATTAATTCAAAATTTGGATAGTTAATGAAAGAAAACTAACTCAGTTTTAAGTTTGCAAAAAGGTAAACTGAAATGTATTTAAATGAACTCAAATATTAAAATGGTAAGAGTTTAAAGATTACGAAAAAGTAGTAAATAAAATAAAGAACGAAAAACTAAAGCTTGCAGTTGCCTTTCAAAAAAATTAAAATCGCATAATTTTTAGGCTATAGCCGCTTTGAGCTTCCTCTAACGTAAAACGAGGCCCTGCAGATAGCTAAGAAATAGGCGAAAAAAGGTCAGCTGATAGTAAAAGAGCCAAAAAGTAATTCCACAATTGGTAATTGTTATTCTGACATAAGGAAATGTTGCATGTCGCCATTCGTCGAGCAGATAATAAAGGCAAGTTTTGAAGACATTTTTACCTATATGACAGGCAGGCAGCTAGGTACGCGGGTAATAAACATACAAATTTGGCCAATGCCGGCACGTTGCTAGGATATGTCAAAACAAACGTCAACTGCAAAACTTGAATTTTATCAATAAATAATAAATAAAGCTGTGCCAAAAATAACGGCAACAAAATAATATATGCACGTATGACTGGAGCTCGCGGTTGAGACTCACCTGTATGCGGTGTAGGATTCTGGCCATTGGCAAAGGCATTCGTTGGACTCTCCTTGATGACTTCGTGTATCTGAGTCGCCCACTTGATGACCACGCCCTCAATGGCACTCTTAAGATAGAGATCGAATTGGCAATGTTGCGTTTCGGTCAGCTCCTTGGCGGCTTTAACGATTTTCTCAACGCCCACGGGCATGGCCAGTATGGTTTCACCGCTCACCTGGCCTTTGACCTGATGCACAGTGCTCTTCAGGCTGTGCACATGCTTCTGCACATCCTGCGCGACCATGATGGGCCAGCTTCTATAGTTATCCTCATTGGAGAGCAAAGGCACAAGCACCTCCTCGACCAGAGCGGACAGCTGGTCAATTGTGCGCGTGGCCAGGTCGCCAGAGATGATGAAATTCCCACAATTTTCACGTGGTATGGGCTGCGCATACCGCTTGATAAAGTAGACTCCTTTGCTCTTCAGCTGCGACAGTGGAAACGTGGTGGAGGGCACCAGCTGCGCAGCGGGCGTTAATATAATGATGAGCACCACAGGTGTATTTCGGTCCAGAAACTCTTTAATTATGCCCTTGTGCTCCTCCACCGTGATGACACGCGTCCATTTCTCTGGCTTCAGTTTAAGAGATTTGATGACAAATGAACCCATTAACTCGAGACGTGGATCCGGCCCACCGGCTGCAGCGGCAGCGGCTGCCTCGGCGCTAGTGGAGGGCTGCTCCATCGAAGGGGCCCTCCAGGTGATTGTTTGCTGTTGTTAGCACTGATGTTGTTGTTGGTTGTTGTGGCTGTGTGTGAGCGCGTGTGTGTTAGTGTTTGATTGACCTTGTTACCAGTAACAACTATATAATCAATATGTATCCTATCAATCAAAAATCTTATTAAACTTATAAAATATGTCCACTACTTAAAGGCAAAATTATTTTAAAGCCCTCAATACTTATGTAATTTTCAGATTATGTAAGCTCTCTTCATATGTGACAACACATTTTAACGGTTACATAACTTTAATTTAAAAATATATAAATTATATAAAATTCGATTCAACATTGTTTTTGCACAATTTTAAACCGTTTTAAATCATATTTTAATCGTTTTTTAACATTACATAACATAAATTAACTTATTTTCTAGCCCTTTAAAGCGTGCACTTAAATTTTCTTATTATATCACAATTGGTAAATTTTTTCTATCAATATTCTGTTTTTAGTTTTATTTCCGCTTTGCGACTGCTCACCTGCGCTACCGTTAGCTGACTGAAAGGAAGCGCTTCGACGACAAGGTAAGCCTGTTAGGGAAAAGTGATCGTGGCAGCAATGGTTGCTAGGCAGTTGTTGATTTTGCACCGTTAGCCTTGTTGATTTCCCCTGTGCCATAATATTTGGTTGTCAACCACGTTGCCAAGCGCACTTCCGGCCAATTGTTGCGCCGCCATTTTATGCTTCCATTGCACGCAAAAGTTTTGACGGGCTGGCACGTTGCCTAATAAAGTTGGCTTTCGGCAGCTAATCTGACAATTGATTAGGCGCTAATTCAATCATTTATAACCAACTTAGCTGCGTGACTGAAAATAGAAAATGAACAGTAAACTTTGTGCAGAGAAATTGAAATTTATTGAAATTGAAATATCCTTTTATCCAATAGTAATTTGGCCGTCCTTATCTGAATAAATAATATTATAAACAAACAATTTATGATGAATTTACTTTAAAATACTTTTTCAACTGCATTGTGAAAGATTCTTTTTATATTAAATTTTTTTTTTACATACACAGCTAATGTAATTAAAGATCGCTGCCGTTTCAACATTTCCTCTGCAATATAAACAAACGAATATATCGATTATTGCATCGATGATATATTCAAATTGAATGTAGCTTTTGCAACTTGTGAGCAATCGAACTACAATATATCGATGATCTATTCTGATTGTCATGCAATTGGATGCAGTCGTTCGCGTGACACGAAAGAACCAAATTTAATTGCTCAACACAAATGCATAAACGGACGATTTATATTATCTATTTATAATTGCCTTTAATTATTGGTAATTAAATTATTTAATTATTTAATATTTGCAAAGAAGATTTGTTGCTTCTGATAAATAAATCAATTTGATTTATATCACAGCTCGTCAGCTGTAATTGGCTAAGCTGTTAGATTTGTTGCATGCCACAATGTCGGCAAGCCGTCACAAAACTTAGACACTAAATGCTGAGAATATGAATTCGAAATGAACTGGAAAATGTGCGGCAGTCACGCCAAAAACTGTTGCATATGTGCAACAAATATGGAGTGCTCGAAACGAGCCCCCACTCTAAACAATTTCCCCTACAAATTTCAAGTTTATAGCACTTTTGAGGCGCAGGCGTCAATCGTCATAAACAAAACAAATAACTGTTGCGCCCGGCGCAGCAATGTTGCCAAGTCGACCGTAGCAACATTGTTGAGAAGCAAACAAGCAACAGTTTCTTGCATGACTTCCGTATGCAAAAAGTTTTGCTATTTCTATTTCTATTTTTTTATGACAGTTACGACTATTGATTGACCTAGGCCTAGGCCTAGGCCTAGGTGCAGCAACGGTTCATTCAACCTGTTCGGTTGCTAGGAAAACCAGTTGCTCGCTCGTAATAAATATTAAAGCCAAATTATAACCGGCAAACCGCAAAGTTGCAAACCAGCTCATTGAAGCTGAAAAGTGATTTACATTTATAAACGTGACTTCGTCCAAGTCTGGCCCAACACTTCTCGCACAATGTTGCAGTTGGGATTGCTGCTGCTGAGTGTCGCATCGGCAATCGTTGTCGAGCGCAATATGTTTGCCTACTACAAGGTGCCGTTGCGACTGCTCGACTTGGCCAAGCCTCATGCAAATGACTCCTCCACTGCCGGTCTCTACTATGTGCTACAGTGTCCGCCCAAGCTGGACGACGTCATACCGAAGCCAAGGGACATGCAAACCTGCCATGTGGTGGATCACTACAGGGATATACCCCGGCGCTCCAGATACAAATCCAAAAGGTTTCACCCTGCTCGCACTTACCTCACGCCACTGCCACCAACAGTCGTAAAACGTATGCGCTGGGGCTGGCGCCAGCGTCGCAGTAAACGGCATAATCAGGACCCAGCGCCCACCCAGGATCAGGCCACTCCACTTCAATTTCTTGGCCAGCCGCATAGCCGCCAAAAGCTGCTCAAATTGGCTGCGGATCACCGGAAATTTAAGCGAGGCAACAGCTCCAAAGGATACCAACACATGTATCATCGCGATGAAGTCTACAACGATCACATCTTCTACGATGAGCTACACCAGGATGGGCAGTTCCATAATATGGGGCAAACTAAAATTGAAAACTAAATGACAGCACTTAGACCCATTCTAATTGGTATTTAAATTAATAATTAATTTAATATACCATTAACTATTCACTATTTTAATCAATATTGTAATATAAACATTAGCATTGAACCTCAACTTTATTATAAGAGAGTAAAATCAATTATTCAATAATTATTTTCATACTCAAACCATCAAACAAAAAATAATAAACACGAATCATTAGACTAAAGAAAACTAAAGTATTTTTCCAACGGAAAGCTTTAGAAGAGCTTTACAATTGCGAGGAAAGTAACAAAGCA
Organism: Drosophila meridiana; assembly: GCA_035045185.1. Taxonomy (NCBI): domain Eukaryota; kingdom Metazoa; phylum Arthropoda; class Insecta; order Diptera; family Drosophilidae; genus Drosophila; species Drosophila meridiana. The sequence goes on along the minus strand of JAWNPF010000055.1, from coordinate 18,473,487 downwards.
GTATACTCTCTTTCTCTTACAGATCAGAGTATACATACGTGAATTATTCAATTAATCTTCGTCTGGCAGAAACAGATCGTCGTAGGCAACATTATCGAAGACCTTTTTCAGTATTGACGTAAGGCACATTTCAAAGGTTTTCAGCAAACCTGGCTCGAGGTCCTGCCAAAACTCTATCCAGTTTTCATTAATAATTCTATTAATCGCAATTGTTAGATCCGTATTTTCAAGATATAATGAATCAAGTGAAATTATCCAACTAAGAAACAGAAAAAAATGTGTTTATATATGTTACATAATATTTTATTATTTTAGTGCTTACCGCTGCAGGTCGACTTTGGGCTTTAGTTCATAGATGCGCAAGTATCGCTTGTTATTACGATATTCCTGTATAGCCTTTATCCGCATTTTTAAGCGAAAGTTAAGGAATTCTGATCGAAAAGATCCCGTTGCATTTGCAACAAACAGCAAAACTCGAGATTGCATATTATAAGTTCCCTTATGGACGAGTCTCGGTATGTGCGCCTTAATTATCATGCTGCTCTTGCTCGGATCTTTATGGAAGCCCTTGACTCGGGTTACGGTGGCATTGTTGAAGCCCATATTGGTTAAGTTCCTTATGTAAAAGGATAGCCAAACTGGACCACCATTGGACCTGTCCACAAGCGAGATATCCTCCAGCTGGGTGACGTCCAGCGGCGCCAACCCAATTTCCGATATACCGGTCGGATAGCGTCTTATCAAATCGTTCATGGTGTGCATAAGGCATTCAGAGTCACCAAAGTGGCATTTCTTGATATCGTCGGCTACAAATACATCTGTGGCTTAACTAACTGAACTTTACAATTTCTACAAAATCTTGAATACGCACGCAACTCGATTCCAAGTGAAGTTTTAAATAGTAGTGGCAATATGATACACAATAAGAAAAATGTATCCATCTCCAATATAATACTATTTAAATAAATATATATCTATATTTTGTTTAACCTGTTACAATTATTAACAATCGCGACACGATTACACTTAGAACCTGCTTTAGCCAATGCTCAGTTGTAAATAAAGTCGAGAGATTACCTCGAGTTAAGTTTATAGCTAACTATCTGGAAAACCGGATTGCTAGTAAAGTATTTGTATATAATTTAAATAAACTATAGACATATATTTCCTGTAACATTAATTCACGCTTTCACAGCTAATATAAATATCGACTTAGCTTAATTATTTAACTGAGTCTCATTATCCTTGAGGAACATGTCGTCGTAGGATATTCTCTGAAATGTATCCTCAATCATGCTCCTAAATACGCTGCTAAAAATGTTGAGAAATGCTGGTTCCAGTTCATTCCAGACCTCCAACCAGTTCGCATTGAGAAGCTCATTGATGGTAATGGTTAAATCCATGTTATCTGGAAATAGATTGTCCAGCCAAAGAATCCAGCTGACCAATTGATTTCATGTAATAGCGTGATAATATATTTCTGACAACAGATATATACGAGGGTAGTTAGAAAACTTTTCATACTAACAAGATATTATTTTTTGTTTTTTTGTTTCATTTATATATATATAAGATAAGTAATATAAACTAAAATTCTTTTATATATATATATATATATATATATATATATATATATATATATATATATATATATATATATATATATATATAAAAGAATTTTAGTTTATATTACTTATCTTATGCATTTTTCTATCTTTCTTTATGTTAACCTTTAAGACCATTCTCGTATATGAATAAACTATAAAAACTCACCGACTTATATTGACTATTGGTACAAGTTCATAGATTTTCAGATAGCGCTTATTATTCCGATATTCCGGTATAACTTTCAGCTTTAATATGAATCGTAAATTCTGAAAATCCGACGTTGATTGACCTGTCGAATTTTGGCCTATAATCCAAATCCGTCCTTTGGACACGTAGCTACCCTTGTGGATGAGACTTGGTATCTGTCCATGTATTTCCATTATGGTGGCTGTTGGATCCTTACCAAATCCTTTGATACGCTTAATTGTCGTATTCTCAAAGCCATAATTCACTTGATCAAATAGCTTAAATTGAAACCAAACTCCACCAATTTGCGCATTATTCCAAACATTCGAATCCTTAATATCCACAATATCGATGGGCTTCATGCCGATTTCGGATAAGCCACGTGAATATTGTCGTATCACAGCATTCATTGATCCGACAATGCATTTCGAGTCGCCAAAACGACATTTCTTTATATTGCTTGCTGCGCGAATTCAGGTAAAGAATAAAAAACACTATAGTATATAATTTTTGTTTGCATTAGAACACAATTCTATTTCGACTACCCACGTAACGTTTGACACTCGATGGCGATGAACAGATGGAGTCCAATCAGAAGCAGAAATGTTTTACGCATCTCTAAAATATATATTATATATATATATATATATCCTATTTTTGTCAGAGTGTAATCCACTTGTGTTTGTCTCAGCGTTCCAATATTGAATAAAAGCGAATGCCTTTTTCAACACAATATTTATAAGCTCACAAAATCAAAACGGAATTCTCACAGTTTTATAACCGGTTTATTGTAACAAATGAAAAAAAAGGAATTAAACTAAGTTCCGTACATGAATTCTAGTTTTCATTTAATTAGTGGAGAATATGCAATGCTAGGGTTTGAAATGTCATTTGATACTAAATGCAATAACTAAACGTAAGTATATTCTCATCTCTTAATATATTGACAATTTCAATCCATCTATCGATTATATTTGGTATAGTTGAGTAATCAAACGGACTAAGATTTCAGTTTAGATTTTCATTATTCGATAGAAACATGTCATCGTATGAAACATTATAAAATATATCTTCGATGATGCCTAAAAATACGCTCGTGAATATTTCCAATATGGGCTTTTCCAGTTCATTCCAAAACTCAACCCAATTCGCATTGAAGATTCTATTCATGGCGATCGTCAAATCTGTATTTTCTGGAAAAAAGTTCTCCAACCATTGTATCCAACTGAAAATGGGGCATCGTACAGTTTTTCAAAGACTTAAACCGGTTATTCACGAATTGACTTACCGTTCCACATAGACATTAGGCACCAAGTGATAGATTTTCAGATATCGTTTGCCATTACGATATTCAGTTTGCACTTTCAACGTGAAATCGAAACGAAAATTGAGGAATTCCGATTCAGATTCACCGGTCGTATTTATTTGTACCATCCAAAGTATGCGACCCATGGCTTTATATATGCCCTTATAAATTAATCTGGGTATTTGTCCTTTCACAATTATTTTCGACGATGTGGGATCTTCGTCAAAACCCTTGATGTCAAGTATAGTTGTATTCTCGAAACCGTAATTGATCTGATTAAGCAGTTCGAAAAAATACCAAAGTACACCCTCTTGTCGATCATTGATGAGCACTGTATCCTTCACATGGACCACATCCAAAGGCTTCAAGCCCACCGAGGGTATGCCCTTTGGAAAATGGCGTATCAGCGCATTTGCAGTATCCTTAATGCAGGTGGTATTCCCGAAGTGGCACTTCTTGATATGCTGAGCTGAAAGTTATAGGTATAGATCTAAAGCTCAATCAATCCGATATTTCGATTTTAATTTTTAGCTACCCACGTAATGTTGCGCACTCCGAAGTGATTGTCAGATGCAGCCCCATCAATACTATCAAAAGTTTCCGCATCTTAGGCAAATCAAAATACTTGCATCGTTCCGGACAGTCGGCGCTTAAGTAAACCCCAGTAAGATATTTTTTAATTTTAGTCTAATAGAAGTAAATATGTACATATATGTATAGGCACATCGATTAACATAACCTGTTCTGTGTAATTCACCATATGGAAGTAATTGAACCGGGTCTGGTACCAACTACTAGAGTAAGTTTAACTTCTGTCTAAGCCAGGTCGAAGAGCTTTGCTACCGAGCAGCTTTTGATTCGATTATACAGCTGATCAAACTGCTAGACAATTGTAATAGATAATAACATTTAATTATTGCTCATGTAGGGCAACTTTTATTTGCCGCAATACAAAAATCCCCTTAGCTCTATTGAAATTACTAAAATATTCAAAAGCTTGCTCTTCCACAGGAGCTTCCACCTATTTCTGAGCAATTTATAGAGTTGATAACTAGTTTTTTGTTTTTATACTATAACATACTGTACTTCTCTAAATTGTTATTAGAGCAAAAATAAATTTGTTATCTGTAAGTAAATAAATAGATTTACGCTTTGCCTATTTGTAATGATAACTCTATAATTGAATTATCACACTCGTGAGACGTAAGCTATAATCAAATATTAAACAAATATTTATTATTCTGTCTGCCACCTACGCCGTAATTAATACTTAGCTATCAAGTGGCTTATTAGCTGCAAACGTGTATCATTTACCGTTCGTTTACAGATTATCCATTTTAATGTCAATTACAGCTACTTTAAGCGTGATGACAAGACTAAGTGATTCGTCATAAACCAATCAAATGTAAATGCAAAACATTGCCCGACTTACACATACCCCGTAATATACGAAGCTGATGCAGTCAGAATTATTGATATAACCCCATTTAAATCGCTTTTTCTCACCGTCCTGCACAAGAATATATATTGCTAAATTTCCATTCCGCGTTTTGTATTGTTTAAAAGACGAGAAGCACGTTTCATATTTAAACTTATGCATAAACATAATATTATTTTATTTTAAGTGATTTACACAACAATTGGAAACAATTTGATAGCAAAGATAAAAGGTGCATTTTAAAGATCTTGTACAATTGTTCAGTTGTATCCTAGCTAACGATGACATGTATAAAATTGCGAATCAATAAATAAATTAAGAAGTAAATTACAAAAAGTTTTTCAATAAAAGCACATGACATAAAATATTTTTGCCAAAGTTTAGGAAATATTTTAGAAAATTACCCTTTAAGATTTACATATTTATGTTCTTTAAAAATTGTTTACGGTTTCTCAGTTCACAGCCTTATAAGTAATATGTAGTTTAAAATATAAATAAATGTATATGTGTGTATGTATGTATATGTATGTGTGTGTGTGTTTGTGTGGTTATGTTACATAATAATTATTATCAATTACCGTACACGGAACTTAAGACTACTTTCGATGCCACACGTTTTTCTTTTATCGAGGCATTTTACAGTTATGTGTTTGTGTATATGGTATAGTTTTGCTATCAAAAGCTGTCTTTGCTTTTTTGGTATACTGCGTACATCATGTTGAAATAATTATACTACGAAAACATATTACACTAATTCCCAAGTTTTCGGCCTTTAAGCAAACAGCGCGAATATCGAGACCCAATTGTTGATATGATGAACTATGTGCTGGGATGGGATCTGTGGATAGGATGCGCTGTTCACGTCGGGTTGGTTTATTGTTACTATCGGGGCAGACCAGAACCGAATGCTAGCTGATGATCACGTGACCATTATTGGTACTATCGACATTGCTGCTGTGGCAATTCAGCTCGTTGTTATTGCTGCTAAAACAAACCTCCTCGCTGCCATCGGAATCAGTGCAGAACAGTAATGGCTACGCGTCCTCGCCGTCCATGATATCTGCATCTGTGTCGGCATTGGTGGCAATTCTGCAAATGGAAGACATTATGAAACCGAATGAAGGACTCCATCACTGTAGCTATATATATATATATATATATATATATATATATTTGTGTGTGTGTGTGTGTGTGTGTGTGTGTGTGTGTGTGTGTGTGTGTGTGTGTGTGTATGTGTGTGTGTGTGTGTGTGTGTGTGTGTGTATGTGTGTGTGTCTGCTGTGTGTGAGTGTGAGTGTATGTATGTGTGTGTGTGTGTGTGGGTGTATGTGTATGGTGTATGTATATAATGAGATGCAATTGAGCCCTATTAGTAGGGGCCTGACATATTCCGATACTGATCTGAATCGAATCGCTTAAATCATCAAGAACAATATAGGAATTTGAAAGGAGAGAAAATCCAATTTTAGCTACATAACAAAATACAGCCACATTCAAACAGAGCCAAGATACAATAACTACACAAACAAATTGTTACTACCTATAAGAATTTGTTGTTAGTAAAACGTTAGAGATACAACATCACATAGAGAAAGGAACTACATAGGAAACATATAGAAACTATTATTTAAAGTTAGAAGAATTGAAAATTTCCAATTAAAAGACAACTCAGAAAGAACCATGCATATATCACAGCAGCGATAACTGACGAATTTATTTTCTTTATTGCGGGAGTGTGGAAAGGCAAAAGAGATTTTACGATCTTTTTTATTTCTTAGCTAAATATATATACAAATTAGTTGATCTACTTATGGAAATATATAGTTATATATATTTGCTTTCGTTATATAAAAACTACGTAATTGCATTATTATAAATACTTAAGTCTACAGAATTATTAATTACATATCTACAGAATTCAATTATAATTAACATCACTTTGATATAGGCAAATAAAATTATAGCTTTATTATATACAATCATAACTAAATTAGTGATAAACAATTAAGAGGCGACATTTCTTTGCAGATTATTGAAGGAGTTTATGGAGATTCCATTATCGTTCAGCGTCAGCTCGCTATATAGAAAATGCCATCCATATGTTGTTGGGTTCGGTGGTTTTTGTTGGTTCGATGTAGCCCCCATTAGTATAATGGATAAACAGATTTGCCGGCACGTGCAGCAGTGAATTTCCACAGATTTGAATAAACAATTGAAAACCGCATTGAATTTTCGGTTAAAAGAATATTTGGTTTTTCGATTTTTTCTTTTTTTAAATATGCGTCAAATTGTCGAAATTATAATTTATTTTGCTGGACATTTCAATGTGGTTCCAAAAAACCTTCTATTACTTTATTTGCACATTGAGCAGTTTTTTGGATTGTTTATTTTTTTATTATTGTGTGTTTGCCAATTGCAAACTTTTTAGAACAATTTTGTACCAATGCCAAGAAAATCATTTGTCAATTTTCAAACAAATTTTTTCGCACAGTTTTCAATTAGCCGAAATATATAGATCAGTCAATCCAAATATATATATAGATTAGTCAATCCAATAGTTTATTTTTATTTTCGTAAATTTTTGCAGTAGAAGTCAACGTCACACAGATAATATTAGAATAGTAGAGTGGCGTACAGTATAAGAGTAGAAGAACATGTGCATGTGTGTATTTGCATTTAGTATAAGACACACAGAACAGTGTTGGAAAACAAATGGTGGTAGTCACGCACACACATATAATAAAAGAGAATTTTATGATACATATAAATAGAGAGTAAATCAAATTAGCAACACTTTTTTCGATGATCAAGGTTTTATTTTGTTAGTTAGTCACGCCCTCTGGATATTTGCGAGAGATGAGAGTTATACCTAAGCGCCAATTATGAATGTTAAATGTATGCAAGTCCAAGCTTAACTTAATCTAGAATTAATTTCAACTGGTCCACTGGTTTTTGTTTCATTCCAATCTGCGATGTGAAACTTAAAAACTAGCTTATCTCTAGGATATACCATAAATAAAAAATAAAAAATTACGCTTTCCCGTAAATGACTAATAAATGCATACTTTATTTGTTTTAACTAAGCGCACTAGCTTATATTACTAAGCCTGATAATAGCGATTGTGCGAGTGTTATGTGACCACAATATCAACAACTTATGACTTACCAGAACTTATAATTAATTTTATTTAAGTTATGAACAGCGATTGGCTAAATACAGACAGCTTAAAAGTGCATTATAAATTCTTGTTGATGAATTGTTAGTGTTGTTAAGCGTGTGATGTTAGTGTTAATATCACAAAAGTGGAGGGCATCCTAAAGTTATTTACAGAACCGTAGCCAATAGAACACACAATGCATTATTGAGCTACATTTTCCGAAACTGTATCGAGAGGTTTTTCAGTTGGATTAGTTTTATCGCCTACAACTAAGGCAACATCACTGTGAATAGTTAAAAAAATAAGAGCATAGGCATATGTTTTCGATTAAGTATTAGTCAATAGTTACAAGTATTACGAAAAAAGAGAAAGAGAGAAGTAAGAAAAAACAATGGAACTAAAGAGTTAGTAAAAGAAAACAGTAGACAGCTTTAAGAGTGCTGGGAAATTAGAAAAAAAAAACCAATTAATATTAGGATAGTACAGACCAGAGTTAAATTTGTAGATTAGTTACCCATATAGAGACGTAGGCAGTGCTTGTGTGAATGTGTGTGTGTGTGTGTGTGTGTGTGTGTATTTCAGTAATGAGTGAGATATTATGCGCGAACATACCTGGCGTACGTAGAGTTGGCATTCTTTATCGAAAAACTATTCTGGCTTGGTAACACCCAACGCTGCACCCACTGTGGAGGGAAAAACATCAGGTTAGATGAAGTTGTCTTTGCCATATGACATCTAAAGCTCAATTAAGTGGTTACCAATAGTCACGTAATTTGATAAAGTTCACAATGATAACCACAATTTATGATTGACTAGTTAAACAGTTAATGCCTTTTGTCACGTCTATTGATAAGGATTCACTGATTTTTCCAGCAACTTACCCGACTGTTCATCAGCCACTTGTTGCCCATGCACGCGGCCATATGTATCACAAGATATATAACAAAAATGATATATAGTATAGCAAATATGCCTACAAAAAGATAGAGAGCAACATTAGTTAGTTAGTCAAACGAACTGCAAACAGTTAAGACTTCGGCTACTCACAGACTAGAGCTAGCATGCCGCCATCAATTTGAAGCGTTTCCACTTGCGCTACGACAAAGTACAAGTTAACTCCAATGACCACAATGGTTAGCAGAATGGAAACGATTTTGTTGCCGCTGCAAGACAAGAAAGATATATGCATTAGTATTTATAATGAAATTCAAAATATCAATTAGTTAATGTTTCGCTCTCCACTACTCACATTCCATTCACAAATTCTCCCATGATGGCGGCACACGACGTAAACGCGATGGTGGGAATCGCTGCAAATGGCAATTGAAGCGACATCACCGCATTAAGTATATCATTCATATTGGTCAAATCTTCCATTTTGCTGAACATGGCCAGGCAGAAGGTGGGTATGATGGCAATGCAGCGCGTGACCAGCACGCGACACCAGCGCGGCCACTGCAGGTTGAGGAAGCCCTCCATGGAGAACTGGCCTGCATATGTGCCAGTCATGGTGGAGCTCTGGCCGGCAGCCAAAATGCCCACGCCCCAAATGTACATAGCTGCGGCCCCAAATGTGCAGCCCAGAAACAGGCCGCCCTTATATAAATCGGCATTGATGATGTCCGTCAGATTGTGATTGTCCGTAAACGACAATTTCGCATCCTCATACATCGATTTGTTGGCGCACACTTCGAGCTGAAACGAGTTGAGATAGTAATAACCTAAATATTGGCATTCTATAGTTCACTTACCACATCCCGATTGGTCTTGCCGTACATGCCGTGCGCAAAGACGGCCACAACAAAGAGATTTATGATAAAGGAGACGAACAGAGCTACGGAGGCCTCAATAAAGAAATAGAAATTCGCTTCGCTCACTTTCTTTGGCTGGCGACGATCGATGTCGCGTGACTGAAATGCAAATTTAATTTTCATATTAATTAGGAATTCGTTTAATCATCTTTTAACCATCCTTACCTTGACCAAAGCAGAATGCAAATAGAGATTGTGTGGCATAATAACGGCGCCAACCACGCCCACTGCCTGTAGCAACACATCCGAATTGCAATCGGCGCACCACGGTACGAACATGCCCTCCATCACAGCACCCTGATTGGGCGCAGAGACAATGTACTGCAAGTGTGAACAATAAGATGTTTCGAAATCAATAAAAAATCAGTAAAAAAAAAAACTGTTAAAAGTTAATCAATAGTGTCAAATCATCAAAGAGAATAACGAACAGCCTTGAACCTTAGTCAATCTTGAATAAAACTGAATTGTATAGAAGCAGACCTGTCAGTGCTTAAAAGTCTAATTTAAACTGATAATAAATCAGCTTCCTGACGAATAAATTAACAAAAATGTAAAAAGAAATACATAAATAACGTAATATCTCATGAAGAATATTATATACTAAATGTCAACAATAAGTAAATAAAGTAAAGGCAAATCTCTGAACACAAATAGAAATTCCCCTGACGAGTGTTTTTTGCAAATGACTTTCAGATAAGGGAACAATCCCCGGCTTATCACAAATAGTTCTGGTCCACTTCCGCCATTTTCCCGCACACCCACGATCAAATAGTTATAAATAGTAGTCACAGTTCTTAAAAGATTCTACTCTCTAACGCTATTTATCTAATCACTATAAGGCGAGTCATGGACTGCATCCAATACAGAGATTGTACTGAGCAGATAAGCAAAAAAAAAATGAGATGGTCTCTGAACAGATACACAAACAACGCTATCAGACTATCAACGGAACGGAATGGAAAATATGCTAAAACAGGAATTGGAATGAGAATGAGAACCGCAACGGTCGTAATTGAAAGATATGAACGTAAAGTACGCCCCTGACAGACGTGCCTCACAATTGACTATTGCAATTTGCGACAAGAGACATATCTACTTATAAAAAGAAAAAAAAAAGAACATTAAAAACATTCGTAAAAAATGGGTAAAATAAACTGCGTTTGTTATTTACGACTCGAGCGTTCTGTCTATATACTTTTTGTACTTATTTGTATGCCCGACGGGTAACAAACTTTCGGGAGTTACTGCAGAGGGGGAACTTTTTCACATTGAATAATTTGGGGAAGTTTAGCTTTGGATTTTTGTACGTTATGTAGAGCTCACAGCTTACCTCATAGCCAAATGTGATGGCCATGACAGTGATCAAGAAACCAAATAGGAACTCCAGTTTACGCAAACCGTACTTATCCAGAAATAGGAACGTAAATGTATCGACAATGGTTATGAGTACGCCACCCCATAAAGGTACACTGCAAACAGAATTACAAAATCGATATATCATTCGTCATTTGATAAAGTGTAGATAAACGTACACTTTATTGGATAGCAGATATATGGCAATAGCTGTGCCTATGACCTCCTGCATGTCCGAGCCAATGATGGCAATCTCTATCATTATCCAGAGTATCCAACGTGGCAAGCGCTTGTATTGTCTGTAGCACATCTCCGCCAAATGCAGACCCGTGACAACGCCCAGCCTAATAACGTTATATAGAATATATTAGAGTACGTCCATTTATAGTTAGAATTGTCCCACACTCTTACCTTGCGGCCAAGCGTTGCATGAGCAGACCCAAAACTGTGGCCCATAATAGCACCCAGAGTATTTTGTATTTCGCTGCGGCGCCCGATTGCAAATCAGATTCAATATTGCCCGGATCTAGATACGCAATGGACATGAGAAAACCGGGGCCAGTGAAGGCCCACAGCTTGCGAAAACTGAAACCGATCTGTGTGTGAAAATAAAGCAGATTAATATGGAAACAATAGTGTTGGACTAGACCATACCCTGTACCCACAAAAAATAAATTGAATTTTTTTATCTATAGCTCTTACAAAAAGAAATCGATATACCTCCATTCGACATTTATCGATTCCATCAAATAATTTTCTTTGGGTACAGTGTATTCAAAGTTAGTTATTTTTTTTTTTACTCACATTTGTGCGGTCATCGTCGGGTATGAGGACCTTTTCATCACTGAAATAGGCCTGCTTTGAGGCCTTCAGATATGTATTCTCATTCAATATCTGCTGATGCAGCTGCGTACTGTTGGGCACTGCAGCACTTCCATGGCTGCTACGCGCACCCGAACTAGAGGACTGTTCATCCCCAGCAGACGAACCGCCCGGCTCTATTTTATTGTGATAGCCCTCGTTTGAAGACATGCTGCAAGAGTATAGAGAAGAACACAAATTATTTAAATTGATTATTTACTGTATTTCATTTATTTTACACTTGTGCGTGACAAACAGTTCAATTTGTGTCCGTAATCAAGCAGAAAATTACAAAATTCATCCAGATAAATTATAGTTTTGATATTTGTTTATTTACATCGCGGCACGTGACGCTTCGAAGCTTGTTTTCGCAATTTGAATATACACTCAAATAGATAATATTTGTATACAAGTTGGCTGAAATTAACATTGTTTGCATTGGTGTATTTCGCACATACTAATTTTATTGTGTAATTTCTCTTTGTACTATCAAAATCTGAACAACAAACAAATAGAAAACTAATGAATGCCATAATTTTGTTATTATCTGGCTTGGAAACATATGCGACAGAAATAGAATGAGTTGACGGAAAAACTTAATAATCAAATAATAAAGAGGGCGGATCAGTTGGACAATGTAGACTTGGCGATACCCTTTATTCTAAGATAGAAAAAAAATTTCTTAAATTTTACTACGATAATGTTCGATTCTTATCGGTATTCATAGTAAGCGATAAAAACACAAGAGACATGCTAAGCTACGGATGTGCTTCTACCAATAATATATATGTACCTATCTACTGTACTATTTTATGATCTTTTAAGACTCATTTGCTTGTTGTTGAAAAAAATAGCTAATGAGCTTGTATAAATAAAAAAGATAGAACATATAACAGTACAATAATAATATATAATAAAAAAAAAAAGGAAAATTACCCGGAACGGTTACTCTATACATATCTGGTGGCTGAAAGCTTTGCCAACACACGTTGAAATAGCTAAGATTGATAAGACTCAATATAATGCATTGTATAGTATAATTCTCTTTAGGTATTTAATGATACATAGTGATTACTGAATACTCTTTATTTACTTTATAGTACATCATGATTACTGAATCAACATATGCTCACTGGCTCTCTCCATATGCAAAACATGGAAATGATTTTTAATTGATACTAATTGAAGCATGTCAACATTTACTTTGCTTTATGTATATCTAATAACATTCCACGTTAGCGATGCATCACTGTACATAAGGAAACTGAAAGTCTCTTGAATCTGTTTTTCTACAATTAGATTATTATAGAAATTTTTATATTTTGATTGATAAGAATTTTTAATAAACACTTAAGCACAATCAGTATGAATTTGTTTTTATTGTTATAGTTAATCAAGAAATTGTATATATTGTACATAAATCAAACAATAAATGAATAAAAGAATTTGTGATCTTCTGTTTCAGTGTTTTTCTGGCCATTTTTGCAGCTGTATTTGCCAATAATGCGAAATATCTTTATATCAACAATAATAAAAGGAAAACATACCAACACGATTATGGTTACCTGTTGCACAGTTTGTACAGGTGAATAACCTGCTAAAAAAACTCAAATCTGTTACACACACTTAAAGCATTGTTTTTGTTTTTTTCCCCGATTTTTAAGGTTTTTGCATAAGTTTTGCCGCTGATTTGTGCGGCTTTAAAGGTATTTTATGGCAGAGCTCAGCACATCTTGAACATATGTGTATATATAAATGTATATCAACATGTAGCTGCCTCGGGCATGTATGGAGCTAGCTGGAAACACAAGGTGTTGTCTGGTTCACCTTGACAAAGCGTTGCGCTGCCGTTGCTGCTGCTGCTGCTTTCCACATCGCTTCATCGAATCGTTGAATTGTCTAATTATGTTTGGCGCCATTTTAAGACCTCGGCTATTCACTCAATTGAGTTGAGGATTTTTATTTTATGGTAAACTGTGACAATTCCAACCGATAAGTTCACTGGAACATACACCTTTTATCTGTCCATGTACAAAATTGTTTATACAGCTGGCACATATCTCAACTCACATTCATAACAGCTTTAGTTCAGGCTGTTTAAAGTGTGTTATAAATACCGATAAGTGTTTCAACAAACTTAAAGCTATGAATAACATCAGCTTGCAAATCAACTAACAAGCTATAAACTATTTGTGACATATGCTCTCTAATTATTTAAACACAAACTATTTTGAACCTAGCACATTGAGGAATATTTCCTATATTTTCTAGTTTGAACTTGGTTAAAAATATTCCCTTCTCTGTAATTAATAATACTTTCTATATTTGTATACTTCATATATTCATATGCTTAACTTTTCTTTTTACGTTTTAAGCAAAATTCAATATACTTTTTATTTTGCGTCGCTAAAATGTTTATTTTTATACATATATGTATATTTAAGTACATATTTGTAGCGTGTCATGCTTTTTAAACATCATAAATATATTGAACTTATAACATAGTCATACAATACAATATGGAAACGTAATTAAATAAAAAAAAAAAGTTATCATTCACTAACTTAATCATATTTAATTGACGATTGACAATTTCCTGCACTTGAGAACAATAACTGCAAATGAGTTAAACTAAATTATTTTACATTCGCATATTGATTCGTATGCCGCAATGATTGCGTTAATTTCATACACTTGGGAATTTGTCCTATTGTTCAGGTATGATATTCCAGATTAGAGTAATGCTTATCAACATAATAAATTATTAAACAGCTCCAAACAGCCGAAGGCCGGGTAACTGCTACGCAGCCACAACAGAGTCTGAGTACACAAACAGAAAGTTAACGAACTGTAAATACCCTCTCCGACATTCCATCACAGAAAACAGCTGTGTATTTCAACTTACAGCTTACACTCTGTGAGCGAAAGTAATCATAATTTTAACAAGGGCATTTAAAACTGCCTCTCTCTCTCCTACTCTCTTCCCACACTTAGCATCTCTTTCTTTCCAACTCTGGGTTAGCCGGTGTATGCAGGTTTTTTTTAAGTACTCTTTGAAGAGTTGTCATCGCACTCACACACAGGCACATCAAACACACGTGAAAAAGTAACCAAAAATACACACATTCACACACACAAGTCATTAGAAGTGCACAACCTGTAAATTGGATATTCTTAAATTAACTCAAACACAATGTGCATAATTAAAAAACAATTTACTTAAACGAGACATACTTGCGACAGCTCGATGATTGGTAGGCGGCAGTAAAAATTATAATATTAACAATTACACAGCGTCGTTTTAGACTGTTTAGTTTTAAATGAATGCAGTTGTTTATTTAACACAGAACCGCAAACCGAACTAA
This sequence comes from Drosophila meridiana, assembly GCA_035045185.1. NCBI lineage: Eukaryota > Metazoa > Arthropoda > Insecta > Diptera > Drosophilidae > Drosophila > Drosophila meridiana. The sequence continues at coordinate 18,458,401 of JAWNPF010000055.1, read as the reverse complement.
ATAACAGTTTAATTCTTAGCAATACATAGCCGATTGCACGTAATTCTCTTTGTGTGTTGGAACCAATTACAAGTTCGGTGACGTTGACCGTAAGCTGTTCGTTTCAGCTTTTGGTACGATTTGCCAGCGTCAGAGCTTCAGCAACGTCTGCCACACACACTATACAATTGTTAATTTTGAGAGAGTTATATTCAATCAAGCGAACGCGCAACATACACAACGCGTTTAATTGTTTGTTTGTATTATATTTCTTGTATATTATTTCTTTGTTTTCTTTTAATTTATGTTGAGCAATATTGTGATTGTGATTGTTTCTTGTTCTTTAACGCACCCAGCTGCTTTCTTTTTCATTCGCACTTACGGTCAGGCTATTTACACCAAAAATATCAGCTGTTCACACGTAGAACAAATTTAACTCAATCAGGGATATCTGCTATCGATATATCGATACATCGATTTCTATAATCCAAGTGCCCAGCTGTGCGTCGACCGTCGTGCGCGCCGTCGTCGTCGTTTGACGTCGAGTGACTGACTGCCAATGTTAGCCATTGCCTCTTTATATATATACATATTATATTGAGCGTAATTTCGCCAAAGAGGCGAACTGATAGCGTATTAGAGAGAGAGAGAGCAGTCCGATGTTTTTGATAGGGGATTTTCTGATATACCCTCTTGATTCGTTATGCTTGCTTCGCGCTACTCTGGAAAGGACAAACGCAGACAACCTGCATTTTACATTATATGTGTATGATTGTTTGGAAGTGTGTTCCGATAGCGGCATAATTGTAATGAAATTGTTGCTGGAACGCTAAGCGGGTTTGACAATGCACGATGCCTGTCTTACTCCAAGTATATATTTATTGTATCTCTGCTGTCTGAAATCATTTTGACAGACAATTCATATTGATAACGGGAACGTTTTCTGCTACACGCACTTGTTATCATAATCCCCCATTAACATCTAGTCGGCAACAACTTCCAATTGTTGAGCACTGACAAAATTTTGATCAGATCCATATCAACAACAATGGGAATTTAGTAAATCAAAGTTCCACTTGAATCATATATAATTGTGAATATAGTGTCACAGATATGCCATTCCTATATGCATGTATGCATGTAGTATATACATAGATATAATGTAAAAGAATCCCATATAATTCGTCACATGTTTCTTTGTCCAGATATGATTCACGCTCTTTACAACTGATTCAAGACGAATCTTGCCGATTTGTAAATTAATGAAGCATATACATACATATATAAGAAGTCGAGCATTGGACTAATCATTGGCATCCATATCGTATGAAGTTAATTCATAGTCCGTAAAGGCGATTGAGTTAATCAATATATAATATAAATTAATCAATATTCAGATTATAAACAAGCAAATAGAACATATTATATATTAAAAATTTGTATTTTTTATAGTTAATAATAAACTTTATTATGTTTTTCTTTATTAATAGAACAGACTTTTTGTTGTCCAAGTGTCTTTAACATTCTTAATGAAAACATTTATAAACTTTATACAAGTGAGCATACTTTTGACACATTTACTTAAACATTTCAGACACATTCCAAAACACATTCAATTACATTTATATAAAAATTTGCACAATTTTTTAAAAACAGCTTTTGCTAAGTATAAAAAGACTATAAATAGTATGGGTTTAGCGTATTTTTTTAAAAATACGCCCAAAATACAAAAGAATGTAAATAAACATGTTAAACAATTTTAAAAATCGATTATGAATGATGATAAAAATATATGTATAAATATATATATAAAATGGAATATATATTGCATGTGGCATGAGAGATAGAAATGTAACAGAAATGAAAGAATTACAATATTTAGTTAATCAATCAACCTCTCTAAGTTGCAAGTGGCAACATGAGTTCTAAAATTGTTGTAAATTATGACTCAGTATTACGATTCAACATGGTTTCTTCGCTGTATTAAGTAGTTAGTTTATGATTTGATTTTGTTCGTGAAATTAATTTCAAACGGAAGCATTTGCTGATTAGGAGCTTTGATTAATAACTTGCACGTAGTTGGCAGGAAAGAGGCCATAACGGTTCTTGCAGAGGCCACGCCACCAGCCATCATCGATTTTCTCAATGTGCGTGACCACATCGTCGGGATCGAAGGATATCTCGTCATCATCGGCGGCCTGGTAATCATATAGGGCAATTGCATGAGTGCCTGTGTCTTCCAAATAGTCCGCCAAATTGTCAGAGTTGGCATAGATGGCCTCCTCCGATGTACCATTTGCTGCTACTGCTCCTGGTGTTGGTGACTGAGCAGCTGGCATTGGGGATACAGATTTCAGTTCGGCCTGGTTTTGATATAACGGTTCCTGTACCAGCTCTGGCTCCGGCTGCGGCTGCGGTTCTGGCTGGGACTGCACCTGTACCGGCGGCTGCGGATGGGGCTCGGGCGTCTGCTCCACAGCAGCCACGTGGGCTGGCGATTGCGGCTCACTTGACGGTGGCGTGGCAACAGTCTCAATCTCAATTTGGGGTACCACATCTGGAGGTGGTACACTAACTTTCGGCTCGACTGCAGCCGCAACCTCCTTAACAGCTGCAGCTATCGGAGCAGCGGGCTGTTCAATGACGGCTGGCTTTGCTGCCTCGACGGGCGCGGGCTCCTTGGGTATGACAATGGGCTCCTTTCGTGCCGGTGGCGTCTCGGACACCGGCGACTGCATTTGATTGAATGCGCTGATTGCATTGCCAATGCCACCCGAACGGCCCGTTTGTATAGCTGTGCGACTGCCCTTGACAGGCGGCGCTCGTGCCTCCTCGGCAGATGGCAGTGGCGTATTTTCCACTATCGTTTGTTTAGCTGCCTCCTCGCGATCTCGCTTGTCCTTGGCTTCCCGCAAACGCTTCTGCTCCTCGGCACGTTTGCGTGACTCCTCCTCAGAGTTTTTGGCCAAATTCTCGAATTTGGCACGGAGGTTTGATGGCTTCGCGCCCTCAATGATGGGCTTGACTTTATGATCCACTTGGCTGGCGTGCTTTTGTGGTGCCTCAATGTGATCCCAGCCGACCGCAGACTTATCCTTGCGATCCTGCTGCACGCCGAATTTGCCGCCGAAACCCTTGGAGTAGTCTGAAATGGATCAGGATCAGTAAGTTTTGAGGCATATTAAACTAGACTCTTACCTTTCTGCGACTCGTGCTTCTCCACCTTTTCGATATGATCCCAGCCCACTGCAGACTTATCCTTGCGATCTTCCTGAACGCCAAATTTACCACCAAAGCCCTTGGAGTAATCTGCAAAATGTGAATTGTTATTACAAGATATGCCATATAGTTGATTTTCAATATTTTACCCTTTTGGGATTCGTGTTTTTCCACTTTTTCGATATGATCCCAGCCCACGGCAGATTTGTCCACGCGATTGGTTTGCACGCCGTATTTACCGCCAAAGCCTTCGCTGTAGTCCACCTGCGACGCATGCTTGTCTACTTTGCCCCGATAGTCGTGGCCTACCGCCGACTTGTCCATACGGTCCTTCTCAACGCCAAATTTACCACCGTATCCATAGCCAGCATTTTGATCCTTTAGCAATTGTTTCTTCTTGTTCAGATCCGACTTCTCCGTCTCCTCGCGCAGCTTGTTCATGCTGTTGAGTTACATTTTCATTGTTAATAGCAAGATTTATTAATGGTGCATTGACCCAAATATAAATGACTCACTCAATGGCGCCGCCTCCGTCGCGTCCGCTGCCATCAATTGTCTTGGAGCCCCATCGCTGCTCTTGTTCGCTGACATCGTTGACGAAATCAGGATCCGTTTCCCAGTCATCGTCTTCGGCGGCGCTCGTTGCCTGTATCTGATGGCCGGCAGTTGCTTTCCACATACTGGCTGCGAGTTCTTATCTGCATTCGACGTTGGCACCAAAGATAAAAAACAATGACAGGTTTTTTCTTCGAAAAATAATGATAGTGTAGGGAGGGGCTGGTTCTGTCGAACGCGAATGGCAGAGTTTCTACACGTTACTTACATATGTAAAGTGTATTGAAGTGATTGCACAGCAGCTAGCTAATTTTGAAACTCTTTTAATTTGAAAAATCTGAAGCTTTAAACAATTAATTTAAATGCAATACAGAAAACGAAAGAGTTATTGTTAATGAACCGGCCGACTAATCGAACTTGAGAAATCGATTCATTTTCGTTCATATGAACTGCATCGCCCGACGCATTAGTGTTGAACAACGATATAATTCGAAGTGCGCGGTAACGGCTTCAATGGCAAACAACACATACATATTCTATTAATATTCTTCATCTTTTCAGTAGACAAAACATTATTAAAACATAGTTTATTATCTTTGCCTGATAAGATCTTTACCTGATAAGATCTTTATCAACTACATTCAGCTTCCACTCTTATGAATCATGCATTGCCATTTGACGTAATTATGTGTGTATGTATATAGGTATTTATTTTATATATATAGTTATATATAAATATACATATATATGTACGTATGAGTCGCAAGTTGAGATCTAAAATAATAAGAGCGGACGAGCTTCGAACTAAGCTAACGAACGCAGTCATACAAGCATTTATATCAATGTACGTAAGTATTTATGAATGATTTAGAGAGCTATTTATCCAATATCATGACGTAATTGTGTGTGAGCGAGCCGCTATTCTTTTTTTCTCTTAAACTGTTTCAGGCAGTTAACTTCCAGGGCTGCCTAAACACAAAATTAATTATTGATTGATTTAGAGTCAATATGCATGTAATCATACTTAATGTTATAATACAAAAAATATTACTGACTTATTCTGCTATCAACGAGAAAAACGAATGTTGTGATATTAAAGAGGAACTAAGAAAACCATAATCATCAGTTCCGCCTTCTCTTTAGTGATTGCGGCCCTGCCAACGCCTCCGCTCTAATAGCACCGTTATGCTCTTTGCAATTACTCTCAGATCCGATTCGCCGGTTGTTGCAGCGCATATAAAACCAGCTGAGAACTGAGCAGCGAGTTCAGTATTTATTTCACATCGCTAGGAGTTCACAACGCTTAACGGACCCCACTTTGTACGTTTGAGAATATCACTTGGTAAATTTTTAGAATTCCTCTCTAGTTACTATTTTGTTTATTTTCACTGTGTCTTTTCATGCATATACAAATATATAAGTAAATATATATGCATGCATGTACACACACATACACACAATTGTGACACGCTCGTATCTGCTAAGGTTGAAGTGAACAAGTGAAAAGTAATTAAAAGTGCAAACAAAGTGTATAAATAAAATGTTTTTAACATTATAACAGTTTTTGGGTGCGGCAGATAAGAAATTTTCAAATTATGTATATATGTCACATATGAAACAATTGTATTACTTTCTATAATACAAAGAGACAACCAACATACATATGTATATAAATATGCTTTTACAATGAATTTACATACATATGTATGTATGTGCACGTAAATTTGGTACATTGATTTGGATAAAAAAAGATGACATCATCAAATGTTCAGCTGAAGCTGCAAAGAACTTTAGCGCTTCGGCGCTCTCTTAGCACGGGCTCTCTCTCGGCTCTCTTTGTGTCTGCTCATTCGCAGACGCGTGTGACTTTTCCAACCAAAGTCTTCTTTACGTATACATACATATATAGGTACATTGTATGTATGTGTCCACTTGATAGATGTTGCACTGACGAATTATAATTGAATTTATCTACTATGTGCTTCCATCTTTTTTCTGCTATCTTTAGTGGCAATCAAGTCAATTGCTTTTAGCGACTACAGTGAAACCTTTGTTCGTGTATAAAGCGACAGTATAAAAAAAAAAACTCGATAAATATAATTGCATGCATTTATAAGGTGCGTCATCAAGGTTTAAAGCAAAGCTGCTAGTTGAAAAATGTAACATGAAAAAATACAAAATAATAAAAACTTTCAAGGTACAGTCCGTCAGTCACAACAGAAGCTGAAATAAATGTTATAAGCTACATTTATTCACACATTTTCTGCCAGGTCACGAGCTTTTAACGGCCACATAAAAACAAAACTATATTACAACAATAAGTGAAGGCTTCGCTAAACATTGCGGTTAGTAAACAACTTTCCAGATAATCCAGTTCCAGTCTCATGCGCTGTTTGAGGAGCACTTCGCCCGCACAACGAACCATGTTTGACGTCACAGTTAAGCGCGCTTGGAAATCAGCTCATGCACATTATGATTCATGAGCTGAGTCTCAATTAGATGAGCTGTAGATCATATGAATCTGCGCCTATTTATAGCTACACCATTAGAATTCAATGCCTAGATGAGCCACCGACGTTGTTATTACGCATTCCAAACAATTTTTCCAGCTCTTCCAACGTTTGTTTTTTGTTTTTGTTGCGTGTTCCACATTAGCATGCTAATTTATAGCCCAAAAGAGAGACAGACAAACAAACGTTTCTATGTGCCATGCTTGTGAGTGTGTGTGTGTGCGTGTGAATGTCTGCATGTAAAACTAAATTTGAACCGGTTCCAGCGCCAACATTTGGAAGCACATCATTTTTTTTTTCTTCTGTTTATTTGTAGCTGTGCAGAGGCGTAGTTGTAGTGGTTTTTGAACAGTGCCACGTCATTTTTTTTTTTTTCTCTCTCTTTTGGTTTTGTTGACTTTCTACGCTTGGCACTTGGGCAGACGAATTTTTTTTTTTTTGCTGCTGCGATTTGCTTTTGTGTAATTTATCATATAAATTATTAGGGTATATGGAATTTAGCTATTGCCTATATATTATTCAGATACCGACAAGTAAAATGGAATTTGGAATACTTCCAGCATGTTTTATAGCATAAACAGAATGAGCTCATCCGAGGTCCCGGTTAGTTCTGTTTCCATCAAAAAACTTATTTTTTATTACGCATACGCAACGGTGGCTGCACCCACATGCTTTAAAGTTATCCACTAACACAAGCCCGAGCCTATTTCTATATTAAAACTTTCACTGTAACTTTGTGCGTTGACCCCTATAAGAGAAATACCTGCAGAGGAAAGCACAGACATTTCGATTTTTCATGTGGCGCCACAAATACTGCCGCGCGTATGCGTAATGGCCGCAAACATGAAGCATGCCATGTTTGCCCCTCATATTTGGTGATGTCATTCGGGCAGCAGGTTTCTGAACATTCCCATAGAAATTTTATGTATAGCTCGGCCTTGTCGCAAACCGATTTCCACAGGGGCCGCCCTTTGTAATCAACGGGCCTCGACTTTAAGCATTAGATCATTATAAATTATGTTTCTTCTTGTCTGCTTTGCATTTACAGATCTTAAACAACTACCAAAACAAACTTAAAAAGAAGCAATCATGAGCTCCGCTGAGTACTATCCATTCAAGGTGAGTGCCAATAAATAATACATCAGTTTTGAAGATTGTTAGACGTAGATTGACCGACAATTATTGATAATTACTGATAATTGTAATACATTTAATTTTAATCGATTTGTTTCGAGTGCTCCACCTGAAGTGTTGTCGTATATACCTAGAAATATCTAGTATTATTTTAAGCAGTCAGATAAGAAATGCATATATAGCACTAAACAATCGAAACCAAGCTTTAGAACATATTGAATCATAGAAAGCTAATCTATTTATACATATATATTATATAGCTTAGTAATATACCCATTAAACCTTGCAAATGAGTCGAATATATTTAAGTATTTCTGGATATGAATAACCCTTGAATTGCACAAATAAGGAAACTTTGTTGAGTCAATTGTTTGGGGAGTACGTGCTGCACCCGCATTCGAATTCACTATTATTCATAAATATTTGTGGGTTGATTACGTATTCAGTGCATTAGCCAGAAGATTTATTTATACGCTACGTTAACATATTCGCTATTCGCAGTGCACGCCCACTGTTTACCCCGCAGACCCCTTCGATCCCATTGAGGATGCCGCCATTCTGCGCAAGGCCATGAAGGGCTTCGGAACCGATGAGAAGACCATCATCGAGATTCTCGCTCGCCGCGGCATCGTGCAGCGTCTGGAGATCGCCGAGGCCTTCAAGACTGCCTATGGCAAGGACTTGATCTCGGATCTGAAGTCTGAGCTGGGCGGCAAGTTCGAGGATGTGATTGTGGCACTGATGACGCCGTTGCCTCAGTTCTATGCACAAGAGCTCCACGACGCCATCTCCGGCGTGGGCACCGATGAGGAGGCCATTATTGAGATCCTGTGCACCCTGTCCAACTATGGCATCAAGACCATCGCTCAGTTCTACGAGCAGAGCTTTGGCAAGTCCCTAGAGTCCGACCTGAAGGGCGACACCAGCGGACACTTCAAGCGTCTGTGCGTCTCGTTGGTGCAGGGCAACCGGGATGAGAACCAAGGAGTTGATGCGGCGGCCGCCATTGCCGATGCCCAGGCGTTGTACGATGCCGGCGAAGGCAAGTGGGGAACGGATGAGTCCACCTTCAACTCGATTCTGATTACCCGGCCGTATCAGCAGCTTCGTCAGATCATGATCGAATACGAGAATATCTCTGGAAACGACATCGAGACGGCGATCAAGCGTGAGTTCAGCGGCTCTGTACAGAAGGGTTTCCTGGCAATCGGTGAGTCATCTCTATACCCATAATAGTGATTCATCATGTACTCATATGATACATATTATTTGTTCAATTGCTCAGTCAAGTGCTGCAAGTCCAAGATTGACTATTTCTCTGAGCGTCTGCACGATTCGATGGCCGGTTTGGGCACCAAGGACAAGACGCTGATCCGCATCATTGTCAGCCGCTCCGAGATCGATCTGGGAGACATCAAGGAAGCATTCCAAAACAAGTATGGCAAGAGCCTGGAGTCCTGGATCAAGGTAAATACCCCTCTCACCTATTTATGTACCAATCTATGTTAGCATGCTAAATGCATTTGTGGTGTTGGGCACGAACTATGCACGTGTAGATTCTGTAGACTCTATCTGATATATCATTTCGAAATTAGCCACATATATACTTAATATGATATTTGAATATGTATGTGTATACCCTGCGAAACCAGTTCAAAATTTTCTACCATAACAGATAACAGTTACCATGCCCAAAAGCAGTTAACACTTCACTTTTCAAATAAGAGCTTTAGCCAAAAGCGCGCTCTGTTACTGACATAGCTGTATATTAACAGAGCGCTCCATTCCAAAGTGTTCCAACTCATCTGTTGCTCTCACTCATGTTTCGCTTTTTTACTTACTTCATTTGTGTGCTGCATAAAACATTAAAACTTGCCATATTCTATATTTTTAGGGCGATACATCTGGCGATTATAAGCGTGCCCTATTGGCTATTGTTGGATTCTAAAAAAAATCAAACAGAAATCACAAGCCCCAACCAACAATAAAAAAAAAAAAGAAATGAAAATATATAAATATTGTCACTGTCGTGTCTGTTCCATGCCTTAAGCACAAACATATTGTACAAAATTTGACTATATAATAGTTGAAGCGCATATACATTATATTATAGTATGATCGACTAATGCAAAACTGGAACAAATTTTTACAAGCAACGCAGTGCATTTATTGAAGCCTACAGTCGCATCACATGTTAATTATTATACATAGTCTTATGCACACTCATTGCACATAGTTTTATCTCGATTTTAACTATAACATACATATACGTATATATATATATATGTAAAGCCGGCTCTATTTGTAACTTATCGTTTTTGTTTTTTATACTATATGTCTCGAGTCTCATTTCGCAAAAAGTTTTAAGTTACAATATTGTTAAAAACATTCTTAATGACAACAATAAAAAGAAAATCAACTCGAATTAGGCGCCATTTTGTACTGTTAACATTTGAATTGTAATTGCCGTTTCCAGCTGCTTCTTCTTGCTTTCTGCCTACAGAAGCAGCTTTTTGTTTGCCTGCCATGTTACTAACAGCGCGCTCTTTGCGCTTAACACAACTCATAACACGGGGCCAGCGGTTACCTTTGTTAAGCACAAAGCAACTAAAACAACAACATTCAAAATGTATACAAAATAACGCGTTTAATGCTCTCGCTCTTGCTCTTTTTACGCTTCTCCCTCTCTCTCTCTCTCGCTCTTCGACGTGTTTACGCAACACACACAAACAAACACCAGGAGGATGCAAACACTGAAATTGGATATTTGCTTGTGACGGTCGTCGCTTGGTAGAAGAGCTGCGCGGTGTGCCCAAGTATAAGAGTTGTAGGGACTTATACAACTGTGCAATAGAAATGCCAAAAACACGCATTTTCGAAGACAGAAATTTACAAACCTGAAGTTATTAGTGTTGTGAAATGTTTCAATTCCATTTATAATTCTCATTGAAATATGATTTCTATATTGTATTTATATTTCCGAAAGGCAGCCTCTGTAATAACGTCTAACGTTCAAATTTCTTTGCTAATTGCAATCAAATTTAATTAATTTTTTATTTACCCATTTTAATATATTTTGTATACATTTTATTTGTACATCATTCTTCTGTAGAAGTATTTTGTGCTTGTGCTATTAACAAAAAATGAAAAATAAAAAAAAAGCCAAAGGATCATATTGCAAATTCTCGAGTTTTTAAACCAAAAACAACATTTCTTTCCGTTCCATTTACAGGATGATTTATCTGGCGATTACAGCTACGTGCTGCAGTGTCTGGCTTCATACTAAGTTTAGTACATGAATTAATAATATTTCTCATCATTTGTTGTATTTTCTCGTTTTTCAGCAAACATTTAACTTAATATTAAAACGATTGTTGTGAAAACTCTTAACTATTTGCCTTTTAAATGCTGAAAATTCTTTCTTTGTGCTCTGTGTCTTAGTTTCGCTTAAGATAGAACCGACTAGCGGTACGAAATAAATGGAAAACCTTTGAAATACATCGAATCGAGGTAAGGTATGGAAGCTGTAGCTTGGCCTACTTGGCCACGCGCTCCTGGTAGGCTGCCCAGAGGCGATCGCGATAGGTAACCGCCGCCTTCTCCACGCTCGCGGCCTGAAGAATGCCACGCCCCACGACGCCAATGTCAGCGCCTCGCTCCTTCACCACGTGCTCGGGCGTTTGGTACTGTTGGCCCAGCTTGTCGACGCCCTCGTCGATCTTAACGCCCGGCGTCAGCTGTATAAGACCAGGAAAGGCAAAGCAGCTGGCCGACTGGCAGACGATGCCCGCCACGAAGTCCACATCGCCGCCCTCGGTGGCAATTTTGTTGCTGCTCTCCTTATACTTGTCATCAATCAGGTTTCCGCTGGCCGACATTTCGGCCAGAAGGAAGACGCCACGCTCCTTGGTCGCATTGCCATCGGAGAGCGCCGCCTTCAGGCCCTGCACGATGCTGCGTCCGGGCAGCGTGTGCGCTGTCACCAGATCCGCCCAATTGGCAATCCTGTACAGGCCCTGGCCATACTGCAGCGAGACCGTGTTGCCGATGTCAGCGAATTTGCGATCCTCCATGAGCAAAAAGTTGTGTCTCGTGGCCAGCGCCTGAAGGTTAACTATGAAGTCCTCACTGAAGTCTTCGACAATGTCCACGTGGGTTTTCAGCAGACAAATGTACGGTCCGCACTTGTCGGCCACATCCAGAATGGCATCGGCCTTGGTCAGGTCGGCGGCCAGGCACAGATTCGTCTGCTTGGTGGCCATAAGATTGAACAGGCGCTTGGCCAGCGCACTCTTGGCCAAGTTGGCGCGACTCTCGTAGGTCAGTTTAGTGCGCGAAAACTCGTTGGCTGAAATCGAAAGACGTAGACACAGTGATTAGCTATCAGCAGTTGTTATCTGGTATATATGTTTAGACTAGAGGTGTCTGAAATTAATTTCTAAAATAAAGTATTACAAGTGGACGACTAATAGATACCCATCAGCCACAGCTGTTTTTAATCTCTTTCCGCTTGCAGCTGACAATTGTTCATTCTTACAATACTTCATACTAGTCTAGCTGTCAGTATGGTGGACGACTATCAGATACCCTGCTTTAATGCTCTTTATTCTCTGAATCTATTGAATGGGAAATTAAGATACAATGGTGCTGTTTTATCTTTTAGAAGCTAAAAGTTTGTAGCGATTTAGTGATAAGGCATGATAGTTATCAGTTATTCAATGAAAACTTGTTTTGCTATTGAAGAACCTAAAGAACCTAGATATATAACTACGGATAAACTGAGGATAGGTTTCGATCAACTAGTCTAATCAAGTACATATTATTTTTATAGGATGATAATACATGTATACATTATATAATAATAATAATAATATATTCGTTACAAAGCGTGACAATTAACGATCATTCAATGAAAACTTTATCTGCCATTGAAGAACCTAGATGAAAAGCTTTAAGTGTCTACGGATAAACTAAGGATAGGGTTCGATCAACTTGGATGATCAGGTTTATATAATTTTTATGGGATTATATAATTGCTGATCAATATGCCCTATTTAGCTGTGAATGGATATATAGAAAACATCAAATCTGTTTTTTTCCTAAGCTAAATGAAGTGCTAAATATATATAATATATATATATATAGAACGTGCACATTTCGAGTATCCCAACATATCGCATGAAAATCGCCTAATTGATTTTCACTGCTTAAATCTATTTGAATACATTCGATCCCCACTTGAAGTGGTAATATAATTAGTTACAATGAGCCATCATAACTTTTATATGCAGTCGTATATCATATCTGATATGAATAGCATGTTAAAGCCGGCCAAATTAAGCAAAATTGGCGAATTTACGACATGGGGATAGCAGCCGAAAATATAAATAAATAGGGAACACATACATCCACAATTCCTATACGTGAAGCTGCCCTAATTGAAGCAGCTGGAAAGGGGAGCTGGCATTGAGATTTCGGATTGGATGTGAACGTAATCACAAGCTAAATTAGCACGCGTTCCTCACATGTTTATATACATATAAATAGATATGTATATATGTATTCGGATGAGGGATTCATATCTGGAGCCCGCTTCCACTTACGGGTTATGGTCTTATCGCCGCCAATAAACGAGCCGTCGCTGTTTATCTGCACTGCCGCAATGTACTTGGCTACCGCCTCCACCGTGGAGCGTTCGATGCGGCCCTCCTCGTGCAGCGTGTTCAGCAGGAAGGAGAGCGTGAAGAGGGAATGCATGCGCACGCCGTGCTTGGCTATATTGGCAACGCCGCCCTGCTCCCGATCCACCACGACGACGGCATCGGTGACCACGATGCCCTCGCTCTGCAGATCGCGCACAGTCTCCAAAATGCTGGAGCCCGACGTGACGACATCCTCGACAATGAGACAGGTGTCGCCGGCCTGGTAGATGCCCTCGATGAGCTTCTTGGTGCCGTAAGCCTTCGCCTCCTTGCGGCGCACCAGCATAGGCGTGTGCTGCTGCACCGAGACAATGGTGGCCAGCGGCAAGGCGGTGTAGGGCACGCCGCAAACATGCTTGGCGCTCAGCTCCAGCTCCTTGATGTGCGCCACCAGCAGATCGGACACAGTTTGCTGCAGGGAAAACAAGCGTAAATCAGATGTCGAATGGTGCAACTCCGGCCCCCTCTCACACTTACCATCACATCCGGATAGCTCACTATGACACGCAGATCGAAATAAACGGGTGAATTGATGCCGACCTTCATCTTAAAATCGCCAAATTTGAATGCGTTGATTTCAAACAACTTAAGCGCTAGCGCTTTCATCTGATCCGGATTCTTGGTCACCATTTTGCTATTGTGGATTAACTTGTAAATATATCTTAACCTAGAGTTAAGTCAACCAGTCACAACCACGTTTATTGTACACGTGCCAGTTGGTCTGACTTCAAAAAACACGTCCGACCACCGCTAACAATCAACAAACATTAATTCAAAGTGTTGTGGGACAGGCGTAAGGCAGATGGGAAACTTCGCTCAATTGGCACTGTACAAGCGATAGCTTAGATTATGCAGTTCACTGTTAACTTAACAGAGTTTATGATACTCTGTTAGCTTATCAACTTACAACCGCTTTTAATGTGACTATTTATGAATATATTATTTAATATAATCCAGTTATATATGTAAAGATTTCTTATTTTATCTATTGCTAAAAAAATTGTCTATAAATCTACTAGTAAATAAATAAATTTTCGTACCACTGCGAATAATTATAAGTTACCGATTTGAAGTTGTGCCATCCTTAGGAAAAGCTATCGATATGAAGTTCATCTGAATCGATTAAAATTATAAAAGAACTTATTGCTTCATGAGGTATCAAATTGGAATCAAATCGGTGAACTCCGCACATTAATACAGGGAATTTTTTAATTCCCAATTGGGAAATTAAGATTGAGTGATTAGTGTGTCTTTTAACAGTGAGCGCAGCCATGTGTGTGGTGTGTGTGGTGTGTGTGGTGTATGTGTGTGTGTGTGTGTGTGTGTGTGAACAGTATGTGTGCATACGAAGCGAAAACTTATTTTATTTTGAGAGAAATTTAATAGATATTATTAGCGTCCAAAGAACAAAAAAAAAAAAAAAAAAAATGTCTAGCACTGCAGCGCCCCCGCCTTGCCACCCTTCCGACGCTTAAACCACTTGGGAATTCTACGGTTCCAGCCTTGCAAACTGAGCTTAGCTGAGTGCAGCATGAGACTACCTGTTGGGAGTCCAGCCAATCACATGCAACTGAAGAGCGAGAGAACGTTCGTGCTCCAGCAACTAAAGCGCAGCCCACGATTGATTATAAAATTATAGTCCTTAAAACTCAAATTCCAGTGAACAAATAAACGAACTCATATTTTAGGTGATTATAATTTATTAGAATTTTTATTGACTTAAGTTTTATATATATATATGTATATATATAAATAAAATATTATTCAAGTACAAAGTTATATATACTCATTATTATTATTTAATTCAAGTAAATATAATTCAAAGTGTGTATGTTTTTCTGTGGCTGTGTGTGTGTGTGTGTGTTTGTGTAAGTACAATTTACTGTATTCTTGCTCTCCTATTGCCGTACAACAGCGAATTTTCCAACTAAGTTTTCTTTTAAAGTCAATGCATTTTTTTGTTTTGTCTTCTTTTTTTTTGTTTTTGTTTTTTTTTTTTTTTTGGATCACAAAACAGTAAATTTGTCTTAAACGAGTCGAAAAATTGTATTTGAATTAAACATAGTTAAAACAAAGAAGTAGTTTAATTATAAAAATAGTGTAGCTGCTGCTGGTAACTTGTTAATCTCTCTATTTTTCATTAAATTTTCTTTTGTTTTTCAATTTGTTTTTATTTTTTAGCTCGAAAGTATGCCTAACCTTAAACCAATTTCGTCTCCGCGAGCGTTCCTTTTAATTTTTTTTTTGTTTTTTTGTGTTTTTTCTTTTTTAATATTATAATTTGTTGTCGTCCACATCCTTGTCCATAACACTCGCAATTTTGTTTTAAACGCTACGTTGCCTTAACTTCAGTCCTTTCGCAGAAAACCTAACCTTAAAATGTATTAAGCTTTCTTCAATTTATCTTTTTCTCTTCATTATCATTCTCATTTTCTTTTTCTTTTTGTTTTCATTTTCATTTTCATTTTCATTTTAGTTTTTAATATAGTTGCTGCTGACACTAAACATAAATACAGTACAATGCAGACACACATTACTTTCTCATATTCTTGAAGTTTTGTTGGGGTATATATAAAAATGTTTACATAATATAAACTGCCTGTCTGCCTGATTTGAGTAATGTTCATCGGCTTCACTGTACTTCTAACTACAATTCTAACCTCATCTTTGGCCGCTTTCGCTTCCGTTTCCGTTTCCGCTTCCGATTCCACTTCAGTTTCAGTTTCTGTTTCCGTTCCGTTCCGTTCCGTTAGTTTGTAAATATGTAAATTGTAATACATTTCATTTAAATTCACTAAGAGTTGCACGGACTGTGTTTAATATATATTTTCTTATTTTGTTTTTCATTTTTCATCTTCAAATAAGTTAATTAATTTCATTTTCTTTTGCTGACTGTTATACCTTCGCTAAACCAATTTTGTGATTTTCTTTGTTTAAATTTTAATATTTGGAAAAATATGTGTTTTTTTTTTTTGTTTATCAGTTTCGCTTTTGTTTATGTTTTCTATGCTGGTTTATGCTCATTTTTGTTTTCTTTATAAAATGCCAAAATTTGTGCAAATTTCTAATGAACTTTTAGATTTTTTTTTTTTTATATATATTTTTTCTTTTTTGTTTTGCTTTATACTAAAATATTTGTAACTTTAAAATGTACCATTTTTTGCATTTATTTATAAATTTAGTTTTTTTTTTCGTATTTAGTTTTATTTAAAATATTGCATTTTTACTTTATATTTTTTGTATTTAGTTTAAGTTTTTTTTTTTGTTTTTTGTTTGTTTGGAGGCTTCATCCCTGAGTGATTTAATTTCCTTTGTTTGTCATTTATTGCAATTTTTTTTCGTTTATAAACTTATTGTTTTATAACTTCTTATGTGAGTGATTTACAAGAGTTTGCTAAACGGAACAAAAACAATGGCGAATTAGATAAGTTCTGCGTGGGCTTTGAAGGTTGCTTATTTCTTGATGGGCTCTGCGACGTGATTTTCCTTTAGTTCTTGACACACTTCTTTGATTCGCTTTATATTTGTTGTGGGACAATCTACGTAAGTGCTAGCCAAAATGTGCTATATATGTATATATATATATACTATAAAGTATTAACTGTACTTAAGCTTTTATTTTTGTTTGTTTTCTGTTTTGTTTTGCATATTTCTCTGGCTATTTGTTATATGTAACGTTTGGCTAATACTTTTTGTTGGCTTAGTTGCCTTTTGTATGGTTTGAGTGGATGCTTCTGCTTCTTATTCATCTGGTTTTGTGTTTCCGTTTTTGTATTTATAATTAGTATTTGTACTTTACTGCAAGTATTTGAATTCTTTTTCCATAGCAACATTTGCACAAAGCCGCAAAAACAGAGAAAATCCCTACGTAGAATTTTCCCATTTGCTTTGCTTATCCTTTAAGCTGCTGCATTCTTCAATCACGTACACATTACTTTAAATATATATATATATATGTATATACATATATATATGCTTGGAACTTAATTAGCATACATATACATATATATTTTATATAGTTAGAACACTGATAACTACGCAAAGTATGAATCTACATTCAATTGGATATGCATAAGAAAACAAAATACTGGGAATTATGCGCAAATGCTGCGAGGAGCAACAAGTTTTATAAGAGTTCTTATCGGTTGGCAATTAATATTTTAAGATCGTTTTATACAAGCAAACCTTCAACAGAGACAATAGAAGAAAAGAATGGCATCAAGAGAGAATATATAATAGAATTACTTAATTATATTGTGGCTCGTATTGTATTTAAAATATAAAAGTACTCTCTTGGCAATAGTCTTATATTAGAAATAGAAAGTGAGCATACTTTAGAATTTCTATATTTATCCTTCTTTCTCACTCTATCCCTTATTCGTCTCTGAATAGATTTAAGCAAACGTTAAAAAGTTTTTGAATTATTTAGATCTGCTTGCATTTTATATCAATATTTTGGAACTTCACTCTTTGATCACATATCTAGACTTAAGAGTTGTTCTTATAAAAGCTCTTAGAATTTAAAAAAAATAAACTTGTTGCTCGAAGCTCATTTGTGTGATATTTCAAAAAAATATTTATAAAATATATGAAACTTTAAGGAAATGTTTAACGAAAGCATTACAACTATTTGGTATTACGATTTCTTTTGTTTTGTTTTCTTTTGTTTTTCAATGTATATTCGTTTGAAGCATTCCGTATAACTATATGTAAATATGCTGGTACATCATATGATAAAACGTATATTGGTATTGTTTAGATCTTTACATTAATCTCGTTAATCTCAAAAAATGCTATGTATTTGAACAGTTAATTACTTTTTCACTTGCACGAAGTGTTTGCACTTTATTTCGGTTATTGTTTTATGCCTTTCATTCATCATATACTTTATCCACTTTCTCTTCGTCTTCTCTTCTGTTTTTTTTTTTTGTTTTTGGTATAAGTTTTTCGGTTTCTCTTTTGCATTTATATAAAAATATTTGTTTATTGAGTTTTATTGCAGTTATTGTTTTTGGTTAGCTGTTTTTTTGTTTTGTTTTTTCTGTGTTGCATTCTTTTAGAGCGGTATTTTTGTATTGATTATATATATAGTATGTATATATAGACATATCTATATATAAATATATATATTGTATTGGTATGGTATTTAAGGGTTACATATTTTGTTTTCCGTTTGGTAAGCATGGTAGAGGAGGAGGTTGGCTATAGCTGCTGAATAAACTTGTATGTCTTATATGGTGTATTGTAGTTCGGATTCTCTTCTTGAATGGATAGTTAGTTTGATTTAAACGACGACTGGAAGTTGGGCATGCAAAGACGCTAGCTTGTGTTGCATTCAACTGTTTAGCGTTTGCCTCGCTTTGAACATTAAGTTTAAAATTTCTTAAAAATACATGACATTTTTCGTAATTGTTCAAATAAAGTATAAGACTAGAATTATATCATATATATATGAAATATATATACATATACTGTCACAATTTGACTTAATTAATATGCGCATCAAATGAACTCCTTCTTCTCATTCTGCTTTTTAACTCTGAAACTTATTCTAGGTACATTTATTTAAGTTCTTGCAAAAAATAACCGAATCGAAAACAAAAAGAAAAAGAAAACGATAACTCAAAGAAAAATGATATAAAAAGAAAATTGCACATTCATTTGTTTTCCATTAAGAATTATACGCTTACACTTAAAAGCTTTCATTTTTGTATATTTTTGTGTATTTTTGTTTTGTTTATGCAGCAAAGATCACAGATCCTCATAAAGAAATGAAAGCCAACTATGCGCACATTTCAATTAAAAACCTCTAAGATCGAAAGCAGTTTCCTTTCCTTTGCTTACATTGTGTTTCTTTTGTACATTTTAATTGCTATACTTCGTTAAACTGTTTGTGCGAAAACGTGAACTGAAAGAACCAAAGCTAAAGAACTGAAGGTGTCGTAAACAAAATTCAACTAATACTTTGCATATATTGTTTTGTAGTATAACTTTTCTCTTCTGTGTTTTGTTTTTCCTTTTATATGTTGTTGTTGTTGTTGTTGTTGTTGTTGTTGTTGAGAGGGTTATTGGATTTGGGTGACGCTCAGCAGGACTTCCGGTAAACTCCTAACACATTTCAAAAGCAGCTAAATTGTTGCCAACAGATTGCATTTTCCGTTTCTGCTGGCAACAATTTAGCCGCCCTTCGTGGCATGAAATGTATTTGAGAATTTACCAAAAGTCCTTGTACGAACCTCAGGAACCGTGTAGCGTATTGTTTTGCGCATTGTTGGCGCCGGCGCCGCCGCCACCACTGCCGCTCACATTCTGTGCTGAGACCTCGGATTTGACGCGGCGCGCAATATGCGAACGCGTGTGTTTGCGCAAATGATCCTTGCGATAGAAACCTGAGTGAAGAGAGAAAAGTATATATTAGTTACTGATTCGGAATTATATAAGCTATGGCTAGACTTATGATAAAAAAGAAACTCTAAATTGTTGATACTCTTAAAAGAATGTGGTGCTTCAATGTTAAATATCTCTCTTATACTGGCTTATGCAACTCTTATACAGTATATAAATTGGATGAATCTTTTTTGGAATGGAACTGAGCTAAGCTTCCGCTCTTGAGAGTGTCTTCGAGATAAATTAAGCAGCTATGATTTCTGACTCTTATACTATTAGATATTCTAAGCATTTTCATATTGACTTCTAACAGTTATCTTCCGACTCCAGCAAATTCATACTCTTATATTGAAGGCTAACATATTTTCTCATTGATTTCTTTTAGTTACTGTCTATCGCGAGTAAACTCCTACTCTTATATTAATGTATAAGCATTGATTTCTTTTAGTTATGATCTATCCGACCACTCTTTTACTCTTATATTTATGCCTGAAACATTTTCATATTTGATTTCTTTTAGTTATGATCAGTCGAGAGCTCTTACTCTTTTATTCTATTAGTTATGTTCTGTAAAAAGTAAACTGTTACTCTTATACTAATTCCTTTAATACTCTTAACATTGATTTCATTGAGCTATCATCTGTCCACAGTAATCTCTTACTCTTATATTAATGTCTAAGTATTTCGCATTTCTTTACTCTTTCGAGAGCTACAGCTATCTCACTCTTACATTAATTCGTGAAACGCTTTCACATTGATTTCTTTCAGTAAGTTCTAGCACTTATAATATTGCCTAAAGCGTTTTTACATTGATTTCTTAGTTTCCTCGTTGAAATTACCTTTTCCACACTCGATGCAGACATGCTTCTTCTCACCCGAGTGGATGACAATGTGCAAGGTGAGCTGTTCCTTGCGCTTGAAGGACTTCATGCAGATCTAGAGGCGAGAAGGCGAAGAGTAACAATGGATTAATTTCATATCAATGTGAAACATTAGACCGACACTTACATTGCACACGTGCGGCCTGTCCGGTATGTGGGAGAGCTTGTGCCTGGTCAAGTGATCCTTGCGCTTGAGCGCCGCATTGCAGATATCGCAGACAAAGCGCCGCTCCACGGCATGCGAGATGACGTGCTGTTCAATCAGGCTGCGATCCGGATAGGCCATCTGGCACTCGGGGCAGCAGTAGAGCGTGGAGCCGTCCAACGCCTTCGTTTCACGTATTTCGCCGGGCTTCGGACGCGGTTTCTTCTCCTTTGGCGGTTTCTTCTTTTTGGTCTTCTTGCCGGTGGTGGTGGTGCCGCCAGCGGCATTCGTGGTGCCCACCGCCGCTCCGCTGCTCGAAACGGCGGCTCCATTGCTGACCGCACCATTTGCATTGCCATTAACGCCGTTGGTGGCGCCGTTGGCCAATCCCGAGCCATTCGCATCCGTCATGTTGGTCATGTGGCCGCCATGGTCCATGCCCACCAGCCCATTATGATGGCCGCCCCCATTGGCGCCATTATTGCTGGGCGTCAATGCCACGCCTCCCAGCGCCAAACTGGCCAAATTGGTGCCATTCTTCAGGACATCGCCGGTGGACTCCTTCTTTATTGTTTCCGAATACTTGAGGAAGTGCTGTATGGAGATTGGCAGTGTTGCGGATAGCAAATGGGATGAGTAGTCGACCGTGTTGGCCGTGTTGGCCAGCGTTTGCCACGACTGATTCACATTCTGTAAGATTTGCTGATTGAGCACTGCGCATGGAGGAAAGCGGATGGAAAAGATGTGAGTATAAATTTAGGTATATATATAAAGTATTTGTATTTTATAACTTTCTCCACTGGAACTGAAGGATGGCCATAGGTTATTCCAAACTCGATTTATGTAGTCTTATACTTTATGCTACAGCAACAATTCCCATATGGAGCTGCCTAGGGGAAACTCTCTAAGTCTAAGTTATCCTTTAAGAAATTGACATAGATGTCTGATGAAAGAGAATTCTAAATGATTCCGATCAGAAACCTATATCACAGTTTATTATTGTATATATTCACTGTCATCTTCCCTGGGACTTATGTCTTTAATTATATTCCCTTAGACTTAGACAACTATTGTATTAATTTCTTAGCTTTAGCTGCAATTGAGTTCCGATTAGATCGATATATCTGCCAGACTTGTTATCTAGTATATATTCAATATCATCTTTCCTTAGAATCAGATTTATATATCTGCCTGGACATCTTATCTAGAATATACCCACCATAGCATACTTATTAAGTGCTGCCTTTTGTCATGATAATGATGCTACTGCTGCTGCTGTTGCTGGACACACCCAATACCCAAATCCAACAGACCTCCAGATCTCCCACACACACACACACACACACGCCCACGCACCCAGACAACAGGCATTTGTACTAAATATGTTCACGCCCACCTCAGCGCTAGCAGTTCATGCATTATCTAATAGCTTCCTGGATAATTTTCCTGCTATATGAAATAAGAAAAGCAACCACAAGAAAAAAACCTACCCCAACAACAAAAAGCTTTGGCTTGGCAACACACAAGACGTGGGTGTGTGAGCGACTTAGTATATGTGTATGTGTGTGTGTGTCTGTGTGAATCTGCTGAGTTCTATTTTCTTGAAAATCCCAGGCCGCCCCCCTCCAGCCATACATCTGCAGTATCTGGCGCCAAGGACACAGCTCACATGCCGCATCTCTAACCTTAACTCTCTGCCCCATCCCCCACCCCCATCCCCTGCGATTGCTCGATGGAGCTCAAGTCTTCAGGTTGTTCTTTTAAAGTTAATACGCCCACGTGGAGGATGTCAATGTGTGTGCGAAAACTTGCTGTTCGACAACAAGTAAACAGCATTTCTTAAAACTTGCTAATAGGAAATACACACGCACACACTCCCACTCACACACACGCGCGCAGAGGGTTCATAAATTGTTGGCTGATAAAAGTTCTTGAACGGTCCAAAATCTCAATCCAGACAGGGCTCAAGTTTTCGTTTTTCCTCTTTTTTTTTTCTTATTTAAATAACATTTCAGCCGATGCGAGCCGAAGGCTGGACCGCGGGACGGGGCCGGTGCGCACGAAGAGTAATGTGCGTCCTTGAAATTTCAGGCCGTATAACAGATAGCAGCCCAAAAAAAAAAAAAAGGAAAAAGCAACACACACAAAAAGGGAAGGAAAAGTGAAGCGCATGAAGCTCCAGCTCCCCGCTATAGTAGACCCTCTTCCCGCTGCCCTCTGCCCGCTGCCCTCTACCCACTACCACAATGTCAATCCCCATCCAGCTGCTTGGGTCGCCGACTCACCTTCTTCCCGGTCTCGTTCAATTTTTGGATGGATTTTACCCTTATGATCCGCTGCTGCGGCCGCATTCAAAAAATTCAGATCGCTCTGCGGTTGCGAGTATGGTATGGATATATTCTGACCATATTGCATATTATTGGCCGCCGAAACTGTAAAATATAAGAAAGAGAAAGAGAGAGTGAGAGGGAGCACAATTAAAAACTGACAACTTGAAGTGGATAAAGGAAAATTTTTGTTATAGGTTTGTGAGGTTAGATTATATATTTACACATGCTCGAAATTGCGCTAGAATCACAGCCTAATTTAGCTACTTTATAAGTATCTGTTTATATATATAGGTTTGTCAATATATTTGTATATATATTTTGTATATTTGATGTGTACTCAAACTATGTGTTAAATTTGTTCAATACGAGGTCGCCGCAAGCGAGCTCCAGCAACGACTAACTACAACTGACTCGAGGCCTGGCGTCTGGCTGAGCAGCAGCTACAGCTGGCAGCGGCAGTGGCATCGGTAGCGGCGACACACGAACGAGGATCGGGTGCCGGCTGAAAGCGGACGGCTGTTCGTTTTTATGCACGATGTCAGACAATGTCCCACTGCCGCACGATTTATACCTCGTGGGTGTGCGTGTGTGTGTCTCTGTTTGCATACACATACATCGAGTTACTGCCTGTCTGCATTTGTATGCGTGCGTGTGTGTGTGTGTGTGTGTGTCTGTTCGCGCTTTGCTAGTAGTTGGCAACACTGGCTGCCTGACGGCTGACATGCGTGAGTTGTTGTTGCTGTTGTTGCTTTAGCCGCTGCCGTTACTTTTCGGCAGCTGTGGGCATGTCTGCCTGCCTCCTTTATTCGTCGCCGCGTTGCCGTCTGCCAAGGCCAAATTTAGCGCCCACACAAAGCCCAGTGCCAGAGAGAGACGCACACGTGCAGGCCACGCACACATAGGAAAAAGGAAATTAAAATTGAAAACGCCGGTCCTACCGACGCGCCTCAAATGTATGCTACACACACACACGCATATCTGTATAAGTATGTGTGCCAGTGTGTATGTCTGTGAGCTTATTTTTCGGCATTGCCTTTTGCAGCAACGTTTTGCCGGGCGCTCGTTTTTATTAATAAATATTTCTGGCTGTTGCCAATTGGCCCGGTTTTTCGTTAGTATTTTTCTTTACATTTGCTTCCTTTTTCCTGACGAAGTATGATAGAGACAGAGACAGAGAGAGAGAGAGCAGCAGACACGGGGATAACAGCAGCAGCAGGGTATGCAGTACAAAAAAGGTTACAAATTTAATAATAATAAAAAGAGCCGAAATATTTAAAAGAACTGTATCTATGCATTTGTGTGGGTGACTGGTTCTGCCTTTTTTTGAGTATATATATATATGTATGGAAAGAGTGTGTGTGTGTATGAGTCAATTGGGTGGCAGTCCCTCTTATAAATTAACTTGTGACCTTGCATTTTAATTCAACACATTTCTTATGCTTTAATGCCCCTTGTGAGCGGCGTGCCCACAGTCTCATAATATACTCCAGCATACTTTTGGGGCAAACGAATTTAATACGCTAACCTCAATTAGGCAGGTCATATGTGTGCAGACGTCTGTGGTGGGAGGCAGAGAAATTGCCTAGCTCGGGCAAATAAAGGAAACCGGCTAATGGGATCTAATAAAGGAAAGTAGTCCGAAAGGAGGATTAAGCTGAAACAATTGAGCAGCGAACCATAAAAGGCACCCAAAAGGCAGCCTTCTAGAGCAGCAGCCCAACGGAAATTTATTTCACCAACCAGAATATACTCAAAAGTCTTATTTTCTTTAATTTTTCTTTTTTTTTATGAAATTTTTTATATTGTATTAAACAAGTGTTCCGCTACTTTCAGTGGCAATTTAATTTAATTTGACATCAAGGGTAATATTTGCATAGAATCAGTTTAACAATGATGGAAAATGAAATTGGCTAATTATATGTATAATCTTCCAGCTGGTTTGAGCTCCTATCCTATCTACTACCTATATATCTATTTATCTATATCTACGTATCTAGCTATGCAAGGCTTCAAATGGCCTACGACAGTTGATTGTATTCCTATTCCAAAATTATTTCCAAATGTTTTTGAAATATTGAAATGCGAACGTTTCATTCCATTTGTTTTCAATGCTATCAACACAATTATCAATCCAAATAAGTAAATCAAACGTTTCTGTGTGTATAAGTTTTTTGTTAAAAACTACTGAAAGCCTAATGCTTACGCACGAAAAATCGATTTACATATTAGGCACCAGAAATCTGTAAGCAGGCCTAAGCGAACGAGAATAAGTCAAGTAAAAAGGCCGAGATAATCAAATATTATCCAAGCAATTAAGCTTCCCCAGACCCAGAAACAAACAATGTAAGCTGTTAGACAAATGCAAGTCTTATGTAGCGGTAATTAATCAACTGAACAGAAAGAGTGCACGGAGCGAACAGCATGCCCCGAAATGTAGACAACGAAAAGTGACAGAGAAAAACCAACTGCCCATAAAAATGACAAAACACGAAATAACAAAAACAACACACACATACGCACGCACACCAGTCAACAAAAAAAACAAAAACAAAAAAGAAAAACAATAACGAAAACGAAATGGAACATGGAACGGGTACTGAAGCCAGGCAGAAAAGCAGAACAGAATTGACAGACGCACGGAAATTCTGGGCTAAGCCCGTATCTCCAGGCAGAGCAGACTACGTCGAACCACTGACAACACAGCAAAGCCGAAAGCATGCGCTCCATTTGCCATCATCAGCGTACCCGGCGTTGTCGTTGTAACATTTCACTTTTCACTTCACTTTCACATGGGCCACACGACAACGACAACGACCAGCAACAGCAACACTGGCAGGACGAGCAGCAGAACGGATCGGAGCTAGAGAAACGGTAAACGAAACTCCCGTTTGTTGTTGCTGCTGCTGCTGCCTAGCAACGAGTTAAAGTCGGTGAAAACTGAAACACGGCCAAGCGAGAGTGAGAGCGCGCCCATCTGGAAAAGAGCGTGAGTGAGTCGTGAGTCGCGAGAGAGTGAGAGAAGAGCGCGCGCGCTTTTCTATGTGTGCGTGTGTAGTGAGAGAGAGAGTGTGCTTATTGGGCGCACGCTCTCCAACCCACAACATGGCGGCTGCCTTAGATTTGAGTGGTGTATCCAAAATGGAACAAAATGGAAAGGAATTCGCTGGGTTTGGAGAACGCAATGGGAAACATGGCGTTGCGCTCTGTGTGCCTACTTTTAAGTGTGTTTATAGTGCCGGCACACACAGTGAAAGCAGTGAGAGAGAGACTGAGTGAGAGAAAGAGCGCGCGCGCAACAGCAATATATATAAATATATAACAAAAAAAATAAAATACATATAAATATACACATACACATGTACATATACATATATAATAGGGAAGAGAGTGAGAGAGCGTGCGAGGTTAGCAAAAACTGCAACCCCTATTAGAGTTGGGGGTTTTAACGCCCGCTGCTCGGGGTTTGGGCGTGTGTAGC
The DNA here is from genome assembly GCA_035045185.1 of Drosophila meridiana. Classification (NCBI taxonomy): domain Eukaryota; kingdom Metazoa; phylum Arthropoda; class Insecta; order Diptera; family Drosophilidae; genus Drosophila; species Drosophila meridiana. The sequence goes on along the minus strand of JAWNPF010000055.1, from coordinate 18,432,081 downwards.
GCGACGCGGCGCCAGTCGCCAGAGTTTGAGTCATCAGCGACAGCAACAACAGCAGCAACAGCAACAACAATAAGCCACTCAGACCACAACAGCGTTGCCAGAGGCAGCTTTAAGCCTTAAAGCTGCCATATGATAGGAAAAAGCTTCGCTTGGCTTTATTGTTTTACACTTGCCTGCTTTGGGGTGAGACGGTGGCAAGGGATGGAGCTAACTCAATTACATGCACACTCATTGTGCTCGTATATATTAACTCCAACTATGTAAAAATGTTATCACAGTGAAAGCTCTAATATCAAACTAATTTGTTAATAACTATTTGCTGGAATGATATAGATATAGATAATAGATATAGCTATTAGTTTGATTTCTTAATAGGAATTTTTTGTAATATTAGTTTAATCTAATTTATTTACTATCTATAATTTCGTCCTTTTTTATGATGTTCGTTCTACACAGCTTTCACTGTATGTACTTACATATATCTACACCTAAAGTCTGGCGGACTTATAAGCACGCGCATTTTTAGTGTTGCATAGCGCCAGGCGCTGCTTGCCTCGTGGGGGTGTAAACCCAGCCAGCAGACGCTCACACTCACACTCGCACTCACACTCCCTCTCTTGCACACAGAAACATCTACACACCCGCACCCACACTCACACGTCCGCTGTTATGTACACATAGAAATATGTACATAAGTGCAAATAATTTATGGGGGGTTGCGACCCTTCTGACAAACCGCAATATTATCACATACATTCGTCTGCCTGGTCATTTGCATGGCATATAGAGTTACCTGGTCGACAGGCGGATCCTGCTATAATAATGATCATATTAATAGATTTATATTCTATGTAACCTAAGCACAGGGCTAATTTCCAGCAGCCCAACCCCTAGGTGGCGCTCTCCCATTCTCCCATTCTCCCACTCTTACTCTCTCACCGTTTTGTACATTTTTCTACTCATCCCTCTAACCACCCCGTCGCTTTGTCATCGTTTAAACGGAAAAATCAATGAGCCACAAATGATTTCTTTTATTTACTTTTTTTCGTATCCCCTTTGCTTTTTATTTTGGTAAAGAATATCCTTTATTTGTCTTGCATTTTTTATATTCACTTAAAGAGTTGCCCCAGGGTTTGATGAATTATGTAAATTGCGCACAAAAAAAAAAAAAAAAAATGGAGAATGTAAGCAAATATTTACATCAGGTGCTTGAACTTTAAAGAAATTTAAGCACAAAGACAGATTAAGGAAGTTGTAAACAATATTTAGACTATAGAATTTGTATATAAACATGCCTGTAACAGTTACAATTTTAAATTTTACATAAATTTGGCCATCTTATATACATTTCAATCAATTAATTGATGAAATATGACAGATTTTAGAGATTCTAATCACTAGAGGCAAATTGGTTTAAAAAAATGGTTTAATGCGAAATTAGGTAAATGTCATAAATTACGTGGGTTCTACGTCTTAGGTTTATCTAACCATACTTATGAAGTGAAATTCGAAAAAGGAAAATGTTATATAATACAACCTTGTATAATACAGCCTTGTATAATACAATCTATGTAATATCAGCGTCAATGCGGTGAGTTAGCTCGAAACAAAATGTATGTGCTGAGCAGGTGACTTTTGTATATTCGCAAGACCGTTCACTTCCATTACCTAAACCATGCACACGTTCATAATCTATAGTTTCATCTCATCTGCATAATATCCCAATCCAGTTAACTCTCACTCTTTTTTATAACATTTCTGTATTCATCTCTTTATAATACTTTTTACATTTCATTTTTTTCCTCTGTCATTGTTCTGGATGTATCGCTTTACAAAAAAGGTTATATTTGAGTTAGACGTAAAAGGTTTAAATATTATGGACTAGACATACACTAGTTCCTTGTTTTTACAGGGTAAACTAGACAAGCATTAAATCGAAAAGTAAAATCCTGTGCAATTTGTTAGTAAAAAACTTCGTTTTCAATGGTCAGGAAATTGTAATAAATCTTTACTGAATAAGGTTTATAGATATAAAATAGAATAAATTTGGTAGCCTATTTGGGTATTCCAACCATATTTCTGAACTATTTTAGAAGCAATTTTTTAGAAATACTAATATACTATAAATATATAAACTTAAATATAACTAAAACATAAAAAAAATTGTTTTTGTTTTTCTAAAACCGGTTTGTATCTTAAAATAAGATAATATTACATGTAGATATGACAACGATAATCAGCACAAATAAAGAAGAATTGAACAAATCAAAGATTGTCTGGTTCAAGTCGATACCTCAGATGATTTATGAAACAAGCAATGCTATCGACAGCTTTATCTATTTCCCGAAAACGAAAAACTGGACTCTTATTGTTGCTGTTGATAAGCTAGCTAATAAGCGACAAGAAAATGTGGTAGCTGGATGAGCAGAGGAAGAGCGGGAGAGGTAGAGGTCGAGGCGACAGCGGTCTACCTGCATGGGTTGACTGCAGCCACACGTACACACACTCGCACTCACGCATAGATAGATAAAAGACACACACACACACACAAACACAGCCCAGGCACACGCATAGCCACATTTTGCTGTTGTTGCAGGTAAAAAAGAAGAAATAAATAAAATGAAAATGAAAAACCAAAATGAAATAAAATAAAACGCTAAACTGGAAATGGGAAATGTAATGCGTAGAGCTAAAAAAGCTGGGATCAATGAACTATAGAAAACAGTGGCAAATGGCATCGCGTTCGAGTTCGAGTTTGAGTTCATATTCGAATTCGGATTCGAGTTTGGGGAGTTCAGGTTTGAGTTTTGGGTTCTTTGAAGCATTGCAACTGGGGGCGAAATTCATTTAAAAATGAAAATAAACGCGTAGAATGAGCAACTAATTATGCAAGTGAATGCAACTAATTATAATTAATATAAACAACGGCTGGGCAGCAATCAAAGAGGGTTGCCAGAGAAACTGATGGGTAGAGAGAGCGAAATCCAGAGGTGAGGGCAGTCAGTAGTCTATTCATAAAGGCAATAGCTAAACGATAAAGAAACTAGTCAACTGAGCTGCTCCACTTTGATATATTAAACAATTTGTAACTAAAGTGATGACTATTCAACTAAAGTGAGTTATATTAAGCCTCAAGTAACCTGTTGATCTACATAGAGATTCTATAGAAAACTTTAACAATCAACTACGAAAAAAAAGAACTATATATATATAATCAAATATGTGTGCAATACGTAAAGTATCTTGATTAGCAATTGAACTTTTGAACTAAATTGGACAATAGATAAAATCCTAAAACATATATTAGGATCAGATAAAAACTTACTAAAATAAGCCAGAAGAGGGAATCCTAATATTAGCCAATTCAAACAAAGATTCAATTGAGCCAGAAAAAGTGCATAAACGAGATTAGAAGTCGAATCTATGTAACCTATATGATTAAAATAAGTCAAATGAAAATATTGTAAAATATATATTATCCATATAAAGATTCCGCTGAGTTTGCAGATTAGTTGATAGAAACTTTATCTGGACGAGCTGCTTATGTACAAGGCGTTGCGTTGCATTTTAGGGGTGGGCTAGCAGTCACCCTGCCACAAAGTGTTGCAGCTTGGCCAAAAGGAAGTCAGTGCAATTAAAAAGGCAGCGACGCTGCCCGCTTACAAACGGGGGTTGGGGTTGAAAACTGCGCACGCATACACGCACACAGACACACACACACACGCACACACAGTCATACACACACATGCTCAAACTCCCCCGTTATATTTAATTGTGTGTGTGTGTTGAGTAGCTAACGACAGTAAAACCCACCCCCGGGGCTATACAACGTAAAATGCAGCAAATTCAAAAGTTATTTGAGTTCATTGCATTTTCAAGCGAAGCTAAGCAACAACAACAGAAACAACAAGAAGAGCGAGAAAAACTGGCAGCAGTAGCGGGCACGCACACACACACACACACACACACACACGTATATAGGGCCAAATGGGGGTGGGTGGTAATGACTCAAAACATAGCGCAAGCGAAGGAAAAAACAGGCACAACAACAACGAAAGTCGTTAGATTCGGCTGTGTTGACAGGAGCAGCCGCTTCGCTCCACTACAAATTGTAGAGCATCACAGAAGAGGATGCGTGTTTAGGGCTGCATTAGGGCTTTTTTAGATAGGGTATTAAACATAATGTATAAGATTTGCATTATAGAATAATTATTTAATTTCACTGGGAAAAAAAAAAATAAACTATATAATATTATACGCCATACTTAGGAGATACGCAGTAGAACTTGAATTATGAATGTTTCTATTATTCTATTTATTTACGTATGTATATCTATAGTATTATATATACAACATATTTATATATATTAAATATCAAATTGAAAAGTACCAATCGAATAAAATAATTTATATACTAAAGTTATATCATTTTGTAGAAACTAATTAAAAACTGAAATGTTTGAATGTAAATTAAAATAAAAAATAATATTCGTCGATCATAATGATATTACTTTAGTAAAGATAATGATATTACTTTAGTAAATAAATAATTTTAAATTAAAGTCTTCATATGAGATTTAACATTTTCAAAAAATAAAAACCCGTTTTCTGTCAGGTGGCAACTCTCTTTCAAGCGCAACATGGCTATAATGCATTTTCTTTCAATACGAACTAGTTCTGTGAACAGCAAACGAATCACCAAGCGGCTGATTAGTTGTTTACTTGCTCTCTCGCTCCAACCAATGGCATGTCGTATGCTGCGCACAGCGAAACCAAAACCAATGCAAACATTTAATGCTCTTATACATGCGCAGTTGTTGGCTTTTTTCTTTTGATATTCTTCAAGTTGATCCTCAACGCTCTTCTTCACAATCAAAACATGAATGTTGTGCTAGTTACACATGTTCATAAGACCTCAAACGACGAATTGTAGTGGATGGGATAGGGAAAAGCAAATCGCTGCCGCTACTTGTGTTGCTGCTGCTGCTGCTGCTGACGCCAGCCGTGGCGTCGCTGGCGACTCGAACGACAGTGGCGTCGACAGCAGCAGCAGCACCAGCAGCAGGCGAAAATAAATCGATAAAAATAAAATAAATTTTTAGTGATTATGTTGTATACACACATGCACACACATGTGTCTATTTACATGCATGTGTATATATATATATATAGAAATGTGCATATGTATTGTATTATATACATGTATATCAATATGTGTGAATGCATGCACTTACCGTTCGGCACATTCTGATTGAAATGATTGCCATTGGTCTGATAGCGCTGAACATGATTATCGCTGCCCGCTGCAGCGGCTGCAGCGTTCACCGGCGGCGTACCAAATGCGCCCGGTGTTTGTGCATCAAATTTAGCAGCAAACTGATGAATGCCAGAGAAGGGGCCGCCGAACGCGGAGAAATTCATCATGACAGTTTTATGTTGTTAACAGGGCTTCACACATACACGCACAGGCGGCAGACTCACGCGCGCACACACACTCACACACACAGGCAGGAGCCGCGTTGCCTGTGTGTAATTGCTGCCTTTTGTTTTTTCTTTTTATTTTTTTGTGTGTGGAGATTACTCCCTGGCCGTTATTTGATTTTGGGGCTTGTGTAACACTTTCGCTTTTTTGTTGGTTGTTTTCAAATTGCACTAACCAACAGTAACAACAACTGTAACTGTAACATAAACGTTGCGTCGAGCCTGAGCAACTGAAATACGATCGAATTAGAGAAGCAGAAACAGGCGATGGGCGATGACGATGACGATGACTATGCGGCGCTTTTTAGCAGTGGGTGGTGCTACTTGGCTGGATTTGTTGTTGTAGCTGCTGTTGTTGTTGTTGTTGTTGTTATTTTTGTTGTTGTTACTCTTGTTGGTGGGGGTTGGTTTTTGGTTGGTGTGGCGTGGCGTGGCGTGGCGAGGAACACACACAAACTCACACTCGCGAACACACACGTTTGTATGAACGCGCGATTGTATGCAGCGCTTTGCTTTTTGGGGGTAGCAAATGTACAACTTTCAATTTCGCTTAAACTAAACACACACAGAGACAAAACACACACAAAACACCAGTAGACTCGCATACACACACACGCACACACAATCACACACGAGGCAACGTCGAGCGCGACGACGACGTCGACGTCGAACAACAACAATAATAAAGTAGAATTAAACGAAAGTCACGCTTACAACCGGCTCGTCGAGGCTCCGACATCAAACTAAAAGTAACATTACAACGAAAGAAAGCGGAAACACTGGGGCAGGCAACGGCAATCAGGCGCAGGCAGCGACTGCGACTGCGACTGAGCCAGAGCCAGAGACAGAGAAACAGAAACACAGACGCCAGCGGCACAGCGACGCAATGGACAAATGACAGTGACAGCGCAGCTCTCTTTTTTTGTATTAGTTCGCTAATATGTGTGTACATATGTACATATGTTTGTGTGTGCATGTGTGTACAGTGCTTGTGTGCGCTGCTTTGAGGGTGGAAGTTTTTCTACTTCTCTGGAAAATGTGCGTTTATTTGTACATTCTTTACAATGCGTTTTTAGTTGGTCATATGACAGAAAAAAATTCCCTGCACTTGATTAGCTGCAAAATAAAATTACAATTAAAATTAAATTAATATCAATGTATTTTAAAATATATCCAAATTGAATAAGAATATAAAAATATATATGAACAAAATTTAGTTTTAGGTGTTGGAAATAAATTGAACTATATTTAAACATAATGATACTCATATTTAATCTAACAACAAAGAATAATAGACTAGATAAACGAAACACAATATATCAGACTTCTACAAATTCTACACCTACAGGACATTTGCAAGTCGACTATTGCTAACCAGAAAACTCAGAAACAGCGTGCCTTGTAGTCGTATTTTTATTTGGTTTTCCAACTTTTGGGGTTGTGTGGCCTGGTCGTCGCAGCCGCAACGAACGGCCAGTGCATTTATATATGTACTATGTGCTTGTATATACATACAGACATACATACATATGCATAAATGTTTGTTTATACACGCGTCTATATGTAAGCATTAACGTAGCTGCATACGTACATACGTTTATGTGCTTGTGTGTATGTATGTATGTTTTGGGATGTCTAGAAACGCACAGCACCATTCTCGGGCGCGTCGCAGTCGCAGTCGCTGCATTTAATTCTGCCGGCGTTGCCTTTGGGACTTGTGTTAATGAAAGTGAGTGCAGCATCAGCATAAGCACTTGTCTGTATGCGTGTGTGCGAGGACGGGACGCTCTAATAAGAGAGCAGTGCCGCTGCTCGCAGAAGCAGCAACCTCTCAACCAGCAGCACTCTCGCATGTATTTGTTTGTGTGCCTGTGGCTGTGCCTGACGTGCAAGTGTTGTATTATTGTACCGATGCCCTACACCTCACTAGATATGCGCCATAACCGTAAACAAGAGCAGAACTAATCGGCGCATAAAATTAAATGGCACAAAGAACTAATATGTACATATATATAAGTTTAGGAAGTTTTTTTTCAGCCTAAAATAATGTCTCAAACATGTTTCTCACTAAACAGGTTTGCACCGCAACAAACAGCCGCATAGTCTCTAAAGTCGGTGAAGCGTTTTCCTTCTTTTGTATTCCTTTGTTGTTGTTCTTTTTTCTCCTGCTCTGGTCTTCTATTCGTTGACTTATTGTGAGGGTTGGAGTTTTTTACTTTCCATGCGTTCTTTTTAACTCATATTCGCTCAATCTCTTGCGCTTCTCTTTCCCTCTTTTACTGGCTCTTGTTGTTGTTGTTGTTGTAGTTGGTGTCTCTTTCAATGCAATGCCTTTGTTTAGGCTGCATCTCTCTCAGAGCTCTTATTGTTACATGTGTGTTTATCTTTAATTTCCATGCACATTTTCCAATTACGCGTTTACTCCACGGCCACATCTACAAATGTGTGTGTGTGAGTGCATGATTGTATAAGTAAGTATGTGAAGATGTGCTTTATGTTTTTATTAGGTGCTTTAATTATTAGCTATATTATAATTATAACTCATTTGACGGCGCAGTAGAACAGTTATACGCACATGCAAGTATGCTTGCGTATTTGTTCTTACGCACACACGAACATACAGAAACATCTTCTCATGCTGCTGGCTGAGACCTCCATCTATTAATCACAGGCACAGCCCATGTCATCATCGATTCCGTCTGTACATTATATACATGCATGCATGTACATACATACATATTTATGTGCCTCTCTGCCACTTCCACATTAGTTTTCTGCACTCTAAAGAGCTGTTAATATGATTATCTTTGCCTCCTCACAGCTAATAAGGCAGGGGAACTCCAGAAAACTTTTCTCGTGCAGAATATACCAGGGGAGGTCATCAATCAGGGAGCTTAGTGTGAAAATTAAAAAAATATCACCTCACTATTGTGTTTAATCAATTTTATTAATTATTATTATGAGCTTTTATCTGATGTTTTCATACAGTTCTCTGGGTTGAGATATTGTGTTGAGGTATGGTCTGTAAGCCTTGCTAATTGAAAATTGCACAAGCAAATTCCTTTTGGAGTTGGGGCACCATTGTTCAAGGTTCCCATTTAAGCATTTTTAAAGAACCTGATGCTTACAATCATATATTATCTGGCTATATAACATATTTGGCAAATCAAAGGTACGACCTACTGTTTGATAATTAATCTACAAAAAAACTTAAGTTAAGGCATTTGAGTTTGCGCCGTATGAAAACATCATATAATTATAATGCGTACATATTTTTCGATTTATATATATATTTGTATATTGAGAGGTTACAATAAATACTTTCAATGTTCCTTCTATTCAATATGCACCAAAAAATAACGCCCAGACATACCATTGCCGTACAAATAGTGTGTATATATAGTTTATATAGAATATTTTACGTATAATATCTTTTAGCTAGAGTATATATATAAATATATTGAAATGATCAGTGATTTGCTAACGGTTTGGTTTCTGTCTTGGTTGTTCCTAACGAATGTTTACAAAATATTATATATTATTATATATATATATATATGGAATATATTTATATATATATATATTTGATTAGTTATCAAAATATAGTTTACACATTGTAAAGCCTTGGGGTTTTTTGTGCACATTTCTACACGGTGTTTGTATAAAAAGTAACAAAAACAAAATTAACAAAATGTAAAGTTAAACTTAGAGAAATTTTGTAAACCAAAAATAAACATGTCAATTGGCAACTTAAAAGTTAATATCACACAAAATAGTATTTATAGATGTATATAACAGCGCAAATGAATGAGTTCTTTAAGCGAATGTTCACATTACAAATCATAATACAAGGTATATGAATATCGTTTTCGTATATATAAATATTGAGAGAGATATATGTAAGTATAGAGCATATATAATAGCTAATATTTGTTTGTTTGTGGGCTTTCAGCAAATATGCTCGAGTATTACAATTTTTAAGCATTGAGTTCTAGTTGCGCAGATCTAGCAAAATTGTTTTTATATATTGATAGATTAAATGTATATAGTTGCACGATTTATAGCGGATAACCGAGGGCAGCAGATAGAAGGGGCTCCCAAGCGCGATTTATGTCCAAATATAGCATTGTGCACTGTTCAGCGAGCGTTTCATCGTCGTCCAATATAGTTATAGGGAAGAGATCATTCTGTTTCAATGAGATACAATATGAATATTAATTAATTTCAAATTATTGTTATTATTGTTAATTACGCACATTTTTGGCCTGCCATAGCTGCTCGAGCAGCCGTAAGAAGCGTTGCATTTCCATGCTGCTTGCAAAGAATATAACCAAATCATCTAGACACTCTAGCGGTGCCTCCTGGCAGGAGAACTCCAATATGCACCACCAGGTCTCGCTGTGCGAGGGTATTTTAATGCCTGTCATTGCCTTTATGTCAGCACATGTGAGTATTTCCAAGCCCGAGTTTTTGCCATAGACACTGCTCATGCTATGCGATTGTCCTCTTGGTGCAGCCTTGGATGGCTCCAGCGATTGCTTGGTGGGCGTAGAGTTGAGCGAGGAACAGGACTGCTGTGTACCACGCGTCGGCGTGCTCATGGTGGAGCTCAGCTAAGCATAGAGAGAGAGAGAGAGGGACATATTCAAGAGAGCAGAATGATTAGCACAAATGTTAACTCACCAAGCTGCTGGTTTCGAAGATGCACAACATTTCCTCGTCGCGCAGCAGCTGCTTCTGTTCCGCAGCAGCTGGCGGAGTCTCCGCATGGATATTCAACTGTCGCAAAGGCGCGGAAAAGTCCTCACGTAGCGTTATCAAATGATTCTGGGTGACGATCAAAGTGCAGCCCAAAGCCTTGTGCCGCTCCTGTAGCTCAAAGAGCTGTTAGTAAAATAGAAGGATATCATATCAAATGATGCTAGTTGTGGGCTGGTTTTTGTAACTTACACCACTTGCCGACTGCAGCAGCGCCTGCAGCCACTCGGAGGCCACATACTCATCCGGTGCAGCCATTTGTAGTAGTTCGCCCTTAAGCATAATCTCAAAGCAATGCGGGCGCGCGGATTTGACAGCACGCCTGGCGCCCTGACACTCGGCCAGGGCCATGGCCCAGCTGGGCAACTTCTGTGTGGAGTCATGGAACATGTACAGCACACCAGCTCTGCAATATGGAACAAACTAATTATACACCAAGTAATAATATTAGCATAATTATGGCTTACTTTAGCAAAAAGTAACCCGGCTGCCAGCTTATCTTTGCCGCTGCGTTCGCAGAGGCCGTTTCTCGCACCCGTCGATGCATGAGAAAGCCCTTGATGTGCGGCCCCAACGGCTCCTGCTCGCCATCCAAGCCCCTGCCCAGGGCGCCGCCTGCTGGCATATTAACTACCGCATAGAACATCCAGCGCTCGTTCTTGCCCACACAGCTGTTGGCACGAACAAAATCCTGCAATGGCGCCAGATGCTCCAGCGTCAGTTGTCCCACAGCGGGCAACGTTGAGCCGCTACGGCGCGCACACAGCTCCAGATTGGCTACCAGTGCATCGGCTGGATAGGGTCCACCTGCCAGCAGCACCTGCTGCATATCACGCATACTGTTACTCAGCAGCACCGTATTACCGAAAGGGCCCATCTGTGCAGCGGGTGATTCATTAGGTATTGGATATATATTCAACAGTTATTGCTGCTCACCAATATGACATCCAGATCCTTGTAGGCGAGCACAAACTTTGCACACAGGCAATTTCGCACCAGGTCCGTCACATAGAGCGTTTTATCCGTGAGCAGCACCAAGACCGGCGTCATGAAGCCCTCGCGACTGTAGCCAGTATACAGCTTGAAGACCTGCAGTGGCAGATTGGGTTAGTTAATTAGTTGATACCGACTAGAAGATACCCCCTACAGCTATCTGCTGATATGAATAAATGATAACTCTGCGTGATCTCCCTCACCTTCAACAGCTGCTCGTTGGGCTCACGCAGCATAGGCAAACTCTTGCCATTGAATATATCAATGGATATTTCGCCAATGCCCAGTTCGAAACGGGAGACATCTCCCGGCAAATCCAGATCCATGCCCACGGCCAGTTCGCGTCGCGGCGAATTGGCGCCCGACATTTCAATCTCCATGGCAATCTCGGCATTCAAATCGTCGATTAGCTCATAATTCTTGGGTCGCACGCCGCGCACATAGAGATTGGAGCCAAGATGCTTATGCTCGCTGCGCAGTTTGTCCGCAAAGAAGTCATTCTTTCTTATGGACGACTCGAGTATTTTCTTCTGGGTCACGTTGCGCAGAAAGCGATTGATCAGCGATGTTTTGACTGCCGGCACAGGCGGCTTCAGCAGCTGCGCATAGTCCACGTCATTGTAGTCCACTATAACCAGATCGCTCTCCGTGGAAGGTCGCTCATTGGTCGTGTCAGTGGTGGTGGTAATGGTCAGTATATCGTCGAACTCCTCACTCAGTATGGTGTTCTTCGAGTCACGTCCACTTCCACCAGCTGCCATGCCAGCTCTTGCACTGCCCAAATAGCTGCTCGGACTGTGCAGGCTGCGACTGTGCATTGCCTGCTGCTGCGGCGGTTCTCCATAGCGTGGAGGCTGTCCACTGCGCTTCTTTAGGGGCGATGGCAAATGACGCGACTGGCGCTCCACGTTGCCAAGCATCAAGCCATGAACATTGTTTGTGTTGGGGGTTTGTGGTTTAGTGAACGATGCGGAGTTGCTGTTGGTGTTGTTGCTAATTGAGCTAAGCTCAGATATGGTGGATGAGGATTGGGTGGTGGGCAGCTTGGTGCTAAGGGGCTGTAGCTGCTGCTGCTGCTGCTGATGCGACTGTTGTAGCGTTTTAGACATTTTTGAAGCTAAGTGAAAGAGATTTGATTTGAATTAAATATGGATTATGAATAAATTCAGATTCCTTACCAAAGTAACTATCTGTGGCTGCAATTTGCTGCTGCTGCTGTTCGGCCTTCTGCTTCTGGGTCTGCTCCTTGTCCACTGCTGCCGAGCCGGCGGAGTTTTCCTTGAGACTGCGAAAGAAGTTGCTAAATGTCTTAGCTATGGGTGCGCCCATAAACGAACTGCGCAGCTGACTCGCTGGCTGCGCAATGGGCGTCTCCCGCTGCAATAGACTAGCCGCGCTGCTGTCTTCTGTTGCCGACATGGTGGATGAGTGTAGCTCCGACTGCTCGTAGGAGACGCCCGTGTGCTCAAAGACTGTGCTCTCGCAGTTGATGATAAACTTGCTGCGGAATTCGCTCTGTGTGCTGGTGACGATTGGTGCGACGACTGGTTCGCTATCGAACTCATCTTGGCGCCGCAGCACATGTGGCTGCTCTAGCGGCGACGCCTCGGCTGAGCTGTTTTGCTCATCGTTTTTGCGTCGCAGCTGCTCGTCAACGTTGTGTACGAATTTCTTGACACTCTGTGTCTGTTTGTTGCCATCCAGACTCTTGCTGAGAAAGGGTTTGGCCTTGATCGGCGGCGAGTCGGGCGATTCGCATTGTGCATATGCTTTGGGCTTGTGCTCGGGCGTTTGCTCCAACTCTGGCACGCACTCGACCACCGACTGCAAGTCCTCAGAGCCCTCGGGCACACCACGTTCGGGCAACGGCATCGTGAAGATGCTCTTCAGCGAACCGAAGATCATCTTGCTGCTGTTGTCGAGCAACTGATGCTTGATGTCGTGCACATTGAACTTCTTGACGCGCTCATTGAGATCCTGCTCGTGAATAATGTTTGTGTGGCGTTTGGTTTTCTTCAGGCAGCTCGACTTGGGCTTCTTCTCCTTGTTCCAGACGGACTTCTGCTTGGGACTGCCTGCATCCCCAATATTCGGCTCCGAGTAGTAACAATTGTCGCCTGGGCATAGCAAGTATAAGACGTTATATAAGAGTGGACAGAAGCTGGAGGAGAGGACTCACCAATTAAGTTATTGTTGGCATTGCTCATGCCAATGCAATCGCAGGAGCTGCTCTTGGCCTGCTCATACTGTTTGCGAGTGGTATTAGAGTTGCTGTTGGAGTTCTTATCCTGCTCGTCCGAGTCCAGACTCGAATTGGAGCTGCTGCAAGCGCACCGATAAAGCAAACGATCATCCCGATGATTAGGTTCCGCCGCACTGGGCCCGTACTCAAAAACACCGGAGTTGTCATATTGCAGTCCAACTGGTTCATTAGTGTCATAGATGTCCGTGTTGCCATAGTCCAGGACATCCGAACAGGCATTGCGATAGACCAGACGACGATTGTGACCCAAAGCACCGGCTCCGGCTTCCCGTTCACCTGCGTCCCTGCCAGCGGCACTCAGCTCTGTGGGCGCCTGCACGCGGTCTCGTTCTGCGCACCAGGAGTAGCGACCAGCGGCACCAGCCACTCCTGCTGAATTGCCGCCCACCACGGCCAATTTGCGTCCGTTTTTGTAAGTGATAAAGCCATGCTCTATGTGAATGTTGTCAGTGCGAGTGTTCTTCAGGATGTCTTCGTGGAATGAGACGCGCTTCTTGGGCGCCTTGGGCGTGGATGAAGCTTTGTGCACCTTGCGCCTGTACACGATCTTTTCAGCGGTGTCAAAGGTCGAACAGGCGCTGGCTGTCATACTCTCCTCTGTAGCAACATTTGAATTGCCATCGACAGGTTGAGTGATAGCCGAAATCTGTGTCTTCACTGGCTCCTCGAACTCCAAGCCCGACTGAGAGCAGAGAGATTCCAGCATAACGTCGCTATTCTCACTATCCAGCATTTGTACGCCCGAATCACTGGGCGTTGTGTCTTCCTCTAGACTACAGCTGGTATTCATACTCAAGCTCATCTTGTCACAGCCGCTGCCGGGCGAGACCTTGGCGCTCAGATTGTTGTTGACCTTGGGATATAGCGGTGACTCCATTACGACATCGTATGCATATGTCTCGACTAGCGTCTCTGCTGATTAAATTGTATATCACCTTTTTGTTTAACAATACTTTTTAACGAGAATTTGCCTATTGGTTGTATGCCAATTCGTGTCGCACTTTAATGATAATAAGCAAAAAACCAACAATTTTGAAATACATACACATATATTTATATTTTATATTATATTAGTTATTTTCTCCTTCAGATTCGTGCTATTTTTCGGTATCTTGGTTTTCTGGCAAGTAATCAATATCAATGCCGATTGCACACTGCGCCGCAGTCACATCACGTCACTGTGCAACAAAGGAGTACACGGATGACCCCACGACCCCGCCTCCTTCACGCCTTTTTAGCGCACCCAACAAAACAGCCCCAACTCGACACCCGCAATATTTTAACGGCCCGTTTTTGCAAACCAACCTTCGATTTGTTGCGAAAATTCCATGCTAAACTCGTGCGCGGCACTTTTAATTAATTAAATAGCTTAGATTTTGCAATTTATTTGTGTTTCAACTGTTTTATAGTTACATTTTAAAATAACAAGTACACACAAGTAAAACAAATCAATAATTATCATAAAAAACGCAACGTTGCCAACCAGTTGAAGAGCCTAACCTATGGGCAACACCTGCTCACAGCTGTGCGTAGTATTCGGCAGATCTGGCAGCGCTCAGATGTTAACAACAGGTGTATGCCTTTGGCGCGCAGATTCGAACGTTATTTGAATTTAAATTAAAGCGACGCCAACATTTGTAGATTGAATTTTCAATTCTTTATGTGAACGTATTTGTTCTGCATAAGCAAATACGCATACGCAGATTATATCAATTATATGTCAGGCATTACGCATATTGTAGCTAGTAGAGGGCATATTGAATTTGTGGAAACGGTTGACGGCACGCTTCAGAGCTCATATTCTATTCTATGATATATTCTATGCTACGCGTGGGGATTGAGGGGTATATGTGTGTCGGCTTCAGCAAATACGCATTCCATTTGTGTCTTTGTTTTGCACATACCTCAGGCATGTCAGTTTTGAAAAGTACAATAGCAAAGAGAGGAATGACAATGAAAACGAATGAAACCATAGAAATTAAATTTATCACACCTTGAGCAGCGCACGGCAAACGTGTATATAACTCTTTTATATTTATTTTTGGTTGCCTCTTTGCCGTATAAACGGAAAGAACGAACAAATAAATCGTCTTGCATTTATTAAATAATCCAATAAATATCATTCGAATGCGTCAATCGAGCTAAAAATGTTTCAGTTCCGTTGCTCAATCGAAAAATGTCAACCACACCAGAACAATGTGCCGTAAAGCAATGAAACTGAAATATAAACGCAAAAAACAACACGTGAAAACGCGCAAAACTATGCAACATAATTAAATGTAGTAAATAGCCGTTACTTAACAAATTATTTATATTGGAATAAATCGAAAGGAAAATCCAACGGCGTGTGTTCAAAATGCAAATGCCAAACATATTTAGACAATTGAAACAGCATAATTTCCTGATTGCAGTTGCAATCTATATGCATATACTAGAAAAATCAATTCAATTATGTGATTGTGTTCATGGTTACAGGTAATAGTTTATAACAATTAAGTACAACTCATTTGCCAAGCTGGCAAATAGTAAAAAAAAAGCGCATTGCATCAGACAAGGCTGCAAACATAACCTCAATCGGAAAAATAATCTAGTATACCTGATTCACATTTACTTAAATGCAGAAAAGAAGCTTGAACCAGGACGGTTTTATTTTATAAACCAAGTGATACACTAGTAATATGAATCATAACATCCAAAGTCTGTGGAATATTAACATAACCTAAAAAAAAAATAATTTTTTGCTGTTCACTTTTGTTTACCCGCAGAAACAATACAGAGAGTGCCGAACTGGTGTCTCACTATGAATCAAGTCTATCGCTGCCAGACATATTGCCCATACCATCGAAAACCTACGACAAGAATCGTGCACCCAAGCTGCTGGGCCAGCCGACCGTTGTTTATTTCCATGTCACCGTACTCTCCCTGGACTCCATCAACGAGGAGTCTATGGTAATGTTATTAGAGAAGTTTAATGTTTTTCATGATTTCTATAATTGTTTTTGTCCATTTTCACAGACCTACGTGACGGACATCTTTTTAGCACAAAGCTGGCGCGATCCTCGTCTGCGTTTGCCGGAGAACATGAGCGAACAGTATCGGATCTTGGACGTGGATTGGCTGCACAGCATTTGGCGTCCCGATTGCTTCTTCAAAAATGCCAAAAAGGTGACATTCCACGAGATGAGCATTCCCAATCATTATCTCTGGCTCTACCACGACAAGACGCTGCTCTATATGTCCAAGCTGACGCTGGTGCTGTCCTGTGCGATGAAATTCGAATCCTATCCACACGATACACAAATCTGTTCCATGATGATAGAGAGTTGTAAGTGGAGGGTTCTTTCTTATGTGTTGGCAAATCTCTGATTTACAACCTTTTTCTAGTATCCCACACTGTGGAGGATTTGGTATTCATTTGGAACATGACCGATCCACTGGTGGTGAATGCTGAGATCGAGCTGCCTCAATTGGACATATCAAACAATTACACAACCGATTGCACCATCGAGTACTCGACGGGTATGTCCACGCATGATTCCGAGTGACTGTATTCTTAGTTGAAGATTATCTTGTCTTCCAGGCAACTTCACCTGCTTGGCCATAGTCTTCAATTTGCGTCGACGCCTCGGCTATCATCTGTTCCACACCTATATACCCTCGGCGCTGATTGTGGTGATGTCGTGGATATCGTTTTGGATTAAGCCAGAGGCAATACCGGCCCGAGTTACCCTAGGTGTTACCTCGCTGCTGACGCTGGCCACCCAGAATACCCAATCCCAGCAATCGCTGCCGCCGGTGTCCTATGTGAAAGCAATTGATGTCTGGATGTCATCCTGTTCGGTGTTCGTGTTTCTGTCGCTCATGGAGTTTGCTGTGGTTAACAATTATATGGGACCGGTGGCTACCAAGGCCATGAAGGGTTATTCGGATGAGAACATCACAGACCTGGATGACCTGAAGGTGAGTTTGGACATAGATAGATCGCTTCCCAAATTGGCTGAAACTGAAACCGTGTAGTGTGTCTTGCAGCATCATCATCGGGAGTCCATAATAGAACCACAGTACGATACCTTCTGTCATGGCCATGCGACCGCCATATATATTGATAAATTCTCGCGCTTCTTCTTCCCCTTTTCGTTCTTCATACTCAACATTGTTTACTGGACGACGTTTCTATAGGGCCATGTGGAGCACTCCTAAATTAACTGTTTAAAAACCATAATAACAATAATAATACAAAACGCATTTGTTTAAAAATGTATATAGTTTGTAAGCCACAAACGAATTTGCAAGTAAATTAAATTACATAATATACATATAAATAACATATATAGTATATTATTTTATTGTATAAATAAAGAAAGGCGTTTATTAATTAAATTTAATTCAAAGGAAGAAATTAAGAAATGCATTTTAATTGCGCAACAAAGGTGGAATTATCTTTGGTATTTTTACTATATAAGTATGTATGTATGTATGTAGAGTTTAGACATATAGCAAATACATAGTTATTTATATATATATGTATATATACATATATATGTATAAATGTATAAAAAAAAGTTGTTATCGTGGCTTTCTTTTCCATTTCCATTTCCATTTCCACGTCTATTTTCATTTCCATTACAATTGTTCATTCATTCTTGTCAGCATTATACATATAATCACATGATATTATAGTATCCTTGTTTTTTTTTTTTTTATATATATATGCACATTTAGAATAATTTTCTGTTTTTAATTTTAGTTACTTTTTCCATTTTACTATATAATTTGTTTAGCTTTTGTCGCCTACGTTAATTGTTGCTAAATATTCATGTAATTTATGCATTATGCGAGTGTTAATAAACAACGTTTGACACTAATTCAACTTATATATGTAAAAATATTTCGGTTATAAATAATACACACAGAGCTACTACAGATCCAGAGTAATACACGCGTTCACAAATAAATACTCTATCACATATAAAAAAAAAATATAGGATACAGGATGAGAATAATAACGTTAATTGGATTCTCCTACAACAAAACAAAACATTCAGCATAATTTATAGTTATATATATATATATATATATGTATATATATAGCAGAGGGAAGAGGAGCAGAACACGCATAGAACGCAAGCCTATGTAGAAGCCGCTGAGAGTAGGAGTACTTAATAGATCGCCAGGATATCAAACGATATTGCTAATGCCGCTGAGTTTTTGGTTTCACTGCAAACATGCCTGCAGCTTTTCTGTCCATTCCTGCGCCAAGTTCGCATTCATCGCATAGAAGTTATAGGTGCGCTTCGACGTTTTAAGCTGTAAAACATTAAATAGATATCAGGTCTAGGCATATGTGTCATTAATAAATGAGCTTACATCAAAGAAACCCTTTTCATCGACGCGTTTTGTGCCAATTTGTGTGGGTTGTGCGGCAGTCACCGACTGCACCTCGGCCAATTCTGAAATTAGTTTGATATAAATTAAAATACTTATTTTGCACAATTTTAAAATACATACCTATAATACCCTTGGGCGCTGTATCATCGGATGTATCATAATAGCGCAACTGATGCTTAATCGAGTCCAGAACGAACCAACGCTGTTTCCAGCCCTTCAGCAGAGCGCCACGTTTGTAGAGATGTCTGGGAATGGGATGATATTATGAATAACAAATTAACTAATTTGGATCAGTTAATAATTCTTACCCTTCGTGCGTGCGATTCTCGGCAACATTGCTGCTGAACTGGTTATAGAAATGATGACTGGAAGTGCGTGCGGTGGTCGCTGCACTGGATGCGATGCTGGCGGTGTCACCCTGGGATATGTTGACATTGGGCGGTCCCACGGCACCATCTATGGCCTTGTATTTGGTACAGTTCTTCATGGAGAGCTCCGTACACTTTTCGTGATAGGAGTTACCGCAGTCCATGCAACGATAGCCAACAGGACCCCAGAGCAGCTTGGTGCAATGATTGCAATTGGTGGGCGTCGTATAGGGATGCTTCTCAAAGCGATGTGGATGAAAGAACTTGTCCTGATACCCAGCCAGGCGGCCCTTCATTATGATCTCGAGCGTGGAGCGCTTATGATGCTGCGTCTGGGTCAGCATACTGCTCATTGAAGTTTTGCGCGATATGGACTCGGATTGTGGTACGACCATATTGTTCCACACCAACTGCCACTTTTGCGGCAGATGTCCGCGTTCCGTTTCCGCCTGTTTCACCTCACTGAGCAGGCAGACATAGGCATTGGGATTGCATTTCTCAATGTTGTCATAGCCGGCGCTAATCACCATGCGCTTGCCCTTGATCTCGGACAGATCGATTTCATCATCCACATTGGTCACCTCCAGATCGTAGGGCGGTCCCTGTGCCAACTCCTCGTTGGTATAGAAGCTCCACAGATCTAAGGCAGCTACGCTATTCTGCGGACGCAGCACCACATCTCTGTTGGCGGAGTACAGGAAATTATAGAAAATTGGCGATTTGTTGTGCTGTCGCTCGATGTAATCGAAAATGGAGTGTCCAATGCGATTCATCTGATTAGGAGTGCGTGGACTGCGTATGTCCAGCGGATAAACATTGCATTCATCATCAGAACCATTCGCAGCACTGCCGCCTCCACCAAATATATGCTTGGTGCTCAGTGAGCCGCGCTTATCCTCCATGGATGCAATGCCGGAATCGTAGCGCTCCAGCTCACAGTCGAAGAGGAACGTGCGAAATCGACACGAGACCAGGTGATAAGCCAGGAAACGCAGATAGAAATCATTGAACTCAAAGGCCATGGGAAACTGTCGCTGCAACTGATAGACAACATCCAGAAACTGCAAAAATGTGGGCGCAAAGGCGATATTTGTGCTGGCATGTGACGGCTTCAGATTGCTGCGATGAGCAAAACGATGTCCAAAGGCCAGCCACTCTTTCTCGACCAGCACACGAAAGCCGTCGATGCTGCGATAGTAGGGATCGAGGCACAGTTGTGCGATGCTCGACAGCTGGGCTGTCACGTCGGAGCCATCCTCCAGTGAGAGCATCACGCTGCTCTCCTGCAAGTCAATAAGGTCCACAACGGCACCGGATAACTGCAATAGGGTCGAGATCTGCTGCAGCCAGTCTGATTGCTCAACCATCTTGGCGAAGCTCAGGCTATCCGCTTCACTGATATTATGTGAGGGCATGCAGGCGCGAATCAGTTTCTTGAAGGCTGATCGAGATTGCCGTATATCCGGATAATCCACGGGTATAAAATCCGCACAAAAATCACCATTCAAATTCGATTTGGCTTGCGATTTTTCACCTGCATAGAAAAGTGGGAAAATATGTTAGATGCTATAAAAGTTAACCTCTGGCATTTGCAAACCCACCCAAGGCATAGAGCCGCATCTTCCGAAAGGCGTTCGCCGCAGACCTTTCATTGCCCTTCATAGTGCCACCTTTGTTGCCGCCGACGTTCACTTTACTGCCATCTGTAACATTCAAATTGGAGCGCTGTTTGCGCATAAACTCTGGTGTTAGCGACTGATGCTCCTCGCCGTGTCCGAGCAGTGAGTTTATCGAGAGATTCATATCCGTATACTGATTGAGTGCGTCGAGCGGCGTCAGCACGGGCATCGTGTTGATCAGAGCCATCAAATATTTGTCCTGCTCCGGATAGTGAGTGACATCATTGTGCGCCATGGTATTTGCCCCCGTTGTATTCTTGATCATGCCAATTACGGATTTGCTATTGGGCTGTGCACCGCGTATGAGCAGCGAGCCATTGTTGTGCCGCCACGTGGGCAAAGGAATCCGCTGACTCTTGAAGCAGCGTCCCAGGTGTGTCATGACCGCATCGCTGCAGTGGACCGGCGCCACTATAATGGCCGGATAAGTGCGACACGTGGCATAGTTGGCATTGGCATTACTGATGCGAAATCCGAGCTGTGCATCTGCATCAAAGCCCAGACGTTTCCAATCCCGCACATAGCTTCGCTCGCGCATGCGCTCGATGTCCTTAGTCGTGAGCAATCGTGGTAGTGCTTCATTCTGCTGTGTCTCAAACTCGTCGCCATCCTCGAGCTCATCGTCTATGGAGTGGGTTTCGAGTGCGTCGGCGCTGCCACCGCCCATCTCATACTCCGGAACCAATTTGCGTTTCGTTTGGACCTTTTGCTTGAAGCCAGCTTTCTTTGCCGTGCGTAGCAGAGTTTTCTTTGCAAAGCCCTTGAGCGTGGAGTACTTTTCCTTAGTCTTTAAGGGTACAACGCCTTGGAGCATTGTACCATAGGATTGAAATGCGAAGTACTCAAATTCATCAAATGGATGGCGCGCCTTGTTTAGGGTTTTGCGAAACGTTTCGATTTGTTCCAGCGTTACCTCCGTATCGAAGGCAATCTTGAGCAGCTGAAAGCAGCTGGATCGCAGCTGCAGTCCCTCCGGCAGCGTTTGATCCAAGTGAGCCAAATATAGCATCGATATCTTCTTTTCCTTGAGCAGCGAGGCGATGGGAAAGGCACGCACAATTGTCTGCTCGCAGAAGAGCGGATCACAGGGCGAGCCCTTGAAAACGATGCGATAGTTCGTCAAGAACAGCGCACCCTCGGCGGGTATCAAGCACTGGGTGTCATCCTCTCGTCCGTCGGGCATGAGAAAGCAACGCAAATGATCGTTGGCTAATTCCTCGCCAGGCAGCAGGCAAGGCGTTTGAATTTTCGGCTTCTGCACGTGCGGATGCCGCTTGGCTTCGAGATAAACTGGCTCCAGCGATTCAATATGCATATGCACCACGCCCGGCACCATGTCGTGCAGATTGCGTATGTGCTCCGAGGTGACGCCGCCCTCCGTGCAGACGCAATCAATGAAACGGGAGATTGTCTTGCCTACAGTAACTCCTATCTCTGAGGCATCGTTCTCCTCGAAACCTTCGTCGGAATGTTCGCTCAGGCTATGCGAGCCCATAATACTGCAAGAAAATTAGTTGATTAAGAAAAGTGTATTCTGTTCGGCCTATTGTATTATACCTGTTGGAAACGCTCTGGTTCTCCTCGAGCCGAAAGGGCACCTTGGGTTTGCTGGCCGCATCCACATTGACGTCGAGCGGTATTAGCAGGGATACCATGCGATTGGCAAAGTGTATGGCCTGGCTGTAGAGCGTGGACTCCTCCGATTTGGCCAGCTCAGCCTTTTTCTCCTCCTCGATGGTGGGACTCTTGCGCAACTGCTCTGCGGTTATTTCTAGCGCCGTTGGCTCCTCCAGCGGCACCTCGTCCAGCACACAGTTGGCTTCTTTGTTGTGCTCGTTTTGCCGACGCTGCAATAAATACAGTGCCTTGATTTGCGCCTGAACATCCTGGAAAAATGTAGATTCCCAGAACTGCAAGTTCTTCCATATGACATGATCCTGTATTTCCGTATAGGCAAACTGAACCACGCCCATAGAGAGCTTACGGCAGAATATTGTTGACATGGGAAGCAGCGCAGCTGCCACAGTATACTCATCCACACCAGATGAGTTCTGCAGCGCTTTGTTCATGAAGCGCACCACCAAATCGAATTGTTGATGATCCAGCACCGCTTTATTGCCATGCACATAGCCGAAAAGCTCGCGACAGAGAATGAGCCGTGCATCCCGATGCTTTAGTGTGCGCATTACCGCAGGCAATAGCTTTCTCGCATCCGCAATACGATTTTCAAATATGTATGAGACACAGGTGCGCAGCACCTCCAACCGACGTGCTGAATTGTGGACCGTTGTGGGTCGCAACTCCAGAGCTTCGGGCAGTCGCGGACCCATGGGTATGATTCGGGGCTGATTGCGGGTAACATGAAACCGCTGCGACTGGCCATTCTTGCGTATACCATCCTGTATGATTAGCTCTACCTTTTCCACGCTAATGCGCGGAAATGCAGGCTGGTGAATGCGCTGAAAAGAGCCTTGCGGCGGCTTGAGCACTTTCTGGGCATAGGTTGTGTGAGCGTTAGATGCCTCGTTCTCGTATAGAGTGCGGCCTAGTTCCTGGATATGTGTGAGTATCTAGAAAGGTAGAGTGGTGGAACAGCATTAGTTTACAATTATTATTATTATAAAATTTCATTACACATACGAGATTCCGATTTTGTGACTCCGTTTTGAGCAGTTCATTCATCGAGCTGTACAGCTCATCCCAGGCATCAGCGGCCCGCCAAGGCGGACCACGTTCATTAACAAAAGTGGTAAAGAACATGCTATCGAGAACGCGAAATAGAAACTCGCTCTCAATAAGATCGCGAGCACCTAAGAAGCCAGCCTTGTGAAATGTTATCACCGTCTTGGGGTGAATGCGTATAATTGTCAGGCAAGAGCGATAACCCTGGAGCAGCTGCGCGAAAAGACGCATAAATATGGCGCGTAGCTCCTTGTCAATGTGTGCTTCGGTCTTGGCCATAGTTGAAGTGGGTCGCTCGTTATTGGGGAACGCGAGATCTGCTTGAGCCAAATTGGGAAAGAGTATCATGCTGAGCAAGTCCTGTGTTTGCTCCCACAATGGTGATGGAAATATGGGCACAGGTGGCGTTAGTGCATCCGGAATGGTCACCAGCCCACCATCCAAGTCTACGACAATCACATCCAGCAAGTCCGTGATCTCAGTTTGTAGCGAGCTGTGTATGCCCATAATGAAGGGTGTGGGCGTGGACAGCACCTCCGTGAGCGGAGCGGGGAGTATAGGTATGTAGACGTGTGTATAGCGAAATGGATACATGAGCGCAACCAGTGCTCGGCAACTGTCCGTAAGGTGCCAGTAGCATTTGG
This sequence comes from Drosophila meridiana, assembly GCA_035045185.1. Lineage (NCBI taxonomy): Eukaryota > Metazoa > Arthropoda > Insecta > Diptera > Drosophilidae > Drosophila > Drosophila meridiana. The sequence goes on along the minus strand of JAWNPF010000055.1, from coordinate 18,407,825 downwards.
AGTGAAAGAGTATTTTGTTTTCAGTCATCACGGCGCAAAGTAATATCAGCACATTCTTAATGCCCAGCTGTTTGAACAGAAAGTAAACACCGCTGCCCGTCGTTGGCAGGGAGGAGCTTTGCGGCGGCTGCAGTGATTGCTTGTCGCCGGCGCCAATCGAGAATCGCACCTGCGGACCACCTGCCGGTGGCACCTGTATGCAGCCCAGTATGTTACCAATCAGATTCTCCATGGCATATGGCAAGTTCTCAATATAGACCGTGTAGATGGTGCCCAGACAGTTCTGTACAGTGAGAAGATTGTAGTATATATAATGTAAGCATTAGCTGTTATACAACTATAGACTCGATAGATCTAACATCTTACTTTAAAAGTCTCTGCACAGTCCAGTCGAGATATAAGCACCAAGCACTTGGGCGCATACATAATGCTGTGATGTGTGATTGGCTCAGCGGGCGCACTACCCAGCAATCCGCGATTGCTACAGTTGCCATTGCTATTGTTGGCAATGGTCTCATCCTCGTCGTCCACAGTGCGGGTCTGGGTTATGGCCAGAGTTTCATGAAAACTTAAACACGCACAGTAATGCTTATTTGCATCGATGTCGGTGAGCACGGATATAAAGAATTTCGGCTCTTGTTTCTCGTACGATAAGTTCCAGCCGAGCGGCTGGCAGAACTACAATTATAAGTTTGAGTAAATGATGTGTGTGTGGGCGTGTGTGTGAAAGCAATGTATACTCACCCATTCGATGCCCTCGATGAAGGGCGTGTCGGGCCAATCTTTCTCAGGAAAGCGTTGCACAATTTTGCCGCATATTGGCTGACCGCAGACATTGCCGGCAGTCTCTGCAGAAAAAAATTAAACAAATGTACATTAATACACACACACACATAATATATAAAATATATATATACAAATTAATGCATGCATGTGGCACTCACTTTCTTTGTCGTTATCGTAGCCAACAATTACAAAGTAATCAGCGAGCCGGGACATCTCGTACGCTTACGCTGCAGCTGCACATTGCAGTCTAACTTAGAACTGGGGGGAACTGGGCGACTCTTATATGTATGTGTGTGAGTGAGTGTTGTTATATGCGAGTGTGAGTGTGAGTGAGTGTACGGTGGGGCTGATGCTTCTGATTTTTACGTTGCCAAATCTACAAAGTAAAAGCACAAAACGAATAAAACAATATTGCTGTTGTTGTTCTTATTGTATTTCTCTTTTGTTTTCATATACACACAACAGCAATCGCAATCGCCAACCGCTTTGGCCGCCTGCCACAAAGTGATTTGCATACTACAAATAATTGAAGCTTTCAATTAATACGGCGCGTTTTTTTGTGTTTGGCATAAGTAATTAGTCGGCTGGCATTGTTCTTGCTTCGTTTTCTTTTTTTGGTATATGCAAACATATTTTTAACGTACACGAATTTTAAGCCACAAACCACACCCCGCCCCTAAGTGTTAAGTCAATTGAATACACGTATGCGCTGCATTAAACATATACGCTTTTGAAGCATTTTACATATATATGAACACATATGTGTACCGTTTCAGTGTTGGCAATTTTAGTTCGTTTGATGTCTGGCACTTTTATTATAAACAAATTACTTTAACTTTTAGATTTTTCATGCCTGCGGAATGTAGGGTTGTTGATATGCTATCGATATTTATAGACTCGTGATTCGGTCTATCTCTTTAGTGCTAATCAACGTTCAACGGTTGTTCATTATGCAACACTAAAAATGTGGCGCATTTGAAATTATAATTCAATTCTTGGATTGGAAAACTTTAAAGTTCGGAAAACAGCTGCTTGTAAATACTTTGAGATAAATGCAGTGATATGAGCTTTACAGTAAGGCAGTTAGTATACTTGGTGATTACTTATCGATACTGTCCATTGCAAAAGTTCAAGTATCGATACATCGATACTCGTAGCAGTCAGTGTGTGTGTGATTTTTTCCCTACGACGTTAATATTTTTGTGCTATTTATGAAGTTTTAGCAACGTTTCTGTGGATTTAATCGCACTATAATAGTATTTAAACGGTGCTGAAGTAATAATTGCATGTGTTTACTAAAAAATACGTTATAAAAATGGCTGCACTATTTGCAAATTAGCAATTCCCTTACTTTGCCATTAAGGTGTCTTGTCGGGCTTCGGGCAGCAGGTAAGCTTCATTCGCTCTCCCTCTGTTTCGTCTGGTGTGCTCTCCCCAATTACGATGCTCTCTTGATTTCGCCCCCTCTCGTTCTTACTTAACCATTCTCGTTGACCACCAAAATATTTTGCTCTCTTTGTCTTATGGCTCACTCACAGCTGTTTTTGGGGCAGATCTCAATTTCTTATCAGAGACCTTCCCTGCAAAACAAATACAAATTTCGGTACACCAACCCGATTTTCCAGGAAATTAAAAATGTGTAATAATAACTAATGGGCGCGTCAGATTAAAATCAGGTTATACAATGGAGACATGATTGATGCACCTATTCCATAACTATTGAACACTCAATCCTTCAATGTAAATTATTGAGCAGTCGAGCATTAAAAATGTATGTATTATTTTAATGCTATAAGCAAGCGCAGGAATTTAACTTGTATTAAACTTTTCATGTGAAGCTAAAATCATAATTAAAATTTTAAAATTAAATATATTGACTACAACGGTTCAGCTGAGCTTTGATAATCTGTCGGCTAAGCCATTAGTTAAATAAAAAATAAATAAAAATTAGTGAAATCCAGAGGAGACTGCGGTTATAATATGTAAGCTTAAGGGCCGGAGTGTAGTCACAGTAGGCAGTTTAAATAGACATATGCAAAATTCGTTGTTGAGTTTTTCTCATAATACTCATATTTACGTGATAGCGTAGACACATTAATCATTTTTCTCATTTATGTTTCTCTTTAAAAGTAAAAAAAAAACCAACAAAAAAAAAAGCGTAAGCATGGAAAATGAACAGGATGAACTCAGACATCGACAGCACATGCAGGACCAGCACCGTAACCAGCACCACGGCGTGCCAATTCGGTATTCTGATGTCATGCTGCAGCTTGGTGCCCGGGAAGCTCGTAAGTGCACTAGCTACTATAAACTAAATAGAATAATTGCATCTATTATATTGTATGATCCACTTGATTTGATTGCATTCCAGAACGATCACCATATGCCGTATACTTTGAACAGCCACGCGAAACGCTGCCGGACAGTTATGTAGTGATGCCCTCCTATCTTCAGGCGACGTCGCAACCGCCGCAAACAGCGCCTACAACTGTCTCGGTTGGTGTAGCTGGTAGTGGAGGTGGCGGTGGTGGTGTCGTTGGTGGTGGTGGCGTTAGTAGTGGCGGTGCAGGTGGTGTTGCCACTGTTGGTCCTGGTAGTGGTTATGTGCCCCTGTTTCAGTATCAGCCGGCGACCAGGAGTGTTAACCGCGAATCCTATGCGGAGCCAGCGAGCTCCACTGGCAATAAGTGCTGGAAATGCAATGTCATACGCGACATATGCCATTGCAGTCGGCTGGCAGAGAACAACAATACCAGCTATGCGGCGCCCGTGGAGCATGTGCATTCCACTCAATCGAATGGCAGTGGCGCAGGTGAGCCAACGCAATTCTTTGAGCTCAGCTCGACGTCAACGGCGACCGCCACATCCACAATGTCAGCGACGGTAAATAGTGCCAGCAATAGCCGCAATAACGGCGGCCCATTCATTCCAAATCATTCGCAACGTAAGACTGAAGTGGATATCCTGTCACAACAACAACAACAACAACAGCAACAGCAGCAGTTGCTGCTGCCGCAGGAGTCGCACACGCAACAGCAGGAATATGACAATAGCAACAACAGCAGCAACAACATCAATTCCAGCAACAATGTGTTGCATTTGGGCAGCATCTGGCCAGCTGCCATGGATGACCATGCTGTTGATGAGCAATTAATGCAGCAGTCTCGAAACAGTTCTTCATCGGCTGCCTATGAGCTGCCCAGCAGTTCACTTTTGAGCTCCAACAACAGCAGCACAAACAGCTCCTTTGAGGCAACCAGCAGCAACAGCAATAATAATAACGCGCATTTGGTGAATGGCAATGGCACGACTTTTGATGATGTCACGTCCAGTGCATCGGACACGGAGCACGTGCAGTTCGCCAATACGCGCACCACCAACACGACCACAACCACATCAGCGTTGCAAAAGAAAAAGCATCAATCGAATCGGAATCGAGCTGCAACTACAACAGCTGCTGGAGTAAATGGTGCAGTCATGGATGCAGCTGCTTCCGGTGCGGCTTCCTCGTCAGTCGTTGAGCTGGACGCTACGCCCAGCACCAGCGCTCAAGCGCAGCAGCAGCAGCACCATCGTAGCCGCCATGTCTACCGCCAGCGACGCTATCCCAGCGAGCTGGACCATGCGGGCGACAACAGCAGCGACGATGGCTGGGATCTTCGCATGCGGAATGCAGCGTCTGAGTCCACACCTGTGCGGCCGCAGAGCACCCACAGTGACTTAGACGCCCGCCATACGGATCACACGTATTTCAATAGTCGTGGCTATACATTTAATGGCCTACCGCCACCACCTCCGCCACCAGATAGCAGTTTTATGCGCTCCAATTCCGCATCCTGCACCACAGCTACTCACACCACCTGCAGCGTGGACTATGCCGGTCGCGATATTTGTGGCGTTCATCGTTTGACCACCGACAGAGGCGCCGACACACCCACAGCGGAGCAACAACAACAGCAGCAAGAGCAGCAGCAGCAACAACGAACAGCAGCTGTGCTTAAATTCTGTTTCGGCTCGGGCGGCATTGTTCGCACCCGTTCCCGTGTACGCTCCATGGATGAGCCGATCCCAGCGGCCAACAGCAGTGGCAGCAGTAGCAGTCACAGTATGTGCCAGCCACCCAGGAAGCTGGCTCGTCTGGAAAACGATGTGCGGTTGTCGTCCTCCTCCTCCGCCATGTCCAGTCTGTCGCCAACGAACTTCTATGCATTTCAGCCAGGTCGCCATCGACATCGCACCTATGCGGAGTTAGCCCGGAGCAGTGAACACCAGGTAAGTTGACCCACATTCAATGCTGACTGTAATCGGTATATATTGAAAAATATACATATATATTTATATATATATATATATATATATATATATATATATATATATATATATATATATATATATATATATATATATATATATATATATATATATATATATATATATATATATAATACATATATATTAGGTAATATTTAAATAGTAGTTTTGTAATGTAATGTATGTACGCACTGTATGTGATTGTTGCTGCGTACTGCACGTCAGTGTTGCCGAAATTTTTTCAGCAAAAGTAGCAAAACCGAGGGCTGAAAGTAGCTAAAAGTAGCCAACTTTCTTCTAAAATAGCTGAAAAAGTAGCAAAAAAAGAAAACAGTGTTGTTTCAAAATTCAACTTTATTAAGTAGTTTTGTAATTGCGATATTAGTGGATTCGTCAATAATTAAACTAAACTTGGCATCGCCAATAACGGCGCGCAAATCCTCGCAAAAGTGTGGTGCTAGCACGTTCTTAATTATGTTCCCACACTTCGTACGACGCAATTTTAGATCAGCTGTCTCCGGCTTAGCACAACTTGCGAAATGGCAGTGTGCTCAGCAACAAAAAGGCACAAAGCAACCTCCTGCTCTATAGTTTTGGGTAGTGGTTCCACCTCGAAGGTAATTTGGTTTTTCAGCCCGAAGCGCTTACTATTAGAAACATGTTTTGCTTTTGCTGCATGTTTTTGCAAATGGAAGATTTTTGCCTTTATCGTGCACTTGCAATAAGCGCAGTACACTTCTGTTGGATCTGTAGGCACTTTTCTCACCCAGTCTTTTAATTTTGGCTTTGTAAGCCATGTGTCTCGGCACTTTTGATTATAATTTGGCATTATTTATGCTAGTGACGCTTTCGAAACTAACGAATTCTGTTATAAGTTCGCTTGCATTTTAGTTAAATGTAATATTTGAAAATAGCCAGACTTGTAGCTAATAGCTGTTAGAAAATTTTTGTAGCAATCGACCTTAAAAAGTAGCCAGATCTAGCTACAAAATAGCTGATTCGGCAACACTGCTGCACGTACGCGCTGTGTGTGGCTGTGTAAGCGTATGAGTATTCAGTGTTGGGTAATTCACCACAAGCATTCCAACACATTAGTAATATTGCATTAGCTTCTAATTGTGTTGTGATTGGTCGCTTACATCCTATCACTTAGCGGGGCAACAGCGTTGTGTCGCTGTCGCCGAGTGTGGTGCGGGGCTATGCTGAGGAATAACACTGGCCTTGTCAGGCAGTTTAGAAAGAAACGTGGAAGCATAAGCACCGGAACTCGCTTCGCTGAGTACGCCATATATTCAATATTCGAATTTCGAACTGACATTGTTGAATGTATTCGTATTTTTCTGTCAGTGTTGAGTTTTGTTAATACAAAATAGGCGTTTAGAACAATTATCATTTTTTGTTATTTTTATCGTTTTGGTATAATATACTTAACAGATTTTAGAAATATCCACAAACTTGACTAATATTTGTAGCTGGAGCAATCCTTAATTACAACTAATATACTTCGCCATATGTCTGCAAGGGTATTTAGACTTTGGGCAATCGCAATAAGTCCGTTAATAATTGTATTTATTGTTGTTTCTCGAATCTAGGAGTCACAGCAGTCTATGGCGCAGCCGCTGCTGCCGAGGACGCAGCAGACAAGCGCCGGTTCCTGCGTAATCACCTATGTGGGTAGGCCGCGTGACACAGATGGCAGCCGGGTGGCAGCTAGCACAGCGGAGCTGCCCAATCTGCCCTCAACCTCGACAGGCAGGCGACAACACACTAACTCACACTCGAACAACAAAGATAATGCGGTGCTCACTGCGCCGGATCTGCAGCTGCTGGATTGGTCTTCCGATTCGAATGACGATGATGACGATGTGGTGTTTGTGCATTCCACACGTGAACCAATACTCTCCATTGATCTGACATCCGATGATGATGGCTTTGGTGCCAGCAACGAGACGGCACTCCAGCAGCAGTTGCAGCAAACGCGACATCGTCATCGACTGGAGCAGCAGCAGCAGCAGCAACAGCAACAGCAACAATCGCATCAACAACAACAGCAACAGCAACAACAACAACGGCTTATACGTGATGACCCGTTGCCCAGTCGAGCAGCAGGCAGCAGTGAAAGCTTAAATCCTCCGCCCGTTACTGGTGGAAATACTGCCTCCGTATCGGCAACCCTCCTACCACGTCCAAATTCGGCCAGCGAGTACGAAGACCGCCGACGTCAGCAGCGCCCGGCGGCGGGCACTTCGTTTGCTTTTTATACTGGCGCTTTAACGGATCGCGTGGCCATCACCGATCACAACTATAGCAGCTATGATCATACGCCGGCCGCCATTGGACCAATTATCAGTCTGCTGCCCACACGCTGTCCTGGCCTGGAAGCTGAGGCGGCGGCGGCGGCACACTCGCAGCGCTACTTCCAGCCCATCACACCGCCGCCTATGTGGCATTTCGCACCGATGCCAGAGGGGCAGCCTCCGCCACAGACGCTGCCGCCAACCCCCAGTGCTAATGCGGGCTCCTATGTGCAGCATACGTCAGCGGGTCCGGTTATTGCAACGCCAGTGGCGCCGACGCCAGAGGCGGTGCCAAGTGAACACAACAGTCCCGCAGCCTACTACCATCGCTATCAGCCGTACTATGTGCCGCACTATACAATTACAACCCTGCCGGCGAGCCGGAGCAATGGCGATTACTCGCCTGGACCGGTGACCAATCCTCACTATCAGGGCGGTCTGGCCAATTCGACGGGCAGCAGTCGGAGCTCTATACGCGGCGCACTAAACGCTGCTGCTGTGGCAGCTACTGTGGCTGCAGCTCAGGCGCAGTCCTTCCATGACCTACTCTCGCTGGCATCGCCAGTCACCAGCATGGAAAACAGCAGCTTAGAGGATAACTATCATCATCGCAGTCAAACGCTGAATATGCTAAATCGTGCAACCACACCTGTTGCCACTGCCGTTGCCACAGCCGCAGGTCCGCCGCCAGTGATGTCCTCCATAGTGACTGTAGCGGCTGCAGTGTCCCCACCGCCACCGCTCGAGATGTATTCCGGGCGCACAACAATGCAGTATTGCGGCTCGCCACCGTTTAGTCTGCGGCGCTCAGATGCGTACCATAATCATCGCCAGCACTATCAGCCGCAGCCGCATCAAGGCCATCAGGCACCGCAGAACCAAATGCATGCACACATACATCCGCCACATCGGGCGAGCGCGATTGTTGCCACGTCACTGACACCGGCTCCACCGTATCCGGTTCATCAGAATCTGTGGTATCGACAGCAGAGCATGCAGGAGCTGCACCGTCGTCACATGACACCCACGCCCATTGATCTCTCCTCGACTCCATTGAATCTGAGCAGTCTGCGCACACGCTATTTGCACAGCATTTGCAATTGTGTGCATGCACGCAATGGACCCGTCTCCAGTCTCGATCCTGCCTATTATCCGGCCTATGATGCGGCTGTTCAGCAGCAGAGTTCCACGGCCACTGGGCCAATTGATGCCCATCAGCCGCCGCCGCCACCGCCACCACCACAAATTGGAATGCAATATCAACAGCAGCAGCAGCAACAGCAGCAGCAACAACAACAACAGCAGCAACAACAAATTCAGCAACAGCAACAGCAGCAGCAACAGCTGCAACATCAACAACAGCGTCGTCGAGCTGCTGTCCATCATCACATGTTCCATCATTACTCACCGCTACATCTGGAAATTGGTCTAGCCACGCCACTTTCTCTGGGCTCCTCACGCATACTGATTGGGCCGCCCCGACCCAATCGTGGCGCCACCTTGGTAAGGGATAGAATCTTCTTAACTATTCCAACTTGATTGTATAAATTGAATTATTGCAGGAGATTATTGAGCGCAACACCTTGCCACACAAGTATCGTCGAGTGCGTCGACCCAGCGAATCGGATGAGGATGCGGAGAAGTGCGCCATTTGCTTGTCGCTCTTCGAGATTGAGAATGATGTGCGGTGAGTAATAAAATGTAGATCGTCCTTGTTTCGCTCACTACATATATATATATGCGTTGCCTTACAGTCGTTTGCCCTGCATGCATCTCTTCCACACTGACTGCGTGGATCAGTGGCTCGTCACCAACAAGCACTGTCCGATTTGTCGCGTTGACATTGAAACGCATATGGCCAAGGATGCACTGGTTCCGAGCTCCAGTGGCGTTGCAGCAGCTGCCGCGGCTGCTGCAGCTGGCACCGCCGCCTTATGACATTGTGTACATGGTTTATTCATGTAAGACATCAAAAATGACAACAGAAACAACAAAGGGCTCTAAATCCGATGCGAACAACAGTAAAACGAAACGCTTTTCGGACTGAGTTCGTCATGTTAAACACTCATGTCAGAGGCGACAGCAGGCGCAGCAGCAGCAACAACAACAAAAACCATAACCACTAAGAAACCATGTTTAAAAAACAAAAAACAAAAACCAAAAAACAAAAAAAAATTATTATAATAATATTAACAATAACAATATTGCATGCCACGGATACACTGGTGCATCCGGAAGCCCCACTTGTGGATGTTGTGCTGCAGCTGATGACGGTGCCCCATTTCAATGCACTATAGGGGGATGCATCTAATCAACTCTAAATTCCCTGAGTTCGTCGTGTTCGTTATGCATGGGTTAGGCCGGCGGCCGCCAAAAAAAAGTCTCGTCAAAATGTTTTTATTCACAAAGTAAAACACAAAAAAAAAAAAAAAAAAAAAGGAAAAAAAAAGAAAACAAATCGTCAAACGTCAGCCAATTGGAACTGTGAACCCACCATAACAGGCGAAATCAGGTGTAAAAAATTTGCTGCGTTGCGTTAAATTAAAAAAAAAATAAAAGAAAACAAAGGACAAAAATAAGAAGAAAAAAAAAGCAAAAACTTTGGCTCAAACACTACGTACATATATATATATATATATATATATTACTATAATATATAAAAATTGATAGGTGTTTTTTTTTTTTTGGCACAATCACCTAATCATTATTATTCCTACATTATAAAATTATGTCCATGTTTTATGAAACGAAATTCTTGTGATTTACACACATGTACCACGTATTGTTAAATTGTAAAATGCCGCCCCCATGATTAATAATTATTCAATGTACCAAACTATAATTGTTATTATACTCCCCTGACGCTTTCCACGCCCTCTTCCACATATTTTATAATTTGTCACGAAATTTAAAAGTGTGGTACCATGAACAAAAAGAAAACGATAAAAAATAACAAAAACTAAGCATTCAAATTCAATTGCATTTTAATCCTCTATTGAATTCTATTTGTTGCCATATATATGTAATCGATTTTCTGGTTGATTTCACCTGATCTGATCTGAAACGTTGTGTGACGCGAGCAGTCACTAAAAAAGAAATAATTTTAATTTACATCTAAGTTCTCTTTTGGGTAAACCCAAGAAAAATATTAAAATAAACCCCAATTCAAAGGATACTAAACCTTTATATAATTATATATTGATAAACTTGAATTGCAAATCAAATACATATATTCAATAGTAAATTTCAATGGTATTCTTTATTTCTATCTGTTCATGCATGAAGTATTAATAACCCACACAGCTGTCGGGGAAATTATATGAAATTTCAACAAATCTTGAGGACGAGAATCGAAGGTGCTTTAGCCGTAAGAACTCAACCTCTTCTTATCATGGATGTTTTTATATCATGCATTTTAGATAAATGGATTTTATAATCTTTCAATTTAAGCTTGTTTTATTCTTTTTTAATTATGTTTATTTAAATAATGTAGCTCACTTAAATAAAATCGATAAGTATCGGTTTCCAGTCCAAGCCTTTAACACATTTTAGCGCAGAGATATTTCTATATATTTATCAATCTAAAAATTCTATGAACTGGTATGTATTTAGGTACATGCTAACTTTTATTAAGCCTTTACAGCACAAGGACTTACAATACTATAGCTAAAAATTGTTAAGAAATGTTCAACAATGATATATATATATATAATGCCGAGCTACAAATTTTGAATGACTGAGAGCATCTAGGTTACATTACTGGGCCCAGCTGCCGTATCGTTATTTCCTCCGTCGCCATTGTCGTCGTCGTCCTGCTCCTTGGTCATATCGGCAAAGAAGTCTGAGGCGTTTGTGCACTTCGATGACGGCAAGTTATGTCGTTTATCCTTGTAGGCGTTGTGCTTCTCATTGTACTTGATATCGCCAAAGTCCTCGAAATATTTCACGTTCCAGAAGCGCACGTCGTTGTTGTGGGACGAAGATGCCAATAGCTCGCCACTGCAATTGATGTCCATCGACTCGATGGGCATATTGTGCTGGCCCACAACGCCCAGATTGCGATAGGGCGCAATATGACAGGCGCGTATGTTGCCATCTTCGCCAGCTACGCAGGCAATTCGGTCCGTAATGGGTATCATTAGACTTATGGGACTTTTGATGCCCGGATACATGTCGCAATGGTAGCCAAAGTAGCCCCAATTGTAGGTGTAAAGACGTCCCTTAGAGGTGCCTGCCACCAATTTGGAACTGCCTCGATAGATGCCCATGCAGTTGAGCTCCTCCTCATACGGTTCCGATTGCACAAATAATTTCCGAGCACCTATATTAAAGGTGGTCAAATAGCCATCGGCACTGGTTGCCAACAGCAGTTTATTCTGTTCGTTGGTCAGCATTTGAGTTATCTGATCCTCCACCTCTTTCAGTTCGAATATGGCATCTTTGGTGCGGAAGTCCCAAAGCTTTACTGTGCCAGCATCATCTCCGGTGGCAAATAGACGCTCGTCGAGCACGTGCAGCTTGTTGATGGCGTCATCATGTGCTGTCTCATACAATTTTTTTAGTTTCTCCGTTTCCATGTCGGTGACCATGACGCACTTGTCCTTGGAGCACGTAATCAAACTGCGTCCATCCTCGGTGAACTCAACATCTCGACAGGCCTTGGCGTGCACTTCGATCGAGCGCAACAGTTTGTTCTCCTCATTGCCATATTCGTACAGATGCACATCACCAATTATGGTCGCCAGGGCGATAATATCTCGCTCCGGATGGAAGCAGATGTCTGTGATGAAATCTTCCAGTTTAATCTCGGGGGGAGCACTGCGAGGTTTCTTTATTGCTGCAATAATAGCACGGACTGTCTCATCCGTCTCATCGTCCTCATCCAAGTGTGAATAATCACCAGATCCATTGGGACCTGAGCCACTGGGCCCTGTTCCATCCGTTGCGTTTTGCTCCTTGCGTCGCTTGGCACTGCTTGCCCCACCCGTTGCGGCCTCATCGATCATTGAATCATCAGAATCAGTGTCCTCCGCATTCGGATCGAAGCTGCCATCACTGCTGATGCTCTCATTCGAACTGATGTTGCCATCATTTTGTTGTGGCTCTGGCGCACCCATGTCTGCCAAATCGTATTCGTCGTCGTCACTTTCGGACTCGTTGAGTACATCCTGTTCAATTTCAGCTATTACACCAACTACCATGTCGTCGTCGATGTCATCGAGTTCATCTTCATCTGCTGGAGTCTTGAAAAACTCATGCCTGTTCATCAAATGGATTATGAATGAGTTAAATTTATTGTTTTTCCTTCGATAATTTACTAATTACTTACGTATGCATAGTAGGAATCGCCTAGAATCGAAATTTTCTTGCTTTTATTAGACTGAGCACGCTTTTTTTCCGCCAGAACAACCCAAACCCAAGAGTAGCAAGAGGAAGCACGGCACACAACAAAACACATGCCTGGCGCAGACAGCTGATGGCATGGTAACATCAACAGCAACAGGAACAAGTAACTGTATATGTTACGAAACACCCTGTATTCACAATCGAAACATATTCTATGGGACCTGACGTCTGTAATCATGGCAGTAATAGTTATGTTCTTAGAATAATTTAGTAATTTGAAGACCAGTTGTTTAAGTATAATTATCTTGGGCTGATGTTTAAATATTTTAGATATATTTATTGTACTTACACATTTTTACCATAGCAACAGTACTTGCCCTTGCCATATATTTTGCATACAGGGTATTTAATCAAGAAGAACTAGAGCCCTACAGCGTTGCCAGACAGTCGCGAAAACTTTACTTCAATTGTCCTCAACTTCTAGCAAAGGAGTTATGAAAAACCGAACATACATCTCCTCCTGATCATCGCACTGCATCATGAAATGCAGCTCCAATAAGCCGCTGGCATCCGTTTTGATTGCCACCTTTGAGGCTACTTGCATGGCTTTGTTTGTCAGCTTAATTTGCTGACTTTTGTATCTCGCCACTGTCGTCTCGCGACAGTTGAACAGGATAACCATATCACTTGACTTGGCAACCTCCACACTAGACTCTGCTTGCATGACGCCCAAGGTGGTGATTCTGAAGTGTGGCTTTAACGGTGATATGGTAAACTCAAATTCATCGGCCGCTTTGTCCAGCTCGTGAAATATGTTGGATAAATCTGGGCCCCGCATAAATATGGTGTTCAAACTAGAACTATTTACATCCAGGTCATACTCCATTGGCTCCTCCACATTGGTAGTTTTAATTGAGCATTCTGTGCTGACCTGATCGTCGTCGTGCGGCTCTAACAACAGCAGCAACGGTGACCCTTCGCCCTTATACAATATCTTAATGCTGCAATCTGAGAGACCAAACAGGCTCAGGCACTCCGCCAACACGTTGATCTTCACGCTGAAGCTCGGCGATCCGTTAACCTTAAATTCGGCAAAGAATGCTGGAGCAATAAACAATGTGGCCTGTATGGACTTGCCCTGCTCCACCGTAATCAGTAGCCCATCCTCGCTGGCTTGCAGAGTGCCGAACTGTAAAAGAAAATAGTTTTATGAAAAATTTATAAATATAAACATAGTACACTTTCTTTACATCACTAAAACAAATTGCCTTGATGGAGGAGTACAATGTCTTGATGTGTTCCAAGCGACACACCAGCTTATAGTCCTCATATTGTGATTGTGTTAACATTTTACGATTTTTAATGATGCCCTTTTCGTACAGCACTTTCGAATGCTGCATCAATCCTCATAAATATCGGTGTGAAAATATCTAAACTGATCCAGCGTCAAGATCTGAGTCCGTGACTCTGGATTTAATAGTTGATTCAAATACAAGGCTAACACGTGGTCACACGTGAAGGAAACTTGATTGCTGTCACTGTCCAGCTCCTGCTCAATTTGCTCCTTCTCTCCTGCTTCCTTCAATTGTAATACATAACGCTGGAAGTAGCGGCACTTGCAATAATTGACACCAGGTACAACGCGCACAACGTGAGCAAAGTTTCGCTTGCTAGTCAATTCCACTATATTACGAACACGATCGGATGTGCAGTAGGTTGTAAAGCTCCACTCATCAAGCAGACGAAGCGCGCGCTGTAGAAGATCATCGCCCAATAAGGCGCTCAACTCGGAAAACAACTGCGACCGTTCCACTACAACGAAAGTATTCGTTATAGCTAAGTAAGATAAAAGGACGTTTTTGGTTACCTGTAGTTAAAATTATACCATTATCGCGTTTGTACTTATTAAATACCTGTTGCACCAAGGCGGGTATAAACAGATCGTCGGTTTTTATCAATGTCGCATTATCAAGCGGCATTTGTATATCTAAATAATTCTTGATTCGTAATTATCGATTTATGTATTGCCGCGCAAATTTCGATAAGTGGTATCAAAGTTGTTAATCAGAGAATTGTACATCTGCTGCTCTTTAAGTCTGAATTATTAAAGTAAAATGAATTACACCATTAATTGTAAAATATTCTATTTGCATAATACACAAAAATACTAATTTTCAACAATTATTGATTTCCGATATATTATTAATCATTTCATTGTTCAGATTGCAGAATTCTGGCAACTCTATTCAAGTAATACAAAAGATGATTGTTGCCCGCGTTTTTTTATTTTATATATGATTGTTTACATATTCGTATTCGGTAAATTTAGTTTTATAAATGTTTAGAATTGTGCACAAGCTAACATAATGTCCAGAAAGCCCGTCAATCAGAACAAACAGCTGACAATGTCTGCGTTCCTCGGACTAGACGGTAACAGCCAGAGCCAACCGACTCAATCTACAAAACCAGCAAGAAAAAGTATTTCATAAAAATATAATATTTTCATATTGAATAATCAAACTGTATTTTTTGTCTTAGATATTTTGGCAGCAAGGACAGCGAAGGCAAAGTTTTACAATCCCATTTATCTCGACTCTTCATCGTCCGATGAAGATGATGTCCAGACCCAGAGCCAAGTGCCATCATCAGCTACAGCGACAGCTAAGAGTAAGGCGCCTGAAAAAGAGGCTATTGGGAGTGCGCTGATCAAAAGGTATAGCTTTCAAAATGCCAACCAGTCGCCACTGGCTCCACTGCCAGCAAATGCTGTGGAGAAGCAGCATTCGCCCACAAAGTCAATCACGACTGGGAGTTCGAAATTGAACTTTGATAACTTTGACGAGGTGCTCAAGCAGGATGCGTCCTATCAAGCGACATTATCAAAGTTGAATGGCCACATTAATAAGTTGTCCGAGTCACCACGCAAAACCCTTTCGCTGTCGCAATCGCCAAATAAATGCCCCGACGTGAATGGCAGCTCGAGTTCCAGCCACACTGTGGACGACAGTTTTGATAAAATGGTGAAAAAAACTATTAAGGAGGAACCGCTATCAGGCACGCCAACTCAACTGTTCGTGCCACCCAGTAAGTCGGAGCTAACGTCAACCGAATCGAATACTCCGTGTTCCCTAATGGACTTCAAAGAGAAGCCATCAGCTGAGCCAGCAACGGTCAAGCCCAGACTTAAAATAGTTTTTGATAACACCCTTGCTGACTATTTGCGAGATTTGGGCCAGTACGATATTGGTATGGCCAAGACCGATATTGGACAACAGAATGAGGCAATGCTAAGAAGCACAATGGGCATGTACAAGTGCAAGTACATAGAGTTAATGGAGAAGTACTGCGAGGTAATTGACCAGATACCCGCGGTGCAGTTCAATGAAATTGATGGCTTCGAGGCAAATACTTTCCTCAAGCTGAAGGTCATGCGTCAGAAGTTTAAGGCACGTACGCAGCTCTTGGAGCGACAAATAGAGCGCAAGCGTCAAGAGCATAATGTGCAGCCGGAAGAGCCTGACTTTGATGCACTGGAGCAAGAGGAGCGCGAGATTCAGGCAGAACAGCATCACACGCCACTAGAGACGCCTAGCAGCTATGCAACTGGTCCGTCAGAGGAGCCGAACGACGAGGAAATGAATGATCTGTTATTATTGACCACAAGATAAAACAACAGCAGCAACATCAACAAAAACATCTGCAAATACAAACTACACAAATGGTCCACCTGATGATTTGGATGATCTGGTGCCTGTAGATGGTCCAATGGATGATGAAGATGATGATTATTTAGCTCAGACCATGCGACTCGATGAGGGCGAACTCTTCAGCTCCACACAATGTCCTTCGCCTGTTTCGTCGGCTGCCCCAGACAAGCCCATAACTACTATTGAATCCGACGATGATTTCGAGGACACAATGAAGCAAATACGCGAGGAGCACGAGGCGCTGAAGGGACGCAAATCGGAATTCAATAACTATGCCTATGCGGATTTCGAAGCTGTCAAGCAACCGCCACCAAAGAATTCACAGATTGCCAGCAAAACTCCCACGGTTGTGCTTGATGATGATGGCTTTCCAGAGTACGATGAGGCGCTGTTCGAGCAGGCGTATATACTGGCGTCGCAAACCATTGACTTGACTTCCAACGCGATGGTCAAAGCGAAGCCCCACGCCATGTCCAGCACAAGCGGAGCCAGCAGGTCGCCAGCCACAGTCGCAGTTCAAAAGATCGAGGGCAATTTCCATGCCAACGTGCATAACGATGGCATTACTGGCGAGTTCGATGGCCAGAAATATGAGCACTCCACCCGTCTGATGCAGGCCCTTAGCTTTAGCTTTGGTCTTAAGAGCTTTCGGCCCAATCAACTGCAGGTCATCAATGCGGCGCTGCTGGGCAATGATTGCTTTGTCCTGATGCCGACGGGTGGCGGCAAATCCTTGTGTTATCAGCTGCCCGCCATACTCACCGAGGGCGTTACCATAGTCATAAGTCCACTCAAATCCCTGATCTTTGATCAGGTCAGCAAGCTGTCCTCGCTAGATGTGAGTAGAACGTGACGAGGAAGCGAAGCAATGTATTTAGTCAAATTTTTGCATTACAGATTTGCGCCAAGAGTATTTCCGGTGAGCAGTCGTTGGATGAGGTGATGACTATATACAGGGACTTAGAGGGTCATCCTCCATTGGTGAAGCTACTATACGTTACGCCAGAGAAAATATCCAGTTCGGCGCGTTTCCAGGATACATTGGACCAACTGAGCTCCAACAATTATATCAGTCGCTTTGTCATAGATGAGGCTCATTGTGTTTCCCAGTGGGGCCATGATTTTCGTCCCGACTACAAGAAGCTGGGCATTCTACGCAAGCGTTTTCCCAATGTGCCCACCATGGCCCTGACAGCCACAGCAACGCCTCGCGTGCGCCAGGACATATTGCAGCAGTTGAATCTGACGCATTGCAAATGGTTTCTGTCCAGCTTCAATAGACGTAATTTACGCTATCAGGTGCTGCCCAAGAAGGGAGTCGCTACGCTGGACGACATGCGCAACTTTATACAGACACGTCCGGCGACCGCCAGCGGAATTATCTATTGCCTTTCACGCAAGGAGTGCGACGAAGTGGCGAAGAAAATGTGCTCGGTAGGCATACGAGCGTTGGCCTATCATGCCGGCCTGACGGACACGGTGCGGGAGTCCCGCCAAAAGGATTGGATAACGAACAAGGTGCGGGTCATATGCGCCACAATTGCCTTTGGCATGGGCATTGATAAGCCCGATGTCCGCTTTGTCCTTCATTATTCGCTGCCCAAGTCCATCGAGGGCTACTATCAAGAGGCGGGTCGCGCAGGACGCGATGGAGAAATAGCCGATTGCATACTTTACTATAACTATAGCGATATGCAGCGGCTAAAGAAGATGATGGATGGTAAGTGGGAGTGCTGCATTCTGATGATCTCTATATAACATTCACCTCTTACTCTATTGCAGCTGATCGCGCCCTTCAGTACCATGTGAAGAAGATACACATTGAGAATCTGAACCGCATTGTTGGCTATTGCGAGAATATTACCGATTGCCGCCGTGCTCAGCAGCTGGATTACTTTGGTGAGCATTTCACAAGCGAACAGTGCCTGGAGGATCGGCGTACCGCCTGCGATAATTGTCTGAAGAAACGCACTTATAGGCAGATCGACGCCTTGGAGCAATGCCGCAAAGCTGCGTGCGCTGTGCGGGAATTGTGCAGTGGGCGATCACGCTTCACACTGCTACATATGGCGGATGTGCTTAAAGGGTCTTTGATCAAGAAGATTGTTGATTTCGGTCACAACAAAACGCCGCATCATGGCGCACTAAAGGACTGGGACAAGACGGATGTGCAGCGTTTGCTGCGCCATATGGTGTTGCAGGATTATCTAAAGGAGGATCTTATCTTTACAAAGGACATACCTCAGGCGTACATTTATCTAGGCAATAACATAACGTCCCTTATGAATGGCACACCGAAAATCGATTTCGCTTTGTGCCGCAAGGAGAGTAGCGGCGGCTCTAAGACGGTGGCCAGCGTGTCCGAACCAACATTAGCAGGCAGAACCGAAATAAATAATCTACACGATCGCTGCTACGCAGATCTGCTCGATCTGTGCCGCACCATTGCCGCTGCACGTAACGTGACCATGGCTAGTATTATGAATATGCAGGCCCTCAAGGCCATGGCCCAGGAGCTGCCAACTACGGAGAAGGACATGTGCGCCATACCACACGTGACCAAAGCCAACTTCGATAAGTACGGAGCCAAGCTGCTGGAGATTACCAGCGGATATGCCTCAGAGAAGGAATGCTTGCAGGTCATGTACGAATTGGAGGCTGCTGAAGCTGCAGCTGCAGCTGCTGCAGTGACTCCCCAAGCTTCGAGCAGCGCGCGCGCATCCTGGGCGGCTCAAGGTGGCGACGATGATGACTGGGGACAGGCGGCAGCATCTCAGGGAAGTAGTGGATCGGCGGGCGGAACGCGTGGCGGCAAGCGTAAGCGGGCTTGGCGTGGACGTGCTACGGGCACCGTCAAGCGCCAAAAAAGCAGCGCATCCCCGCGCAAAAAAGCGACACCGGTGCGAAGCACTCGTGGTGCCAGCAGCAGCAGCAGTCGCGGCACAGCATCCAGGAGAGGCACTGCCAGCGGTGCGTCTAGTTGGTTGGGTAAAAAAACGGGCACCAGCACCGGATTCCAATTGATGCCAATTCCCGGATCGCGATAGCCCAAAGGGTTGAGAGAACAATGAATATGATTGTTTTTTTTTTTTTTTGTCACTCTGTTAACCAACAACAACAAGCTTAAGCTATAATAATTTTTAAGTCTCCAAGCGGCAAATGTTATCGAAAAAAAAAATAATCATACGATGCCAATTTACTTGATGCTCGTGCGCAATTTCTCTTCAAAGTCATAGGCACCCATGGACCATATCAGATTGCTGTCCGTCTCCACCTGCACAAATTCCGTGGAATAGGTGTTCGATGTACTCACCATCCCACCGAATTCCATTTGTGCATGATCTACAAATGATAACAGCATATAAATCTGTCTGTGGGTCATCGTGTACTCATGGTATACTTACATAGGTTCCACTTGAGCCCCTGTGTGGTCACATTGTGGGCTGTGCTGCCCACAGGCATTAGAGAGCACCAACGCTGGCTGGTGACCAGGTCGACGGGCACTTGTATGGTATGCTTGCCCGGTCGCAGCAGCCAGGTAATAGAATCGCCGCTCAGAAGGTATACGTTACAATTTTCTTTCTGCATTTTGAACAGTGTATTCAGATTGGCCATCACCTGGTCCAGTCGACCAGAGCAATCGTGAAACACTACCACATCCTTAACCTTGCGCTGTACCATGACAGGCTGCAACACTGTGAAGGCTTTGGTAAAATCCGTAGCATCCTGGTCGGGTGTGCGTATTTTGGGTGTTCCCTTAAAATATTCAATCGTTTCTTCCGAAATTGAATCAAAATCGCCGGTTATCAGATCTGGAGGTTCTATGTCGCTCGGCGCAGGTTCCCCTTTACTACTTTTGTTCTTTGCGTCTGTCTGGGATATGATAAAGTTTCGCAAGTGATTGGATCCTCCATCGACGGCACACCGTAAGGTTGCTGTAAACGGAATATTCGATATTCTTATTTGACAAGCTTATGTTTTGATTATTTACGTTTTTTCATTTACCGTTCTTCCATAACAGCTTGACCACGTGAGCGGGAACCTGAATTTGTCGGTTGAGCACAATGCATACATGGCCGTTGGAGCCAAGCTTAAAGCTGTCAGTGATAAGATTTCCCGGTGTCCATTTGTACTCTTTAGGGGGTATCGTGTGGTCCATTTGTTGTCGAAATCCAATTGTTGTTTTTGTACAATAGTTGCGTGGGAGTGTGCAGATGTTGCCAGCCTGCCTGAAAAAGGGACTGCAGTCTGGCAACGCCAAAGTGGTGCCTGCGCCGCGCAATAATTTGAAAAGGGCATTTTTGATAGC
Source organism: Drosophila meridiana (assembly GCA_035045185.1). Classification (NCBI taxonomy): domain Eukaryota; kingdom Metazoa; phylum Arthropoda; class Insecta; order Diptera; family Drosophilidae; genus Drosophila; species Drosophila meridiana. Next base: position 18,387,069 of record JAWNPF010000055.1, on the reverse strand, counting down.
TGCCCCTGCTGCCATCTTACGGCAGCGCGTGCCGTTAATTCGTACGAAACTCATAAAATTTGATTTATTATGCTTGGCACGAGCTGGCATTTTACTATTTAATTTAAAAAACAATATTAATGACGACTTCAAGCTTTGCGTCAATAAATCAACGCCGTCAACAAACCGATTAATAGCGGCTTGCAACTCTGCAACGCCGCAAACAAAATGGCTCTGATTTTTGCAGACTAAAAAAGAATAATTTTGAATTTTCGCAATCTAAAAATGCCAATAATTTGAGTAAAATGAAAGAAATAAAAAACAAGTTTCAATGGCCGTGTATAGGACAACAACATAGGTGTTACAACGTTGATTGGACAAATAAAATGGTGTTGAAAGTACGTGATTGAGATTTGAATACAAAAACTAGTTCTTATAAAACTACACGCACACACGAACGACCTGCAAAACAGCTTCCCAAAAATGGAAGGTATGGATCTGTGGACGTCAATGTTTTCAGCCGATTTCGATGAAGGTGATGGTGGGGTGGAGGGCCATAATAATGGCAATAACACGCTCGCAGACGAGTTTATGGGAGAAGAGGATGAGGAAGAACAGGAGGCTGAAGAGGATGAGGGCTCGGCCGACGACAGAGGCAGCAAACAAAAAGGACACGAGCCCGATGACGATGCTATATTTGATTTTGAACTAGAGCCTATTGTTAGCATTGCGGAACCAGAACTGGAACCGTTGCCTAGGCCAACGGCGGCCCCCCTCCAACCACCAATGCCAACTGCTCCAGCCATCCGACCCCAGCATCGTCATTCGTTACCAGCTTCGTTTGGCTCCCAGCAGATGGTAGGTCGTGGCGGTGCAGGTACACTATCCACGCGGCCAACGACCTCGCAGATCAATGCCACCGATGAGAACGGCGTGCCCATCAATTATGAACTGGGCGTAACCTATATATGTCCCGCCTGCGGCGCAGAGTATCGGCAGCAGGACTTGTGGAAGCGTCACATGAACCAGATGCATCAGTACAATACTCGACGTGGTCTTAATTTCGTGGCCATTGACAAGCTGTATCATCGGTGCCTGGAGTGCAACAAGCGGATTGCGATGCACAGCCGGGAGAATTTGCTTAAGCACAAGTTCACCCATTTGCCATTTCGATGCACCAAGTGCCATATATGCAAGCGTGAGTACAAATACAGGCAGGACCTGATGGTACATCTGCGAATGGTGCATTGCGATGAGGTGGTGGCCATGATGCGTGGCGGCAAATTAAGTGCCGGACGCAAGACGCGTGTTCGTGAGCCACGCATCGAGCAGCACCGCGAGCATTTCGCACAGGTCCATGACGATGATGGCCTGGAGGTCAAGAATGAGCTGATGGAGGTGGAAGGCAGTGAGGAGCCAGCTCAAGAGGCCAATCGCGACCTGGATAATGAGCACATTCACAGTTCCAATCATGCGGTTAAACAAAAGAGTAGCTCTTCTGTGGCAGCCAATGGCAGTGGTGCAGCGGACATCTGCGAGGACTACATACACTATATGTGTCCTGACTGTGGCTCCGATTGCGATACGCACGCCCAGTGGAGTCAGCACATTGAATTCGTGCACGACTACGTCAGCCGGAGGGGCCTGAACTTTCGTTGCGTGGATATGCAAATGCAGTGCCTCGAGTGCAAGCAGGTGAGACTGGTTGGGATTATATAAGAGATTGCATTGTAATACTTTGTCTCTATTCAGTTTGTCATCCCGAACACCATTAAGACGCTGCGCGCTCACAAGTTTAGCCACTTGCCACAACCGGAGTGGATGCGCTGCAAGCTGTGCTATAAGGGATTCACGGAGCATCATGAACTACTGACGCATCTCCTTAAACAGCATCATTTGGAAACCTTGATGCCTGAGAAGGAGGAGGAGGTGCAACAGCCTTTGGCTGTATCAACTACGGGGGATGAGTGCGAGGAGAATCCTGGCATTGGCTGCGATGATGAAACATCATTGCATTGGGATGACGTGCCTCGTCGTGGTGGTCGGATCGGCAGCGATGATATGTACGAGCCGCATATTGATTATCTGTGTCCGCAGTGCGGCAGGGAGTTCATAGAGAAGAAACATTGGCGCACACACGTGGTTAAAGTGCACGGCATGAATGATCTGACCGAGTTGAACTTTGAGGTGATCAACGATCGCCAGTTGAAGTGCACCGAATGCGATAAGATAATAACGAACGCCTATGGCATACAGAATGCCCAGCAACACAGGATAACGCATTTGCCCTACAAAGCGTACGCGAGATGCCGAAAATGTCATAAGTCCTATACGGATCGCAAGGGTCTTGTCAAGCATTTGGCTACCTACCATCGCGTGGGCTACGAGCCGCGCAAAGTGGCGGGAACAGGCACTGCAGGATTGATGCCAAGCAAATCGCAGACGCCGCGCAAGCAAATTGTCACCGTGGCCAATGAGACCTATGAGATTATCTACTTGGATGAGGAGCAATCGCCGCCTAGTAATAATAATGCGAATGAAGAGAATGATTTCGGTGAGCAAATGCAAGCGGACGATGATGAATATGCCGTAGGAAACACCAGTGTCGTGATGGGACGCCAGCCGCAAGCATCCACTGTTGTTGTGCCCAATCCTAATCCGAATCGCTATAAATGCGTTGATTGCGGTTCTCTATTTGCCACACAAATTGCACTGAAGACTCACATCAGCGAGGAACATGATTTCATGGACACGCAATACAGTGCCAAAAAGTTTGACAATGCGGAGCCCACGGAGGAGGCAGCTGCAGCAGCGCCCATTGCTGTTTCAACCACTGCAGGCAGCACGCCTGTAAAGAACACCTCGGGTGCTTCCACCATAGAGCAGAACTATATATTCCTGTGCCCGTCGTGCGGCAAGGCCTACAAGACGCAGTTCGAGTGGCGACGCCACATCAACGAGGAGCACAACTTCGACAAACGGCAGTATCTAAATATGCGTCAGCTGGACAAGTATCGCTATCAGTGCACCCTCTGCAAGGACGTTGTATGCAATTCCAAGCTGAAAGGCCTGCAGGATCATCATTTTCGACACTTGCCTTATCGGCTGTATCTGAAGTGCCTGGTGTGTGGCACTTGCTATAATCACAAGCCCAACATAGCAGCGCATCTGCGCACGCGGCACAACATCTATGAGCGCGAGTCGTCCTCTTGGCGTGATCAGCACCAAAAGACTCAGAATGGCCACGAGCAGCAGAAGCATAAGGAGAAGGATAGGGAAACGCAAGCTCCAGTTGCCGCCGGCACTACTTCCGCATCACCTACGCCCGGCAGTAGTCGCACGCTTAAGCCACAACCGGGTTTGCTGCCCACGCGACCCGCTGGACTCAACACGTTGGAGGATAGCATATCGTATCACAATGCCGTGGATCTGGACTTTATTACCTACTATTGTCCCAAGTGCAATAAGAACTTCGACTCGCACGCCTTCTGGCGCAAGCACATCGTGGAGGTGCACAACTATAATAGTCGGCAAGGCCTGAACTTTCGCCAGATTGACAACCATCACTATCTGTGCCTGGAATGCTACAAGCGTGTGACAGTGACGCACACTAAGGGCGCCATCGGACAGCTGCAGTCGCACAAGTTCCGGCATTTGCCGTATCGCTCCTTCAAGTGCTTGACCTGCACCGGGGAGTTCGTGCGAAAGCAAATGTTCTTCAAGCACCTGAACCGCGACACCAATCGGTGCGACAACAAGCCATTGAGTGGCCAGGAGAATGATGAGGATACAACGGACCAGCCAGACAGGCCAGCTGCCATGCTCGCAAAGGAGACATTAGACGTCGCGACGTATCGTTTGATGTGTCCACAGTGCGGGGATGGGTTTACCACCAGCAGCAAAGCTCTGTGGCGAGAGCACATTAACATTCAGCATGGGCTGGGGAAGCGGGAGATGCTGCACATGTGCAAGCTGGGCGACGAACTGTATAGCTGCACAGACTGTGAAGAGCAGTTGCAAACGAAGCAGCTGCGAGTGCTGCAGCAGCATCGCTTCCAGCACTTGCCCTACGCCGCATATATACGCTGCCAGCTATGCGAACAGCAGTCACCGGATGGAGTGGGTCATGGTGTAGTGGCTGCCGGATTGCATAGCATGCGTGAACTGCAACAGCACATACGCGACGAGCATCCGGAAGTGGTGGAGCAGGATGAGCAAATGCAAGCACTGCTCGACGAGGAGGAGGATACTAAGCAGCCGGCGGTTAGTGGTGAGGCAACAGACAGCGGACTATATATGCCGCTGCCGCCGCATTTGCTAGACGACGATGCGGAGGACATGGAGTTCGAGGAACAGTATCTGCTAGGTTAAAGACAAACACTGGCCAACTCTTGCCAACCCAGTGTACAACAGAATCTGCAAGTCTACCAATCGGAGACGACACTTACAATTTCATATATCTATATCTACATATAAAGATATATTTAGCTGAACATAAGTATTTATAGATAGTTTACGACTAATCGACTCACATACGAATTGAAATTTCATTAAGAATTCTCATCTAATTACTTAAGTAGATTTTAGATTACACTGCTACTATTTATTATTTGTCACCATGCCCTAATCTCCCAGGCAAGTACCACATACCGTAAATGACTTTACAACTTATCCGTGAAATTACCATGAGATTTATGTATTAGCTACTGATGTCGACAAAAGGTTTATACTGACAATGTACAATCAATATTTTGTCCTAGATTACAGAGCGTGTTTCTCATTTTACAATGATTGGTCTCCTTTGGATTAGTTTTAGATACATAAACCCGAAAAACAATTAGCAACTTAATATTTTAAATTTAATTAAAATATAACTCTAGCTAAATTTATTCTTTTTATTCCATTCGAAAATATGTAAACGGTACATTAAAAAACGAATTCAAATTTTATATAATTGATTATTTGACCCAAATTGGGATTAAAATTGTATTTTTCTCTTTTTAGTGATTTTTAGCAGCTTTAAATTCGATCCGCCCTTTTTTAGTTTTAACTTTAGCCTATCGTTAATATACTGAAAATAAACAAGAAAATTTAATATGACTTACAAAACAATTTGTTTTTCTTTAGTAAGCGTTGTTGAAAAGGATGATAATAACAAAATTCATTCAAAATCAATTCCAATTGAAACTGATGAACTTCATTGGACTAATTGGACCAGACATGCGTTTGTCACTGTAACGTTAACTGAGAACTTTTTAACATTCTGTTAAACGATTGGATGTGAGCTAGTTATCAATATTCTAATAAGACATTGTAGTAAATTATTTATATGCAATAGCACTATATAATCAGCTCAGTAACATATAGTCAGTGATCGGGCGATCGACGTAACTATTCGAATTATTGTAGGAAAATGAATTGACACATGAAGGATTTATTAATTAGTAATAGTATTTTCGTTTATTATTAATTTCGACTAAAAACCCCTATAACATTCCCACAAAAGTGTAATTTATTTCTTTTGAATTTTTACTGTGTGTATGTATTTATCAACGACGTGTTTTGTGTTTCATTTGATTGTTTTGCGTGGTTTGGCAAACACGAGTTAAAAAATAAAAACACAAACCAGAGAATCAATTAAAAACGTAATAGGTAAACTATGTATATAAATACAAACATATGTATATCCACATAAATATATACAAACGTGTATATATATATATATATATACAATAAAATGTCAGGCATATCGAGCAGCTGCCAATGCAATGTGATTGTAATTCAATTTAGTATGATAATAATACGATATGTATACTGTTTTATACAATCCTAAATCTAGAATTTATTTAATTTTTGTGTGTTTCGTTTAATGTTATGTAATACAATAAATAATAATGAATACTTTTGGAAAGCATAAACAAATTGCACGCACATAATAATTGCAACTATTTCAATAGTGTTTAAATAAAAATAAAATGTAATCAAAATACAAATTAGAACAACAAAATTGTTTTCTTATTCAATATAAAACAAAACCTTTGCTGTTTGTTTGCTTGTTGCCAAATACTTTTTCGTTTGCGCATGGAATGAATGTTATCTAATTGACTGTTGCTTAAACAGTTTTTCTTTGTGGCTTTTCCCATTATCGTTTCGAAGTTTACAATTTGTCAGTTCCTTTCTCTTTTGTGCACGCCTGTCTCACTATTCGACCTTGCATTAGAATTGGTACAAAACTCATGCATTGTGTGTGTGTGTGTGTGTTTAGTAACAATTGGTTGCTCTTTGTTGTATTAGTAATAGTAAATGGGTCTGTTTTCTTTTTATGATTATTTTCTTGCAGCCTCACAGCGTGGGCATATTCCTCCTGCTGCTGCTGGCACCTCCTCCAGCAGCTAGCCCGTCCTGTTGCGCCTTCTGTTTGGCGCGTCGCACCTTTTGACGCGTATGCTCGATCTGGAAGTCTTCCACACGCAAGTTGAGCCGCATCATATTGTTGATGATGAACTCCTCCTCCATGATGTGCTCGGGCGGAGAGCGTAGCACCTCCAGCGTTTCGCACAGGCCGGTGCACGTCTTGCGCACCTTGTGCCGGCTGAGCGAGGCACCAATGATAACCAAGGCCACCTTGAACATTACACGAATGCCCTCGGCGAGAAAACAATCCCACACGCGAAGCAGCGTCTCCCAGGGCAGAGTGCGCGTCATTGCGCATAGGAACCAATCTGTCATATAGAGCAGCGGCTCCACTTTGTGCTTCTGCAGGTGACGATAGACGGGCGGGCAGGTTTTCTTAAGCAGACCCTCTAGGATGCCTGCATCGTTTTGTATCACCTCGAGACCAGGTATAAAATAGTCCTGCAAGTAACTGTAAACAGAATATAAGTTTCGATATGGTTAAAGGTTGTGCGAGGCGGGACTTACACATCACATACGCTTACGAACACCCAGAAGGCATCCTCTGCCGGCAAATGCATCAATAGGAACGCGGCTATTGGTGCTTGCGCTTGACAGAAGCCAACCTTGGGATTATATATCGAATAGGCCTTGAGCACATTGAATAGCTCGATTTGGCCCACCTTCTCCTCGTCGAGAAACATTTCGTGAAACGGAAATTGCCGATGTTTATCCTTTCTGATCTCCTCAATGGTCGATGGGTTGCCGGGCTTCTTCAGCAGTTCTTCGTAGACATCGGGATTCTTTTTCTTAAGCAAATAAGCGCCGGATAGATAGAACCAAGCTTTCGGACGCACCGATTTAGGTATGCCCTTACGGCATCTGTCACGTATCTGTGGAGTAGAGTCGAATTGTGATTAGGATTTGATTATTATTTTTATTCTGCGGCTCACTAACCTTTTTGTAGTTCTTGGACATGTAAATGGACCAGTTGTCAATCATGTAGAGCCATTTCTTTTCACGCGCGATGATTTGTGCCTTGGACAAGGGCTCTTTGGGTTTGTCGCTGCGCTGAAAGCCGCCATAGAAACCATTGCGATCGGGGCAACTGGATACGGTGGAGCACAGCGAGATGGTATCCAAGGCTCGCGGTGGCGTTGCCATCTGTGTCAATTGTGCTGCGCAGAACGATTGCAAACTAAATCCATAAATTATTACAACACTAAAGTACGCCCACAATGAAACAATCAAATGCGAGTGCTCAACAAGTAGATGCCCTATACGCGTCGCTGTTTTGTACTATTCTAAAATGCGAAAAGTGTATTTCGAAATAAATGATTCCCAGTTGGTCTGGTTCATGATTAAAGGAGAGTGTTCGACCAAGAAATACCCTGTACAGGCAGATAGGTATGCCTTAAAGATATTTCTATGTAACTATTTTTTTGATCTGAGTCGATCAAACTTTCAGTAGAGACATTGGGCCCAGGGTATATTAAGAAAGAAAAACAGCTTAAGATATTTGTTAGGGTAAGTGTAGGTGGATTGTCAGAGAGGGCGACTATACAAACATATTCAGATAAGAGTGATATAAAAAAGAGAGAGAGAGAGAGAGAGAGAGAGAGAGAGAGAGAGAGAGAGAGAGAGTGGTAGAGCGCACCCAAGTACAAAAAGCCAAGACAATTTGCATTAATAATCTGATGTTTGTATTTGTAAAAATGAAAAACTGCGCAATTAAGTGCGATCAACGTAATTTTCGACAGTTTCTCAATCATTCTCTCAATTTTCTTTTTCGCTTTGCACACTTTTGAGCAGCATATTAGTCATATATATATTATAAATATATATATATATGTATATACATATCTTAACTAGAGATATGATTGTTATTGTTTATTTATAACATTTGCTTATCAGCCGTTTGTTTAGATAATAATGCACCTTGAAGATTTAGGTTTTTATTTGGTTTTGTATTTAGCTATATGCGCACCTTTGTCGATTCAGCTGAAGCTGCTCCTCCAAGCTGGCGCTGCGTTTTCTTGGATGCGTGCGAAATAATGTAACCATTGCGACTATTTCAAAAATAGCCGATGCAATGCCAAAAAGGCCTTAAATAAATTGATGGATAGAGAGGGGCGGACGGAAGAACAGCCGGCACAACTGTTTTTGATTTCCATACACACACACACACACATATATATATATATATTTCTATAACCCAACACGTGTAGTACAAAATCAAAGAATTTGCCAAAGAACAAAGCTTTTACAAGATTTTTCAATTAGTCAGCGACGATCGGGAAAAGGGAATAGTAATCCATAATATATAGCGTAAACAAAGAACTCAACTGATGAGCGATATGTGATTCAATATATTTGAATAAACTGTTACCGCCAAATTATATTACAAATATTTGCAATACAGTGATGTCTCCGAAAGTGCTACCATTCAGAAATGCGAGTCTTTATTAAAATTGAAGCTCAAATTTATTAAATAAAAACGATATATAAGAACTTCAAGTTACACAAATCAAGAAGGAAGCGTAACAGTCTGTCAACACGAACAGAAATCTTCCAATTGGACGCCGGAAGCTGCAGCTCGAGTGACAGCTCAGACGCAAGCTTTGTCAGTTCGAGTGGCTAATGACGGGCGACTAACTAATTGAGGCAACTTTGTGTGTGTGTGTGTGTGTGTGTAGATGACTTTAATAACCCACTGAATGTTTAATTGCAAAACAAAAAGCGAGTAACTCAAAGCAAAGCGAGCAAATAAAAGTGCAAATGCAGCGTAGCTTCAGGGCACGAAAAGAAAGTCGCTGTGACACAATTCTGATGGGAATTGCGGCTGACGAATTGGATTCGCTGCAAATCTTATCAGCAATACAGATTTCGTAAATTGGTGTCTAGTTAGACCAAGTAAATTGTGAAGGTTTTATTGAGTAATATAATACGTACACACAAGCACGCACAACACACACACACACACACACACACATGTGTCGCTCAGGCGGTTTGCGGCCCACCCACCATCAGTACTAGCATTGCTCTTGGCTGCCATTTTGCTTGAGCGCTCCAACAGCAAGTGTCACTGTGTGCTGCTATGGCGGCTGTGGTTGCCTGTGTGCGTATGTGTGTGTGCATACAATACTAAGCAATTGTTATTATTAACAACGCGACGCCCTCGCCTTCGCCCGCTTGTTCCCGTCATACACATTCACGTACGCTTTTTGCTTACCTTTCGCGTTGCTTGTTCTGGTTGCTGGTCGCTGTTGTTGTTGCCTATTGCTACTGAACTGCTTCCGTGGAATGCGCAATAGTTGTTTTCACGTTTAACTTTCTATGCTTTCTTGTGTTATTCGTTTTGTTCCACACTCACGCACACACTTTGCGCCCGCACAAATGTGTTGCATTTATCGTGTGAGTGGAAACACTATTTTCCAATTGGATTTTGTTTATTTCTTATACAAACTGGAAAGGGTGAGGTAGCCATCGGAATGACACTTGTTTTGGTTTACCCATTTGCTTGTTTACGCGTTAATGCACGTCTTCAATTTGTTCAACCGCACTGTTTGCTTTGGCACACAAATTGTTGCTATTTTGGCGTGTTTTAAGAAAAAATTGCACAAGAAATATAATTATTTTGGGGAGCTACGTGTGTTGCGCGATGTGAACAGCCGAGCACTTAGCGATGACATATTGTTGCTCTTTGTGTGAACGCAGTGTTGCATAGATTTCGATAGTCCGGGCGCAGGTGTTTATGTAACATTAACAGAATCTGTTGTGTGAGGAGCATTAACAGTTTATTTTGCGCGTCTATTCAAACGATTTAGTCATGTTAAATATTAAAATTAATTTGATGAAAAATGTGCTTTTAATAGGTGTACACATTCCACTTTGGCAGTTGCAGTGTGTCTCTTCCATGATCGCGTAGCATAAAGTGGGCCAGATGACATAGTAGCAGCAATAAAAACGGTATTACTTGCACAACACAAAAATGGATGACACGAACCGAATCTTTCCAAGAAATTATCTCAGGACGTATCCGAAATAGGGGAATTATAGCCATGAAGTTGCAAATGATGAGCAGTCTACAGAAGATTTGACGTCGACTCAGCCATGCCATATTACAGTTGCCACAAATGATGCACATCAGCAGGAAGACCGGCAACAGCAGCTTCATTGTGATCAGAAGTCCATTTATGAGCGTCGAATAGAATCCAAAGTCGCTGAATCGCATGTAGAACCGAAATCTGTCCACTGCGTCAATGTTGCCGATGACAAAGAAAGAGTAGAAGCTATAAATAATAATATACATTGCCAGGGTGCACTTCCGGTTGATGCCCGTGCCGATGTCTTGGTTAAGGCGCAGCTGTAGCTGTAGTTCCATAGCCAGCAATTGAATAACTAGCGGCTCGTAGGACGTGGAAAGCAACGCATACAGAGTGCACAAGTCGAAGATGAGGTGCTTCGCACCCTCCCGTAGCTGACGCGGAAAGAACACATAGCAAGCGAATGCCCGGGCAAACAGCTGAAGCAAATGCGCCTGCGAGCTGAAGAGGACATGCAGTCCAGCTAGGAGCAGTACCAGCCCATTGCAAATGAAAGATCGCCGCGTTAAATGCTGCGAGTTGCAGATAAAGGGACGCACCGAGGTGATCAATAGGCTGGCGAGCAGCCAATTGCGTTGCCAAGAGCCCAGGGCGGGAGGCAGCCAGGACAACGCTGTGAGGGCACAAAGAAGCAAAAACCAGATGACGGAGTGGAGGGAGCGCTGCGAGAAGGCGGCACGGTTGTGGTAGCAGGCAAATCCGAAGTAGATGAGTCCTATGATGCGACGAAAGAAGAAGCCGGCGAAACAACATAAGGAGAACAGTAAGAGCTTCGCTAGCTGGCGACAGGAGATATAGTGCTCCTCGTTGAATGCACCCTGGTAATTCCAAAGGAGCGTCGGCAGCAGCAGCACACCACTGACGAGCCAGGGCACACGTTGCAGCAGCACAAAGATGATCACCAGAAAGAACAACACGCGCAACAGCGCCTCGAACAGCAAATTTGGCAGATTCTGTGATGCGGCTCTCGAGCCACGCAGCTGATGCACCCAGCCCAGAAAGGCGCAGGCGCTGGCCAACAGCAGCGGCTGGCGATAGTAGTGGACATAGTAGTCGACGCACTGCAGCAGTGTTGGCATAAAACTACTGCAGTAGTCGGAGAGTGTGACGTAGCGCTGCTGATGCCACAAGGAATCGGTAGTGTGGACGAATTTCCGCAGATGCACGTTGCTTAGCCAAAAGCTGGGAAGGATCTTGGTCAAGAGACCGCGTTGATGTCGGCCCAATGCCGCTTGCGCCTGGTTGACGAACTGCAGCGCATTCAGGTACATGGCATGCGCTTCATGGACACTCGTGTTGACCAGACCCGCTGGCAGCTGGCCACGATTGTGCATAGGAGACGGCAGACCCAGGAGACTAGTCATCACTATTGCTAGCTGCTGGGATTCCAGGACATGTAGTGGCAGGCGTTGTCCCTGTTCACTGGCCATAAAACTGCGTCCTGGTTGGGTTGAGGTATTGGCCAAGCCTGCGCCCCATAGCATAAATGGCGTCTGTACCTCCCCGTTTCCGTTGGCCTTGCCATCACCTGTCGGAGTCATATTAGCTGTAAAGATTTGATGAGTTTCATTCGTTACAAGGGCTCACCTGGTGATTTGATCTGGTTGGAGGTCAGCAAATAAGCAGTGCGTTGATCCTGAAAGGCGCGTTCAAATACATTGTAGGTGTCCCAGATGGCATGTTGGGTGTAGTTCATTTGCTCCTGATACGTTCGATATCTATTCGGCACTTTCAGGCCCAGCAGCTGGATGAAGAATACGATACCCGTGAGGTTCTTCAGCTCGGAGGATTCCCATTTAACAAAGCTTTTCACTGCACTAACTGTCCACTCGTCCAGGATGGCTAAGCCGAGAACGTTGTCGGGTTGAAAATACGCCTTCATCTCCGCTGAGCACCAGGCCATGTTGTCTTCGCTCCGGTTGAAGACTGTGTCGACAGGAGCGCCATGCAATACAGCCAGATAGTCCTTGTAGCGACCGGAGAAAGCTGCCGAGTGGCTTGTGTCAGCCACACGTCCACGGTTTATGCCAACCAGTCCCTGCTGCAGAAAGATCTGCCTCAGGTGCGGCACGTGACGGCAGCGCTGCTCGAAGAAGGCCTTCACATTGAGTTCATCGACGGAAAAGATGACCAAGCGATTGGCTGGTGGCTCATCCAGCAATGGTTTCTGTGGCTCCAACTCGCTCAGAACCGTGCTCTGAAAGTAGACAACGTATCCGGAGCCCAGCAGTAGCAGCTGGACAGCTAATGCATACCAGTATGTAATACCCATAATGAAAAGTATGTCAACAAAAAATAAAATAAATTGTCAAATGCTCAAATTTCCAAATCGGGCAATATTTTTTAAGCGAAGTGGATTTAGTAATCTAAGTAAGCTTTTAAAAGGTAATATTATTGACGTATTTATTTCGGTTTATTTATTAAGAAGTCAAGAGTTATTAGTAATGAAGAATATAACAATGTTACAAGTACAGGGTTTTAGGGAGAATAGTTTTGTGTTTTGTGAAATCTGTTTATCTGTCCTAATGAACCACTAATGAAGCTAGAGAGTCGAAATTTGGAATATATATTTGTGGGTATATACGTAGGATAAAATGTTAGGATTCTTCCAATACGTAGCAAATACTTTATATGATATCTTAGGAATGTTATTATTTTGCTCGATGGAGAATTGGAATTTGGAATTTTATATATTATCAGACCAAGTAAAAAATTTAATGTGATATATCTACTCCAATTAGGCCTGTGTTAAATCGGGTACAACTGTATTCTGGACAGTTATACAGTAATGACCTCTATCATATTACCAAACTTTATATATATTTGCCCTTTGGGTATTAAAAAGTCGGTAGGTCTCGGCTGCAACATTGTTTAGGGAACCAGGGTTTAATGGTTTTGTGAAATGTATGTAACAGGCAGAAGGCGGCGTGGTAGAGAGTTTGGCTTACACTAACTCAGAGAGAGGTTTAACAGTTGAGTTCGATTTCGATTGGTAGTCTCGCTGCCCTATATAAAGGCAGCTGAAGATCAGAAGAGCTGCTTCTTGCAGCAGCAGCAGCAGCAGAAAGTGCTCTGATTGGCCTCCTAATGATCGACTGTGAAGACTGACTCAGAAAGAGGCTCAAGGGTTGGGCTTGACTTGAGTGGAGCTGTCGCTGCCCTATATAAAGGCAAGCCTGCTGCAGCGCAGCCTCAGTCGTATTCCTCATCTTCTGATTGGTCGCCTAATTATCGAGTGTGAAGACTGACTCAGAAAGAGGCTCTAGAGTTGAGCTTGACTTGAGTGGAGCTGTCGCTGCCCTATATAAAGGCAAGCTTGCTGCAGCGCAGCGTGGGACAGGGGGGGGGTGGAAAGAAGCTTTTCAAGGTGGCAAAGAGGGGAGGGATGGTGACTTGAGTGGAGGCGTGCCTAATATAAACGCAAGCCTGCTGCAGCCCACTTCAGTCGCATTTTTCATTTCTTGGTGGTCAGTCGTCCAGTGCAGCGCGGTGCTTCTCCTCTTCTTCTGTCTGCTGGTAAGTATTAAAATTGTTAGGTATGTTAAGCGAAAATGTAATAGTTATACTTTTAATGTTTATTTAATGTAAATATAATATATTTTAAATTTAAATATTATTAATTATTATAGCAATCATTTAGCAAATGCAAAGCAAGTCTTCATATGTGCAAATATCAAGGACTTTAGCAGTCCATATCTGCGTTAAGGCATTTTTTAGTCAGGCAAGCCCGACTAGCACTTCGACTTCCTCTCTAACTCTAAGTTATTTAAATATAGCTGTTTTTAATTATTTAAAGTTAGGCATATAATTTGTATACATTAACTAGAAAACATAATAAAAGGCTATTTACATAGCGAAGTTTTGTGTAATGCATACGGAGATTACGTAATCTTTAGATTTTGGATGCCAGGCCCCATTCGCTTCACAGGGTTCAGGGTAGCTCCTAGTCGAGCAGTCTCGACTAGAGCACTCTTATTTGTTTCAGTTCAGAGTAGGCTGCGGGGATATTTCCTAGTCAAGTAAGCTTTGTTTGTTCACCTATGTGGATTATTCCTTCAACACTCTCAATCATTAATAGAACACAGGAGAAACAGTACTGTTTCTAATTTTATTGTTATTTTTGGAAAATGTGGAAATATTTGGCTCTGTTGGTGCATGTATTGCTGCTTGGATATATTACGCTGATATATTACCAAAGCTCGATTATCCATGGCATGAAACCACAGAGTGGACATCGTTCCTTGGGCTTGGAACCGCCAGCCGATCGTTTGGTTGTATTTCTTATCGATGGCCTACGTGCTGAATCTTTATACAGGAACAAATGGAACGTCGTGCCCAAATTGCAAAATCTTTTTATGGAGCATGGCCTGATTGGTATATCGCACGGAAGTGCTCCAACTGAGAGTCGTCCCGGCCACATTTCCATCTTTGGTGGATTTCAGGAGGATGCTGCAGCAGCTATGCGCAACTTTAAACGAAATCCTATCGCCTTTGATACGGTGTTTAATCGCACAATGGGCTCCTCGTGGGCCTGGGGCTCCCAGTCTGCGTTGCAATTTTTAAAATATTTACCAAACCATGAGATGAATTTGAATATACTGACCGATCAAGAGACGGGAAACAGAAATAATCATTTTTCGCTGCACGATAAGGTGCGCAAGTTTTTGGCTGGATCAGTTGATAATTGGACATTGCCGTCGGTCTATCTAGTGGATTTTGATAATCTAGTTGGTGGCGGAATTGTGCTCGAGCCGAATAGCGAACAGTTCTTAAAGGCTCTCAACAAAACTGAGATGGTCATTGCTTCAATATACGATTTGTTTGAGCGATACTTCGGAGACCAGCGAACGGTCTATCTTCTGACATCCGATCATGGCATGACCGATAAAGGTATGAACTTAATTAGTTATCATTTCTTATAGGTACAATATGAATAAGATTCATAAATTATAATGATTGTAAGTTCTTAGTTTTACACTGAACCTGGTAAATTTACAATCATAACAGTTTTACTTTGATCATAGCTGAGTTATTAAAGTTGGATGTTGTCCTTGCAGGTGCCCATGGTGATGATAGTTTGTTTGAGATCGAGATGCCGTTCATCTTTTGGGGCGCTGGAATCGAGCGACTGGAGTCCCCTTTTAAGGATATTTATGCGTCGAAGACAAATGGCACTCCGATGCAATTTCAGGAGCTGAAGCAGGAACAGCTGGCTCCCTTGATGTCGGCTCTGATTGGACTGCCACCGCCACTGAATAATCGCGCCTCGTTGGTCATGGGCATGATGAATGTCAGCAGGTCGTATGAGGCGCACTCGATGTATCTGAATGCACGCCAGATATTGGCGCAGGTGGAGCAAGTATTGAACAGGCAGGAGCGCAGCTACATCTGGAAATGGCTGCCCAGATTTGAACGCTTGGATAGACGTCGCATAAGTCAATTTCATGCGCAGATCCTCACGCAGATGCAGAGCGGCTGCCTCAATGAGGCGATACTGTGTTGCCAGAAAATAATCCATACGGCATTGGAGTGCCTCGAATTCTACAGATTATACTATCGCATACCACTGGTGGTGGCCTGCATGCTAACCTACCTGGGCTGGTTCTACTATCTGCTGGCCAAGCAAGGACGTCCCGACAATGTGCCCACCCAGGGTTGGTTGACCCTTGTGAATGTGTTCCTCTTGCTGATGGAGGTGTTGGTGGCGCTGATGTGCTTTTTGCATCAAGTCCCGGGCGCCATCAGTTTCTATCTATTGGTGCCGCTACCCGTTTGGGCATTGGCTCTGCGGGAGCAAGGTCTGCAGTACAGCTGCATTGAAGCCCCGCTCGTTCAGGTGGCCTGGATTGGTGGCACCGTGGTACTGCTTATTGCAACGTACTTCTTCCAACCGCTAATCGCGCTGGGCTACCTGATCGTGGTTTGCGTAAACAACGGGCGTGCCTTTACCCGAGCGCCCAGGCTACGTTTTTGGCTGTGGGTCGCACTCGTTGCCCTCTTGACCGGGCTCACGGTGAAGCGCACCGACTTTGGATGCAATGCTATGGTATTGCTGTTCCTGAGCATGGTGGTGACCATACTGCGTCCACTGCTGATGAATGAGCGACACGCCGCTAGCGTCTGGCTGAGTAATGCCGGCGCCTTGATGTTGGGCGCCTACATAGTACACGAGCGCCTTTGCAAAAATCAGATTAGCTGTGTGATGCAGGGCGCTGCCTGGACCTACGTCTTCTATGCACTGATCTCTATACCCTACAGCAATACGAAGACACCGCGTCGTCGTGTGCAGCTGATATTCTTCAATCTGAGCACCATATACACATTGTTGAGCGTCAGCTACGAGGCCATATTTATGCAGCTGCTCTGCACAGAGTTCCTTCTGGGAATGCAGGTGGACTCGGGAAAGAAGGATTTGACAGATTCAGATGACAGCGAGAGCGTCGAGGACGAGTCGAAACCGAACAAATCTCTATCCCCGGAGGAATACATCAGCAAAATCTATCGCTACGCTGTGCTCATCCTAATCTACGCCTACTTCTCGATGATTGGCACAGGAAGTGTGCTCGACATCAATTCATTCGATCCGACCTTTGCCCAGATCTTTGTTACCCACTGCTCCACAGTCCTAATTGTTATGCTCTACACGCTGAAGGTGATGATACCCGTTATTATTATCATGTGCAGCTTGTACGCCTTTCGTGCCTACGCTCGCCACAATCTGTGCGGCATTTTCATCAGCTTGTTCCTGATCTGTGATGTGTTGTGTCTGTACTTCTTCTTCTTCGTGCGTAACAGCGGCTCCTGGCGCAGCGTGCGCGAGTCGCTCTCCCAGCAGCTGATCGCCCATGGCCTGCCCATGCTGCTGGCCGCATTCTCATTCCTACCAAATCAACTTCTGAGCGCTATACCGCAGACCATGCTGCCCATGCTGAACTGGAAGAAAGACTTAAAGATGACACAACTCAGTCAAACCCAGATTTGAAAAGTTGTCTCGTCATTAATGTGAATGTTCCGAAAATTTAAGTGTTTATGAATTGAATAAAAGTTCAATCGGATTATATTTTTCCACTTGAAATGCTTAAGATTCTGGTATTTATTTAAATTATCGTCAAGATAATACTTTAAGTACTTCATTTTGACTTAACTAAAACAATAACTTCTTAATGCTAGGCAGTTTTAAGCTTCTGTGATTCCAAATGGGCCTATAATAGAAGAATAGAAAATTTAAATTATAATTAAATGTATATAAGATAATACACTAACCTTTTCAGCAACCGATAGTAGACTATCAAAACTGCTCTGGCCCGTCTCCATAACCATACTGTGAAAGATCTTCGAATCACACTCTGTTAACAGCTCGTATGGCGAGCCAAACTCCACCATCTGACCAGCATCCATGACTATCACCTTGTCAGAGTCCATGATCGTGTTCAGCCTATGGGCTATTGTTAGCACTGTGCACTCCCTGAACTTGTTTCTGATTGTCGCCTGGATGAGTGCATCTGTCTGTGGATCCACATTGGCCGTGGCCTCATCCATCACCAGAATGCGATTCTCGCGAAGAATAGCGCGAGCCAGGCACACCAGTTGCCTCTGCCCCACACTGAAGTTGCTCCCTCCTTCGGAAATTTTGCTCTGAAGCCCACTTGGAAATTCACTGATGACAGGTTTCAGTTTGACCTCTTCCAGGGCATCCCATAGCTTGGCGTCGCTGTACTCTTCAAATGGATCCAAGTTATAGCGCATGCTACCCGTAAAGAGTACTGGCTCCTGAGGTATAATAGAGATTTTGCTGCGCAGGTCGTGTAGCCCCAGTTCGTTGGTGTTGCGACTGTCGATGATGATGGAGCCATCATTATAGGATAGCCGGAAGAGGGCGTTGATGAGTGAGGACTTGCCTGCACCTGTGCGACCCACAATTCCCACTTTCTCCATGGGCTTGATCTCGAAGTTGAGCGATTTCAGCACATATTTGGACTGTGGATCGGGTGAGTAACGAAGACTCAGATCGTCGGCCACAATTTTACCTTGCTCTGGCCATGTGAGAGGAGGCTTTTTGCTTGGTTGAGATTCGAACTCGCCTTCAGGCTCAATATCATCATATTCCAGTACGCGCTCCACTGCCGTCATTGTGGTGTCCAGTTCGGCTGATTGGGTCATGCCGTACTGCACCATCCCAGCCAAACTCATGGCCTGAGTAATAGCCAACCCAACCTCTCCGGGCTTGGTGGGTGGGTTGATGAAGTAGTTAAGTACAATGATGATTGTGTATAAGGTACAAAAGAAATCCACATAGTAGCCAAAAGCACGACTCGTGGATAGAAAAGTATAGTATCCGGAGCTATGGAGATCTTGAAGATTATCGAACTCAGCAATTAGCGCCTTCTGTGCGTCGAGCGCTCTGATTGTGGTTAGTCCATTAAGTGATGTGCTCAGATGGGAATAGATTGGAGATCGGGCAACCGCTTCCAAACGTTTCACATCTCTCGAGGTCTTAAGATAGAATTCTCTGAGGTAATAGAAGATGACTCCCAATGCCAATGTAAGTATCAGATAATAAGGATTCGTTATGCAGATGACCACAATAACGCCTGCCAGTGTGAGGAAGATCTGCATCACATCCAGCATAATTGTTGGCAGCACTTCATCTAGTTGGCCCAGATCCTTGGAGAAACGATTCAATATTCGACCCGATGGATTCGTATTAAAGAAGTACATAGCTGCCCTGGCAATGCCACTAAACATGGAGTTGTGCAACTGAATCGAGCTGCGTCTTGCCATCGTATAAAATAATATTGGACGCATTACGCTAAGTACAATCGCGGCAACATTGAGTGCTGTAAAGTAGTACATATCGATGGAGTCATTATTGATGTCCGTGTTATTCTTAGTCTTGTCAACCCTAAAAATAAGATAAGTTTCAATGAAAGTATTAATAGGGTATAAAAAGTAATACTCACCAGTAGGAGAGAAATACGTCCGCTGCTGAGACGACAACTTGAGTTCCAATACAAAGAACAATCATGAAAGTTATCAGGAACCAACCGCTGCCCGATGAGAAGTATTCTTTGTAGAGACCCAGACTGACTTTGCCTTCAACGCGCGTCTCTTGTGGAACCAGAGCTGTGTCCTGAATGACGGAGTCTGCCAGAGAACTCAGAGAGGCGAAACTGTCAGTGCGTGAAGCCTGGCGGCTGGTTTTTGAGTGTAAGCTCACACGGTCTCCAGCATCGCTCTTCTGTTCATCCACAGCCTCTTCATCGGCCTTATTTATATCGGTCAACAGCTGCGCGAAGTCCAGGCCACTCTGCTGCATCGTCGCATATGTGCCCATTGCGCTGATCTTGCCCTTGTCCATGATAACAATGAGATCGGCGTGCTCTAGAAACTGCAGCTGATGTGTGACCAATATGACCAATTCGCTCTTCAGATATCCTCTCATGCACTGGTCAAACAGGTGACGACCCACATGGGTATCCACAGCGCTGAGTGGATCGTCTAACAGGTAGATGTCCGCCCTACGATACACAGCCCTGGCCAGGCTGATGCGCGCCTTCTGTCCACCCGAGAGCGAAGCTCCCCGCTCGCCAACGATCGTCTTGTCTCCTTGAGGAAGTAGTTCGAAATCACGCTCTAGGGCACACTTCTTGACCACTGTGCGATAGCGATGCTTGTCCAGGGCTAATCCGAATAGGATGTTTTCACGGACAGTGCCAGTGAAGAGCCAAGGCTCCTGAGCGGCATAGGAGAATCTGCCGCTGACTCTAAGGCTTCCTTTGTCAGCGGGCAGCTCGCCAAGAATGGATTGGATCAGACTCGACTTGCTTGCGCCAACGGGTCCTATAACTGCAACCAGTTGTCGGCGACCCAATTTTAGATTGATATTGCTTAGAGTATTCTCTGTTGCTTTTGTATCCCATTTGGCGTAGAATTGGTTGAATTCAACGAGCGTCTCCTCATCGTTATCCTTTTGTGATGCATTTCCATTGTCCTTACTAATCACCGCTCCATTTTCCTTTATAGTATCTTCCTTTGTATAATCTGGTTCTGTTAGTGCATTCGATTTATCTTTAACTTGAGTCTCAACTCTATGCATAAACGTTTCCAGGCGCTTGATGGATACCTTGATCTCTGCTAGTTGTGTGATACTTAGTGGGAAAAAATTGGTGACCGCTCGCTGAAGCAAGTTGTAGTACGCAGTGATGAAGAATGCGTCGCTAGCATTCAATACGCTTTCCAGCAACACGAAACCCACCAGACTGACAAAGGTCAGGGTGCGGGATAGGCACATGCCAAAGGCGATAAGGACGCCTCTTATATAATTCACTTTTTTGATGCAGTTCATCTCCTTGCCACGCATTAGTTGGACTAGCTTGCCGAGTGGCTTCTCCCAGGCGTACATCTTGATTACTTGAATGCCAGAGATGAATTCGTTCATCATTCGTACGCGTTCGTCAGTACGCAAAGCTGTCATAAGGCGGAGCACTGATGTCTTTTTCGCCAAATAGGCTTGAATGGGCAAGAAAAGCAGCATTATAGCAACGCCAAAGAAGGAAGCGACTCCGATCTGTAATTAATTTTACTATAATAGACGCTAGGAATACTTATTCACTGACCTACCTTTTGATACATCAAGAATGTAACCACGAACAATTCCAGTGGAGCCAACCACAAGAAATGAACATTAATTAGGATCAGATCGAAACGACCCACATCGTTGGACAATAGGTTCACCACCTGGCCTATCGAGGTGTCGCCTAAGGCTGTGTGACTTAATCGTAATGCTTTTCTATAAACCAGACTACACAGCGCCACACGCATTTTCATGCCCAGATGGAGAAGACCTAGTATAAACGGATGCCCAGTAACAACCGAAAGTATGGAGGCAGTAATTAGACCCGCGGCATATAGTTGCGCCTTTAAAGGGTCTTGATCCTCATCCGAAAAGTATGACATAATACCATATAGACACATTGGCTGAGTTACTCTAGGATAAAAAGGACGATTAATATATAAGCATAAAAATAACGTGATAAAAGTAAGTACTTCACAACGAACTCTCTGACTCCGAGCAGTAGTCCAGTTACAAATAGATGCCAGCCAAATACGCGAATCACGACACGGCCCAAGCGTGGTTGTTTGCTTTGAGCCGATCTTTGACTAACTTCCTCATCCCAAGCTGCGCACAGGCGATCGCCAAGTGAATCTGTTAAGGCAGTAAAAATATATGTATATGTATATATCAACTCAGTTTATTTGCTATCCGCCTATAATAAACTAGCAATCATCAACAGGCACTTTATTTTAAATAACTAAAATATGCTTAAGTCAATCGAAATATCGAACTTGCCGATAACAGGAGCAGGATTTCACGAGTTCATTTTCTATGAATATTCAATGAACCGAGTCTACATAAATAGTTCATGAACTAGTTAAATTCATAAATTTAAACGGTTAAGATGCATGTCATTGAAGAGATAACAGATTATTGTGCAATATTATTCGAATTGCTTTATTTACCTGACTTGTGCTCTTTTAATGGCCGGTAAAGATCTGATTGCTCCAGTGTCTTCTTGCGGCCCTTAAACAAAACCGGAAAGACAAAGCTAAACGTTGGCAAGCATAAAGAAAAATAAAGATAAAAGCAAAGATTAAAAAATACTTTTATGGAGACTGTTAAGATATAAACATAAATTCAAATTATATTCACAATTTTGCTCTAACCGTTAGGATTATTGGAAGATTGGCTTTTTATATACAGAATATCCTATTATTATCTATATTTGCAAGCTCACAATGACGAGCAGTTGTCAAACACAGCCATTTACATACCTCAACCGCTTACAAAAACAATCATTTTTATATTTTAACACTATGAAAGATAAGATAATGTTATATCTAGACAATCATGATCATTCATTTCGGTCTGTTAATAATTTCATGAAGTTAAATAGTCTGCCAAGAAATGTCTTGTTATAATAGTTACTATTAGAATATAATGTTAAGATTGCAGACTCACCATAGCATAAGTTCAGAAAAGGGATTGCTTCGTTCGCGCGGGTTTTCAGGTAGTTCATCTGCTTTTGTTGTTTGCATTTTGTTTTCTTTTTATTTATTTACATCGAAAAAACGAATTCAATTTGCACTTGTGCACAATCATATAAGTATTCAATTACAACAAATCACACTTTCAATTATATATTCGATTTGAGGTTCTATATATATACACACATATATATACTCATTTAGCTCTGATGCGTGTGCAAGGCAATTCTATAGAATTTACTATATACGATTACAAAAATATTCCACTGTGCCACTGCGCCGGTGTTTTTGTCAGTGATGCTGCTGCAATATCGTACAAATCAATGATTTCTTCAAAATTAAACAAAATGATTACATTTTGCATATGTATAACTGATTTAATTACACAACAGAATATCCAGATAAGAATATTTATATATTCAACTATTTAAAGACACTATTCACTACAAATTGCGTTGCGAACTGTTTACGCTCAGCTGTTCGCTCTCCGACCGTCGAACACGTTCTACATCCCAGCTGACCGAGCTGGTTGCCTTTTATTGGAACAGACAACTGTTGCGGTCGCTCTCTTTGTAGCTTTCGCTCTTTTTTCGTTAAGCTCGTCTCGAGCGCGTTGTGCTTTAATGAGGAGCTTTAAAGTTTGCCTTCCGCAGGTTTTCCTAGATAATTTGTTGTTATCGGTCAATACGTATTTTGAGGAATTATCTTTAACGTACTATCTGATAAGATATTTAAATGATATTATGATAAAAATAGATAATAAGCCATATTTTTATTTATGAAAAATTCAAATTTGCAAATCACATACAAATACAAATTTGAATTAAATATTGGCAAATGGATTTACGAATTAAATACGAATTAAATATTCTCATAATGTATTCAATACATTTATTTAATAGCAGTTTTTATACAGAACTATTCAATGCTTCTTTGATACTTAAAGTTAATTAAAGTGAACACAAAAACGAATATTAATTATTCATCGGTCCTATGCTGCTTTCAACTTCTTTGATTCAAAATAAGCCTATAAATATATATTGAAAATTACTTTTAAATATGTCTATTGTGTCTCAAACATTTGAATACTCACCTTCTCCGCTATGCTAAAGAGATTTTCATAGCTTTTCTGGCCCGTCTCCATAACCATACTGTGAAAGATCTTCGACTCGCACTCTGTGAGCAACTCGTACGGCGAGCCAAACTCCACCATCTGACCAGCATCCATGACTATCACCTTGTCAGAGTCCATAATCGTGTTCAGCCTATGGGCTATTGTCAGCACTGTGCACTCCCTGAACTTGTTTCTGATTGTCGCCTGGATGAGTGCATCTGTCTGTGGATCCACATTGGCCGTGGCCTCATCCATCACCAGAATGCGATTCTCGCGAAGAATAGCTCGAGCCAGACATACCAATTGCCTCTGGCCTACACTGAAATTGGTTCCACCTTCGGATATCGTGCTCTGCAGTCCACTTGGAAATTCGCTGATGACAGGCTTCAGTTTGACCTCTTCCAGAGCATCCCACAGCTTGGCGTCGCTGTACTCTTCAAATGGATCCAAATTATAGCGCATGCTACCCGTAAAGAGTACTGGCTCCTGAGGTATAATAGAGATTTTGCTGCGCAGATCGTGCAGCCCCAGTTCGTTGGTGTTGCGACTGTCGATGATGATGGAGCCATCATTATAGGATAGCCGGAAGAGGGCGTTGATGAGTGAGGACTTGCCTGCACCTGTGCGACCCACAATTCCCACTTTCTCCATGGGCTTGATCTCGAAGTTGAGCGATTTCAGCACATATTTGGACTGTGGATCGGGTGAGTAACGAAGACTCAGATCGTCGGCCACAATTTTACCTTGTTCTGGCCATGTGAGAGGAGGCTTTTTGCTTGGTTGAGATTCGAACTCGCCTTCAGGCTCAATATCATCATATTCCAGTACGCGCTCCACTGCCGTCATTGTGGTGTCCAGTTCGGCTGATTGGGTCATGCCGTACTGCACCATCCCCGCCAAACTCATGGCCTGAGTAATAGCCAATCCAACCTCTCCGGGCTTGGTGGGTGGGTTGATGAAGTAGTTAAGTACAATGATGATTGTGTATAAGGTACAAAAGAAATCCACATAGTAGCCAAAAGCACGACTCGTGGATAGAAAAGTATAGTATCCGGAGCTATGGAGATCTTGAAGATTATCGAACTCAGCAATTAGCGCCTTCTGTGCGCCGAGTGCTCTGATTGTGGTTAGCCCATTAAGTGAGGTGCTCATGTGGGAATAGATTGGAGATCGGGCAACCGCTTCCAAGCGTTTCACATCTCTTGAGGTCTTAAGATAGAATTCTCTGAGGTAATAGAAGATGACTCCCAATGCCAATGTAAGTATCAGATAATAAGGATTCGTTATGCAGATGACCACAATGACGCCTACTAATGTGAGGAAGATTTGTATCACATCCAGCATAATTGTTGGCAGCACTTCATCTAGTTGGCCCAGATCCTTGGAGAAACGATTCAATATTCGACCCGATGGATTCGTATTAAAGAAGTACATAGCTGCTCTAGCGATGCCCCTGAACATGGAGTTGTGTAACTGTATAGAGCTGCGCCTCGCCATCGTATAGAAGAGAAGTGGACACATTACGCTGAGTACAATTGCGGTAATATTAAGCGCTGTGAAGTAGTACATATCGTTGGGATCGTAATTGAAATCTGAATTATTCTTAGTCTTGTCAACCCTAAAAATATGATCGTTGTTATAAAAATAAGAGTATAAAATAATAAATAAGAACTCTACTTACCAGTAGGAGAGAAATACATCCGTTGCAGAGGCGACAACTTGAGTTCCAATACAAAGAACAATCATGAAAGTTATCAGGAACCAACCGCTGCCCGATGAGAAGTATTCTTTATATAGGCCCAGACTGACTTTGCCTTCAACGCGCGTCTCTTGTGGAACCAGAGCTGTGTCCTGAATGACGGAGTCTGCTAGAGAGCTCAGAGAGGCGAAACTGTCAGTGCGTGAAGCCTGGCGGCTGGTTTTTGAGTGCAAGCTCACGCGGTCTCCAGCATCGCTCTTCTGTTCATCCACCGCCTTCTCATCGGCCTTATTTATATCGGTCAACAGCTGTGCGAAGTCCAGGCCACTCTGCTGCATCGTCGCATATGTGCCCATTGCGCTGATCTTGCCCTTGTCCATGATAACAATGAGATCGGCGTGCTCTAGAAACTGCAGCTGATGTGTGACCAATATGACCAACTCGCTCTTCAGATATCCTCTCATGCACTGGTCAAACAGGTGACGACCCACGTGAGTATCCACAGCGCTAAGTGGATCGTCTAGCAGGTAGATGTCCGCCCTACGATACACAGCCCTGGCCAGGCTGATGCGCGCCTTCTGTCCACCCGAGAGCGAAGCTCCCCGCTCGCCAACGATCGTCTTGTCTCCTTGAGGAAGTAGTTCAAAATCACGCTCTAGGGCACACTTCTTGACCACTGTGCGATAGCGATGCTTGTCCAAGGCTAATCCGAATAGGATGTTTTCACGGACAGTGCCAGTGAAGAGCCAAGGCTCCTGAGCGGCATAGGAGAATCTGCCACTGACTCTAAGGCTTCCTTTGTCGGCGGGCAGCTCGCCAAGAATGGATTGGATCAGACTCGACTTGCTTGCGCCAACGGGTCCTATAACTGCAACCAGTTGTCGGCGACCCAATTTTAGATTGATATTGCTTAGAGTATTCTCTGTTGCTTTTGTATCCCATTTGGCATAGAATTGGTTGAATTGAACGAGCGTCTCCTCATCGTTATCCTTTTGTGCTGCATTTCCATTGTCGTTACTAATCACCGCTCCATTTTCCTTTATAGTATCTTTCTTTGTATAATCAGGTTCTGTTAGTGCGTTCGATTTGTCGTGGACTTGAGTCTCCACTCTATTCATAAACGTTTCCAGGCGCTTGATAGACACCTTGACCTCCGCTAGTTGTGTGATACTTAGTGGGAAAAAATTGGTCACCGCTCGCTGCAGGAAGTTGTAGTAGGCTGTGATAAAGAATGCATCGCTAGCATTCAATACGCTTTCCAGCAGCACAAAACCCACAAGACTGACAAAGGTAAGGGTGCGGGAGAGGCACATGCCAAAGGCGATAAGGACGCCTCTTATGTAATTGACTTTCTTAATGCAGTTCATCTCCTTGCCACGCATTAGTTGGACTAGCTTGCCGAGAGGCTTCTCCCAGGCGTACATCTTGATTACTTGGATGCCAGAGATGAATTCGTTCATCATTCGTACGCGTTCGTCAGTACGCAAAGCTGTCATCAGGCGGAGCACTGATGTCTTTTTCGCCAAATAGGCTTGAAAAGGTAGGAAAAGTAACATTATAGCAACACCAAAGAAGGAAGCGACTCCGATCTGTAAATATTTGTACATTAAATAAATAAATTTTAAAATCGTATTCACCAACTTACCTTTTGATACATAAAAAACGTAACTGCAAAGAGTTCGAGTGGAGCTAACCAGAGGAAGTGTCCGGTAAAGAGAAACAAATCAAAGCGACCTACATCGTTGGACAACAGGTTCACCACCTGACCTACCGATGTATCTCCCAGAGCTGTATGGCTCAATCGCAATGCTTTTCTATACATCAGGCTACACAGAGCCACACGCATTTTCATGCTCAGATGCAGAACACCCAATAGGAATGGATGCCCGCTAACGACGGAAAGCACAGAGGCAGCAATTAGTCCAGCTGCATATAATTGTGCTTTTACGGGATCTGTATCCTGGCCAGAAAAGTATCTCATAATACCATACAGGCACATTGGCTGGGTTAACCTATAAGGAGTTCCTCATTGATAAATATAACATGGTGTCTCGAGATCAACTTACTTTGTTGCGAAGTCTCTCAGTCCCAGCAATATTCCAGTAATAAACACATGCCAACCAAACACTCGAATCATAACTCGGCCCAAACGTGGTTGCTTATTCTGCGCCGTTCTTTGGCTTACTTCTTTATCCCAAGCAGCGCTCAAACGGTCGCCGAGTGTATCTAAAGAGGGGTAAAAAATTTAGCCATATTAGTTGTATGTGGGAGGCACATTAAATATGTACTATTATATACCCATAAATTCTTAGCCAGCGAGCAGTTTTTGTTTAATATAACGGTTATATTTTATAGCGTGTCGATTGTGCTGAATTATCGATAGCATACAAAAATGCGGTGAATTATCTAACTATTTGAATGTAAAATTGGAGAATTTTTCAACACACATTACAATCTTAACGAGTTATTTAAACAAGTTTATAATACAAGTAATGGTGATATGCAAGTCATGGTGATATATTATAATATTTATCTTCTCATGAATTATCTTATTTCAACACTCACCCGATTTGTGCTCTTTTAGTGGTTGGTACAGATCTGGCTGCTCCAGAGTCTTCTTACGGCCCTTGAACATTACCGGAAACACAAAGCTTTAAGATATACGCAGAAGATAACAATAAACATTTTTAAAGTTACTAAAATAAAAGCTATTATAATAAAATGATAACGGTAATATATTATATAATTTACAGCATATTTTACTGTATACAAAATTGCCTCATATATACAGAAAACCATATGTGTTATATGTGTACATCAGCCTTAGCTGAGTGTGAACAACAGTTGGAAATTTACACTTACATACGTGCAGTTGTTTTCTATAGGTATTCAATTCAACATTTTCTAAGACCTTCTATATATTTTAACACTATGAATGATAAGATAATGGGATAACATGAAACCCAAGCTCAATTTATGTGTTTTATTACTCATCAAATTATATTCAATAGTGTTTTAATATAACAGTCTTTTTTATGCATTCAAACAATACTGATGAAATTCTGACTTACCAAAAAAATAGTTCCGAAATTGGATTGCTCCGTTCGCGCGGATTTTCAGGCAGCTCATCAGCTTTCATTGATTGCATTTTGTTTATTTATTTATTTATTTTTTTTTGTTCTTATTTTTTACTCAATCAATCAAACACTCTGAAAACAGAAACAACTTCTTGAAAAATTTCTCTTTACAACTACGAATATTTTCCACTGTGCAATGTCGACGACGATTGTGCCAGTGATGCTGCTACGTACACTGTTTATTAGGAAATATGTATCACATAAATCAACAAAATGAACACACTTTTATCACATGTAATTGTTTAATTTTAATAACAATATATTCAGATAAGAATATTAATATATATATCATTATTTTCTTTAACACTTCATTTCACATTTTATTAACTTTGCCGGATCACAATTTCAACAACTGTTCACTCTGACCGCCGAACACGTTCTAAGCAACAGCTGGCTCACATGCCGCCATTTATAGGAGGAGAGCCCTGTGAAGAGACTCCGAAGGCACGCTGTTAAAAGACTCTTAATGTTATGCAAAGAACAATTTTCTTACTTTTAATGTTAACCAACAGCTATGTTGTGACGTCACATTATCGACATAGTATTTGAAGTTTGGCGGAAACGGAGGCAGAGAAGCGGTAGGTTTTCGTATGCAATTATAATAAAATACATATATTTATAGTTATAATATTAAGCACCATTGAAATGGTCAGTTCTTTATTCATATTTCTTTTAAATTTAGAGAATCCAAGTGTTGTGTTTTCAAACAAAAATCAATGCGAGCGTATAAATGTACTAATTTCAACGTCACACTGTCTACGGTGATTTAGTTGCTGTGGTACGGCGCTTTAATTATCTGCCTTTAGAATTATATTAGCGAACGTAGGAAATATTTAAGGATAAAGTGAAAATACAAATTTTGTATTAAAAGTACTTTGTTTATTTATCCGTTGTATTTTTTTTGCATTTGGAATTTGTTGTATGTTGTATTTTACATGCTAAAATATTAAAAAAGAATTTGAAGTCAATTTTCTTAAAGCTAATCCAAGGGATTTAGTTTTTGTGATCCCAAATAGGCCTGTAATTAGAAATTGGGTATTACTATGTAATAATAGAATAAATGTATAATAAAATACTAACATTTTCCGCTACCTTTAGTAGGTTATTAAAGTTACTCTGGCCAGTCTCCATGCTCATATTGTGAAAGATTTTCGTCTCACATTTTGTCAGGAGCTCATAGGGTGAACCGAACTCCACCATCTGGCCTGCATCCATGACTATCACCTTGTCAGAGTCCATAATCGTGTTCAGCCTATGGGCTATTGTCAGCACTGTGCATTCCTTGAACTTGTTTCTGATTGTCGCCTGTATGAGTGCATCTGTCTGTGGATCCACATTGGCCGTGGCCTCATCCATCACCAGAATGCGATTCTCGCGAAGAATAGCTCTAGCCAGGCACACCAACTGCCTTTGACCCACACTAAAGTTGGTGCCGCCCTCCGAAATCTTGCTCTGAAGACCACTTGGTAGCTCGCTAATGACAGGCTTTAGCTTAACTTCCTCCAGTGCTTCCCATAACTTGGTGTCGCTATACTCCTCAAACGGATCCAAGTTATAGCGCATGCTACCCGAGAAGAGGACTGGTTCCTGAGGTATAATAGAGATTTTGCTGCGCAGATCGTGTAGCCCCAGTTCATTGGTGTTGCGACTGTCGATGATGATGGAGCCATCATTATAGGACAGCCGGAAGAGGGCGTTGATGAGTGAGGACTTGCCTGCACCTGTGCGACCCACAATTCCCACTTTCTCCGTGGGTTTGATCTCGAAGTTGAGCGACTTGAGGACATACTTGGACTGTGGATCGGGGAAGTAACGAAGACTTAGATCGTCGGCCACAATTTGACCTTGCTCTGGCCATGTGGATGGAGGCTTTTTGCTTGGCTGGGATTCATAATCGCCCTCTGGTTCGATCTCATCGTATTCTACGACACGTTCCACTGCCGTCATGGTGTTCTCCAGCTCAGCCGATTGACGCATTCCCCACTGTACCATGCCAGTCAATCCCATGGCCTGTGTAATAGCTAGTCCCACCTCTCCAGAGCTTTCTGGTGGATTTATGAAGTAGTTGAGTATAATAATCACTATATACAAGGTGCAGAAACAGTCCAGGTAGTAGCCGAAGGCTCGATTGGTAGAGAGGAAAGTGTAGTAGCCGGAACTGTGAAGATCCTGAAGATTGTCGAACTCGGCAATAAGTGCCTTTTGGGCTCCCATAGCTCTGATCGTGGGGAGTCCATTGAGTGACGCGCTGATGTGGGAATAGATCGGAGATCGGGCTACTGCCTCCAATCGCTTAACATCTCTGGAGGTTTTCAAGTAGAACTCTCGAATATAGTAGAAGATGATCGCCAGACCAAGAGTGAGAATGAGATAATAAGGATTGGTTATACAGATTACAACAATGATGCCCGTCAGGGTGAGGAAGATCTGCACCACATCCAGCATGACTGTGGGCAGTAGCTCGTCTATCTGTCCCAGGTCCTTTGAGAACCTATTCAATATCCGACCCGACGGATTCGTGTTGAAGAAGTACATGGCTGCTCTGGTAATGCCTCGGAACATGGCATTATGGAGCTTTGTGGAGCTGCGCATCGCCAGCTTATAGAAAAGCAAGGTCCGCACCAGAGTGAATACGATGACAGCTATATTGATTGCGGTGAAATAGTATAAGTCTATCAGATCCGGTTCTCTCTCAGCCGCATCTTTGTTCTTGTCAACCCTGCAAGTATATATTTTAAATAATATATCTTAAGTGGAAAATAGTAGTGATCTTACCAATAAGAGAGAAAAACATCTGCTGAGGAGCCCACAATTTGAGTAGCTAAGCATAGAAGTACTAAAATAGAGATTACTAGCCAACCACTCCCTGCTGTGAAATATTCCTTATAAATGCCCAGGCCGATGCTGCCTTCCACTCGAGTCTCCGCGCGTGTGAGGGCCACCTCGGGACCTATGGACTCGGTCAAAGAGCTCAATGAGTTGATACTTTCTGTTTGTGAAGTTAACCGGTTATAAGACCTCGTATAATCCAATGTGTCGCCAATTTTGCTTAAGTCTTCATTTCTGTCTCCTCTGGGATTGTTCGGATTACTTAAGAGCTGTGCAAAGTCCAGGCCACTGTGCTGCATCGTTGCATATGTGCCCATTGCGCTGATCTTGCCTTTGTCCATGATAACAATAAGATCGGCGTGCTCCAGAAACTGCAGCTGATGTGTGACCAATATGACCAATTCGCTTCTCAGATACCCTCTCATGCACTGGTCAAACAAATGACGACCGACGTGTGTATCCACAGCGCTGAGTGGATCGTCTAGCAGGTAGATGTCCGCCCTGCGATACACAGCCCTGGCCAGGCTGATGCGTGCCTTCTGTCCACCCGAGAGCGAAGCTCCCCGCTCGCCAACGATCGTCTTGTCTCCTTGAGGAAGTAGTTCAAAATCACGCTCTAGGGCACACTTCTTGACCACTGTGCGATAGCGATGCTTGTCCAGGGCTAATCCGAATAGGATGTTTTCACGGACAGTGCCATTGAAGAGCCAAGGCTCCTGAGCGGCATAGGAGAATCTGCCATTGACTTTGAGGCTTCCTTTGTCAGTGGGCAGCTCACCAAGAATGGATTGTATAAGACTGGATTTCCCTGCACCGACGGGTCCAATCAAAGCCACTAACTGTCCCCGGTCCAGTTTAAGATTAATGTTGTCCAAAGTGCTTTCAGCCGAATTGCCATCCCAGTGGGCATAAAATGCAGTGAATTCAACAAGAAAGTCCCTGTGACTTTTGGTCAGAATATCATTTTCAGGGATATCAATTGTCTTATCGGTTCCACCGCTCAGTGAAGTGGATGGATAGATCGCATTTGATTGTTCTTTGATCAGAGTCTCTTCTCGATGCATAAAGGTCTCGAGGCGCCTGATGGTCACCAGCAGCTCCAGCAATTGAGTAATGCTCATGGGGAAGAAGTTAGTGACTGTTCGCTGAAGTAAGCTGTAGTAAGCCGTGATAAAGAAGGCCTGTCCGGCAGATAAGATGTTTTGTAACAGAACGAAGCCCACAAGACTAACAAACGTAAAGGTGCGGGAAAGGCACGCGCCAAGACCTATCAGTATTCCACGTATATAGTTGATTTGCTTGATACAGATCATCTCATTGTATCGTGTAAGCTCCACAAGTTTCTCGAAGGGCTTCTCCCAAGCATACATCTTGATCATCTGAATGCCCGATATGATCTCGGTCATCATGCGCACTCGTTCGTCCGTTCGAAATGCTGCTAATAGACGTAATGTAGAAGTCCTCCGAGCCAGATAGGACTGTAGAGGTAGGAAAAGGAGCATTAGGGTCACGCCAAAGAAACAGGAAGCTCCAATCTGTTGTAAGATATTAGAAAGCAAATATAATAACTCCTTAGTGTCTTATATGATATGGTTTACTTTACCTTTTCATACATCAGATAGGTAACTACAAGCAATTCCAACGGGCCTAGCCATAAATAATGTATGTTGCTTAACACTGAGTCGAAGCGGCCCACATCGTTAGACAGGAGATTTACCACCTGACCTATTGAAGTATCTCTAAGAGCTGTATGACTTAAGCGCAGGGCCTTTCGATATATCAGACTGCACACCGCAACTCGAATTTTCATAGCCAGATGCATAATGCCCAGCATACAGGGATGTCCTGTGATAACAGAAAATATGGCTCCAGCTACAAGGGCCACCGCATAGAGCTGTGCCTTGATTGGGCTGGGATCGTCGCCAGAAAAATAGGCCATAACACCAAAAAGGCAAATGGGTTGCGTTACTCTAGAAGAAGGTACACATAAGGGAAACAATCCTCGATGTTTTTTCAATTGTTACTTGCTTTGTTAGGAATTCTTTGGAGCCGAGCAGCAGCCCAGTCAAAAATAAATTCCATCCGAATATGCGCACTATGACGCGTCCCAGGCGAGGTGGTTTGTTTTGAGCTGATCTTTGAAGTAGTTCCTCATCCCAGGCAGCGCACAAGCGATCTCCAAGTGTGTCTGACAATTATCAGTTTGCTTTGAAACTAGTTTAATGAAATCTTAACATCATCTAAATATATTTTACCAGATTTGTGCACCTTGAGTGGCCTATATAAATCCGCTTGTTTCAGTGTCTTTTTACGGCCCTTGAACAGGACGGGAAAGACAAAGCTTCAGGGTATTGCCGGCAACGTACACAGAAATAGAGATTACTTATTTTTTTTATTTTTACTCGACGATACATATATTAGATAAATACAATAAAGAAATATAAACTTAATCTTATAAGAAAAAGCAAAATGTGCTTCTGAAGCGTCAAAGTAAATGTCGTCAAGTAGCGGAGATAGAATAGAGCCGGTTGATAAGATATCAGAAAGCCGAAACTTTTTTGTATACGTTTTGATTATCAATAACTGAGCATATTGGAGTAAAACTTACATCGACCTTGACTCACATTTATTTGTTTGCTTTTATTTACACATTTCTGTACGTATAGAGAATTAATGTAGTCTAAATTGATTGGTTGATGAACCAATTAAGAGCGTCCAACTCGACTCACCAGAACATGAGCTCCGACAATGGATTGTTCCGCTCTCGTGGGTTCTCCGGCAGTTCATCTGCTTTTATTTGTTGCATTTTTAAGTTTATAACTCACTTCTAAAATACTATATAATATTGTTTATTTTATAATTAAATTCCACTGAGACAACATTTATTTTTCTTTTCTATTATTACCCATTATTTTATTAATTTTATCGCAGTATCCAAGCAATTAATATCGTATATTTGTTAATTTCACCATAACATTAAATTGGCGGGTAAAAAAAGATTCTTTGGGTTTCATTTACAATTGCAGTATTTGCGGAGCGGCCGCAGAATGCGGTCTCAAACTGACGAGCTGACCGATGTTACCGGTTTTATATAAAGTTCTTACTCTCTGAAAGCTTTCGCTCAGAAAGCAAAGACAACTTTTACATCTTATCACATTAGGTCGTCTTATCGGTTAGCACGTTTTTGTCAGTCATTAACGCTTAACACTGACGGATAAGATAAACAAAGTGTCAGTGGTCAGGAACCAAGTAGTAAATATTTATAAATCTGAAGAGCCGTCACTAAAGCTTTTCAGATTTGATCTGCACTGCTTTGTTTACTACTTAAGTGTACACTGCTTGATAGGTATTAATCAGAATTGCCTTGTTCACCCATTTATATTTTATTAAAACTAAATGCCAATTTGCCCAATTTTTAATGACATAAAGAGTCCACATTTTATTAAATTTTATACTTAATATATTATTAAAGTTCGTAGAAATAATACTTTAAGTAACATATACATAAATTACACAATTAGAAGTAGTATAATTGCTATGAGGGATTTGCTTAAAGTTAGTCAATGAGAATATTTAAGTGAATTTTCATTGCTTCTAGGCAGTTTTCTGCTTTTGCGACTCCAGATGGGCCTGCAATTTTATAAAATTGATTAATACGGGTTTTCAGCTACATAATTTAATTGCTTACCTTCTCCGCAACCTTCAATAGCCTATCAAAGCTACTCTGACCCGTCTCCATGGCCATACTGTGGAAGATCTTCGTCTCACATTCTGTCAGGAGCTCGTAGGGTGAACCGAACTCCACCATCTGGCCTGCATCCATGACTATCACCTTGTCAGAGTCCATAATCGTGTTCAGCCTATGGGCTATTGTCAGCACTGTGCATTCCTTAAACTTGTTTCTGATTGTCGCCTGGATAAGTGCATCTGTCTGTGGATCCACATTGGCCGTGGCCTCATCCATCACCAGAATGCGATTCTCGCGAAGAATAGCTCGAGCCAGGCACACCAACTGCCTTTGACCCACACTAAAGTTGGTGCCGCCCTCCGAAATCTTGCTCTGAAGACCACTTGGTAGCTCGCTAATGACAGGCTTTAGCTTAACTTCCTCCAGTGCTTCCCATAACTTGGTGTCGCTATACTCCTCAAACGGATCCAAGTTATAGCGCATGCTACCCGAGAAGAGGACTGGTTCCTGAGGTATAATAGAGATTTTGCTGCGCAGATCGTGCAGCCCCAGCTCGTTGGTGTTGCGATTGTCGATGATGATGGAGCCATCATTATAGGACAGCCGGAAGAGGGCATTGATGAGTGAGGACTTGCCTGCACCTGTGCGACCCACAATTCCCACTTTCTCCGTGGGTTTGATCTCGAAGTTTAGCGACTTGAGCACATACTTGGATTGTGGATCGGGGAAGTAACGGAGACTCAGATCGTCGGCCACAATTTGACCTTGCTCTGGCCATGTGGGTGGAGGCTTTCTGCTTGGCTGGGATTCATATTCGCCCTCTGGTTCGATCTCGTCGTATTCTACGACACGTTCCACTGCCGTCATGGTGTTCTCCAGCTCAGCCGATTGACGCATTCCCCACTGAACCATGCCAGCCATACCCATGGCCTGAGTAATAGCTAGTCCCACCTCTCCAGAGCTTTCTGGTGGATTTATGAAGTAGTTGAGTATAATAATCACTATATACAAGGTGCAGAAACAGTCCAGGTAGTAGCCGAAGGCTCGATTGGTAGACAGGAAAGTGTAGTAGCCGGAACTGTGAAGATCCTGAAGATTGTCGAACTCGGCAATAAGTGCCTTTTGGGCTCCCATAGCTCTGATCGTGGGGAGTCCATTGAGTGACGCGCTGATGTGGGAATAGATCGGAGATCGGGCTACTGCCTCCAATCGCTTAACATCTCTGGAGGTTTTCAAGTAGAACTCTCGAATATAGTAGAAGATGATCGCCAGACCAAGAGTGAGAATGAGATAATAAGGATTGGTTATACAGATTACAACAATGATGCCCGTCAGGGTGAGGAAGATCTGCACCACATCTAGCATGACTGTGGGTAGTAGCTCGTCTATCTGTCCCAGGTCCTTTGAGAACCGATTCAATATCCGACCCGAGGGATTCGTGTTGAAGAAGTACATGGCTGCTCTGGTAATGCCTCGGAACATGGCATTATGGAGCTTTGTGGAGCTGCGCATGGCCAGCTTATAGAAAAGCATGGTTCGCACCAGAGTGAATACGATCACAGCTATATTAAGAGCAGTGAAGTGGTATATATCTATTGGATCCGAGTCATTCTCTGTAGCGTTTTTGTTCTTGTCAACCCTAGAATAACAGATTTCAATATGATGGCCGCTGATAGAAAACTCAGTAGATCTTACCAATAGGAGAGAAAGACATCTGCTGAGGATCCCACGATCTGTGTGCCCAAGCAGAGGAACACCATAAAACATATCATCAGATAACCACTTCCTGCTGTGAAGTATTCCTTATATAGACCTAGACTGATTTTGCCCTGCACACGTGTCTCTTGCTGTGCCATGGCTGAGTCCTGCGCAATTGACTCAGTAAAAGAGCTCAAGGAAGTAAAACTAACATTGCGTGAAGGCTGCTTAGAACTGTCCGATTTACTGCCACGTCTGCTCCGCGACGCTAAGCTGAGACGATCCCAGATATCACCAGGCTCGCTGTCCTGATCAGTTTCTCCTTCTTTTGCTTTGTTGGGATCGGTCAAGAGCTGTGCAAAGTCCAGGCCACTGCGCTGCATCGTCGCATACGTGCCCATTGCACTGATCTTTCCTTTATCCATAATAACAATGAGATCGGCCTGTTCCAGAAACTGCAGCTGATGTGTGACCAATATGACCAATTCGCTTCTCAGATACCCTCTCATGCATTGGTCAAACAGGTGACGACCCACATGGGTATCCACAGCGCTGAGTGGATCGTCGAGCAGGTAGATGTCCGCTCTGCGATACACAGCCCTGGCCAGGCTGATGCGCGCCTTCTGTCCCCCCGAGAGCGAAGCTCCCCGTTCGCCAACGATCGTCTTGTCTCCTTGAGGAAGTAGTTCGAAATCACGCTCTAGGGCACACTTCTTGACCACTGTGCGATAGCGATGCTTGTCCAGGGCTAATCCGAATAGGATGTTTTCACGGACAGTGCCAGTGAAGAGCCAAGGCTCCTGAGCGGCATAGGAGAATCTGCCATTGACTTTGAGGCTTCCTTTGTCAGCGGGCAGTTCGCCAAGAATGGCTTGTATAAGACTGGATTTTCCTCCGCCCACGGGTCCAATAACAGCTACGAGTTGTCGGCGGTCCAGTTTAAGATTAATGTTGTCCAAAGTGTTTTCCGTTGATTTGCTATTCCATTTGGCATGAAAGTCAGTAAATTCAACAAGAGACTCCAGATTGCCATTAGTCTTAGATGCATCGCCACTGCCGTTATTGATTAGAGATCCATTCTCCTTATCAGTCGTAGCAGTAGAGGGTGGGGCATCAATTGATTTGTCTCGAACCTGTGTCTCCTCCCGATGCATAAAGGTCTGCAGACGCTTAATGGATACCAACAGCTCCGCGTACTGTCCGATACCCTGGGGAAAGAACATGGTGACCGTGCGCCGAAGTATGTTGTAGTAGGCGGTGATATAGAAGGCCTTTTCAGCATTTAAGATGTTGCCCTGCAGCACAAAGCCCACCAGGCTGGCAAAGACGAATACCCGGGAGAGGAACATGGCAAAGGATATGAGTATGCCACGTATGTAGTTCACTTGCTTGATGCAGATCATCTCCTTGCGACGCGTCAGTTCAATAAGTTTGCCAAATGGTTTCTCCCAGGCGTACATCTTGATCACCTGAATGCCCGAAATAATCTCGTTCATCATTCGCACACGCTTATCAGTGCGCAGAGCCGTACGTAAACGAAGCACCGATGTCTTCTTACCCAGAAAGGCTTGAAGGGGAAGAATAAGTAACATCACCGCAACGCCAAAGAACGCTGATATTCCAATCTAGAAATTAATTAGCCATGACAAAAATAATCAATTGTAACTAGCCTTATCTTCCGTAACGGCACTCACCTGTTCGTACATTAAATAGGTGACTAAAACGAGCTCTAGAGGCGCCAACCACAGATAATGGACGTTGATCAGCACAGTATCAAAGCGTCCCACATCATTGGACAGCAGATTCACTACCTGACCGATGGTAGTATCACCCAGTGCTGTACGGCTTAGCCGTAGAGCCTTGCGGTAGACCAAGCTGCAGAGGGCAACGCGCATCTTCATGCCCAGATGGAGAACACCAAGCATATATGGATGGGCACAGAAGACAGTGAACACAGAGCCTGCCATAAGGCCAGCTGCATAAAGTTCGGCCTTCACTAGATCGTGGTCTTTGCCCGCGAAGTAAGTCATCATGCCAAACAAGCAAATGGGTTGGGTGACCCTAAAATTATTACGATCAGGGACGGATGGTATGGGAAATACTACGACAAACTACTTACTTGGTTAAGAACTCTTGGGCCACCAGTAAAACGCCCGTAACAAACAAATGCCAACCAAATACGCGGCCTACCACACGCCCCAAGCGAGGGGGCAGATCCAGAGCTGATCTATTTGCTACTTCTTCATCCCAGGCAGAGCAGAGGCGGTCGCCCAGCGTATCTAAAGATAATATTATCAGTTGTTATTATTAGCAATCTACTAAGTTATCTTGAATGCATCACTCACCTGACTTGTGTGTCTTCAGTGGCCTATAGAGATCCGTTTGCTCCAGTGTCTTTTGCCGTCCTTTAAACAGAACGGGCATGGCATAGCTTAATGGGAACAACAGAGGTATAAAACAGATAACATGACGACGTTTTTGGTGATAGCAGTGACAAGTAAAGACAATTAAGATGGGTCTAAGGGAGTTTACTCGACTACCAGATGCTCCACCTTTATTGAAAAATAGTCCCCCTTAGATATAACTGACTTAAGGATAGTTAGATAGACTTGAGTCCTAATGTCTAACAGATCATATCTTAGTTTACAAATTCGAAATAATTAAATCGTGGAACTTATTGTTATAAATGCAGTTAGCACAGTAAATATTTAGGGTTTTTACTGTTCATTTAACTGTCATATCTTATAGTTAAACGAAACAATTATGACATATTTCAAAGTCCAGCCATTTTATTTGGTTTGGGGTATTAGCATAGGGATTTATTAGCACCTCGAAAGATAACATTTACTTTTATAGAATTCATATCTCTATGCTTTCAGCGGGCCATTAGACAAAGTCATATCGACATAATGTTGTCGCTAACGACATATCAAATTATATATACATATGTATGGAGGGACGTACATATGCATGTCATGTTCTCCAAACCCGATCGGGTTTTATTAGCTTATAGCTACTTTTAGCTGACGGTCAATATTAAAGTTGCCTTAAGTGACAGCCAATCGAATAACTTGAAATAATTCATGCAAATATCTATGGGCCTGTACAATGCGATATACATATATATCGCTCTCCATACGTATTTGTCACTGCTCCCGCTGTAAGCGGAGCTTGGGTCGGACGCGCTAACTATGTAAATTAAACTATCCATTGAATGCAATAATAACAAACTCGAGACAGTTGTCACTATCAGCTCGAAACGCTGACTTGACTCTAACTTACCAGAACATCAGCTCTGACAGGCAATTGGCACGCTCGACGGGATTCTCCTCCAGCTCATCGGCTTTTAATGATTGCATTTTGCTGTCGTTTGCGCTTTAATTGAATCGTTGTAAAAATACTTTTTCCATACGGTTTTTTTGTTTTCTATAGTTATAATTATATTATTTGATATTAAAATATCTTGTCCGGATTTGGCGACTTTTTTTTTGTGGACTTGATTAGCACCCAGCAGCAGGCATTGTCGACACGCGCTTGTCGTTAGTATAATTTATTTTTATTTTTTATTTTATTTTTTAATAGCGCTTTGCCTTATATGATATATAGGAACACAGCTGAACAAAATTTTCCACTCAACCATATTTGAACTTTCGAAAGGGTATTACGAAAACGTTCCACAGCACATGTTCATAACTTTTATTTAAAAATTTTCTATTTGGCTTTTTGGATATGAGATACCCGATCTAATAGCTTAATTGTGTTCCACTATATGTCCGGTATGCGCGCCTTCATATTATCACAAGCTCGATAACATAATTTCATCACTAATGTGTATATATGCGTGTATTTATATAGATAATGAATTATTGTTTTTGCGTTGGTTCTTTTATTTTTTTTTTATTATATTTGTTTTTGTATTACTTAACGAAAGTTCAGCGCAGTATGTAGATTTCTATTCGCGGCTCGCGTTCACCCAGCGTACGTTGTTCGCGCTCCGAGCGCCAAACTCGTTCTAACACACAACTCATCTATCTAGAGCCCAAGGAAACATCAACAACGCTTTACTCTCTCCGCTCCATTGAGCGTACGCGCAATGAACTTGACGCGCACTCACGCAGCTGTGCTGAGATTGCAAGCAGTGCGCTCTTCAGCGCGTTTTCTGTATTTTTTACACTCTCTTTTTCTGCCAATCACAATTGTCGGTTTGTCGCTGAACTTTGAGGCCGGCCGGCAAATTCTCTGAGCTGATTGCAAGCTGCAATCGGTCAGCTACCTTTGATAAGATAAACAATGCAAATATTTTAAAGAGAGAGAGAGAGAGAGAGAGAGAGCAACAAGTTAAAAACTGCAGGCAGAATCTGTTGTATATTAATGACATATGTTTTGTTATCATTTTGGAAAAAAAAACAGCTTTAGTATATACGACATAAATAATACAATGATATTTAAAAATAATATATAATATAAATATATAACATTAAACTTTAACTCGGAAAAATAAATTTGAATTACTTCAAAGCAGTTGATCATGCAGTGCAAAGTTTCTTGCAATTGCACTGCTTTGTGAAAGGCGTTGGTTTGAAACTTCGCTAAGTAAAATTTAAATTTAACAGGTATGGCAGCACTGGCGTTTAAATCTATATGAAGTATGGAAAATAAGCGATAAAATATACACTCAAATATAAAATAAAAAAAACCTAAAAAATGATATAGATAAAAAATGTGTTTTGGTTGAATGTGTTCATTCAGAATTTCATTATTTTCGTGCATATCAATATATGTTAATCTTTAAATAGCCCAAGATACGAAAGCAGTGACAGCTGCAACGCATGAATGCCGAAAACGTTAATTGAATTAACGAGATAAGAAAGCAAAGGAATATAATTTGGTCTACAAGACACACACACGTATATATAAACATATACATATGTGAGGGGCATATAAGGTCTTTGTGGAATTGCATTCGATTGGCTTTTATGGATTTGAATGCTCGATTAGATTATTCATACAATTTACTACTGGCGGGTGCGCACACAAAGAGAGTAAGTATTATAACAATAATAGCCAAAGTATTATTATTGTTGACCCACAATGGCTATTATGTATAATATTTACACACATGCAAGCCTTTGTAGTAGCAGAAGATTCCACTTGAGCTTGCAGTTCTCACAGCATGTGGAGCACGAATCTTGGGACGGCACGTTTGAATCAATTTAACTGCAGGCAATTGATCATGTCAAGTTAGGAGGGGTTGTTCACACATATATAAATATATATATATATATGTACATGTATGACATTATATTGCTGCTAAGATTCAATCAAAATAAGATCTAATTGTTAAAATTAGTATCAAGTTTATCGTAAGTATATATCTATATCTAACGGTCAAAGTTTGCAAAATGATTGATTTCAATGATTTACTGTTTAACGCAGATAAATAATTATTGTCCAATATAAAGCACATCTTTTTGCTTGTTTTATGCAATCCTTATCTGCATAAAACTCAAATTTACGCCTTTATTTGTTATTTTATTGACGTATCCATATCGATAACGCTCGGTGGGTGCTGCCATATATAAATCCCTGGCGCGAATAAACGCTCTTGCTTGCGCTCTCTCTCAGATTACTCAAGAGAAGCTTTCATTTGGCTTTTTTGCAGCTGGCAACGCTGCACGCGCATATAAAAGCAGTCGGCCTGAGCGAGCTTTCAGCAGTGGTGGTCTGATTTTCGTGTAACTCAACCAAGTGAACGCATTCCCAAAGAAACTATAAAAATGGCATCTTTCATTGGCAAGAAGTACAAGCTGGACAAGTCCGAGAACTTCGATGAGTACATGAAGGAGTTGGGTGAGTAACTAGGATTTGATTTACAGTTAAAATGTAGCAATAGTATTACGTATGCATGCGATGGGACGTGGAGTGCGCCATCAAGCGGGCAATCAACCGACCGAGCGAGCGAGCGAGCGAGCGAGAGAGTGTGAAAAAGAAGCCGAAAACGCAGAGCAAAAAAAAAAAAAAACAAAAAAAATGCCGGCCGGCTAGCGGCTTTTATTTCTGCAGATGTGCAAGAGAAAGATGATAAACTGCCAGGGCCAATAGAAACGAAAAACGTGGTTGCAGACAACTTCGGGTTTTTAGTTTTTTTGGAGTCGCCAAAGAGAACTTTATGAATCAGGTGCAAAAGTCATTAAATAACAACCTTAAGGGGCAATAAACCGAAAAACTACTTAAATAGTGTGTACTTTAGTCGAAGAAAGTTTTTAATTTCCGTGCAAACAGCTTTTACGGTTAATTACTATATTTTACAACATTTAACTGTGTCATGGATTTCAATGTATTGATACTTTGTTAGAGGGTAAAAAAGAGTAAATTTATTTTTGCAAATTTTAATTTAGCAGAAAGACTGTTATATATTTTTAAGAAATAAGTAATAATAGATATTATAATGGGTTAATTTGTAGATAAAAAACATAAAATACTACAACTTCATTAAATATATAGATTAGTGTCAAATTTACGTTTTTCTGTTCAGATTATCATTAGAAAATTATTCTTTCTTTTATTTCAATTTTTGCAAGGTACAAAATAGAGTATTAGTGAATCACTCCAAGGTTAGTTTTGCAACCAATAGTCTGCCTAGTCATCCATTAAATTGTTTAAACAATAGTCGAACTTTGTTCTGTTTAGTCTAGTCCAGGGTTCAAGTTGTTGGAGGATTTGGAAATTTGATTCGATTCGGAATTATGTATATGTTTCTCTTATTTTGTTATTATTTGCGGTTTACTTCGTGGTTTTAGTGTAAAATCGAATCACAAACAAGATCTCAATTTTCAACATCAAACGTCGACACTTAAGAGGTTTGGATTACCAGATTTTTAATGAAAATAGCTATCGGCGGAAATAAGGCAAAAAAAAGGCTGTCGAGACACGTCAATAATACTTGTGTTTTTATCTGATTGATCGATGCACCTCGACCGTATACAGTATAAGTGATAAACGTTTTAGCAACATATATATTACGTATATTACGTTCACATAATAATGATAATATAGTTCTGAGTTGGGAGATTACGATTTTTGTGCCTTTGTTGTTGCACCTTGCACCTTATCAATACGCCGGACTGTATGGCAACAAAAAGTCATTAGCCGTCTATTATATTTATATTTATATTTATATTTTTGCGAATTTCATTTTTCCCTTATCTACTCCAGTTCAAGGAAATGAGGTACTACAAGGGGGGCCTGTTTTTTATTTGGGCGCAACTAAAAAAGCTTTCAAAAAGTTTCCCTGAGAACCTATCGAACCATAAAACACTCAAGAGCAAAAGGTTGGCCACTTAAAAGACTTTTACAAGTACATAATTGAGCATAATTGATTTGTCTCTGCAAATTGATGGTCAACAGGGGGCA
The DNA here is from genome assembly GCA_035045185.1 of Drosophila meridiana. Lineage (NCBI taxonomy): Eukaryota > Metazoa > Arthropoda > Insecta > Diptera > Drosophilidae > Drosophila > Drosophila meridiana. The sequence goes on along the minus strand of JAWNPF010000055.1, from coordinate 18,342,968 downwards.
CAGCACTCTATCTATAGAGTAACTTTGTATATATTATGTACAATTTATATATATATCAATATCATGTGTGTGTATATATACACATGTACGTGCATTGCGATAAGGTCCGCTTGCATCGCGTTTTGCTCGTACAGTTATACATTTATTTAGGCTGACCAATTGATAAGTACCGGAGGCTGTCCGTCCGTCCGTCCGTCTGTCCCCCCAGCAGAGTCGACATTGTTAACCTTGAGCACGACTCTCGATCTGCTGTTGGTTTGGCTCTGTCTGGGTTACTCGAAGGCAACTTCATAATTCAGCTTTATTATTTCAATTAAATACAATATGATTTGCATTGTGTGTGGGTCTTCAACTTTGACTGAGTAATTCAATTAGCTACTGTCCAAATCTTCTTATATATATCATATATATAGAATTGTATATATAGCAAGTTTTCTCAATAAGAATTCGTCTTACCCTACTATCGATTGCATTCCGGGTACTATGTTGTTTATCGGAGCTTGGAATAGTTTCAAGAATGTTTCTTATAAATATTAGAAATATTATTGAATCATTTACAAGTTTGTGGAAGAGAAGCTATGTGTATTGATTACATGTTTGAGTAATGAGAATAAATTATTGATTGTTTTAATTTTTGATGTTTTTTCAGGTGTTGGCATGGTTCTGCGCAAAATGGGCAACACCGTCAGCCCCACTGTGGAGGTTACCTTGGACGGCGACACCTACACAATGACCACCACGTCGACATTCAAGACCTCCGCCATCAGCTTCAAGCTGGGCGAGGAGTTCGATGAGGAGACTTTGGATGGCCGCAAAGTCAAGAGCGTGATCACTCTCGATGGCAACAAGCTGACGCAGGAGCAGAAGGGCGACAAGCCCTCGACCATTGTGCGCGAGTTCAGCGACAGCGAGCTGATTACCGTAAGTCCAATGCCAGAGTCCAATGTGCAGTTAACGTATCTAACTATATGTGTATCTTATCTCTCCCACAGACACTCACCATTGGCAGCATCAAGAGTGTGCGCGTCTACAAGGCAGTCTAAGCATCCATTCCGACTGCAAAACATGACTGAACTATCAACTGTCTAAACTACATTTGCATTACGAACTAATTCCCAGTTTAGTACTATATATATTGTTATTGATTAACAACGCATCAAAATATGAAAATATGAACTGCACATTAATTCTAATGTTTATTTATAAACACACGCATGTATCTGATATGTGCGTGTAAATGACATGTGAAATTTTCAAAATGCATTTGAATAAATATTATTTCGCTTTAAATGGAAAAGTTTTAAATTGTATTTTAATTTAGAATAAAATAATTTAAATACAGATTTCAAACATAATCTGGAAACTTTTATTGATAGATGATAAGAATCGGATTAGTACTTTTAATATTACCAATTGGCAAATAACGAATGAGCATGATTTGAATATGGAGCATATTCCAATAGAATCCAATTAAACATTCCCATTAAACCCCCAATTGGAAACCCTATTAACTAATCTGGCATTGGGTTTAATGAAGATGAATAAAAATTGCAATAAAGAAAAACCATTCAAAAATTGAATTACGTGCACGAAATGAAAATAAGTGCGAATGTACGTAAATGCAAATGCAAATGCAAATTTGTTGCACTTTCCATATTCTCATGTTCTCTTTTTCAGGGTCTTAGTAGTGCTTCTTGGCGGCTTTGCTTGATATGATATCAAGTTGATGTGGGAATAAAGGCAATTTGACAATATGATCTGCAGTGCAAGTACATATACAGATGCAGATAGACAGAGGCTGAGTTATTCCACATTATTATTATGGCATATGCAACGAAATTGTGACCCATACATAGTGCATCACGGTGCTCACTCCCACGCATTTCCTTTCTGGAGCTGTCGTCACTTTAGCGATGTACACATACAGTGACGAACTAAATTATTGGCACAGCTAGATTTTTAAACTTTACAGAAATTTTTTAAGTTTAAGTAAGTTAATTTTTTAAGTTTTAAGTTAAGTAGAATGGGGTATTTATTAAATTAAACAAAAAACTAAATTTTTAAAGGAAATATTGCATCAGCCGCTAATTGTGCTGTGATTGGTTGGTTTTGTAGCTTGAAGAAGGACCGTTATTGCGCGACGACAGCGTTGTAGCCCTGTCATCGAGTGTGATTCGGTGCGAGCAGTGCTGCGAGTTTAGCTATTTAATAGCATTTCTAGCTTTTTTTAAATTCTATGAAAATTTTGAAAATGCTATTAGCTATAAATCTAGCTATTTTACAAAAGAATATTGTTCATCTGATTTTGGTACTTAAAGAAAATATATTCGATTAAGTCCAATATTGTACGTAATGATCTGTGCGATAATATTAATTGCCTGAAAGAGTGTATTTAGAAATGGATAAGAGAGGACGAGTCAGACAAAACACGAGCATATTAAAAATACTGCAAATGCAGTATTAAGTTAATGCATAATGCATAAGGAGTTTACCTATTTTGTTAGCTATTTTTTTTTAAAGCTATTTTACAGCTATTTTTGAGTGTCGATTTTGCTATTTTCATGTCTCAAAACCTGGCAACTCTGGGTGCGAGGTAGAGAAACAGAAAGTGTCAGTCGAATTTGGAATCGTGAAGCCTACACACCGAAACTCAAAACAAATAATATAAAACTTGTGTGCTTTAACATATATACATACACATATATAGATACATGTGTGCATGAACAGTTACGGCTGTGTGGGTGAGTCATGCGCAGTGCAGCGACAGCGGCAAATCGTGATTGGTTTGCGGCTTGGTTAGCAGTCACAGTTCCAGTTTGCCGGCTCCGGCATATATTCGAGTATTTATCCACATGGGCGGCTGATTAAACAAAGAGTAGTTTGCTAAATGGAAAAAAGTGATAAAAACTGTATATGGTGAGCTATAAATTGATAACATTTATATCGATTTACGGGCTAGAGGCTCAAACGGTGTCTGCCTTAAGCTTATCAGCAACGAGCGCGCTGCCGAGTGAGAGTGTGTGAGTGTCCTCGCATTGTGTAATGGCTGCAAGGCAGAATCAGAGCCAAATTACTCTTGTCTACTTTGCGGCTGTTCGCTGTTCAGAACCAAAGCACGCTTCGCCGTTCGACTAGAGCAAGGGCGAGCTTTTCCAGTTGAAAAAGCTTCGGCAAGTTGAGGCGAGCCAAACGGGTTTTGCTGATTAAGAGATCGTGTTTTACTTTATTTTTTTCTGCCGCGTCGTCAAAGCAGCAACAAAATCCAGTATCACGCCATCGCCGTTACTATTGCTCTTCGTCGCGTCGCGTCACGACGCGCTCTCGCTTCCACGCGCTCTGCCGCGCGATCTGCCAACTGCGGACTGCGGCGAGCAGCAGTTGGTTAGTTTCTGCTTGTTTACAAATGTGCTGCTTATTTGAATTTTTGTAGCTTTCTCTGCGATTGGAAAATGAAATTTTTCTTCAGTTGAGTCGCTGCCCTAGCCGCGAACGCGTCGCAGTCGCATTCCAACCAGCTCATTAGACAAAGACCAGCCAAAGAGTTCCAGTGCCAAAGTGAACCAATTATTGCATTTCTTCCAATTGTAATTAAGTGAGTTGAGCTTGGAACTGTAGTTCGCTAAATTGCACACATTTCCAATCAGAATTGTCGATCAAATACCGGCAGTTGTTGTTCTCCAACTTAAAGCTTACTGGAATTACTATTGTACAAGGGTGTGTGTGTGTATGTGTGTATGTGGGAGAGCCTATTTCCAATGAAGACTTATCGTAAAACTTTGTTTATCTTTATCAGCAATGTTTGCGTTTGTTCAATTGATATAAATTATAAATAATATTCCAAAATAAACCTTAATAATTATGGCAAATGATACCATAATTTATTATGACATTGCAGAAATTATATAACAAAACAAAAGTCAAGTGCAAAGAGCGAAACAGTAAGAGAATTCTTATAGAGTATTTTATGAGTTTCGTGTTTCGTTTCGTTTCAAAATACTATCATACGATCTTAAGTAATCGCAATCAGTTGCAGATGTTTCCATAGTAAGTGACAATTCTCTCTATTTGAATTATACAACATAGATTTTTTTTTTGTTTTTGAACTTTGGTTTCAAGGTGAAAATCGACGCGATAAAATCACGAATTGTCACGAAACAAGCAGACGTTATAGATTAGCAGTAGACATAACCTAAACCAAATACTTTAAGAGTTGCAATATGAATTGTTGTACAATGTTCGAATGGGGTATATTGGGCATGTTAAACTGTTATGGGACAGACTAAGAGATACAAAAAATAGGAAAGTGTAATTCTTTTAAGAATCATCGTTTGAGAATAACTAACTTATAATTTGATAATGGAACTGGAATGGAATTACTCTCTAGGTCTTTTCCTGTTATTGTTTTCAATATGTGTATTCCATACCTCTGAGAGATTTTTTTATCTATTTTAAGATTGATTTGTTCTGCCCACCCTCGCACACCATAGCGCGGGGATTGTCTGCTTTGACAAAAAACTCCCACTCAAATTGGAATATTCTATATTTAGTAGAGGATTTTCGATGTTATGTACTTCCACCTAAATTGTCTTGTGCTTCTTTTATCTATTTTATTTATTTGTTTATATCAATTTCGGCTGTATAGTTAGATATGGATCGGTCCCGCGTGCCCTTGTTGTTGAGTCCCTACCAGAACCGACCCTGGATGGTCAAGGATGGTGCTGCTGCTGCGGCGAGCGGTGGATCGAACAGCCTGAAGGGTATCATTGCCGGCGGTATTACGGGCGGCATTGAGATCTGCATAACATATCCCACCGAATACGTGAAGACGCAGCTGCAGCTGGATGAGAAGGGGGCCAACAAGCGATATAACGGTATTGCGGACTGTGTGAAAAAGACAGTGAACGAACGTGGTTTTTTCGGACTCTATCGCGGCCTCAGCGTTCTACTCTACGGTAGCATACCTAAGTCGGCGGCCAGGTGAGATTTTTTCGGCCCCAAATCCTACTTGATCACCTAGCTAACTGCTCCATTTGACAGATTCGGCGCCTTCGAGTTCCTGCGCTCCAAAGCTGCCAACTCTCAGGGCCAACTGAGCAATGCGTCCAAATTGCTCTGTGGTTTGGGCGCCGGTGTCTGTGAGGCCGTTGTTGCGGTCACTCCAATGGAAACGATCAAGGTGAAGTTCATCAACGATCAACGTAGTGCGAATCCCAGGTTCAAAGGCTTCGCCCATGGCGTCAGCGAGATCATCAAAGCGGAGGGCATCAGTGGCATTTACAAGGGTCTTTCGGCCACGATCTTGAAACAGGGCTCCAACCAGGCCATTCGCTTCTTCGTCATGGAATCGCTGAAGGACCTGTACAAGGTGAATATTTATAATTTTCATTAGGACAAATATTACTAGTCTATATCAGAGCCAACACAAGCTTGCTTCGATTGAAAACATTTCGAGTCTTAGTTTTAAATAAAAGTTTAAGTTCTGTAAATTTAAAGGATAACACTCTTCTCCTTTCAGGGCGATGATCCACAAAAAAATGTGCCCAAATTGCTGGTGGGCGCGTTTGGCGCTATTGCTGGTGCTGCCTCCGTATTTGGTAATACGCCCCTGGATGTGGTCAAGACTCGTATGCAGGGCCTCGAAGCGTCCAAGTACAAAAATACGGCGGATTGTGCAATGCAAATATTACGTAACGAGGGTCCAGCGGCCTTCTACAAGGGCACCGTGCCTCGTCTGGGACGTGTGTGTTTGGATGTGGCCATCACGTTCATGATCTACGATTCGTTTATGGAGGTTTTCAACAAGATTTGGAAGGATTAAATTTAAAGTTCATATGTAGTTATTGGCGTGCATGTTGCGTCGGCATCGCTTAGATTACACATCCGCATGAATACATTCATTTTTTACAGCATAGTACTGTACAGTAGTAAAGTGTTCTTAAAATACTGCACCTATTTCATTTCTGTGCAGTAGAATCCAGAATCGAGTACACGGAAGAACACCGCACAGAAATGAAATGGGTGCAGTATTTTAAGAACACTTTACTGCTGTACAGTACTATTCTGTAAGAAATAAATGTATTCATGTGGATGTTTCGTAGACATGGATGGAATGAGAACGACGCGTGCGCAATAAATGTTAATGAAAGTGTAGTTTTTGTTAAAATAAAATTATATATATTACTTATTAACTTGATTTACGATCCAAGCCTTGGATCTATAAAACGAATGCGAACACTTAATGTAAGTTGCGTGTAAGAGTGTTTGACCAGAGCATTTGACAACGAATTGTAAATAGGAAATAAAGTGCACTGTTGTAGATCTTATGGTTTTCGGGATATTATTTCGAGGAACTATGTCAATTTAATGAAATCTGTATTTCCCAGGAAATAACTGTCTAAGTAACACAGATTAGTTCAGAGATAGGGAATGACGAAAGAGCTAAACGGGAAAAGTGAAGATTAGATAGTCCAAACAGTCAAGCCCACAAAAATTCCATTTGAAAGCATTTAAGATCATCACAGACTGTTGATCTACGTACTATAAAGATAATCATTGTAATTAAGATATATGATATCTATTTTAAGATCGATTTGTTTCACCCACCCTTGCACACCAAAGCACAGGGCTTGTCTGCTTTGACAAAAAACTCCCACTCAAATTGGAATATTGTATATTGAGTAGAGTATTTTCGATATTCTCTGTTATGTACTTCCACCTAAATTGTCTTGTGTTACTTTTGTCTATTTATTTATTTTTTTTTTGTTAATACTAATTTCGGCTGTATAGTTAGATATGGATTGGTCCCGCGTGTCCTTGTTGTTGAGTCCCTACCAGAACCGACCCTGGATGGTCAATGATGGCGCTGCTGCTGCGGCGAGCGGTGGATCGGAAGGCCTGAAGGGTGTCGTTGCCGGCGGTATTACGGGCGGCATTGAGATCTGCATAACATATCCCACCGAATACGTGAAGACGCAGCTGCAGCTGGACGAGAAAGGGGCCAAAAAGCGATATAACGGTATTGTGGACTGTGTGAAAAAGACGGTGAACGAACGCGGCTTTTTCGGACTATATCGCGGCCTCAGCGTTCTAATCTACGGCAGCATACCCAAGTCGGCGTCCAGGTGAGATTATTTCGGTCCTAAATCCCACTTGATCACCTAGCCAACTTCTCCATTTGACAGATTTGGCGCCTTTGAGTTCCTGCGCTCCAAAGCTGCCAACTCTCAGGGCCAACTGAGCAATGCATCCAAATTGCTCTGTGGTTTGGCCGCCGGTGTCTGTGAGGCCGTTGTTGCGGTCACTCCAATGGAAACGATCAAGGTGAAGTTCATCAACGATCAGCGTAGTGCGAATCCCAGGTTCAAAGGCTTCGCCCATGGCGTCGGCGAGATCATCAAAGCGGAGGGCATCAGTGGTATTTACAAGGGCGTTTTGGCCACGATCCTGAAACAGGGCTCCAACCAGGCCATTCGCTTCTTCGTCATGGAATCGCTGAGGGACCTGTACAAGGTAAATATTTACAATTTTCATTAGGACAAATCTTACTAGTCTATATCAGAGCCAACACAAGCTTGCTTCGATTAAAAACATTTCGAGTCTTAGTTTTAAATTTTGTAAATTTAAAGGATAACACTCTTCTTCTTGCAGGGCGATGATCCACAAAAAAAGGTGCCCAAATTGCTGGTGGGCGCGTTTGGCGTTATTGCTGGTGCTGCCTCCGTAGTTGGTAATACGCCCCTGGATGTGGTCAAGACACGTATGCAGGGCCTCGAAGCGTCCAAGTACAAAAATACGACGGATTGTGCAATGCAAATATTACGTAACGAGGGTCCAGCGGCCTTCTACAAGGGCACCGTGCCCCGTCTGGGACGTGTGTGTATGGATGTGGCCATCACGTTCATGGTCTACGATTCGTTTATGGAGTTATTCAGCAAGATTTGAAAGGATGAAATTTAAAGTTCATATGTAGTTATTGACGTGCATGTTGCGTCGGCATACAGAAAAATCGAGTACGGGACAATACTGCTCAGAAATGAAATGGGTAAGAACACTTTACTGCTGTACAGTACTATTCTGTAAGAAATGAATGTATTCATGCAGATGTTTCGTAGACATGGATGGAATGAGAACGACGCGCGCGCAATAAATGTTAATGAAAGTGTAGTTTTTGCTAAAATGAAATTATGTATTACTTATTAATGTTGATTTACGATCCAAGCCTTGGATCTATATAAAGAATGCGAACACTTTTAATGTAGAGTAAATTGCGTGTAAGAGTGTCTGACCAGAGCATTTGACAACGAATTTTAAATAGGAAATAAAATGCACTGTTGTATATCTTATGGTTTTCGAGGAACTATGTCAATTTAATGAAATCTGTATTTCCCAGGAAGTAACTGTCTAAGTAACACAGACTAGTTCAGAGAAGGGAATGACGAAAGAGCTAAACGGAAAAAGTGAAGATTAGATAGACCAAACAGTCAAGCCCACAAAAATTCCATTTGAAAGCATTTAAGATCACCACAGACTGTTGATCTACGTACTATAAAGATAATCATTGTAATTAAGATATATGAGACCATCATAATGATCTCAGCATCATGGGTGAGAAAACACGAAGATTATCAGCTTCAGCATTATAAATATTGTTTTCATTTTAAAGATAATTTTCATTATGCAGATGATCATTACTTAGATTATCAATTCCACTGTAAGGATTATCCTCATCATGATCATAAAGAATTCTCATCGTTTAAGTTGATAATTGTATATATCTATTATTTATATTATTTGCTAAGATAATAGAACTGATCTGCACCATGTCCGATATATATATATATATATATATATATATATATATATATATATATATTTTTTTTATATATATATATATATATATATATATATGTGTATACATATCGGAATCGGAGTTATAAACGAATTAGCTTCAGGAAAATGCTTCACAGGCATTTAATAAAGAAATAAAAGTATAATAAAATGTAGTCAAATCAAGACTCGATTGTCATAAACGTTTACATGCAACAATTTTATGATTAAGTGGCAATTGGTATATCTAAGTACTAGGGTATATAATATAAGCTTGCACCATTTGAAAGGGAGTTACGGCTAGCATCAGTTGACAGTTAGCTAACGTATCACGTTGAGCGGTACGGAGGCATGCTTGCTGCTGAGTATGCGGGCCAGTGTCTCGTCCAGCGGCGAGCTAAGCTCTTGCCAAATGCATTTGCCAATTAGCGAAATCTCCTCGAGCGGCGGCCTGAAGGCCACCAGGAGGTTCAGGCAGAGGCCATCGCTGCCTTCGTCGCTGTTCGTGCCGTGCTCCACGCTGAGCAGGCCGTGCGGCCGATGCTGCGGCAGCTCGGCTCCAAATATTTCGATCATAAACTTGCGCAACGTTGAGTGCAGGCTGCGGTTGGGATGCATCTCCACGGTCGGAAAGTGATGGGCATTCTTTTCGCTGATGAGTATGTTCATCGAGTTGCTGGCACGCTTGCGCGCCACGGCGAGCACTCGCAGATAATTGCGCTTGTGCGGATAGCGCGTGGGCAGCACGTTCGCATGCCACAGCGGCTGCTTGGCCACGCCCTCCGCTGACTTTGCCAGCTTCTGGTGCTGATGATAGGCGCGTCCAATTTCAATGATGTTGAGTATATCGTTGGCCCGCAACGGCACCTCCTTCACGCTGCGCAGCCACAGTGCTTGTATGGACTCCGCGTCCGCATCGGCTGGCGTCTTCAGCCGTCCGCCCGTAATGCGACCCGTCAGCACAAAGCGGAACCAGGAGCCGCCAGCCGATTCCACGGCCAGCAATGTAGTCATCTCCGCATTCAGGCCGGTCTCCTCGAACAGCTCACGAGCAGCTGCCTCCGTAATGGACTCGCCCTTTTCCATGCGACCGGCGGGCAAATACCATTTACCTGCGTCAACAAATCCATTAGTTAAACGGTGTCAATTCGCTAATTGCGGAGTGCCAACTCACCTGCGCAGCTGGGCTTGGCCTCCTCGATCATGAGCAGCTCGTCGTGCTCATTGAACATGACACAGGCCACTATATAGTTAATCGTCTGCCCGACTTTCGGCACAAAGTCACCCGTTGCCGATGGCTGCACGCCCTGCGCCTCGGCCGTGGCATTTTGTTCTTTCAGCGAGAAGTCGCATAGTTCTGTTGTTATCTCGCCCAGATCTTTGGCGTTCAGTATGTTGCGCACTTTCTCCTCAATCGAAGCCATCTTGCTAGCGAATATATATACGTATATATCTTCTATATATGGTTAGATGTGACCTATTGTGAAAGTGTGATTGAAATGAAAAAAAAATATCGACGAGAAATTGAGTCGAACTTACGTTTAGCACAAAATTCCGTGGCAAAATGACTCAATTGGACGAAACATGCTTGGCTTAAATTATGCATATAGCAAGAAATATTATGCAAATTACGAATTCTTCAAGCGCGACTCTCCAGTTGGCTGAAACGCACTCAAGAGCGGGCAAGATGTGACTGGACAATAAAGACGGCAATCAGCAAGTTTGCTCTTTTTTTATATTTTATTTTGTAGTTCTTGTTATTGCTGGCACACAGGTGCTTAGTAGTCTGCTAACGACGCAAACGCAAACGCAAACGCGACAACGAGCAGTACGTATATTTGGCCTGTATTTTTCTATTGATATCGAAATAGATGTCAACAACAACAACAAAAAGCCGCAAGACAGGTTTTACTCTATGGAGAGAAAGTGCATTGGAATGTCTGTGTGGCTGCTGCTGCTGCTGGTGCTTGAGCTATTTCTTTTGCTGCACATCAGTTAGA